>CM045763.1:33831498-34431498 GCA_025200525.1 Camellia lanceoleosa | reverse complement strand
AAAAGCAGCTGTAATCTTGGAATCTATCTCACAATCCTCATCAGAATCCTCTCCAACTCTATGAGCACTACTAAAAGGAATAGCATCTTTTTGTTTCTTTTTGAAATTTCTATATACCTCATAAGTTTGGAGATTTCCAACCAAGTGATCCAGCTTGAGGTTGTCAACATCTTGAGCCTCCTCAATAGCCGTAACTTTTGGTTGGAACCGATCGGGCAAGGATCTCAAAATTTTTCCCACAACTTTGGATTCTGGTATTTTTTCACCTAAATTGAAGCTGGAATTTACAATGTCACTCAACTTCACATAAAATTCATCAAAGGTCTCACTTTCTTTCATTGAAAGGTTTTCGAAACTAGACATGAGCCTTTGAAGTTTTGAGCATTTAACAGAAGAAATGCCCTCATGAATAGTTTGTAAGATATCCTAAGCCTCTTTTGCGACTTCACAATTGCAAATTCGACTAAACTCTTCAGGTGTGATAGCGCAAAAAAGAGAATTGATAGCTTTACTATTCCAGCTACTATTTTGGTAATCAATTGTGTCCCACTTATCAATTGGTTTGGAGAAAGTTACTCCATCAACGGTAATCGTTGGTTCAGTCCACCCATACATAATAGATTGCCAAACTTTTTCATCAATAGATTTTAAAAACGATCTCATCTGAGCTTTCCAAAACAAATAATTGGATCCGTCAAGTAGGGGTGGTTGAACCATAGAATTTCCCTCACGAATTGAATCCATTATCACAAATCAAACAAGATCTCGTTCTAAAAGATTTTTTTTAAAAAAAATAGAACGACATGCTCTGATATCAATTGAAAAATCTAGAAATCCCCTAGATGTTGATTTGTGATTATGTATCAATTTTAAGCAGTATATAACAATACCAATCAAACAATCAAGACAAATCGACACAACAATTTTACGTGGAAAAACCACAATTGGACACTTCCAATTGTGATAAAAAAAAACTACGAGCAAAAGCCACAAAACAATCCACTAAAAAGACATAAAAGAATTACATAGGTATACTCTCAATTACCTAGCGAATCCACGCCCGAATTGAACCAACCCCTATGTGCCTCTTCCAACCCCGTCTTAACCTCAAAATTGTCTTGACAATGAGCCACTCCAGAATTCACCAAAGCTTCAGACTCGAATTCTTCAGAATCCACCGAAGAACAACTCTCTCTTTTGTATAGAACAAACAAATAATCCTTTGATGTATACTCTTTAAACCATGAGTTGAATACTCAAAAAATATCAAAGAAAACTAGTAAAATATCTCCAGATATAAACCCTATAACCCAAGAAGAAGATCTGGAGAAGTAATCCTAGATTTGGAGCAACTTGTCAATTTATAGAATCTGAAATCGCGAGGTCTGCTCGAGCGTGGGAATTGACGCTCGAGCGGGGACTCTATATATGTGTTCCGCACTAGGGTGTATGCTCGAGCGGGGAAATGGATGCTCGAGCGTAAAAACACGGATCACAGTATATTTGCAGAGTTACCAAACTTCTGAAATACAGCATTCTCCGCTCGAGCGAGGGAATGTCCGCTCGAGCAAACAGGTAACTTTGAATGCATTTTTGCATTTTGCTTCGAGGGTGCTGCCCCTCGACCTCGCGAGCTGACCGGGTAGCTCGACCCCCGTCATAATCAACGAAGTGGCAATCTTGAAAGCATTAACATCACAAACTTCTCTGCAAGGCTCGATTCGGGTTGGATTCGCATCTAATAAACTAATAGCCTCACTGAAATAAAAGTGCGAAAACAAATACAACTGAAAGTAGTTTTGTCAAATGGGGTTTCCAAGAATAAAAACCTAACAAACGCCATGTATGTTACCAGGGGACATGGTGGAGATATGGTGGGGTTTGTCTCTAAAGAGTTTATGGAACACATCACCATCAGAATTGATCTCTACTTGCCTTACCAACTTACCAGTTAGACCCATCTCAACAATCACCCTCCCCCAAACAAACCCAAACTATTATCAAAAAATGGATGATAGAACTGAAGGCAAGAGTTAGAGAAAAATACTTGGCTCTTGAGCCTTTATATAGTGGAAAAGCTGTGAGTTGGTTTAGAGGGTAGGTATGTCATTAATTGGTCCTTGTATTTGTCCATGAACACGTCACACAATGGATTCTTTAGACTATATTTTATTGTGGAATTATTTTTTCTGTGGTTAAATACGATGGATTATTAATAAGATTGAGAGATATAGGTTACATTATGGAATTAGATGAGAAGAATAATTAAATATATGATATGATTATAGATAAAATTATAAGGGATAAGTTGTGCCATAAGATAATAAATTGAATAAATCATTAGATGGAAGGAATAAAATATTTTTGATTGTAATGAAATAAAAATATTTTAATATTTTTTACCCTTCAAGAATAACAATTATCTGAAGAGGTATAATCATTATAATACTATAATTCCTAAAAAATTTTCATCTCCAATCCTTTTCTTCTTATCCCACACTCAAATATCGAATTAAAAATCCAATGAACCCCACATATTCACTCAACTTTCAATCCCCTTCTTAATATCCCAAACAACTGTGCTCTTAACATATAAAGTTTATAATACATGGGACTTAATTGTCTCCGGTTGGTCAAAATCATCTAGTTCAGTCTATTGTGGGTCCATTTAGTGCTTATCTATTATATAAGGAAAATGGCCTTTTTAACCCACAAACCTTGTGGGAGCTCTATTACTCCAGTCTTAATTCCTTAATTTTCTGATTTAAAAAAAAAAAAAATTCCCACCCTCTGATTTAAATAATATATAGATGTTAGCCTAAATCCCATCACCCCTATCACAACAGCCTAAACTTTGGGAGAGAGAGAATAACCTAAACCTAACGTAGTAGCCTAAACCTTTGGGAGAGAGAAAATAACTTAAACCTAATGCAGCAGCCTAAACCTAAACCTATCATAGCAGCCTAATCCTTACGCAGTGGCAGCAACCTACGCAACAGTTTGTGAGAGAGATTAAGACCAAATCTTGGAAGGAAAACATTTCAAAATCTGTAAGAAAATCATTTATTTTTAATGTGGTGATTATATTTTTAAATTGATTAAGAATGATTGTATTCATTAGGTTTACATAAAGTATTAATTATTGATGATTAAGGATGATTGTATTCATTAGGTTCACATAAAGTATTAACTATTGATGATGATTGGATTGTATTTTGTGAGTGTGATTAGACTTAATTTATTTTTCAATATAGTGATTGAATTTTTAATCTATGTTTTTTTTAAAAAAAAAAAAAAAATAGATTGTATTCATTATGTTTACATAAAGTACGCAGTATTAATGATGATGATTAGATTATATTTTTTAATTGGATTTTTTAACTCATTGTATTCATTATGCTTTTTAACTATTAATTAACTTAATTCGTGATTGAGTTTTTAACTCATTATGTTTTTTGAAAAAAAACATAATTGTATTTTTTAATTACCAATTGACTTTATTGTTTTTCTTTTTTAATGAACAAAAATATGATTGTGTTTTTTTGCACTCCGTTTTGATCATACGGTGATTTTATTTTTTAAAATGATTGTGATTTTTTACATTCCATTTAATCTGTGTTTTTTGAAGAAAAAAAAACAATGTCTTCATGTTTTTTGAATACAATCACATGGTTTGTATTTTTAATATATGTTTTTTGAAAATAGAAAATAAAAAATAAAAAATTAGATTGCATTCAATAGGCTCACATAAAGTACCCACTATTAATGATGATTAGATTGTATTTTGTGATTGTGATTGAATTTAATTTAATTTTTAATACAGCATTTATATTTTGAATCTGTCTTTTTTGGGGAAAAAAAAAAATTGGATTGTATTCATTAGGTTCACATAAAATACCCACCATTGATGATAATGATCACATTGTATTTTGTAATTGGGTTTTTTAACTTCTTCTTTTTTTCTTTTTTTTAAATGGTTGTGTTTTTTAACTATTAATTAACTTAATTCATGATTGGGTGTATTTTTTTATTTTATTTTATTTTATTTTTTTGATTAGATACAATATTAACATTGTGGTCAAAGACAATACTAGTTCAATAAATCTATTGTTCAAGATAAACGGATAGAGTTTATCTTGCAATGTCAACCATCATATTTGAAGAATATGAGGTCAAAGGTACGAAACTATACAGTTTATTATAAATAAATTATTCTTACCTTTTTTAAACACAATATTATAATTCCAAAATTTTACAGGATAATGGAGTTAGAATGATTAAAGATTATATTGCGTCATGCCAAGATCATACATATGCATTTATCATAACTGTACCAACAATGCAACGTCAACTAAATTGTGCACCGTGCGTGACCTTTGTTTTAAATATAGATTGGTCTTAAGAATGTCTATACCTTTTAGAAAGTAAAAAATATATATATAAATATATAATATGTAAGTATAACATTTGTACTTTATAATATTTTATAAATATATAATATATGTGTGGTTCATCAATTATAATACTAACTATCATGTTGACAATGCATGAATACTGATGGAAGACCCACAACAATTTAGATTGTAGTTATACTTTGTTTTATTTATTCAGTAAATTTTGAACAAATGTTATAAATTTTTATTTTTATTACTTTAATTATGCAATGTCAACATTTTCTTTAAAATGACGTATATTTTATACGAACAATTTAAAAATATGTTTGACATAATCATAAATAGTTTTTTAAATTCAATCTCAAGCATAGCAGGGGTGATATGCTAGTATCAATAATTTGAATTGTTTATTTGTAAAACTTGTTGTGCTCATGATTATCAATGCCAAAGAAAAAAAAATTTGATTGGATACTAGAAGTCATTTGATCTTATCACATTTGTTTGAAAAATAATTAATAAAATAGTATGATTTTGAAATAGATCATCTATTTTTTGAGTAAATGTAATCCGATTAAGTGATTATCGATATGTGACTAATTTGATATCTAACATAGATGATCTTTTAAGCAAACTATATAAAATAATTCGAATCATTAAAATAAATTCTAAATGAGCTTACAATAGACCAAATTGGATTGTCCAGACCAATAAGAGGCAATCCAAACCCTTTACAATATATATAGAGCATGAGCGACTGTAATTGGAAGTTTGCGTCAGAGATTCCACCCTAATTTATATATATATATATATATATTGATAACTTATTAACCAACCCAATAGAAAGACTAGCCACGTTTGGACAAAAACGGCTAATTTAGCCAAATGGAGACAAAACAGAATTCAGGCTTTGGTTCAAACCCTTATTGGGGTAAATTTACCAAAATACCCTGACTTCATCCCTCTGATTCTAAGGCCCAACGCCTCACCACACACACAATCTTCCTAGGGCACACAACAAGCGAAGGAGGCGATTAATGTATACCAGCGGCGACGACATCTGAGGCAGCTTCGCAGAGGCGATCGACACCGGAGTACGCATCTGTGGCGTCGAAGAAGACTCGCGAACAGGTCGGCAAATCGAACGGTTGGGGTGTACGTTGGTGGTGGCGAACAAGAACGAATCCTCTCAAACACCACCGATCTTCAGGTAATTCTTTATGGCCATTCTCATTTCCTTTCCCTTTTCGCGTAAATCCGTCCCCTGCTTCTGATCTGCTTAGGGTTCATGTGTGGAATCCCATTCTCTGTTAAAGACAATTTTTTTTCAAATTTCAAAGGAAGTGTGGACTCTATTTTTTGAATATCTTGTGGGTTCATTACGGTTAAATTAAGTTAACACATTTTGGGTTCATTACGGGTTGGGTTCATTACCGATCTATTTGTTTACCGTGGTGCTTGGGTTCATTTTGGGCAGATATATATATATCTGTTCTTATATATAAATCTGTAAATTTGTTAGTAATGAGGGTAGATATATGTAAATCTGTTCTTATATATATATAGATCAATCCATGGTAAAATTTTTAAAACAGATACATATGAAGAACCTTAACAACATGTTCTTATACATCTATTGAGATTCTTAAAACAATATGTTCTTCATTTGATTTGATTTCTTATAATTCTCATTAAAAACAAAACAATTTCAGATCCCAAGTTAAAATTGATTTGTCAATGCTAAATGAAATCTGATTCTGTGAATGAAATCTGAAACCAGACTTAAATCTCTGAATGAATATCTAATTCTGTTAGAAAATTGATTTTAGTGACATTGGTAAGTTGATTTCTTATCATTGTCATTAAAAAGTTGATTTATTATCTGTGAAATACCTATCGATTTGTCAATGCTAAATGAAATCTGAGTCTGTGAATGAAATTTGTGAATCACATCTGAAATACCTATTATTTCTGATTTTGTTGGTTCCTAAAATGCCTATTATTTTTTACTCTGCTGCAAATTATTTCTGAAATACCTATTATTTCTGATTTTTATTGGTTCATGGCAATATGTTTTATCTTTCTGATTTCATAGACATATATTTTTTTCTTTTCTCTATTTTCTATTAAATGAAGAATATTGATTTTCACAATGGTTTCTCAAACCCTCTTGATACATTGCTTTTTTCCGTTGTCCATGGCCGGTAAATCAAGTATCTTTGGTTTCTCTTTATGACAATGCTCAGGTGTTGAATCAATATCCCAAATGACTTGTGTATTATATAGTTTCCCTTTTTGGTTGAATTTGTTTTTGTTGTGTAGTGTTTTCATTGTAAAGCTTTGTGTGTATTTTTAGTGACTATCAAGTTGAGCTTGTACTGTGACTCGTTTTGTTAACATTTTTGTGGCTTCACTAGGAATGAATTATGAACTGTTTGCATTAGCGTGATAGATATGGAGGAAGCTGTTGTCCAGAATCTGCATATGCATTTGTGCACATAACCATATTTTTACCTACACAGGCTCACACATTCACATATTTGAGGGTTTATGCTGCTGACATGGCTTTTAAAGGCATCAGACTGTATGAAACAACTTCTGATATCAATATTTTATGATCCTACTAGGTTTTTCTGTACCGAGAATGTGTAGCGACAAGTATGATGGATCAAACAATTCAAATTTAATAACTATTTTTCATCTTTAAGCTCTTTATGGATTTATTCATGCCCTGCATGTGATTATCTGTTTTCATGAATTGGATTGTAGCCATTCTTTTTATGACGCAATCATGCATTTTACATTTGAGCCCCCCGTTTTTTAAATTAAAAATTGATTTCATCTGAAAGGATGTGTGATCTGGTTTTAAGAAAATTATGAAAGTAGGTTAGTCCATAACTTTGATATTCACTCCAATCCTTTTTTCTTTTTATCTTCTTCTTCATGTTAAGTTTATAAGGGACTTGTGAATTTTCTATGTAGTAGCTAGTATATGGTCTAATGAAGTAGAGAAACACAAACTTCAACCTGCACATGGTATAATTGCATACAAATCCTCTAAACCAGCTTCCTATAGTACCAGAATCCTGTACGTATTATGGACCTCACATTTCTATTTTGGTGTTCTCTTTTGATTAATTTAGTACATTTCTTCATAGATTTGTGTTAGTATATCAAGATGTCCAGACATTTTTTTAGTTCCGCTTGATAATCTGAAACCAGACTTAAATCTCTAAATGAATATCTCATTATGTTACAAAATTAGATTTTTACCTTTCTATTACCACCTTGATAGTGAAACCATGATAATGTAGGCTGTTTTTCTCTAAAATAAACTAAACAAAATATGGAGTTTGTATACCTATCCTATGAAACTTGTGCATCAGCGTATTCAGTTCATGTTTAACCTGATATATGGATAACATAAACTAATTACTTATATGATTCATTGTCACTTCCAAATGTTTGTAAAGCATAGCATGGCTTCGTTTACCTCTACTGCAACTTCCAGTACATGGCCAAAAAGAATGTGTGCCTGTGGACATGGCCCCTATATTGTTAAGATTTCCAGGTCCACCAAAAATCCAGGGCGTCCCTACTTTGCATGTCTCCGCCCTGTGGTGAGTGAACCATTCTTTATCGGTCATAACTGCATGAACATTAACAACCCATTGACTAATAGTTCCATCATTTGCACTCATCAGCCCTGTGTTAGTTGGATTGGTTGGTGCGAAGAACCAAGACTATGCGTCACCCAGAGATGAAATTGTCATGCAATTGCGGGCTGATGTCATAGACATTCAACAATCCTCGCATGTCCTTAAGACCATTGTGTATGTGCTATGCATTGTCATTGTCATTTTGTTGTTCCGTATGTAAGCAACGTTAGGATGTTGTCAGTATGTACAAACACGTTACGAGGTTGTTAGTATGTTGGTAGTATGACTTTAAGCTGCCTTTGCCTTCCTCCACTACGAAACAGTAGACGTATTAATGACTATCATAACTATGTCCACTACTGAGTTCCATGGAACCTGTGTATGTATGTTATTAATGTGCAATGGTTATATGCTGTCTAATTTAGCATCCTATCTCTCTATTTGTTGTTATTAATGTGCAATGGCTTATGCGTTTGTATATAACAACCGAATTTGTGATGGTAATCTTTTGTAACCGTACATTAGTAATGGCTTCCATACGCACTTCTCCGTGTACCCAATCCAAAAGCAAAGGCATTGTCATAGAGAAGTCAAGCAGTCTTGAAGAGACACATAATCAGTTCAGCCACAAGGCCTCATGGAACAGTGACCCAATCCTAGTTTTCCTGCAGTTGATTGCAAATGAGATTATAAAAGGAAATCGACCATTCCTAGTCCTCAGCTGTAGATGTCCTCGAACGCCCCAGGAGGGATGATGTCCCGTTCTGTTCATTTTGGGCTTACTACAGTTCGGACTCAATTTGTCACGGTTCTTAATCTGAACCAAAGAGTCCAAATCCGGCAAATCATTTTGAGAAAAACATATTTTTTTTGAAAGAAGTGCTAAACATGGACTGCTTTGCCAGATACAGAGTCGCCACCCAAATATTTTATTTTTGGAAAATTTAGGAAACCCTGACTCGTGCCCAAGGCCACGTGTCCGTCATCACCAAAGTTGCCTCGGCTCGGGAACTTGGGTACGATTGGGGAAGGTCACTTCGTGAGCACCCCCGCTCGCCCGATCAAAGATCGGCCTCTACTAACCATGATATCTAGTTTTGAAAACATTATGCGTTCTTATTCCAGTTATTAGCCTAGATTTACTATGTGATGCGCACAACATACAAGTATAGACTGAGTCGCCTGAATTGGAACAAAACATTTCTTGTTTATTTTTAAAAGTGATTTGCTACTCGCAAGTAGGCTTAAAATGTAGATTTTGCCACCCTTGGGTGGGCTTAGGGAAGATGGTTTTGCCACTATCTAGTGGGCTTAAAACTCACAGTGAATGAATTGTCCCAATCCAAATAACCCAACCTTCACCCACAGGCATTCAGGCAGATATATCACATAAGCACATAGCCTCATGGTAAGCATGCTATCATGGCAGTCACTCACACGCATGCAAGGATGCTAAAGCATAAAAACTTACCGAGTACTCCAAGCCAAAACAGAAGCTAATTAGAAATCATGCATGATCCTAACTATACAGAAATGCCTAATGCAACACATGCAGGAATGAAACTACAATAGCAGGCTCGGCTATTCTAAACATGGTATATGGAATGCTACAGCTAACAAGTATTCAACTTGGAATCAAAATACAATGCAGTGAGTTATGATGCGCCGAGCCCCGTGCATGCAAAACAGATGAATGAATGCAAACATGCTATCATATTGTATGCTAATTAATTAACAAATTAATCTAGGAAAGCAGTAAATTAGCATGCAAGCTAGGGACTGCCTCGACTCTGCTCCGGATGATAAATGACGCATCTTCGGGTTGCCTTGCGCGGAAATCCATTGCGATGCCCCAATTAGCCTCTGTTTACAATTAAACCCAGAATATTGTGCAAAGCTCTGAAAGGCTATTGATTCTTGATTTGCTGCAACAGAGAGTAAGAAAGGGGCATAGCAATGTATTTTCACATATGTATGCTTGACTACTCTTCAGCGAGTGTAGTCCTCGATCCTCGTGCCACCAATCACGCATCTCGATGCATGATGGCCAAGGAGTCGATTTGCACGACTTAATATGAAATGAATGCACACATAAACACAATAAGACCGAGACTCCATCATGGATAATCCGGAGTGTCGGTGACTGGGAATTGAGACACGTTCCGTCACTCGGAGTACGAAACGCCCCTCGTTTCCCGTACTCGGGCTAACTCCTATCCCAAGCACAATGCGGTATGCATTACATGCATGAATGCAATCCTAACATACAACCTAGCATACGCAATGCTATGAAATGGCGTACATGATACACGATGTAACATGTCATACACAATGCTCTCACATACAACCTAGCATACGCAATGTTATGAAATGAAATGGCATACGCAATGCATGATGGACTTACGCCAATATGAGTGGACCTCAGCCACACTCACATCAGCGGCCATACGATGAAAATGAGACACTCGAAATGCGTGCACGCATGCATGCAAACCGAGGATCGATCCTAAAGCACGAATGCCACTCTAACAAGGCATGGCAAGGCATGAAATATGGCATACAAACATGCAAGTTCCAGTGCTGAAATATGATGCAAAATGATCCCGAAACATGGATAAATGGCACCCGATGCATGAGATGAGCCCTGAAACTCAAAACTAAGCACATATATTGACTTGTAGCTATACAAAGCATGCATTAGTTGGTCATGAGGCATAAAGACAGAACTAAGGCAGTCCCAAAACATGAACATTTCTAGTTCAAAGCATGACCAAAAGATGCTAGCAAGATGGCCTAACATTGCATGCAAGTTTGACTAGTAAACATGGGTTACATGGCATGTGCATGAAGCAGGTGAGAACTCATCAAACCAACAAAAATCAGTGAACAAAACATGCCAAAATAAGCCCAAATAAGCATGGAAATATAGCCAACACATGCACAAATGATGGGTTCTTTTAGAGGGCATACAAAGGGGTTATTAAGCACATACATCAAGGACACTTAGCATGGAAAAATCAACTCTGAAAATTAAATATGATAGCCCTAAAACTCATCAAATTGGCCCTAAAATCAGTCAACAAGGCATGCAAGATAGGGCCTCTTTGGAAAGCCAAAATGACCATCAAACAAAACAAGGTGAGAGGGGGTCACCCCCCCTCTGATTTTGAGGCTCAAAACAGTGTGTTAGCCACTGAAAATCCACTGGATTTCAGTGGCTAGAAGGCCAAACAAAGCATGCAACAAGGGCTTAGTTGTGAGGCTCAAAATAAGAGACAATCAAGCATACAAGGAAGCATATGACCTCAAATAGAGAATAGACCTTAATCAAACATGAAGATGATGTTAAAACAAGGAGTTTAGGTCGAGGTCCAAAAAGGCTCACAAATAGGGCTAATATATCATGCAAAAATGGCCCTAAAAGAGAGATTAGAGGCAAGGGACAGTAAATGACCTCAAACAGTGAAGAGCCCTTCAACAAAGTTGAAGAGGGGCTTATGTAACAACTCTCGTACTGATTACCGGTTAACCACTGAATTACGTACTGATTACTGCTAAACCGAACTGATAATGACTGATAATTGACTTAACTGAAGTACTGAATGAACTGATTGAAACCGAAACTGAAATTGAATAAGTTTATCTATTGAATTGCATATTGCATCTGTTCGATTAATTGATTATCTGTTTGAGTTCATATGTTTAAACTGCTAATTGGAGGCCTTATTGGCGGCCGAATTAGGAATCGTTTCGTGTTTTATAATCCTCACGATTTATGTGATTTTATGATATATTTATCTGAAAATTGATTAGGAATGACTAAATTAGATTTAAACGAGTTAATTACCAAGATTGACTTAATTACCACATTGCCATAGCTAGTGGACCTTTGTTTATTCAAATATATTGTGCCTTATTACATCTAGATCACCATTTGATCAGCCCTTTTCTTGCTCATAACCGACCAAACTAGAGAGAGTGAAGGAGAAGAGAGAGAGAGTTGGACTCAAATTGTTGAATTTGCTTGGAGATTGCTTAGAATTGAAGTATAATTGGCATAATCTAGCTTCCACACCTTGAAATTGACACTCTAGGTAAGGAAATCATCTTCTTCTTGTTGTCTTGAGTCTTGTTCTCTTGAGCTAAATCTTGCATGTATCATGGTTATAGAGAACTTGAGTCTTGATTTTGTTCATAATTGTTGAATTAGAGCTCCATTGTTGCATGCATGGTCATTTTGGCGTGTTTTGAAGTTAAATTCTTGGAGAATTATACATGCATGTCCATGTCTTTGTCATAGTCCATGTTTCCACATTGTTTTCAAAGATTGGAGCTCAATAGAGCAAGATTTGAACCTTGAATTTGGTTAAAAGCTCATGCATGTCATGTTTGCATGTTGTTCTTGAAAATTTGTTTGAAATTGAGTTTAATTGAAACACCCTTGGGCCTTGATTTCTTAAATTGAGCTTTAAAACGTGTTATTCTATGTGTTTGAAAGAGTTTTCCAGAAAATGGACCCAAGAGGATCGAATTGGGAGCATCAAAGTTGAGTTTTGAATTTGGAACACAACCTGCATTTTTCCAGATTTTTGTCTTCCGCCGGCGGGAAGTGCCGCCGGCGGGAAATCAAGCTCTCAGCATTTTTTGACTGTGTTGCGATCTGCTCGCGGAGAAATCTTGCGCCAGCGGAGAAATCGAGCATCCAGCATCTTGCACATTTCATCGCCCGCCGGAGGAATGTCTTGCAGCGGAGGATTGTGTGTCAAGCTCGAGCGGGGAAGTTGACGCTCGAGCGGGGACCTTTGTTTTCTTGTCGCTCGGCGAAGGAAACATCTTTCGGCGGAGACCCTGTTTCACTGAAAATTCTGAAATTGTTCCTGTGCGCATCTTTGCATCCTCGTTCCATCTTAGGCATTCTTAGGCCTAGTTTAAGACATCTTAATGAGGATAGATGTAGAACACACCGAGGCATAATAGGGAGTTAATTATTATACTTCCTAACTGTTAAACTTAGAGTGTGTTCAATTTGTTAACTGTTTAGGGTTGGCTCTCGGGGACGCGCTCTAGCTGCTATTAGCCCAATCTCTGTGAGTAACAATTGTGTAAAGATATGTTCAAAATGGTTATCTTTTGAATACTGAAATGAATTGTTTATTGAACTGATATTGTTACTGAATGAATGTATTACAGCTGTATTGTGGCATCCTTAGCATTGGTATTCTTTATTCTGAGCTCTGTCGGTTCCTTGTGGAACCATCTCATTCTTGATTGATGGCCATCACTCTTTGTTCAGTAGACCGGTCCTTTGGACCCTCTTGTTTATAGGCTAATGGGTGTACCACATATGACTGATTGACTGAAATAATGACAGACTGAAATACTGCTTAATGAACTGATTTGATTACTGTAAGGACATTCATTCATAACCCCTTTACGCATTATGTTATTCACTGGGCTTTAGCTCACTGTTTATATATATATGTAGGTTCTCAGCAGCCAGACCGGAGCTAGGAGCGTGGGTCGGTCCCCGATTTTGTCAAGCCCGGCCTATGTGCCTCACCGCGAGGTTCGAGTTGCCATGCTATGGCTTGGGGTGTTTTGTGTCCCCGTCGGTCTCTCTTATTTTGTATACAGATAGACTGTCTACTGTTTTACTGTCCTGCACTGTTGTCGAGGGATTAGGTCCCCGTACTGACTGTAAATGATTGTATAGACTGTACTGTTCTGAACTGTATGAATGCATAAAAAATGTTTTTGGCATACAGATTTTCACAGCTCAATGGACACTAGTTACTTACTGTATTGGCTTCCGCCAGGCCCTGTACTCTGTTTAACTGTGCTACTATTCAGCAGGCCTTCGGTAATCTCGGATTACTGGCTAGTTATGGTGCTAAACCCATAGGGCCGGGTTTGGATCGTGACAGCTCAAAAAAAGACACTTTACAGTTTATGGAAAGTCCCAAATATGCTCACAAGTAAGGCTACAATATGATGTAAAAAAAGGCCCTAAAAGAGAGATAGAAAGCAAGAGGCAGTAGCTGGCCTCAAACAGTAAAGAGCCCTTCAACAAAGTTGAAGAGAGGCTCGAAATAAAGCACTTTATAGTTTGGCTCGAAGCCCAGAAATGCTTACAAATAGGGCTAACATATCATGCAAGAAATAGCCATAAAAGAGAGATAAAGGGAAAGGGGTAACAGGTGGCTTCAAACAGAGAAAGACCCTTGATCAAAGATGAATATGAGCTCAAAATAAGACTATTTTCAGTTTGGGTCAGAGCCCAAAAGTGTAAGCAAAAGGAGCTAAAATATAGAGCAAAATAAGGCAAGAATGAGGGAAAAGGAGACTCACTCTCGTAGAGCAGTAAACCAGCAGCTTTTGGACCAAATTTCTGAACTCTCAACCTCTTCAAATGTCCTCCAAGATGCTGGAATGGAGTGTGGAGGTGTGGTGCTATGGGTTGTAGTGTAAATGGTGCCAGGATCTTAGGGTTTTGGAGCTTGGATGAGAGAGAGAGGGAGGGGTGTATGCAAAGGGCTCTAACAAATTTTTGTAACCCTTAAAAATGGAGGTGAGGTGCTGGTTTTATAGAGGAGAGGCCAAGGGAAAAAGGGGGGAAAAACCAATTCAAATTTCCCCCCAAAAGGGTAGACCCTTGGATAGTGGGTCAAGTGCAGAATAGCTGGCACAGCTGGAACACACTCAGGAGGGCAAAAATGGCCGACCAGGTTCAAAAGGTTCAGGTGGCTGGCCGGCCAGGCAAGGTGGCCGGCCGACTAGGTCAAAAGGGTCAAGGTGACCAGCCACCACCTATGATGAAGCCCCAGAAGCTAGCTTTCCAATGCCGCAAACCTTGCATCGAAATTCCTCCTATGCAAAAAGTTATGCCTGTTTTGGTGAAGCCGCGCAGATTCGGTCCAAACGAATTTCAACCAACCATATCTCCTCTACCCGGACTTGGCTCTAGGAGATTCTTGAGTGAAAAATGAAGCCCCAGAAGTAAGCTTTCCAACGGTGGTGACCTCATATCTTAATTCCTCCTGTGCAAACAATTATGCCCGTTTCGGTGAAGCCGCGCAGATGTTTTCCTCCTTCCCGGATTCATGCTGAATCACTTTTGACCAAAAAAAGCTGGTTTTCCGAAAAATTGCTAGCCTCCCACTCTCCTAAAACCTTTCTAACAATGAAAATATGGTCTACACCAAAAATGAACCAAGACGGATGCAAAACACAGGTTCAGGCGCCGAAACACGCAGTTCGGGGCCCTAAAAATAGGCTGTTAGGCACCGGAAGTGGCGTTCGGCCACGAAGTTGGTCTCTCAGACCACAGTGTCCCTCAAAAGGGAGGAAATAAGGTGTATGCCAAAAACTGGAGTAAACGGAGGTGGTTAAGCAGTCCCGAACCGAGGCACACAGTCGACGGCTCCGAAAACCGGGAACCGGGCTCCAAACGGTAAAAATGGCCTACGACCACGAAACGTAGCCTACGGCCACTGAGAGATGATCTACGAGACCTCTCCCTCCCTTCGGGAAGAAAAAACGAAGAAAACGGGACCCGGTTCGCAAACCGAGGCAAAGCACAAAAGAGTCCGGAAGTCCGGAGGCAAGGCTCGCAGCCGTGACTCCGCAACCTCAGAACGAGCACAATATGCAACACCACCAAGCGCTCAATCGGTGACGTCTGAGTCTTAAGGTCGATCAAAAATGGGGTGTCTACAGTTGCCCCTCTTTGACAGAACTCGGAAGTCAAAGAGTGACGGGAGTGAATGTCAAAGCCCAGAGACGACCCATTTGTGACAAGGCCAAAGACTTAGACAAACATACTAGATAACAGAGAAATGTGCCCGCAGCCCGGGGGGGCAAAATGCAAAGCGATATGCATAAAGACGGAGGTAACTCAATGATCATGCGAAGCAACAAGCTGTAATGAAGCAAATATTCACAATAGATGCAACAGTTTTAAGCAAGAATGCAAAGCAATACTATATTTCATGCAGTTGAAGAATGCGGAGAATCATTGAATTCTCGCCACGTCTCACACGGGGGGATACAATACCTGTGCGGCTCGTCTGGTCGCACCAGCCTCAAATGAACCGTACATACAATATCGTGCCTGACGCTGCTGGGGGCTTTCGCTTCTTCTTGGTTGAACTGCAGGTACTACTTTTCTCCCTGACTATGGTCGCTGCTTTCCCTATTCTCCAACAGGGTGACAGACTAGGTTGATTCGGTATCCAGAATTGAGGCGCATACATATGCTATCTCAATTTATGGGGCTGCCATATAGATTTCAAGCCGAGGATATACCCCTGGGTATTTAAACCAGACTTTAGTCTCGGAAATCCTGAACCTTTATGTTCTAGGCAAGAGCCATTCGAACTCTAATTTCCACCGTCTCAGTTGGTCTCCTAGGAACTCACTACTAACACAGGCAGGTGGCTATACCAGACCATCGAAAGTCGTTCGGGCACGACAAACACCAAAGGAATTGCACATTTAGAGGATTTAAGGTCTCCTAGATCGGAAAGTGCACAAGACGGTGCGAATAAATGCAAGTGTGATGCACAAAATAGCGCGAATGATGATGCAGGATTTAAGGTCTCCTTAGACCGGAGGATTTAAGGTCTCCTAGACTAGGTGAGTGTACAAGACAGTGCGAATAAATGCAAGTGCGATGCGCAAAACAGCGCGAATGATGATACAGGATTTAAGGTCTCCTTAGACCGGAGGATTTAAGGTCTCCTGAACCAGGTGAGTGCACAAGACAGTGCGAGCTAATGGTGCACAAAACAGTGCGAGTAGGGTGAATGCACAAAACAGTGCGATGCTAAAGGTGAGGTGTGCAAGATAGCGCGATAAAATGCATGCACAATGCAAGTAATGGTCACGACACAAGATAGCGCGATGCAATACACTAACAAGTGTAGGTGAGGTGCGCAAGATAGCGCGAATGATACAATGCACAAAATAGTACGATACGCTAAATAGCGCGATTGATTTGAAATGCACAAGATAGTGCGATGTGATATACAAAGCACAAAATAGCGCGATGAATGCAATGCACAAGACAGTGCGATGGAGGTGCGCAAAATAGCGCGAATGATAAACTGCACAAAACAGTGCGATTGTGGTGCGCAAAATAGCGCGAGTGATAAACTGCATAGAATAGTGCGATGCGCAAAATAGCGCGAATATAAACTGCACAAAAGAGTGCGATGGAGGTGCGCAAAATAGTGCGAATGATTAGAAATGCACAAAACAGTGCGATACGCTAAGCAGCGCGAGTGATTAGAAATGCACAAAACAGTGCGATACGCTAAATAGCGCGACTGATTTGAAATGCACAAGACAGTGCGATACGCTAAACAGCGCGAGTGATTTGAAATGCACAAGATAGTGCGATATGCTAAACCGGGCAAGTGATTTGAAATGCACAAGACAACGCGATACGCTAAACAGCGTGAGTGATTTGAAATGCACAAGATAGTGCGAGTGAGATACAACCACAAGATGCACAAGACAGTGCTAGTGAGATACAAAGTGTAAGTGCACAAGACAGTGCGAACGAGATAAAATGCACAAGAAAGTGCGATAAAATGCATCTTCTATGCAAGTATGGGGGCATTTTCCATGCAAAAGATACGAGCATTTTCTATGCAAGTATGGAAACACATTCTATGCAATATTGAAAGCAAGCATATTCTATGCATGAAACAAGCAAAGCATGTTCTATGCGGAATTGAAAGCAAGCATATTCTATGCATGAATCATAACGATGCGCGGCACGCATGCAACAACAGTGTATATGAAAGTTCACATTCTATGCAATAGAGGAGCATCGAATATGTACTCTGGTGCCTCTGATTTGCCTCTTAGAGGACTTCGCAACTCACTCAGCTCAAAAAGGGCACACCATGTTCATATTGGCGAGAGATAATCATCTGCATGTGAAACCCTCAGGTGCTGCTTGGACTGCCATTCTAACTTGAAGCAGGCTTACACTTGGGGTCGAGATACAATCATACTCCAGAGAAATAGCGAGGCCTGAGAAGGTGCACCTAGAATGCAGTCTCGGATTTTGCTAAAGTTGAAACATGCTAAGATGCTCCAAATTTTCCCTCTTTTCTTTTGCTTTGCAGTCTGGAACCTAAATAGCTTCAGATAGGTCCTCATTTTACTATTCTGACATGACCTGGGTTAAACCCTGAGGCTTTATGAAAGAACCAATCCTGTTTTGCACAAATGTGGAGAACGACACGGCACTCTAAGCACAAAACGATTTTTGAAATTAAAATGAGAAAAGGGTTCTCAACCGGGTATTGAGCCTACAACTGACCACAGCCAAAACGACTCAACAATGGAAAACAAAAGGTAAACAACCTAAACACATCCGTTGACACTCAAAACGACTCAAAGCAAGAATTGAGACAAACAAAACAAAAGACACGACACACAGACGTGTTACAAAGACGAGAGACCTCTCAGTTCGCGAGGAGCCAGTTTCTCCGGGTATTGTTTCCCACCCTTTCTCATTTGTGATTCTTACATCACTCGGCCCTCAAGCTCTGTTTTTCTGAAAAAGCCGTTTTCCTCACTTTTTCTCTCAGCGCACATCTCTCTATTCTTCAATCTCTCATTTTTTTAATCCCTCCCCTGAGTGGTTGATGGATAAACATGAAGTTGTGGGCTCTTGCCCCTAGCATTCCACTAGATTCTTCTTCTTCTGCACGCAGCTAGTGAGTTTCTCCCACAGAGGAGCTGTGCTACAACAGGGTGTGTAGCAAATCTGCAGCTGACATCGCTTAGCGATGCTTTCTGTGGGGAGTTTGGACGTGTCGATCTGTCCAGATGAGGGAATGGAATATCTTGATCCATTCCAGTTCGTGCTTTACACTTGGCTTGATACCTCGTTGCTCGGAGGGTGAGAGAGCTTTTGACCCTTTTCGTTAACCGGTTGTGCCCTTTTCTGGCAGGTAGAGTGCCCTTCTTGGCAAGTATTGTGGCAATGGGGAAAAGACAGAACACTTGACTCAATTGTACCCCTAGTTCATCATTTCAACCATTTTTTTGTTTTTTGGCTTTCTACTAAGACAATTTTGACCAAAATGAGAGTTAGATTAACATGCTTGTTCAATTTTCTGATTTAAAATCATGCAGGTTAGGCTGTGAGCACTGAAAATTTTCCCTTTTTTAGGTCCAAGAAAAAGGTCCAGTTTTGAAAAAATTGAATAGTTTTCAAGAGAAGATTAGTCAACCTTAGTAAAAATTCTCAAAAACTATTTTTTTTTTTCTAACGGCCACTGCTCAACAAGCATAGAACCCACTCTCGAGATGCACAACTTCAGATTCGAAGGAAAATTGCCTCTTGCTTGAGGGGCATAGCAGCCAATGAGCAGTCGCCCTTGTTTGAAGGCAACCTTCAAGGCGCATTGAATAGCGGAAAGTTGCCCCTTGTTTGAACGGCACCGCAGCGCATTGAATGGCGACGGAAAGTTGCCCCTTGTTTGAATGGCACCGCAGCGCATTGTAGTCAATCCTCAGAGCGACGAACACAACCAGACTCTCGGATACAGAGAAGGCGAAGATGATCAAAACCATTACATGGACACAATCGGTTTGGAAGTGTTTATGGCTGGACTTCAGAATGAAGTTGCCTACGTATCCCAAAGATGGGAATCAAGCCTCACGTAGTTCAGGGTTAAGGTACACTCAGGTATTTAACCTCTCCTTTTTATACTCTAACTTTTGCCAAGGCTTCCCTTTGCGAGTTTTCAACCTTGCGAGCTATATTCTTCAATTCTTTTTCATTTCTTTTCTTCTTTTTTCCATTTTTTCTTCTTTTCCTTTTTTCTTTTCATTTTTTGCATTTTCTTCATTCATTTTTTTTTTGTATTTTTCTCTTTTGTTCTTTTCTTCTCTTTTTTCTCGCTCTAACTTTTGCCTAGATCACCCTTTCGGGTTTTCGGCCTAACAAGCCTCTCAAGGGTAAAAGTGTAGCTTGGTCCATGTCAAATGGTTCTAAGATCTCGAATCCGTCTAAATCCAGGAGAGTGACTGTTGTTCGCTGACAATGTAGGAGTCTATCCCATGGGGGCTAAATTTGCCCCTAGTGTTGTGGATAGGAACTCAGTTGTTCTTCAGCAATACTTTCTTCTTTCTTCTCTTCTGGGATTTGGCATTCTTGCCAGTCTTCATTGATTTGCAGGATGATCCATCTTCAGCTCTTCGAGCACATCTGACATTTTTCTGCCCCTAAGTCGAGGGCATGCTTCAAATATGGCCACACAGGCCTCACATTGCGGTTGACCGTTGAACATTCTGAGTTAAGGTTCAAGGTCGAAAAACGAAGGGGGGTCGAGTCTCAAGGCTGAGAGCGATCATAAGCTACACAATCTCAAGAGCGATTCCACACAGGTCTTCGCAGGACTGCGCAAAACATTTTTTTTTGAAATCTTTTAAGAAAGCGACTAATCGCTCGCGCGGAAGACAATGTAGAACCAATCTGGATCAAGCTAGGATCCTTCTCAGTACTCACGTTAACAAACATGATTTCACTCATTAAGGGCTTGGCGTGCCTGTCTTTCTCTCAATTGATCAAATTTTTGCAAATCCCGAGAAATTCTTTCATCTTCATTTTCATCACAGTGTTCAAAAGGTTTTGAAAAAACTTAGGTCAATGCAATGAGTTCGAGGCACAGAAAAGTAGGCGAAAAGCACTACCATTTCATTTAGAACTTCTAGCACAACTGGCACAAGGCAGAAGCGAACACAAGAATGCGAAAATCACTGCTGTTCATTCAAATCTGTTGGCATTACTAGCTCCAAGAAAAAAACAGACTCAAAAGAAAACGAAAAGACAAACACAAAACAAGCAAGTGATGTCCAAGGTAACACCCCCGAAATCACCCGACTCCAACAAAATAGGACTGACTCGGTACAACAAGATGGACCCAACTGACTCAATAAAAAAAGACTGACTCTATACAAAACAACAAGACTGACTCAATGCCCAAGTTAGAAAGCACAAAAATTGGTGTTTGCATATTGCTCAGAACAGTGTGTGCCATTCCCACGTCTGGAGTTTAATCGAGTGCCATCCGCTGGTTCATCCCCCAATCACATGGTCACATTATCCCCCAAGTTCACTGATCCAATGCCGATAGACTTTGCAGAGCTTGGTGCGGCAATGACCCCGTTGTCAAATAGATCTTGTACTTCATGGCGAAGACGGAAGCAGTTGTCGGTAGTATGGCCAGTTTGCTGCTGATGGAAGGCACAGTACTGGGCGGCATCATGCATAATTGGAAGAGGATTTGGGAGAGGCCGAGGCTCAAGGGGTTTGAGATGGCCTTGTCCAACAAGGACTTGGAGAGCTTTGGACAAAGGCATATAGAGGGCATGGAAGACCCTCTGACCTCGGGGTTGGTACTTCAAGGTTTGTGAATTTTCTTTGGGCCTTTTGATAAAAGGGATTGGCAGTCTTGGCTTTGGTTTGTTGATCTCTTCTGAGTGTAGGATTATAGCTGAAAGGAACGTTTCTAATACAACGGCCCTTCTCCCGGCTTGACCCTTGATTCAAACTGCCCCCAACTTGAGTGGCGAAAATGTCATCCACAATTTTTGCAACAACTACGAGCACGCTCTTTGTTCAGTCCCTCGGCTTTCAAAGCCTCAACAACGAACAGAAGATGTTCATGGGGATCCATGTCCACCCCTATCTTGTTCTTTCCACTCGCCTCTACTTTGCCAAGGGATTGGCATTCCTCAAATATAGCCCATTCCAAGACTGGGGAGCCTTTTGACACGAACTCCGTGGTATGTGATGTGGTTGATGACAGAGCCAATGTCCCGGAGGCCAAATCTGTTACAGTTCTCTGAAGATCTTCGATCATTCTCTTATTTCGAAGTAGTGGGTTCACGGGTTTGAGATGATTGAGGTTCAGGTGCACCCATCATGCATAAGTCCATGCTTTCTGGGATAAACACCTCAGGCTTGGGTAGATGAAATTTGGTCGGTGATGTATATCTTTGAGGTCATAGGTGGATGGCAGTATATGGATAAGATTGAGGTAGGCAGGAGATGTTTGGTCATTGGGGTCTGAAGGTGGAGCTATCGTCCGATTGTCGATGAGATTTTGGACCTCATGACGAAGACGGTAGCAACGGTTGGTGCCATGACCGCGCTGCTGATGGTACACACAGTACTTGGAGGGGTTATGTCGGGCTGGGAGTGGGTCAGGAAGAGGTTGAGGATCGAGGGGTTTGAGATACCCTCTTTCCATCAAGACTTCTAGTGCGCTAGTTAGGCTCATATAGAGAGGGGTGAAAGTTTTGCCCTGAGCTCGGGCTGGACCGGTTGTTTGTAGGCTTGGTCTGGCAAAAGGGTTGGCTGTGGTGACTGTATTAATTTCAGTGGGTTCGGGAATAGTGCTACTTCCAGCATTGGTACTCCTTGAAATCACCCTCCTTGTCGGTTCCCTTGTTCTGGGAATGATCCCACTGTTGAACGCATTCTCGACCTAAACCCCCAGTTCATGCAGACTTTTAAAAGTGAATAGTGGAGCGACTATCAACTTTTGCAACATATCATGCTCGAGGTTTCGCACCATCATCTGCACTTGATCCCTCTCAGAAGGGCGGCGATCTGTCATCTGTGCTGCCTTTGCTCTCCAGCTCGCAACAAATTCTAAAAAAGGCTATGTTGGGTTCTGGCGGGTTGCTTCAAGCTCTTGGATGGTCATTTCAACTTGGGTATTGTAGGAATACTGATCGACAAAGGCCTCAGCCAGTTCTTCCCAGTTTTGCTTCACTTTATCCTCCAACTTGGCATACCAAGTGGCTGCTACACCCGACAGGGTTCTTCCATACAGAGAGAGTTTCTGTGGCTTAGTCAGACCCATCGGCTTCAGGATATCCAAGAAAAGCCAGATATGTACCATAGGATCTCCAGACCCGTCGAAACGGTCAATATGTGGCATTTTGAATTTGTCTGGGAGCCGTATGGCAGTCTCGGTGTACCCATCCTCAATGTCGGGAATGGAGTTAAGGCCATGTGCCTTTTTGAATTGCTTCTCAAGGTTCACAATTTTCACTGCGGTCAGATCGAGGTCATTAGCATCAAGGGGATAAAGCCTCTCATTAGGCTGCACCAGGGGTCTGAAAACTCGGGCTTGACCCAACCCTTCTCGAGGATTCGGACACTGCAAATCTTCAACTGGCGGAAGTGGGTCAAAGTTCAGCTGGGGTTCCGAAGCTGGATGTGAGGTAGATGCCCCAGATGGGCGCTGCGTTTCAATACTGGTCTCAGCCTGCATGGCAGTTCCCTAATTTAGCGCTGCTATCACGGCCACAAATTCTTCCGAACCCTGTGCCATCACGGTCTGCTGAGTCCGAACAAAGGTGATGTGACTGGCGACTGACGGATAAGATAAACCGGTAAGCCCTGATTGGCCTTTCTTTGCCTTGCCTCAGCGAAAGAACACTGGTTGCCCTTGAATTGAATCTCTGACCTAACGAAGTCTATCAGCACTAGTCCAATGTACCCGGGGGATATCGGAGCCTTCTGAAGCTATGGTTCTAGGACTACCTAGCAAAAGAGAAAACAAACAGCATCTCAGCCTGATTTCACGATAACCCATATGAGTAGAATTTGAATAGTGTGCCCTAGAATTCCTCAGAATTGATACCCTCAGGTAAACTGAATCCCAAAATACTGAATTGGTGCCCGCAGGCCTGATGCCCAAACTTGTAAACTGATACATGCATTCCTGTAGAGACGCACTCTAAAAGCACATAACAGATAAGTGAGAGCTAAAATACCCCTATGTTGGGGTAGGGTTTCCCTATCCTATTTTTTCAGGAACTAGGGTTTCACTACGCACGCAGCGGTTTCAAACAACCTATCGGTAAGCAACCTGTCCTAGCTTGGAATGGTCGCTACGGATTCCGAATATGCACTAGGTCGAATGGTCAAAAGGGTGCCCCGGTAAAACCAAGGTTTGTGTTCCCATACTGGCAGAGCCCGTAACCGGTAAGCCTTATGGCACGCAGCCTCTGGCAAACCGCTCAGGAATAGCAGATGGAAAACATTGTGTCCTAGGCGCACCAATGCACATGCAATGCAAAGAAACACGTAAGTGTAGTCAAAACAAGATATCATGAGTTCGAGTCAAGTTCTCTAAATCCCCAACAGAGTCGCCAGAAACTGTAGACGTCCCCGAACGCCCCAGAAGGGATGATGTCCCGTTCTGTTCATTTTGGGCTTACTACAGTTCAAACTCAATTTGTCACGGTTCTTAATCTGAACCAAAGAGTCCAAATCCGGCAAATCGTTTTGAGAAAAATAGATTTTTTTTGAAAGACGTGCCAAACATGGACTGCTTTGCTAGATACAGAGTCGCCACCTAAATATTTTATTTTTGAGAAATTTAGGAAACCCTGACTCGTGCCCAAGGCCACGTGTCCGTCATCACCAAAGTTGCCTCGGCTCGGGAACTTGGGTACGATTGGGGAAGGTCACTTCTTGAGCACCCCCGCTCGCCCGATCAAAGATTGGCCTCTACTAACCATGATATCTAGTTTTGAAAACATTATGCGTTCTTATTCCGGTTATTAGCCTAGATTTACTATGTGATGCGCACAGCATACAAGTATAGACTGGGTCGCCTGAATTGGAACAAAACATTTCCTGCTTATTTTTTAAAGTGATTTGCTACTCGCAAGTAGGCTTAAAATGTAGATTTTGCCACCCTCGGGTGGGCTTAGGAAAGATGGTTTTACTACTATCTAGTGGGCTTAAAACTCATAGTGAATGAATTGTCCCAATCCAAATAACCCAACCTTCACCCACAGGCATTCAGGCAGATATATCACATAAGCACATAGCCTCATGGTAAGCATGCTATCATGGCAGTCACTCACACGCATGCAAGGATGCTAAAGTATAAAAACTTACCGAGTACTCCAAGCCAAAACAGAAGCTAATTAGAAATCATGCATGATCCTAACTATACAGAAATGCCTAATGCAACACATGCAGGAATGCAACTACAATAGCAGGCTCGGCTATTCTAAACATGGCATATGGAATGCTACAGCTAACAAGTATTCAACTTGGAATCGAAATACAATGCAGTGAGTTATGATGCGCCGAGCCCCGTGCATGCAAAACAGATGAATGAATGCAAACATGCTATCATACTGTATGCTAATTGAAACATGCCCTAATCTAACCATCATAAGCTGGTAAATAAAAGGGAGAAAGACGTGGGGTTGGAAGACATACATCACACGCACGCACACTTATTACAATTATGCCCTCGCTCGGAGGGTCCAAATAAATAATACAGTCCAAAATGAATAATTACAGTCCAAATAAATACAAAATCCTAATTAATTAACAAATTAATCTAGGAAAGCAGTAAATTAGCATGCAAGCTAGGGACTGCCTCGACTCTGCTCCGGATGATGAATGATGCATCTTCGGGTTGCCTTGCGCGGAAATCCATTGCGATGCCCCAATTAGCCTCTGTTTACAATTAAACCCAGAATATTGTGCAAAGCTCTGAAAGGCTATTGATTCTTGATTTGCTGCAATAGAGAGCAAGAAAGGGGCATGGCAATGTATTTTCACATATGTATGCTTGACTACTCTTCAGCGAGTGTAGTCCTCGATCCTCGTGCCATCAATCACGCATCTCGATGCATGATGGCCAAGGAGTCGATTTGCACGACTTAATATGAAATGAATGCACACATAAACACAATAAGACCGAGACTCCATCATGGATAATCCGGAGTGTCAGTGACTGGGAATTGAGACACGTTCCGTTACTCGGAGTACGAAACGCCCCTCGTTTCCCGTACTCGGGCTAACTCCTATCCCAAGCACAATGCAGTATGCATGACATGCATGAATGCAATCCTAACATACAACCTAGCATACGCAATGCTATGAAATGGCGTACACGATACACGATGTAACATGTCATACACAATGCTCTCACATACAACCTAGCATACGCAATGTTATGAAATGAAATGGCATATGCAATGCATGATGGACTTACGCCAATATGAGTGGACCTCAGCCACACTCACATCAGCGGCCATACGATGAAAATGAGACACTCGAAATGCGTGCACGCATGCACGCAAATCGAGGACCGATCCTAAGGCACGAATGCCACTCTAACAAGGCATGGCAAGGCATGAAATATGGCATACAAACATGCAAGTTCCAGCGCTGAAATATGATGCAAAATGATCCCGAAACATGGATAAATGGCACCCGATGCATGAGATGAGCCCCGAAACTCAAAACTAAGCACATATATTGACTTGTAGCTATACAAAGCATGCATTATTTGATCATGAGGCATAAAGACAGAACCAAGGCAGTCCCAAAACATGAACATTTCTAGTTCAAAGCATGACCAAAAGATGCTAGCAAGATGGCCTAACATTGCATGCAAGTTTGACTAGTAAACATGGGTTACATGGCATGTGCATGAAGCAGGTGAGAACTCATCAAACCAACAAAAATCAGTGAACAAAACATGCCAAAATATGCCCAAATAAGCATGGAAATACAGCCAACACATGCACAAATGATGGGTTCTTTTAGAGGGCATATAAAGGGGTTATTAAGCACATACATCAAGGACACTTAGCATGGAAAAATCAACTCTGAAAATCAAATATGATAGCCCTAAACCTCATCAAATTGGCCCTAAAATCAGTCAACAAGGCATGCAAGATAGGGCCTCTTTGGAAAGCCAAAATGACCATCAAACAAAACAAGGTGAGAGGGGGTCACCCCCCCTCTGATTTTGAGGCTCAAAACAGTGTGTTAGCCAATGAAAATCCACTGGATTTTAGTGGCTAGAAGGCCAAACAAAGCATGCAACAAAGGCTTAGTTGTAAGGCTCAAAATAAGAGACAATCAAGCATACAAGGAGGCATATGACCTCAAACCGATAATAGACCTTAATCAAACATGAAGATGATGTCAAAAAAAGGATTTTAGGTCAAGGTCCAAAAAGGCTCACAAATAGGGCTAATATATCATGCAAAAATGGCCCTAAAAGAGAGATTAGAGGCAAGGGATAGTAAATGACCTCAAACAGAGAAGAGTCCTTCAACAAAGTTGAAGTGGGGCTCAAAACAAGACACTTTACAGTTTATGGAAAGTCCCAAATATGCTCACAAGTAAGGCTACAATATGATGTAAAAAAAGGCCCTAAAAGAGAGATAGAAAGCAAGAGGCAGTAGCTGGCCTCAAATAGTGAATAGCCCTTCAACAAAGTTGAAGAGGGGCTCAAAATAAAGCACTTTACAGTTTGGCTCAAAGTCCAAAAATGCTTACAAACAGGGCTAACATATCATGCAAGAAATAGCCATAAAAGAGAGATAAAGGGAAAGGGGTAGCAGGTGGCTTCAAACAGAGAAAGACCCTTGATCAAACATGAATATGAGCTCAAAATAAGACTATTTCCAGTTTGGGTCGGAGCCCAAAAGTGTAAGAAAAAGGAGCTAAAATATAGAGCAAAATAAGGCAAGAAAGAGGAAAAATGAGACTCACCCTCATAGAGCAGTAAACCAGCAGCTTTTGGACCAAATTTCTGAACTCTCAACCTCTTCAAATGTCCTCCAAGATGCTGGAATGGAGTGTGGAGGTGTGGTGCTATGGGTTGTAGTGTAAATGGTGCAAGGATCTTTGGATTTTGGAGCTTGGATGAGAGAGAGAGGGAGGAGTGTATGCAAAGGGCTCTAACCAATTTTTGTAACTCTTAAAAATGGAGGTGAGGTGAGGTGCTGGTTTTATAGAGGAGAGGCCAAGGGAAAAAGGGGGAAAAAAACCAATTCAAATTTCTCCCTAAAAGGGTAGACCCTCGGATAGTGGGTCAAGTGTAGAATAGCTGGCACAGCTGGAACACACTCAGGAGGGCAAAAATGGCTGACTAGGTTCAAAAGGTTTAGGTGGCCGGCCGGCCAGGCAAGGTGGCCGGCCGACCAGTTCAGGTGGCCGACCGACCAGGTCAAAAGGGTCAAGGTGGCCGGCCACCAACTAGGATGAAGCCCCAGAAGTTAGCTTTCCAATGCCGCAAACCTTGCATCAAAATTCCTCTTGTGCAAAAAGTTATGCCTGTTTTGGTGAAGCTGCACAGATTCGGTCCAAACGAATTTCAACCAACCATATCTCCTCCACCCGAACTTGGCTCAAGGAGATTCTTGAGTGAAAAATGAAGCCCCCCAGAAGTAAGCTTTCCAACGGTGGTGGCCTCATATCTTAATTCCTCCTGTGCAAAGAGTTATGCCCGTTTCGGTGAAGCCGTGCAGATGTTTTCCTCCTTCTCGGATTCATGCTGAATCACTTTTGACCAAAAAAAACTAGTTTTCAGAAAAATTGCTGGCCTCCCACTCTCCTACAACCTTTCTAACAATGAAAATAAGGTCTCCACCAAAAATGAACGAAGACGGATGCAAAACAGAGGTTCGGGGGCCGAAACACGTAGTTCGGGTCCCCGAAAACAGGCTGTTAGGCACCGAAAGTGGCGTTCGACCACGAAGTTGGTCTCTCAGACCACAGTGTCCCTCAAAAGGGAGGAAATAAGGTGTATGCCAAAAGCCAGAGCAAACGGAGGTGGTTAAGCGGTCCCGAACCAAGGCACACGACCGACGGCTCCGAAAATCGAGAACCGGGCTCCAAACGGGAAAAATGGCCTACGACCACGAAACGTAGCCTACGGCCACTGAGAGATGATCTACGAGACCTCTCCCTCCCTTCGGGAAGAGAAAACAAAGAAAACGGGACCCGGTTCGCAAACCGAGGCAAAGCACAAAAGAGTCCGGAAGTCCAGAGGCAAGGCTCGCAGCCGTGACTCCGCAACCTCAGAACGAGCACAATATGCAACACCACCAAGCGCTCAATCGGTGACGTCTGAGTCTTAAGGTCGGTCAAAAATGGGGTGTCTACATCAGCCAAGCAGGGTACAAGTCCTTGGCAAGGAAGTTTGAGAAAAAAATAGGAAGAAAACATGGCCTCAAACAGTTAAAGAACAAATACATGAGTTTGAAAAAAGAGTGGCAAGCGTGGACAAAGTTGATGGATTCAAGAAAATGAGTGTCAGCGATAGGGTTTGACAGTGACACCGATATGTTTCAGGCACCTAAGGAGTGGTGGGACAAGATGGAATCGGTAAGTACATATTTCTTGCGTTTCATATTTGTCTGTTACCAGTACATTTTATCATTATCAACTTAGCTACATTACTTGTTATATGAAATGTAACGTCTTCCTCTTTCATAATCTCCAACTGTGCAGATAAACAAGGTGTGTGCCAAGTTCAGGAAAAAAAACTTTGGAACATTGTGACTTGATGGAGACGGTCTTTATGGGGGTATCAGCTACTGGTAAGCACCATTGGACCCCGGGAGAGAAACTTGCTGAAGATGCCGATGACTCATCTGATTTTGTGCGCAGTTTGGAAGCGCAGCCATTTGCTGATCCGATACCCGCAAGAGTATAGGACGTGGATTCAGATTCTTCACTGGAACCAGTTGTGGTTGAAAAAGGAAAAAGGAGAAAGACGCCATCAACAAGTGTTTCAAAGTCCAAGAAGGCAACAAGTGGAGCGTTAGTTATTGCGGAAAGCATGAACAATCTAACAGATGTGGTGCGTACCAAGAATCAGCTGGTCACGGTGAGGCACCTCACAGGTAACAAATTGCTATACACTATCTCGGAGTGCCTGCATCGCCTGACGACTATTCCATCCCTTATTGGTACCCCGCTATTTTATTTCGCCTCGACACTTATGGATAACGCAGATTACCAGGAGGTGATGATGTGCCAGCCTGATGACGACCACATTATAGGGTGGCTTACACAGAAGCAGCTCCAGTGTACTATGTACTGCGTCAGCGCCGTTTGCGAACCTTTTTGGGGCTCGCCAGATGTGATATTACCGTGTTATTAATGCTGAAGATGCTTGCCCTTCTCTTGCTTTGGAAAACTTTTACATATGTTATTGTAGGAACTATACTAAAACAGGATGGTTGTGTCTGCATGTTTGAAACTTGTACTATGTTTTTTTTTTTTTTTTTTTTTCTTGCTAGCTATGGTTTAGTAATGGTTTGCATGTTTGTCTTAGATGCGATGTCTGAATGGTTGTGTGTTTTTTTGGAATGGAATATGATGGTTGTGCTTGAATTAAATGTCGTGTTTGGGAAACTAGATAGGTTTGTTTGACGTCATCTTTTGTGGTTGTGTTAGCAATGGCTTATGCTATATTAATAGTTCCCTTGCTCAAGATAACGAACAGGTTCACTATTTGTTTAATTCAGTTCATTATTCATTATATGGTAGTCATGACATTGGTGACGGCATTTTTTAACATTGAAAATGATGTTGGCTTCTGCTGTAATTGGAAACTGTTATTGCATTTGAGTCCATGCATCACGCGCAAACTGATTGAAACAGTGCCACTCTTGTAGGTTTCGCAACAACAAAGACATGATAAATCCCTGGGATGAAAGCAACAATGACGAGTTAAGGGAAATCCTTAATGGAATAGTCGTACAGCTGCAACAAGAACACAACTGGACATTTCTACAAGCATGCCAATATATCACAGAGTGGTACAAAAAACATAAGGCTAAAACGCCATGTCGCACTTCTATACTGACCGGGAATGCATGGATATCCGAACTATACGTGGGCCATATGGATCGATTTGAGGAAAATGTTTGCATGCCGAAGGAAGTTTTTGCCTCTTTGTGTGAGACATTAGTAAATGATTTTGGGTTACAAGTACCGCAACGTCCACATGGCTTAGCTGTTGAAGAAAGCGTTGCAATGTTTATCCACGTGTTGAAAGGGAAGCAAAATCAGGAAGTCCAAGAACGGTTCCAACATTCGGGGGAGACTGTGTCTCGGCACGTGCATAATGTATTAGCTTCTATGAAAGAGTTCACTGTTGTTCATTGCCGGCCCACATATAGTCAGCATCGTATATATCCATACGTGCGGTCTAAACGGAAATACCTACCATTCAAGGTACTTCTGAAAAAACAGTGACCAGTTATTTGTGCGAAGTCTAGTTATTTTGTGTTTATTATTAAGTGGACGTGAAGTATGAAAATAACCATTACATGTACCCGTAGGAGTAACAATACAATTGGGTTGTTGTCAGGACTGTATTGGAGCAATAGACAGAACACATGTAAGTGCATGGGTTACGGGGCCAGATGCGGCAACATATTTCGGTAGGAAATACTGTCATACGCAAAATATCATGGCCGCGTGTGACTTTGACATGTGTTTCATCTTCATTTCATGCGAATGAGAAGGATGTATGCATGATAGTCGCATCTTCAACGAGATACTAACAGATGACAATGTCCCATTTCCACATCCTGAAGAAGGTAACACAGTGCCATGAATTCTTCAATGATGGGGCTATAATTTTTTGTCAAACAGCTTTACTTGAAAATGAAGCACAATGTTTGTTTTTGGTGTCATACATTGTTTTCCTGTCTGCAAGCAAATATTATCTTGTCGATTCTGGCTATCCAAACTGAATAGGTTACCTAGCACCATTCAGAGGCAGTCGTTACCACCAACAAGAATTCCGACGTACTCAACAGAACAGGACGGAAAACACGCCACGGGAATTATTTAACAAAGTTCACTCGTCATTATGCAATGTAGTGGAACGCACTTTCGGTGCCTGGAAAAATCGATGGGGGTTTATTCGAGACATGCCTCGGTATGACTTTGCAAATGTGCAAGTGCAGTTAGTAGGTGTGTCAATGGCATTACATAATTATATACGGCGAAACATAGGTAATCCAACAACTGTTCACCCAATCTGTGACAAGGAAGAGGCAATGACAATAGTAAATGCCATACCAGAAGTTGAACATGACGAGGATGGTTTAATGGTTGGGGATGAGGACCCGCATATGGCATTGGTGTGCCTTCGCATACGTGACAAGTTATGTTACTTGCGTAATAATGGAACGTTAGGAAATATATAATAGTCGACCTAATTTTCATAGGGTTGTAACGTTGGTAACACACGTGGAACAGACTGTATTCAAATATATTATCATGTAAAATATGTATGTGTTTACACGGGAATATAACATTTTTTTAGTTCGTGACGTGCCTAACTTTGAAAAACCAAAAACCACAGGAAAAAGCCTTTTCGAAAAAGAAAACCAGGTGAAACAAATAAGAAAAATTAAAAAAAAAAAGTAATACAGAAATTATCATGTGCGACGTCAATTAAAAACATAAAAACACAAGTTGAAAACAACAAAAAACCAAAACAGACCTCATTTTTTGTCATGTGCCATTGAGAATAACTAATATTATACATCATTTAAAATAAATGACATGAAAAAACATTTTTCCAAAAAAACCATTAAAAACAAAGTAAAAAATAAAAAAAATATAAAAGTAAAAAACATGAATTACCAGTTGCCACATAATTTAAAAATAAGGAAAACACATGAAAAACCATTTGTGAAAACAAAAAACAAATTAATGTATACAAATTAAAAAAAAATTACAAAAACGTAAATTCAAAAAAAAAAAAAAGAACGACAAAAATACGCCTCATCCAAAAAAAAAAAAAAAAAAAACAGAAATTAGCATTTGCCACGTAATTTACAAATAAATAAAACACGTGAAAACCCATTTTTGAAATATAAAAACAAATTAATGTGTACAAATTAAAAAATGACAAAAACGTAAATTAAAAAAAAATAACAAGAAAAATACGCCTCATTCAAAAATATTTTTTTTAAAAAAAAAACATAAAAATAGAAATTACCATTCACCACGTAATTTAGAAATAAATAAAACACATGAAAATTTATTTTTGAAAAATAAAAAAAAAGTTATTGTATACCAATATAAACAAATAAAACAAAAAATGTAAATTAAAGAACAAGAACCAATTAATGTATAAAAAAAGAAAAATAACAAAAACATAAATTTTAAAAAAAAATCAAAACACGCCAAATCCAAACCCAAAAGAAAAAGAAAAAAACAAAACAAAACAATTTCGGTCCAAACAATCTGACATGAAGAACCAAAAGAAATGAGGATATATGTAAAACACAGTTGAAGGGTAGTTTGGTAATTTACCATGAAGACATCTCACCAAAAAGCCAAAAAGTCAAAAAAGCCAAAAAACCCTTCTCAAACATGGCTTTTTAGCCCCAGGCTAAAATAGTCAAAAAAGCCAAAAAGCCAACCCACTTTCCAAATGGAAGCTAATTTAGGCGACTATTCCAATCATTCACTGGCAAGAGACGCAATTAAAATAGAGACAAAGTCTCATATAGATTCACGTCAAAAAATTATGTGTATTTAGAAGGTTTCGAACCTAAGACTTTGGAGAAAATACAACCTCAAAATATTTGGGAAATTACAAATCAATATACTTTCTAAAATTAATTACAGATTTATAAATAAAAAATTATAACTTTAATTATTAAAGTTTGTCATTGATCTCAAAATTTTTTTCCCCATCAAATTTACGCCTGAATTGCTATTTTTAAAAAATATTTTATGAGAAATATAGATATTGTGAAAATTTTGGAAGATCTGTATGACAAAATTGGAAATTGATCTACTCACGAAATGGACCACATCACAAAATATTTTCAAGGGTCATAAAATAAACCAATTCACCAAAGCTCCAGTTGTATCTAATTTATTGGAATTTGCTAGAGATGAACTTGTTTGGTAAATAAATTCAAATTTGAATTTATTTAAAAAAATATTAGTTTTTTAAATTTCTATCTTAAACTTGAATTTGATTCATTAAGCTTATATGCACATTAAACTATATAAAAATAAAATTATTTGTCCTCTTCTCGTAATGGACTCAATTAAAGATAAATCAACATTCATTTGAAATTTGAATTTATTTAAAAAAAAATATTAATTTAAAAAAAAAATTTCTCTTAAACTTGAATTTGGTTCATCGAAATGGGATTTATGATGAATTCCACAAACTCAAATAACATCCCCTAATTCAAAATCTGAACAAAAAGGATCCTCCTTCTAATAGGTAATTTAGGTGAATCCATTAAAGGCTCTTATGATACTAATCATAATGCAAGTATCATTTTCACATTCTATTATAGTTATGATTGTCCTCTTGATGTTTTGGCTGGTTTGGTACAATAAATTAAAATGTCTCCTCTCTGATTTACAAATGCAAAAATGTTTTACAACTCTAATAAAAGAGTTTTAATAGGGGGTGGACTCTAGTGATGTTTGTGTCTTATTTATTTATTTTTTCAAATATGCTTGGAAGCTCTAAATATGAAGCTATGATGTGATGGTTGTGTCTGTTTTTTTTTTTTTTTTTTTGAATTTCCAACTCATTAGAGTTGATTTAGTGCTCTTTTTTTAGAGCTCTGAATCAGCTCTCTCTCTCTCTCTCTCTCTCTCTCTCTCTCTCTCGCTTTTTATTTATTTTTTATTTTTTATTTTTTCATGTCATTAAAGCTCATTAGAACTATTTCATTTAGGGAGATGTATCATTGTTGTTTACAAATATGGGTTGGACCGTCCAATTTTAATAGTAGGCCCATTTTTTGGGTCAAATTCAATAATTCAAGTTCTTCATATTTTAAAGTTTGTTGAGTGAATTATTCATACAAAAAATTAAATTAATTAGATAATGGTAAACTTATGTTCGGAATCAATTTTATATGTAAAAAATGAATGATGAGTATAATTAAAGTATAATTATTCATTTTTTTAATACAAAACCGATTCAAACATATATTTAACATTATTCAATTAAGGCCTTGTTTGGGAACCATCTTTTTTAGCCAAAAAGTCAAAAAGTTACTAAATTAGCCAAAAAGCCAACAACCCATACCAAAAAGTCAAAGGCTCCGTTTGGTAGAGCTTTGTAATTATGATTTGAGAATATGAGTTGTATTTTGAGTTTGTGTGTTTTAGAATTATGATTTGAGTGTAGAAAATTTGTTTGGTTATGGTTTTTGAATAAAGTGTTGAATTGAGTGTGGAATTGAGTTTTGAATTGAGTTTTGAAAGTTTGATTTGACATGTGAAGTAAGAAAATTTGTTTGGTTATGAGTTTTGAAAAGAGTTTTCAAAACTTAATTCAAATTGTTATAACTCATAACAAAACACATTACTTTCACATTATTGAAAATTTTGATCAACACTCATAACCAAACTCTTTTTAAAATTCAATTAAAAAAATTTATTATTAACAAAAAATAACATTAATTAATTTTTTAATTGAAAATACTACAAAGGAAATAATTTTTTTCCAAAATAAATATTCAAAAAATTTAAATCATAAATATTTAAATAATTTAAATAATCTAAAAAATTTAATAAGTAAAAAATTAATTTAAATATTCAAAAAATTAAAATAATTTAAAATTTTAATATTTTAAATTTAAAAACAACTGTACACTCAAATCCTAACTAAACACATAAAACAAAACTCAATTTAAAAATTATTTTTAAAACTCATAACCAAACACATAACTCGAAATTTCATACTACTTTCACAACTCTACACTCAAATCGTAACCAAATACATAACAAAAAATTAAAATATTTAAAAATATTTTTATAAAATAGAGTTTGAATTTATTTTTATAAAATATTTTAAAATTTAAAAAATTAAAATTGTAATATTTAAAAATTAAAATATTTAAAAATATTCAAAAAATTAAAAAAATTAAAAAATTAAAAAAATCATAAATCTTAAAAAATTAAAATATTTAAAAATATTTTTATAAAATAGAGTTTGAATTTATTTTTATAAAATATTTTAAAATTTAAAAAATTAAAATTGTAATATTTAAAAATTAAAATATTTAAAAAAATTAAAAAAATTAAAAAAATCGTAAATCTTAACAAAATTAAAATATTTAAAAATATTTTTATAAAATAGAGTTTGAATTTATTTTTATAAAATATTTTAAAATTTAAAAAATTAAAATTGTAATATTTAAAAATATTCAAAAATTTAAAAATTTAAAAATTAAAAAATCGTAAATCTTAACAAAATTAAAATATTTTTAGAATATTGATTTGAATGGAGTTTTGAAAAGAGTTTTGAATTATGTGTTTGGTTATGAGTTTTGAAAAGTAATGATTATGTTTTGAAATGAGTTTTGAGAAATGAGTGTAGAATTGTGATTTGAAAACCCTAAACAAACACAACACTCAAAAGTGAGTGTTGAACTAGATTTTGAAAGCTCTGCCAAACGGAGGCAAAGATTCTCTTTTTTCTTTACTTTTTACACATCTTTTCGTAAAAATTCAAAAAGTCATCCCAAACATACTAATTTTTTTTAGCTCATATTTTAGCCAAATAGCCAAAAAGTTACTAAATTAGCATGTTCCCAAACGAGGCCTAACTTAATTTTTTATATGAATGATTTACGCGATGAACTTTAATTAAGTTAAGTTGGACATCAAATAAAATATTAACTTTTAGCATATAGGACTAATAAATAAGTGCACTTTTTGTCTTTTCAGACTAAAAAGTAGAGAAAAAAATATGGATGTTTGGGTTAACTTTTTGACTTTTTATGAAAAAATGTGTATTAAAATATTGTATAAAATTGTAAAATTACGAAATTACCCTCGCTGACACTGCCCAGTAGTACTGCGCAGTGCACTTTCTGTCACTTTTCAATTTTTATTTTTTTATTTTTTATATATGGCATGTGTGGCTACAAGTGTGCCACGTTGAAAATTTTGTTGGAATGTGTGGCTGCACAATTTATGCAGCGCTGTTTTGTTTTTGTTTTTGTTTTTTTTTTAATTGATAGATTTCCGCCAAAAAGAGATAAATAGTATGAATTTTTTTGTTTTTTCAGAAGTGGGTTGACTTTTTGACTTTTTAGCTTTTTTGGCTATTTTAGCCTTGGCTAAAAACTTGATTTGAAAAGGATTTTTTGGCTTTTTAGTTTTTTTTTTTGCTTTTTTGTGAGAGAAAAGTGTAATGATTATTGGTTGGATGTGATATTTTATTTTTTGTGGCTAAAATAGCCTATTTTATCTTTTATGGCTAAAATAGTCAAAAAAATCCTAAATCCATCTTCCCAAACGGAGCTTCAGTGACTTTTTGATTTTTTAGATTTGTCTGAGGATGCCAAACTTGGCCTATGTAAACAAGCAAAGTATTCAATTTTCTTAAGACGTGATAAACGACAGTCCAATTAGTTTAAGTTGATTGTAAGAAAAAAAAAATGAAATGAGAAAGCTGTTTGAAATTTTTTCTACAAATAACAAATGATAATCCAATCAATTTATGGTGCTCAAACAATTTTTTAAAGATGACAAATGACAATGAAAGTGGCCAAGGACGAATTTTCAAGATCAACAAATGACAAATTAAAACATACATAAATTATACACACACACACACACATATATATATATATATATTTAATTTCTTCAATTCAATATCCTCAAATGCAACTGGTGCCACCCTCTTTGATGGAATTTATATTCTGTAAAGAAATAATTTGTTTTTATAGTACATAAGGATAGGTGATGGTATCCATAAATGGCTTCCTGTGGGAAGAAGAGTTAGTGTTATTTTAGTCATAAAAAGATAAAATAATTTTTTTAGTTTAATAAGACAAAATATCACATCAAATCCATAATCATTACATTCTTTACCTCACAAAAAGTGAAAAAAAATTTCCTAAACGAGGCTTTTTAACTCCAAAAATAATTAAAAAATCAAAAAACTAAAAGCGACACTTTCCAAATGAACCCAATGTGTGGTCTATAGACTGGACATGATTAAGACGGGCTATTGGGTGTTTAGAAGAACAATGATTCAAATCGTTTATATGGTCAAATTTGTTAAATATATATTATAAAAATATTCAAATTAATGAAACGTTTATAATTTATAATAAATTCACAAATTTGTTAAATATATATTATAAAAATATTCAAATTAATGAAACGTTTATAATTTATAATAAATTCACGTTTATGTTTAAAAAAATAAATAATTAATATAATTTTAATAATTTCTTAAAATTATTATTTAACTTGATCATAAAATTATATTTATCTGATTAATTTTATGTTTTATATATTATAATATAAATAATTTAAATCATTATCTGTGTGGTGTGTAGAGGATTTGGGATACCTGCTATGACATCACGCGTACCGTCACACTTTGTCAGATTTATAAACACCACACCACACCACACCACGTGACCAAAATTACTCCAAGCACAGATAATGTGATACGCTCTAATCCAATTAGCTTCAATAATTATTAATATTTATAAAATTTATTAAAATTTAAAATAATTCTTTAAAAATATGATATTTTCTCTAAATTCAATTCGACCAACTACCTTGCCCATTGGTTTGCTTTAAAAGTAACGTACTCTGCCGACACATCAGAAATACACGGTGGTTAGGAAACATGAATTAATCATTACTCATTCCCATCTATCCGTTGAACAGTCACTCTCATAAAATTATTCAGAAATTTATCTCTATCATTTCTTATATAGATTCTATATAAATCTCATATTATATAAATTAATTTCTATCTTATAATTATTTATTCAGAAAATTTTGAATGAATAAGTTTGAGTTAGCAGATTTTTTCTAACAAGAATGTTAGGAATATAAAAATTTTTATTAAGATTTTTACTATATATTTATATGAATGTAAGACTCATACTCATGTTAATGTTTGGAAACAAATTGATAGAAATTTTAAGGTCACTAACCCTTTTGAGTCATAAATGGATGAGCAAAAGAGGGAAAAGGTAGGCAAGTAAAGTTTTGATATATAGAAAAATAATCAATTTATAATAATGTGACAACGATAATTTAAATTAAAAAAAAAATCAATTCTTTCAATTTTATATAAGAATTAGACCAGTTATTTTCTCACATTGTGGGTTTCTCACAAAGTTCGCTTTAATCATTCTATTTGCTCATTTTGTAGCTATATGTAGATTATTTGCTAAAAAATAATTGAATTAATCCAATAATTGCTTGCTTTATTAAAAATTAAATAACAAAAATAATTTTGAGAATATTAAATTAATTTCTTAAAAGAACAATCTATACATATAAACCAAAAATATAAGGGGGATATTACCCTCCAGTGGTAACAGCAAAAACTTATTACAAAATCATGAAATTTTTTATAATTTTAATTATTAATATTTATAAAATTTTCTACAGATTTGTAATTATATTTTTTAAAATCCACTGATTGATATTTCTTCAAAATATAACCAGATGGAATATTAAAGTATGTCATGTGCTGAACCTATAGGATAGGATTGGATAGTCCAATCTTTTCAATTAATTTGTGTAATGGTAGATATTTTGATTTAAAAATAAGAAAAAGTTATATTTTAATTGAATAGTGAAAAAATAGTTTTATATTCATACTGGTGCAAGTTTTTTGTATATATATATATAGGGCAAGTCTTTTTTGTATATCAGAATTATATAAAAAGAATTTTATTTTTAGTGAAATTATTTTTAAAATAATCCATTTATTTGTAATTTTTAAAGAAAAATTAGTGATCACAAAGTTTGCATACAAATTTAAAAAAATATATTAAAAAAGGAGGAATTACACACCAGTGGTGTGCAAAAAACAATTTAAAAAATGATAAATTTTATAAATATAAATAATTAAAATTATAAATTTTTTTATTATAATAACTTTTCAAAACCTCAATTGTAGTTTTCCTTTAAAGGAAAAGCAATGCATTGAAAATATCCTGGTGATCATATTTCTGATAAGACATATGAAAAGATGAGTTAATTATTGGTCTAACATGGTTTTTTGGGATAATAATTGTGGTTGAATTTAATTTTTTTAAAACTGACTTTTTTTTTATTTTTAATAAATATTTTTAAAATTTATGTAAATTTTTATTTAATTAGATGTATCAAAAAGTAAAATATTTATAAAAAAAATTAATAAATATACAAAAATAAAAAATATATATATATACTAAATTCTCGTAATTTTTTTTTTATATTTTTTATATTTATTAAATTTTCTTTAAAAAATTTCACAAATATTATATTTTTTAAGCGTAGTTATGTTTAGTATATCTAAAAATTTTAAAAATTATTTAAAATATTAAAAAAATCAATAAAAGTACAAAAAAAATTTTAAAAAAATTAAAAATTTTCAAATTTTGAAAAATTGAATTTTGAAAATTAAAACTAAACAAAGTAAATAGTGTCACAATAATTACATAGAAAGATGAGTCAATTATTCGTCTGACATGATTCATTAGGATGATAATAGGATAGTGTCACAATAATTACAAAAATTTATATTATAGGGGATGAGACGTGTAGAAAGTGGATCCAGTGTGACTGTTGTGCAATTTGTACGACTCATTTTGGATTCTATTTTGATAATTCGAATCATTTAAATTTTAGAGAATATTGAAAATAATATATTTGTAAAAAATCAAATTAATCAGACATCAATAACTTGTTCATCAAATGACATCTTTATATTAAAAAAAAAAAAAATTTGAATATGTATGTATCAAATTAAATATAAATATTATTTGATGAAGAGGTTATTAATATCTGATCAACTTAATTTTTTTACAAGTATATTATTCTCGATATTTCTTAAAATTTGAACGATTCGAGTCATCAAAATAAGACGCAAAATAAGTCTCACAGGTTGCATAGCAATCACTGTTGTGCTTGATGCACAGCAGTAACATTAGATCCGTAAAAAGATGAGTCAATTATTGGTTTGGCATGATTCATTGGAATAATAATAGGATAGTGTCACAATAATTATTACTCCTTCCGTTTTAAAATAATAATTACTATTTTGGTTTTAATTTTTTTTAAAAAAATTCAAAAAAAATTATTTTTTTATTTGAAAAAATTACTCATAAATCTCATTTGAAAAAAAGTTATTCCATTTAAGTCCTAGAAGTTTTTTTTTCAAACCAATTAGTCATTTTTATTTTGGGTATGTTTTATTTCCTTAATTTGGGGGTTTCAAAGTTTACTTATTTGCCCTCGTGTGTGATTTTGTTTGGATTTTTTCCTAATGTTAGGTGTGCGTGAGGTAAATTTTTAAATTTCTATTTTTTTTTTTTTTTTTTTTGTGGGGATTTAGTGGAGTGATTTGTAGGTGTATGATGTTATCCCGTTTATGATGTTATTAGTGTGGTGTTCGTCCCTATTGTAACATTGACATTAATTAATATCCAAACGTAATATTAATGTAATACATAAAAAAAAGTCATTACTGTACTTTTCCCAAACGTAACACTCAAATATAACATTTCAAAAAAATTCCTTAGTTTAACAGTTTAAAGTAACACACAAAAAAAAATTTCTTATTGTAACACTCTAATGTAACACATAAAAAAATTTCTTAGTGTATTTTCCCCAAATGTAACATTCTAATATAGTACACAAAAAAACTCCTTAATGTAATATTCTAATGTAATACACACACAAACTCCTTAGTACACTCTGACGTAACATACAAAAAAACTTCTTGATGTATTTTTTTCAAATATAACACTCTAATATAATACTTTAAAAAAACTCTTTACTATAACACTCTAATATAACACACAAAAACTCCTTAGTGTAACATTCTAATGTAACACACAAAAAAAATCATTAATGTACTTTTTCCAAACGTAACACTTCAATATAACATTCTAAAAAAATTTCTTAGTGTAACACTTTAATGTAACACACAAAAAAACTCTTTGGTGTACTTTTGCCAAACGTAACGCTCCAATGTAACAAAAAAAACTTCTTAGTTACTTTTCCTAAATGTAACACTCCAATGTAACACTTGAAAAAAAAAATAAAAAAAAAATGGTGAGATTCTTCAAACCATTTCAAAAAGAGTACAAATATTCCTTAGTAAGTTTTGAACAAATGTATAACTTCAAACTGTGAGTGTTACGTTTGAAAAAAAGTACAATAAGGGATTTTTTTAGTACTTTTGTGTGTTACATTGAAATATGTTATATTGGAGTGTTACGTTTGAGATTACACTAATTGAATTATTACGTTTGGGAAAAGTACACAAAGAAACTAATTTTTATTTATTTATTTTTTTTTTACATTGGAGAGTTATGTTTGGAAAAAATACACCAAAGAATTTTTTTTTGAGTGTTACATTGTACCAATTGGAAAAAGTACACAAATGAGTTTTTTAGTATGTTACGTTAAAGTGTTATATTATTGGAATATTACATTAGAGTTTAGGTTTTTGTTTGTAATGTGTGATTTGTTCTAGACAGAAGGAAATTCAAGGTAAGTTGTAGTTTCCTAATCAGTTAGCTGAGCTATCTAAGCAATGCATCTCTCCTCCAAGGAGCCTACTTCTTTACCTCTCCATTTCCCAAATGACCCTTTGGATGTTGTCATTTGTGGCAGATTATACTCCAATAGGTGTGAATGATCTGAACATCAGTTTGGATAAAGTTATGCCAATGAACCTTATGTAATAATGCCATTTTATTCAGATATTCTCACCCATTTGGGTTCACCAAGTAAGTTCAAACCAAATCTGGCCGGCCTTATCAAATTGTTTTTGGATAGCTTTTGCCTCTATATAAAATTAATTATCACAGTTTCATGTAGTTCCACCCAATTTTGTATAGCTTTTGTCAATTTTGAATTTGCTGAGTGATACAGAGTGCATAAAACTGTTATGACCCTATCACTATTATATATTTTTCAAAAAAAATTATAAGTTTGCAAGCTTTGAAGAAGGGATTTCCTTTTAAGATGGATATATTTTTTTGCAGGTTGTTGAGTTTGCCCTGGCTTTGCAGAAAAGTGGATGCTTTTCTATTGTTCTGAAGTGTGTGCTTGCACCTGTTGCTACTGCTGCAACATCTGCTCTTCGAATCCCTATAATTGGTATTGGGACAGGGCCTTTCTGTATTGGCCAAGTTAATTGATTCTTTAGCTCTCTCTACTACTCCTAATAATGAATTAGACTTGACTGGCTTGTGTTGTGCATATTCTTTTTGCTTTCATTTGAATATATAATTTGCTATCTAATCTTGTAATTTGCTATCTGATCTTGTAATTTGCTTTTCAAGTACTAAAGTGGGCATTTTAGTGATATCATGTGTTCATATATTGAGTTTACTCATGTAATGAACTTTGAATTTGCTTTTCCTTTTAATTTGCTTTTCATATAACGGCATTTGTTTGCATGTCGTGAAAGAGTTTTTACGACATGCATTGCAAGCCGTAAAAATTCAATTTTGTTGTAGTGAGAACTTGCTCTGAAGAATATGGAATACAAGGCTATGAATGACAGTGCAATAAAAAAAAAGGTTAGCATGCTTAACTCATGCTATTCTGCTAAGTTAATTGACCGACTTTGAAAGCTATGCAAAGTTTCATTCTCTTCCGGTTATGAAACTCCACAGATGGTGTCTTTGAAACCTGTCTTTCACTTCATTTATAGAAATATGAATTGTACTCTAAGCTGAAATTATGCACTATACCTTGCAGTTTTTATTAATCAATTCTATGACATTGAATTATGGGTGGTATGAGTATTCCAAAAAGTTATCCTAATATATCCTATTGTTGTTTCTCTGATAACGTATTTCTTTTGCTTTTTCTTTTTAAAATGATCTGTGCCAATCAACTTTTCTTCTGATGCCTTTCCAACAAAGTTATGCGTTTCTAAATTGTGATATTTTACTTCAGAATGTGTGAATTTGATCTGTTATTTGTTAACTTATCTATATTGTCCTTATCTTATTCCTATAGGTACAGTGTTTCAGTTCTTTGATTTGAGTTAGGAATAGATTCTTAAACAATATGATGTTGGAGATGCAGGTGTAACTCTTGAAGATCCTCACACTGAAGATCTTAGCCAAGAAGTTAGGGGCTTCATATTCTCTAGAATTCTGGTTCATTTCTGAAAGTCATATTTGCCTCAATTGCAATTCCATTTCAAAATACTTTTGGTCACTGCTATAGTTGCATTAATTGTTGATCTTTCTCTCTATACATGATCTAGATATATTTAGCAGATGTTGTATATTTACCAGAGACCATTATAATCTTTTATTTTCTGGATGAAGAATCTTTTTTGGTTGAAAATTCAAGTTTGAAAAATGTTTTCAAGCAATCATGAGTGGGACTTTTCTTTATTTTGTAACAGTCTATCACATATAGGAAAATAAAGTTCTACTTGACGATTAACTATAAGCAGTTTGACCATTAACACTTTTTGACAAATACTTTATTGATTACTATTATTATTTTTATTGTTATATTTAGTAAGACAAGAAAATTGATTATCACTAATACATAGGATGTAGTTACAGCATGGAAATGAACTTTTTTCAATACCTTAAATGTTGTACGTATCATTTTCTAATTTCCAATGAATCACAAATCTGAAACTAAAAATAGAAGTAATTTAATTAGCTGCGGAGAATGATTAGAAAATATGAACAATAATATGTGACACGAGTTTTTTTGGTGACATTTAAAATCTGCCAGCATTTTATGACTGCCTTTACTTGAGTGTTGAAAATTCCTTCTTAGAACCTTGACTGTACTGGCAACATTATTTTTTTGGGTATTTTTCCTAGGCAGTGTTGGAGTTGCTCTAAGTTAGTAATGTGATTAATAAGAGCTTGCCATGTACAAAGGAACTTTTGGTTGTCAAGCTAGACTCTTGTGTACACAATTTGTATTGACATGGATAGAGAGGTCTATACAATGTAATTGATAATATGTTAATATTTTTCTTGTTAATTTTCTTTGTAGATTGGTTTTTGATGATGTTTGGAAGCATACTTTCAAATCAAGATCAAGTGTTGAAATTATTATTTTTTTATTTATTATTTATTTTTTTTTATGGAACTGATTCTTAGTTGTAGTTGCAAATCAAGATTGAGTGTTGATTTTTTTTTTGTGGACTCTACGTTAGTTCATTTTGGAATTTGCTTTGATGGTTTTTTTGTTATACTTAATGGATTATTATTAAAGTTGTTTGATGGATATATTTTGATTTATAATATAAATTGTTTAGTGAATTTTTTTGTGGAGTGGTGTATGATAGTTAGTGAAATTCTTAGTACATTTAAAAGGCTATTGGGATATTAACAGGGATATTTGTAAAACAATAATTTAAAATTGAAATATAAAATATGGAACAAATTTAGTAACGAATTTGTTTCGTCATTTGTACTTGTTATTATGACAAAGTGATTATTCCTCGCTAATAAATATTTTTTGTGACAAAATTTATTACAGATTATATATGAAAGTTTTCATTGATTGTATTGTTTGGTGACTAAAAATTTCATCACGTATATAAATATTTGCTACAAAATATATTTCCTCACCCATTTGACTTTTGGAGACGAAAAATTTCGTCAACTTTACATCTTATTGTGACAAAATTATTTCCTTATCAATGATCAACATGTGTGACAAATTTATTCGTCAACTAAAATTATAAATATGGTATTGAATAACTATTTGGTGACGAAAATGAAAATTTTTTGCGACAAAATGTTGTTTTATTGGTGATAAAAAAATTTGTCACTGAAGAAATTTCATTGGTGAAGAAATTAGTTTTCGTCTCGATGGCTTTTAGTGACAAACATTCAACGACGAAACCAGTGAGGAAAATAAAATATTTTGTCACAAATATCTATAGTGACGAAATTAACTTTTTGGAGACAAAAAAATTTGTCATTCAATACCCAACTTGTTGTAATATAGAAAAAAACAAAAAATTTCCTTCACGGGCCTGTCTCTGTGACAAGCCCAGTGCTAAATGTCAGGTTGCCTCCAAACAACATAACAACTCAAATATGTGCAAAGTAAATTGCAAGGCTATACCAATAAGATGTGAACCAAACTTCAAGTTAAAATGATGTTAAATGTATGTTGAAAAAACAAAACAAAACAAAACAAAACAAAAAAGATAAGAAAATAAAGCAAAAGAAAAAAAAAAAAAGATTTGTAGAAAATCACGAGTGATATAGTTCCCGAACTCAAGGTTGTGTGTTTAATGACTTGATTGACTTTAACAAATTTTTATAACCAAAATATTCACAAATTTCAGGAAAGGGTATACTGTCACAGTTATGCATTAGAGGTTCAAGGGAATGTCTCAGGAAGAAAGATCACTGGTCTAGGAATATATGGCATGACAAATATCAAGATCACAGAGAAAACAGGAGCATATAGTTTTGCCAAACACATAAATATTCCATTATTAGGAAAAGTAAGAAAAACGGCCTTGTTTGGTTTGGCTTTAGGAAAAAGATTTTGGAAATTTTTTTTAGAAATTTTGTTTGGTTTGTAATTTTTCTCAAAAAATTTTCAAAATTACTCTCTCTCTCTCTTACACATCAATCAATCACTTTTTCTCTCTCCTCTCTTCTTTTCAATCACTTTTTCTCTCACATACATCTATTCAATTACAACAAAATATTAAATCATTCCAAAATCCCAAACTATTTTCAAAATATACACAACCAAACAAACTACAAAAAATTCTAAACTCTCTTCCCAAAATATTTTTTAAAAACTTATCTCCCAAAGACAAACCAAACAAGGCCTTTTCAGTATGACCTTCAAACGTCTGCACATGGCAGCCGAGTTGTTCCATATACCATCAAGCAAACAAAGTGTAGAGTTTTATCTCCATTTGTCTGTGCAGAATCAACATGAAAATTACCACCTTGTTGAACTGAAATAAGAAGTAAGAAATTGTACATTAAGTAGAGGAAAGCTACATTAATGACACACAACAAAAAGAAAGAAAAAAAAAGGAGGGGAGGGGAGGAGGGGGAGGAGGTGGAAGAAAAGATCCTAAAAAATGAATTGAAAATTTCTGTCAATTATCTTGTCAGTTCTCACAATGGACCAAGGATAAAGTTTGGCATGATGGCCAAGGCTTGATTCAAAAAATGGTCAGAGATAGAGCGAACTGCAAAGTAGAATTCACATAGGCAACTCCCAATGGTCATAATAGGGCTTTCTTGGAATTAAAATGAAAATCAAAGACCTTCATTTTCACATAATCCATTTGATAGGCCAAGATTGAAAGACTTTTTTGGGCCAATTTTTCTTTAATAAAGCAACAACCCAGCATCATTTTCAAAATTTTGTCGCAAAAGGTCACAAAAGATAAGGTGCTCATGAACACATAGTATATGAGGAACTTTTTCCCATAAAATATATTTGCAAATGTATGAAAAGACAATTAGAATGACTCATAATTTTTTAAATTAAAAATGAAAAAGAAAATAATACCATGTTCAGTTTGCATTCTTGACCTGGAAAAGAATCTTGACTAAAGGTATCATGAACCGACTTTGTTGGTGCATTCTTGTTGGGATAAAGGCACCAAACCTCGTCTTTCACTGAAATCAATGTAGAATGCAATCAGAATTCCGTCATTTTGAAGGAATGGATACTAAGAAAACATCAACTTAGTCCAAGAATCATGGCCAACAAATATATTTGAAACACATTCATGTAATAAATGACACCTGATGATTGCAGTTAAATTAGCAAAAGTGAATTCCACAATACTACAACTGTGGTATGCATTACTGATGCAAATATTAAGTAGGGTAAGTATAGGAAGTATTATAAATGGCCAGGAAGCCAGACTCAAGATCTAATATAGTTATTTGGTAAGAATCTAACTCATAAATTGCCTAGGAAAATAATTGTTAATTTTTTAATACTGTTTTATGTTTTTCTTAAAATTTTAAGTCAGGCAGTTCTATAATTTTGTATTTTGGGCCATAAAGTGGGCTATCAGAATGGACTGTTTTTTTGTAGGTTGATTTATGTAGTTTAAGTCATGTTTAATAGATCAGTCAAAACCTGCAAGCTTAAATGCATTCCACATTATTTGTTCAAGCTCAGGAATTCCATAGAGGCACAACGTTGCAGCTTGAACACCAAATACTTGCCATAACAACTTCCCTGTGTTGTTCTGTCATAGAAAATCCTACCAAAAGAGACTGTTGTTGGTGAGCCTTGAAAAAAACTAAAACTAAATGTACATGAAATGATTAAATAATTCAAGCCTTTGGGTGCATATACAACCAAAACTGAATGCCATGCTAGAGAGAACAGGGTATGAGTTTAGAGCACATGCAATCTTCTAGAGGAAGCCAGCACTAGAAATTTGTAAGCATTTAAAAGTAAATACCTCTTCTGCGATACATAAAGTGTACTTTGATTTCATGTAAAGTTTTAGGAGTACTGAAGAAGACATCATATTACCCAATGAAACATTTTTGTTTGATAAGGAAAACACATACCTTCTGGCAAAGGTAATCCCTACTACCTAGCAAGCGACATGCTATTTTCGTAGTTTGATTTGAATAGGTCATTGCGAAGTCACATACCAGTGGAACTTATAATCGGTGAACATATGCCAGAAGTGATGATACCCTGATTCTACATGGATGTGGTGATAAATGCATATGTCTGAATCGGCATAACTAAAAGGTGTAGCGATTGTGTTTGCATGGAGATGAGCCCCATACATACTATTACTAGCAAATCTGAAAATAATATTTGTTGTATAAATTTAGAAGCTGCTTTAAACAGCCTTTTTGAACAACACATGTGAGTGAGGGCTGTGGGATTAGCACCTTCATAGAGTTGTTAAATGAGGATGTAATCATCATTGTATTGATACACATTTCCTTTTCAGTAGATAAAGTATCCATGTGTCAGACGCAGGGGGACGTTTTGTTATTGTGTCTGCTACACCAAGTTTCATAGTCTTCTAATGTATCATAAGATAGAACCATGAGAAATCCTTTATCAAGACCTTATTTATTCAATTCCATAATAGAGAACACGGTTATAGATTCCAACCACATAGCCAACTGTATATGAATTTGTCTTAAATGTGACTGGTTGCTTTAGGTCAATATCATTAGTTGGTTATATAGCTGTCTTAGTGGTATATACTAGAATCAAGTATTTTTTACTACTATGTAGCAGTAGCACTGTCATATTGCTAAGCTAATGTTTGTGGTTGATCTTAAGAGGAGCTAAGTTTCTTAATATCCCAATTGTTAAAACATAAACTTACTTACTGTACATTTCATTGTCAAAATTCATAAACAATTGGGATATTAAGAAACTTACCGATAAGATTTACTGTACAAAATTCCTTTGTTTAAGATTTGTTTGAAGAGGAGCTAAGTTTCTTACTTACTTGCCAGTTCCTTTGTTTCTTAATATCCCAAATGTACAGTAAATCTTCAAAATTCATAAACTTACTTACTGTACATTTCATTGTCAAAAAAACAAAGGAACTGGCAAGGTTCTAAAAAGCGGTTCTTGATGGCGGTGACGCGTTAAGGGTGTAAAGGCGTAATGTAATTCTTGATGTAATCGAACCGTGAATTTTTTTATTTTTCGCACAATTTGAAAAAAACTTACCGATACGCATATTTTTTTTCCACGATCATATTTATTGGGTTAAAAATAAATATTGATCAATTTTTGTAAATTTTTAAGTATGATTCAATATATTTCATATTTTTAAATCACTGGAAACTGAGTTTTTTACATTTTATTTTAATAATTAATGACTTTAAATTATATAAAAAATCAATCACTAACTATTATATATAAGAGAAACAATGACAAAAGTAAGAGAATAAATAAGAGCCTAAATATATATATATATATACATATTTTAACCAAGCCAAATAGATAATGACCACACTTATTATTATTATTATTATTATTATTATTATTATTATTATTATTATTATTATTATTATTATTATTATTATTATTATTTTCAAACAATATATAGATAGACACACACAAACAAAATGGTTTATTGATAGCAACTGAATAGAATAGCATAGGTCTTACAGTTTCAACAAATCAATAACATGTTCTTCATCTTCCCTTTTCTCTCTCTCTATCTCTTGCTCCTCTATTTTCTCTCTTTATCTTCCATTTTCTCTCCATCCCTCTTCTCCCATTTTCAACTTTTTTTTGTGTTTTTTTGAAAGAAATAGTTTGGAACCATTACATAACGGTGTAACAGTAAACGGCTATTACGGCATTCTACCGCCACGACAACCGCCATTTACCAACACACCTGTGAATCTCATTCACACCGCAAAAGCGCCAGAACGGTGGTGTAATCATAAAACCGTTCATAAATAATACATGAATCTTGCGCCGCTTTAAAACCTTGGGAACTGGCATCTTTTTGGTAGATTTGGTGGTTTTCAATTCTGCAAATTCGATTCTCTGAAGAAAAGCTTGTTAGATGGTTTCCTTACGTCTACAGATATTTCAAGGGCAGTAAAAAATTTACTTTTTATCTCAACATTGTCTCAGTCCTGAATTATTCGTCTACAGATATATGATGGAGTAGGGATAAATTCATATTAACAATTGATTGAGTGATTGTACACATGGAACAACTTCTTTTTTTTTTCCCTCCCCTTTCTAGATACATAAATACACACACACACACACACATTCAATACTTAAGTTACCCAATGCAAATATTATAGAACTATAGGAAACCAAATCCCAGAAAGGAAATAATTAAGTTACCCAACTATCATTTTAGCAAACAACTTCTAGCTAATCCAAATGAAAGAGCATCTCAAATCACATTGAAATCTTTTCTGCAATATAGCATCAAAAACTCTCTAGGAAGAAATACGTTTTAGATATAATGTATTTTATCTTTTTAGCCTCAATGGGGTACATAGTTGTAGACACCCCATTTTTGACCGCCCTCAAGACTTGGGCATTACTGATGGTTTGCTCGGTGTTGAGAGATGCGCAGGGCACAGGTTCAATTCCTTCGGCAAGGAGAGAGGTAAACCCTTCAAAACACTTTGTCTAGGGGTTTGGAGTTGAAGAAAAGAGGAAAGGAGAGGAGAAAACTGGTTTGGGAGAGGTTCGGCATAGATTCGGGTAGAAGGGAATCGCGCAGCCCTCGCTAAATCGGGCTTATTCAATTGCATACTTGGAGTTAAGCTATGAGGCCACCATCGTTGGAAAGAAGACTTCCGGGGCTTCACTTTGCACTCAAGAATCTCCCAAAGCCAAGTCCGGGTGGAGGCGATATGATTGGTTGAAGCTGGGCATCATCCCGGTTGGATCGAGTCTGCGCGACTTCACGGAAAAGAGCATAACTTTTTGCACAGGAGGAATTTTGATGCAAGGTTTGCGCCATTGGAAAGCTAACTTCCGGGGCTTCGATTTGCATACCCACCGGCCATGTTTTGACCAAGGAATCATCCATCGGCACTCTATTTAGCCGACCGGCAGAAAAGAGTGCCGACCGGCACTTTATTTCGGCCGATGATCAAACCTTCGCCGACTGAACCCTTTGCACCCTGCTTTGGTGCGTGCCAGTTGTGCTACCGGGATACACGTAACCGATCCACGCATATATGTATCTATTTTGGAGCCTTTAACCCCATTTTTGGCCCTTTGCTCATGGCTTCTTGAGGAAGCCTTGACCCTTTGTCTTGGCTTCTCAAGAAGCCTTACCACCTGTCCAAACTTCTCCAACAAGCCTTGCACCCTTGACCCTTTGAAACTTGCCTTAGAAGCTTGGTTCTTGGCCTATATAAGAGAGCCTTCTCTCCCATTGCAAGGGTTGGAGCTTTGAAACAAACCAGCAGATATATATGTATATCTGATATATACATATATATCCCACCCCCCCTCTCTCCATATCTCTTCCATACAACTTCCAAAGTCCATAGTTCTTGGGCCTTTCCTTCATCAACCCATAGCACAACTCATACACACTCCATACCAACGACTTGGGGGACATTTGCAGAGCTTAGGAGCACCAAAACTTGGTCCAAGAGGTGCTGGTTTGTTGGTCTACAAGGGTAAGTCTTCATCTTCCCTTTCTAGCCTTTTTCTTGCTTCATATCTTAGCCCTAGTTGCAAGCACTTTTGGGCTCCGACCCAAACTTCAAATAGTCTTGTTTTGGGGTCCTCTTCATGTTTGATTAAGGACCCCTTGCCATTTGGTGGCTGCATCTAGCACCTATCTCAATACCCCCTTGAATGCCATGATCTTTGCATGCTATTTTTGACTAATGTATAATCTGTTTCAGAGCATGATGTAAGCTAAGAGTAGGCTCATTTTGAGCCCTTCTTCAACATTGTTGAAGGGCTCAACATTGTTTGGACAATCCTTATGCTACTTGCTTTGAAATCCATGTGATTTACCGTAATCTTGCATGCTTTCTTAGCCTATCTTGCTTCTGTTTTTGTGGCTGGTCATACACTGAAAATGTGCTTATTTTGTCATGTATAAGATCTGTTTTTGGTTATTTAGGCCATCCATGACATGCCTTATATAGTCACTTTGCATTTTGGCTTGCTAGCCTTAGGTGTGTGAGTGTGTAGCATGCATTGCTTCCATTGTTTTAGGGTTTGGAACTACCCAACATGTTATTTCAGACCTTAATCCATGCTCACATGTTCATATTTGTCGTCTCTTTCATGCTTTAAAGGTGTGTCCTTTTATGCCTCAAATATCCCTCATGTATGCTTGTGTGTTTAGAGCTTTTGGGATGCCATGTGTGTGAGTTTTGGGTGTGTTTTGCATGCTGAAAATCTGTCATTTTGGGTTGCTTGATATGTGCCAAGTTTGGTCATGAATAGGGGAAGGTTGAATACACCACTTTATGCCTTGGCCTTAGGCCTGTTGGCTTGTATGCTTACATGTTTGTTTGTCTACATCTTTTGGGCCATTTTGCCACTGCTTTTGGGGAGGTTTGAGGGCTGCCCTTTGTGGCCTAGTCCCCCCTCGCATGCTTGTCTTATGCTTATTACATGTTTGGTTCATTAAGTGTTGTGATATGATGGTCACATTGCTTAGGTTGTCTACACTTGCATTACATTTGTATCTTGCATGTCCAAGCATCATACACTTGTCATGTTAGGTTGCATTGCATTTAGTATGCCTTGCATCTTAGTCCCATATTGCATCATTTGCTTTATGTTGCATATATGCATTTCATTACTTGGTTTGGGGTGTCAAGCCAAGTGTGGAAAGTGAGGGGTGTTTGTACTTCAAGTGGCAAAACACACCTCCATTCCCAAGTCACCAAGGCCTTTGACTAGAGCATGATAAGGTCTTGGTTTCATGTGTTTGTTTGCATGCATTTTTACATTGAAAATGCAACCTTGGTCCTTAGGCTATCATGCACCAAGGTGCACAATTGATAGCCCTAGAACCAAGTGCCATGCTTCCTTGAGTTCTACACATGATAGGGCATTGGCCATGCACAAATATGTCCAAAGTCCAATGCCATGCATCATTGCCGCCGCCAATCAACTGTCATGAGAACTTTGTGCCGACCGGCAAAATAGTGCCGACCGCAAGATCAGATTTCCGCCGATAGATTGTTTTGCAAATGGCCATCACAAGCAATGGTGGTAATTTCTTCCACCGGTGATGTTCTCGAGGTACTCAGGATCTGGCCCCAAGACTTTGGCAATTTTCCAGAGAAGTAAGACAAAGAAAACAGAGGCAAAGAAGGGCACGGTGCGGATTCCTGCAAGGCGGACATCGAGCATGCATCATTCACAAGATCTCGAGGCGAGGGGTCAGGGCCCCATTTATTTCACATTTATTTATTCAGTAATTAGAATTTGTAATATTTATTCATTTATTCTTGGACTGTATTATTATTTTGGTCCCTCCGTGTGAGGGCGTATTTGTAATAAGTGTGCGTGAGTGTGTGTATGTCTTCCAACCCCCATTTCTTTCTCCCTTTTATTTACCTGCTTAGGATGGTAGATTAGGGCATATTTAATTTAGCATACCTTATGCAATGCATGCGTGCATCCATGCATTTGTTGACATGCATCAGGCTCGACACATCATACAAACTGCATCGTACTTTCAATTCCAAATTGAATACGTGTTATTTGTAGCATTTCACATGCCATGTTTAGGATAGCCGAGCCTGCCTAGATTACATCTTTGCATGTGTTGCATTAGACATTTCAGTATGCTTAGGTCCATGCATGGATTTCTAATAAGCTTCTGTTTTGGCTTGGAGTACTAGGTGAGCTTTTATGCTTTAGCATATCACACGCGTGTGAATGTTGCCATGATAGCATGCTTACCATGAGGCTAAGTGCTTATATGATATAACTGCATGAATGCCTGTGGATGGAGGTTGAATTACCTAAATTGGGACAACATATTAAAACTGTGAGTTTTAAAGCCCACTAGATAGTGGCAAAACCGTCTTTTCTAAAAGCCCGCTGAGAGTGGCAAAACTCGATTTTAGCCTACTTATGAGTAGCAAGTCATTTTCAATACAAACTTACAATGTTTTGTTCCAACTTAGGTGATTTGGTCTATACTTGTTTGTCAAGCGCATAACATAGTAAATCTAGGCTAATAACCAATAAGAACACGTAATGTTTTCAAAAGAGGATATCATGGTTAGTAGAGGCCGGTCTTCGACCGGCGAAGGGGGTGCTCATAGCTGACCTTCCCCGATCGCACCCAAGCTCCCGAGCCAAGACAACTTTGGTGATGACGGACACATGGCCTTCGGCACCGAGTCTGGGTTTCCTAAATTCCCCATTTTAAAAAATATTTAGGTGGCGACTCTGTATCTGGCAAAGCAGTCCATGTTTGGCACTACTTTTCAAAAACTGCTTTTCCTTAAAACGATTTGCCGAGGTGGACTCTTTGGTTCAGATTTAGAACCGAACAAACCAAAAGAGTCCGAGTCAGAGCGAGGTCCCCCTGCTTGTTACAGCTTCGCGACTCTGGGGATTTAGAGAGCTTGACTAACTCGTGATATCCTATTTTGACTACACTTATGTGTCTCTTTGCATTGCATGTGCATTGCTGCGCCTAGGACACCGTGTTGCCCATCTGCTTTTCCTGAGCGGTTTGCCGGAGGCTTGTCCTGTCAAGGCATGTCCATAAGGTCGACGGTTATGGCTCGCCAAGATATGGAACACAAACCCCGGTTTTACCGGGGCACCCTTTTCAACCATTCGACCTAGTGCATATCGAAATCCGTAGTGACCATTCCAAACTAGGACAGGTTGCTCACCCGATATTAGGTTGTTTGAAACCGCTGCGTGCGTAGTGAAACCCTAGCTCCTGACAAAATAGGACAGGGAAACCTTACCCCAACATAGGGGTGTATTGGTTCTTATTTATCTGCTATGTGCTTTAGAGTTTAACTCTACAGGGAATGCATATACCAGTTTGCAAGTCTGCGTATCCGGCCTGAGGGCACCAGTATCAGTGTTTTTGAGAATCAATTATATCTGCGGGTATCAGATTCAGATTTGGGGCAATGATTTCGGGGAACAGTGATCAGTAATAGAATATGACTGCTCAAGCTCGTCAGATCTGTTTTGGTGAAGTTGAGCCGAGATATCGCCTGCTTTTCCCTTTGCTAGGTAGTCCTGGAACCATAGCTTCAGAAGGTATACTCCACTATCCTCTCGGGTACATTGATTTATGCTGGTAGACTTCGTCAGTCGAGATTCACCAAGGGCACCGGTTTTCTTTGCTAGAGGCGGAGTAAAAGGGCCACCAGCACGGATCACCGGCTCAAGCTAGCTGATCAATGGTCCTTATCCCCCACCAAAGGAATTGTCGTCGAGGTCTCGGTTTACACCACAGGATAGATATACTAGTCACCGATGGATCAACAAAATACGCCGGTGGAGGCAATGATGCGCCGATGCACGAAACTATGAAACTCATGCAAAGAAGACGCTGTCCGCCAAGCGAATTCTCAAGCAAAGAAGTCGCAATTATGGCTCAAGAAAGTCGAGCTCATCACCAGTCAAGCAAAGAAAGCGCTGGCTCGCTTACAACAAGTTCTCCCCAACAGAGCTCCAAGACTGGGAGACGCCAAATGTCCAAAATGTCCAAGAGGATACAGATCTTCCAATCCGGGCCACCCGCCCGATTCTACCAAGAACTATCCAAGGCGCCCACGCCTATCAATGTCGACTCTCCTTCGAAGTTCGGCGGACCCCACAAATACCGCCGAGTAAGTTGGAAAAATGTTTAAGAAATCCCAAGGAGTCAAGTCCATCCTGATATCGAAGATGGATATACCGACGCTGTGACGCTGCCGCATCGCTTCAAGATGCCTCACATTGACCGATTTGATGGGTCCGGACCCCATGGTCCACCTAAGTTTGTTTTCAGATGTTCTACGCCCGATGGGCTTGACAAGATTACGGCTCTCCTCTTAGCAGACTCGCCGGTATTGCGCCAACTGGTACGCCAAACTAGAAGACTCAAGAAACGGCCGAGGAGATGTCCGACGCCTTCGTCGCACAATATTCATACAATACCCAGATCGAGATCACAACCCGTGATCTTGAGACAACCAGGCAAGAGCCGAAAGAGAGCTTCTCTGACTTTGTAACCCGTTGGAGGGCCAAGGCCTCAATGATGGCCGCTAGGCCGACGGATAAAGACCAGATTCGGATGATTGTGCGCAATCTTCAGCCGAAGTTAATGCAAAAGATGATAGTAGTCCCCTTCCCCACCTTTTCAGACTTACATGAGATGGGAGTACAGATCGAAGATGCTATGAAACAAGGCCTTATTGATCAGGAGAAGGAGCAGCCCAGGAGGGCATTTTCTCGCAGTTCGAATGCGACCACCAGTGGTGATGCAGCTGCAAGATCTTCTGAAGTGGGCATGGTCACCAACACCGCATCAAAAACAGCTACCCCATTTACCAATGTGTCCGGAAGTAGCTCACAGAAAACCAAATATCCACCTCGAGTCAAGAGGGTTTTCACCCCACTTCATATGCCTTTGTCAAAGGCTCTAGAGGTCCTAATCCGAAAGGACATCAAACCATTGGAACAACGGCCTTTACCGATCCTCTCCTCCAAAGCATGACAGACTAAGGCTCAGGCGTACCATCAACAAACCGGTCATGAGACCGATAGTCGCTGTCATGCGCCATGATGTACAAGATTTGTTTGACACCAACATCATCACAGCACCAGCACAGTAGGGACTATCGTCACTGGGTCAGTGAACTTGGGGGATAATACGATATGATCAGGGGATGGACCACCTGCGGGCAACACTCGCCATTTCAGATGTGGCGTTGGCACGATCGCTTTGAGCATTTGCGAATGCTAGTTTTGTACTTTCTGACTTGGGTATTGAGCCAGTTCTATTGTTTTGTTTTGAGTCTGTCTCTTTGTCTTGAGTCAGTCCTTTTGATTAAGGGCTTGTCTTGTTGTATCGAGTCAGTCCTGTCTTGTCAGAGTCGGGTGATTTCGGGGAAGTTACCTCAGACATCACTTGCTTGTTTTGCGTCTGTCTTTTCATTTTGTTTTGAGTCTGTTTCTGCCAGGGAGTCAGTTATGCCAACAGATTTGGAATGGAACAGCGATGATTTTTACACTCTTGTGTTTGCTTCTGCCGTGTGCTAGTTATGCCAGAAGTTCTGAATGAGATGGCAGTATTTGACTAAGAACTTTGTCTTTTCTGTGCCTTGAAGTCGTTGTAATGACCTAAGTTTTTCATAACTTTTTGAACACTACGGTGAAAACGAAGAGGAAGGAATTCCTCGGGGTTTGTAAAAATTTGATCAAATTGAGAGAAAGAGAGGCGTGCTAAGCCCTTAGTGAATGAAATCATGCTTGTTAGTGTGAGTACTGAGAAGGACCCTAGCTTTGATCCAGATTGGTCCTACATGTCTTTCAAGCAGCGATTTGTCGCTTTTCTTAAAAACTTTCAAAAAATGTTTTGCGCGGTCCTGCGAAGACATGTGTGGAATCGCTCTTGAGATTGTGCAGCCTAGGATCGCTCTCAGCCTCGAGACTCAACCCCTCATTTTCGAACCTTGGACTCAAACTCAGAATGTTCAACGGTTAACTACAACGTGAGGCCTGTGTGGCCAGATTCAAAGCAGCCCATGAATTAGAGGCAAGGAAGTCAGATCAAGAGGATCAGATGTTGTCAAAAGAAGCTTGCAAAGCTAGATCAGAAACACCCCTCGAACTAGGGGCAAAAATATCAGATGTGCTCGAAGAGCCGAAGATGGATCCTTCTGCAAATCGATACAACAGCTACTCTCCTGGATACAGGGGGCCTCAATCTCAAAACCATTTGGCATGGACTTGCTACACTTTTACCCTTTGAGAGGCTCGCTGGGCCGAAAACCCGGAAGGGCGACCTAGGCAAAAGTTAGAGCAAGCAAAAAATACATACAAAAGGAAAAGAAAAAAAATACAAAAAAAAAAGAAAAAGAAAAAGAAGCTCGCAAGGTCGAAAACCCACATTGGGCGCCTTGGCAAAAGTTAGAGCCTAAAAGAAAAAGAAAAAAAAAAGGAGAAAAAATGAAAAAGAATTGAAAAGGAAAGAAAAAGAAGCTCGCAAGGTCGAAAACCTGCAATAGGCGCCTTGGCAAAAGTTAGAGCATAAAAAGGAGAGGTTAAATACCCGAGTGTACCTTAACCCCGAACTACGTAAGGCTTGATTCCCATGTTTGGGATACGTAGGCAACTTCATCCTGAAGTCCAGCCATAAACACTTCTAAATTGATTGTGTCCATGTGATGGTTTTGATCATCGTTGCCTTCTCTGTATCCGAAAGTCTGGTCGTGTTCATCGCCGAGGATCGACTACAATGTGTCGCGATCATCCAAACAAGGCAACTTTCCGCTGCCATTCAATACGCAATGTCACTTCAAACAAGGGGCAACTCTTCATTGCCATGCAAAGGTCCTTCGGACAAGGGCCAATTTTCCATTGCTATGGGTCCGAGGTTGTGCATCTCAAGAGTAGGTTCCGTGCTTGTTGAGCATTGGCCGTTTGCAAAAATAATTTTTGAGAATTTTTACTGAGGTTGACTAATTCTCTCGAAAATTATTCCATCTTTTCCAAAACTGGACCATTTTCTTGGACCCGGAAAAGGAAAATTTTCAAAGGCTCATAGCCGACTTGCATGATTTCAAATCAAAAATCGAATAAGCATGTTAATCTAACTTTCATGTTGGTCAAAACTGTTTTAAAACCAAAAAATGGTCAAAATGATGAACTAGGGGCACAGTTGAGTCGGGCTTCCTGTCTTTTCCCCATCATCAACATACTTGCCAAGAAGGGCACTCCACCTGCCAAAAGAGGGCACAACTGAAGACAATAACAAAGGGCCGAAAGCTCTCTCGTCCTCCAAGCAGCGAGGTATCAAGCTATGTGCGAAGCATAAATTGGAATGGGGCGAGATGTTCCACTTCCTCATCTGGACAGATCTAACCACGTCCAAACTCCCCAGCAGGGCATCATCAACCGATGTCACCAGAGATCTCACGCACATCCACCGCATCGTAACCCTCTCAGGGAAAAGTTCATCACAGCGCAGAAGAAAAAGAATCTAGCGTAATGCTAGGGCAAGAACCCGCAACTTCCTCTTTATCCATCAACCACCCAGGGGAGGGATAAAAATGAGAGATTAAAGAATAGAGAGAAGTACGATGAGAGAAAAAGCGAGAAAAGGGTTTTTGTGAGAAAAACAGAGCTTGAGGGCCGAGTGATGTGAAAATCACAAATGAGAAAGGGTGGGAAATAATACCCGGTGAAACAGGCTCCCTGTGCACGTTTGAGTGTCGTGTCCTTTTGTTTGTCTCGATTCTCGTTTTGAGTCGTCTCGAGTGTCACTCGATGTGTCTAGGTTATGTGCCTTTTATTTCCGTGTTGAGTCGTGGTGCGCTGTGTCCAGTTGTAGACTCAATGCCCAGTTGAGAACTCAATTTCAATTTCAAAATCAAATCATCTTGTGCTCAGAGTGCCGTGCCATTCTCTACATTTGTACAAAATAGATTCGTTCTTTCATAAAACTGCAGGGCCCACCCCCGATAAGTGTGAACAGTAAAATCGGGGCCTATTTGAAGCTATAATGGTTCCGGACTGCAAAATAAAAGCAAAAGAGGAAAACGTCGGGTATCTGAGTTTGTTTCAACTTCAGTAAGTTCCGAGACTACATCCCGTGTGTACCTCTTCAGGCCTTGCCAGTGCTCCGAAGTATGAGTGTACCTCTACTTCAAGCTCAAGATCAAGTCTACTTCAAGCCAGAATAGTGTATCAATTACACCTCATTCCCTTCGTGTATCAATAACACTCCATTCACTCAATGCATTTTACAAACTTTATTTGCTTTTAGTGTATCAATCACACTCCATTCACTTTGTGTATCTATCACACACAGTTATTTGCTCCACTTAGTGTATCTAACACACTTCATTTCATTCAGTGTATCAATTACACACTTTATTGCATTTAGTGTATCTATCACACACATACTCATTTAGTGTATCAATCACACACTTCAATTCATTCGGTGTATCAATCACACACTTCATTGCATTTAGTGTATCAATCACACACTTCATTGCATCTAGTGTATCAATCACACACTTTATTGCATTTAGTGTATCAATCACACACTTCATTCACATTCAGTATATCAATCATACTCCTGTTCACTAAGTGCATCTATCCCACTTCATGTTCACCTTTAGTATATCAATCATACTTGTTCACTAAGTGCATCTATCACACTTCGTGTTCACCTTTAGTATATCAATCATACTTGTTCACTAAGTGCATCTATCACACTTCGTGTTCACCCTTAGTATATCAATCATACTCCTGTTCACTAAGTGCATCTATCACACTTCGTGTTCACCTTTAGTATATCAATCATACTTGTTCACTAAGTGCATCTATCACACTTCGTGTTCACCCTTAGTATATCAATCATACTCCTGTTCACTAAGTGCATCTATCACACTTCGTGTTCACCTTTAGTATATCAATCATACTTGTTCACTAAGTGCATCTATCACACTTTGTGTTCACATTTAGTATATCAATCATACTTGTTCACTAAGTGCATCTATCACACTTCGTGTTCACCTTTAGTATATCAATCATACTTGTTCACTAAGTGCATCTATCCCACTTCGTGTTCACTTTTAGTATATCAATCATACTTGTTCACTAAGTGCATCTATCACACTTTGTGTTCACTTTTAGTATATCTATCATACCTTGTTCACTAAGTGCATCTATCACACTTCGTGTTCACATTTAGTATATCTATCATACCTTGTTCACTTAGTGCATCTATCACACTTTGTGTTTGCCTTTTGTGTATCCATCACACTCATTCACTTAGTGCATTTATCACACTCTGTGTTCATCCTTTGTGTATCCATCACACTGTGCTCACCGCACTCACCATCAGATCTATCACATTATGCTTCATGTAGTGTATCTATCACGTGCTCACTTTGTGTATCCATCACACACACTTACTTTGTGTATCAATCACACGCTCGCTTTGTGTATCAATCACACACTTTCGCTTTGTGTGTCAATCACACGCTCGCTTTGTGTATCAATCACACACTTTCTCTTTGTATATCTATCACACTATGCTCATCTTGTGTATCCATCACACTTTGCTTCATACAGTGTATCCATCACACTGCACTCACCTTGTGTATCCATCACGCTTTGCTTCATAGAGTGCATCCATCACACTCGCTTCACTTTGTGTATCTACCACACACGTTCACCTTTTGTATCTATCACATGCTCCCTTTGTATATCCACCGCACACATTCGCTTAGTGTATCTATCACATATTTGCTTAGTGTATCCATCACACTTGTTTCGCTTAGTGTATCTTACACACTTTGCTTCACTTAGTGTATCAATCACATTTTATTCATATAGTGTATCCATCACACTCTCTTCACTTTGGTGTATCCATCACACATGTTTGTCCACTTAGTGTATCCATCACACTTTGTTCACTTTTTGTGTATCTAACGCACATGTTCGTGAGAATTGCATAAAATTCTCTTACATCCTTTCTGCATGAGATGTAGGTTGGTTCACGCTCACTTGCTTGCATAGCATTCGCTAAAATGTTGCATTTATTTTGCATAATTGCTTCATCACAAAGATCCTTCGCATGATCATAAGTTATGCACTTGCATTGTGCATCACTTTGCATCCTCGCCTCAACTACGCCGGGTTTGATTCCTTGCAAAGGATACGAGGCAGCCTCGCACAACCATTTATTTATCGATATTTTGTTTGTTTGTCCAAGTCTTCGCCTTGTCAAAAATGGGTCGTCTCGGCTTTGACATTCACTCCGTCATTGTTATGACTTTCGAAGTTCTCACAAAGAGGGGCAATCAGAGACACCCCATTTTTGACCGCCTCAAGACTTGGGCATTACGATGGTTTGCTCGGTGTTGAGAGATGCGCAGGCACAGTTCAATTCTTCGCAAGGAGAGAGGTAAACCCTTCAAAACACTTTGTCTAGGGGTTTGGAGTTGAAGAAAAGAGAAAAGGATAGGAGAAAACTGGTTTGGGAGAGGTTCGGCATAGATTCGGGTTGACGGGAATCGCGCTGCCCTCGCTAAATCGGGCTTATTCAGTTGCATACTTGGAGTTAAGCTATGAGGCCACCATCATTGGAACGAAGACTTCCGGGCTTCACTTTGCACTCAAGAATCTCCCAAAGCCAAGTCCGGTGGAGGCGATATGATTGGTTGAAGCTGGGCATCATCCCGTTGGATCGAGTCTGCGCGACTTCACGGAAAAGGGCTAAACTTTATGCACAGGAGGAATTTTGATGCAAGGTTTGCGCCATTGGAAAGATAACTTCCGGGGCTTCGATTTGCATACCCACCGGCCATGTTTTGACCAAGGAATCATCCATCGGCACTCTATTTAGCCGACCGGCAGAAAAGAGGGCCGGCCGGCACTTTATTTCGTCCGATGATCAAACCTTCTGACCGACCTGGACCCTTTGCACACCCCAAGCCTGGTGCGTGCTACCGTATACCGGGATACACGTAACCCGATCCACGTGCATATATGTATCTATTTTGGAGCCTTTAACCCCATTTTGGCCCTTTGCTCATGGCTTCTTGGGGAAGCCTTGACCCCTTTGTCTTGGCTTCCTCAAGAAGCCTTACCAGCTGTCCAAACTTCTCCAACAAGCCTTGCACCCTTTGACCCTTTGAAACTTGCCTTAGAAGCTTGGTTCTTGGCCTATATAAGAGAGCCTTCTCTCCCATTGCAAGGGGTTGGAGCTTTGAAACAAAAACCAGCAGATATATATGTATATCTGATATATACATATATATCCCACCCCCCCTCTCTCCATATCTCTTCCATACAACTTCCAAAGTCCATAGTTCTTGGGCCTTTCCTTCATCAACCCATAGCACAACTCATACACACTCCATACCAACGACTTGGGGGACATTTGCAGAGCTTAGGAGCACCAAAACTTGGTCCAAGAGGTGCTCGTTTGTTGGACTACAACGGTAAGTCGTCATCTTCCACTTTCTAGCCTTGTCTTGCTTCATATCTTAGGCCTAGTTGCAAGCACTTTTGGGCTCCGACCCAAACTTCAAATAGTCTTGTTTTGGGGTCCTCTTCATGTTTGATTAAGGACCCTTGCCATTTGGTGGCTGCATCTAGCACCTATCTCAATACCCCTTGAATGCCATGATCTTTGCATGCTATTTTTGACTAATGTATAATCTGTTTCAGAGCATGATGTAAGCTAAGAGTAGGCTCATTTTGAGCCCTTCTTCAACATTGTTGAAGGGCTCAACATTGTTTGGACAATCCTTATGCTACTTGCTTTGAAATCCATGTGATTTACCGTAATCTTGCATGCTTTCTTACCCTATCTTGCTTCTGTTTTTGTGGCTGGTCCTACACTGAAAACGTGCTTATTTTGTCATGTATGAGATCTCTTTTTCGTTATTCAGGCCATCCATGGCCTGCCTTATATAGGCACTTTGCATTCTGCCTTCCGAGCCTTAGGTGTGTGAGTGTGTAGCATGCATTGCTTCCATTGTTTTAGGGTTTGGGACTACCCAACATGTTATTTCAGACCTTAATCCATGCTCACATGTTCATATTTGTCGTCTCTTTCATGCTTTAAAGGTGTGTCCTTTTATGCCTCGAAATATCCCTCATGTATGCTTGTGTGTTTAGAGCTTTTGGGATGCCATGTGTGTGAGTTTTGGGTGTGTTTTGCATGCTGAAAATCTGTCATTTTGGGTTGCTTGATATGTGCCATGTTTGGTCATGAATAGGGGAAGGTTGAATACACCACTTTATGCCTTTGCCTTAGGCCTTTTGGCTTGTATGCTTACATGGTTGTTTGTCTACATCTTTTGGTCCATTTTGCCACTGTTTTGGGGAGGTTTGAGGGCTGCCCCTTTGTGGTCTAGTCCACCATCGCATGCTTGTCTTATGCTTATTACATGTTTGGTTCATTAAGTGTTGTGATATGATGGTCACATTGCTTAGGTTGTCTACACTTGCATTACATTTGTATCTTGCATGTCTAAGCATCATACACTTGTCATGTTAGGTTGCATTGCATTTAGTATGCCTTGCATCTTAGTCCCATATTGCATCATTTGCTTTATGTTGCATATATGCATTTCATTACTTGGTTTGGGGTGTCAAGCCAAGTGTGGAAAGTGAGGGGTGTTTGTACTTCAAGTGGCAAAACACACCTCCATTCCCAAGTCACCAAGGCCTTTGACTAGAGCATGATAAGGTCTTGGTTTCATGTGTTTGTTTGCATGCATTTTTACATTGAAAATGCAACCTTGGTCCTTAGGCTATCATGCACCAAGGTGCACAATTGATAGCCCTAGAACCAAGTGCCATGCTTCCTTGAGTTCTACACATGATAGGGGCATTGGCCATGCACAAATATGTCCAAAAGTCCAATGCCATGCAATCATTGCCAACTGCTTTTCATAGAACTTTGTGCCGACCGTAGAAAATAGTGCCGACCGGCATCAGATTTCGCCGATAGATTGTTTTGCGGTGGCCATCACAAGCAAATGGTAATTTCTTCCAACGGTGATGTTCGAGGTACTCAGGATCTCCCCAAGACTTTGGCAATTTTCCAGAAGTAAGACAAGAAAACAGAGGCAAGAAGTGGCACGGTGCGGATTCCTGCAAGGCGGACATCGAGCATGCATCATTCACAAGATCTCGAGGCGCAGGGGTCAGGCCCCATTTATTTCACATTTATTTATTCAAGAATTAGAATTTGTAATATTTATTCATTTATTCTTGGATCAGATATTATTTTGGTCCCTCCGTGTGAGGGCGTATTTGTAATAAGTGTGCGTGAGTGTGTGTATGTCTTCCAACCCCCATTTCTTTCTCCCTTTTATTTACCTGCTTAGGATGGTAGATTAGGGCATATTTAATTTAGCATACCTTATGCAATGCATGCGTGCATCCATGCATTTGTTGACATGCATCAGGCTCGACACATCATACAAACTGCATCGTACTTTCAATTCCAAATTGAATACGTGTTATTTGTAGCATTTCACATGCCATGTTTAGGATAGCCGAGCCTGCCTAGATTACATCTTTGCATGTGTTGCATTAGACATTTCAGTATGCTTAGGTCCATGCATGGATTTCTAATAAGCTTCTGTTTTGGCTTGGAGTACTAGGTGAGCTTTTATGCTTTAGCATATCACACGCTGCAGGTGAATGTTGCCATGATAGCATGCTTACCATGAGGCTAAGTGCTTATATGATATAACCGCATGAATGCTCGTGGATGGAGGTTGAATTACCTAAATTGGGACAACATATTAAAACGTGAGTTTTAAAGCCCACTAGATAGTGGCAAAACCGTCTTTTCTAAAAGCCCGCTGAGAGTGGCAAAACCTGATTTTAGCCTACTTATGAGTAGCAAGTCATTTTCAATACAAACTTACAATGTTTTGTTCCAACTTAGGCGATTTGGTCTATACTTGTTTGTGCGCATAACATAGTAAATCTAGGCTAATAACCTGAATAAGATCACGTAATGTTTTCAAATGAGAATATCAGAGTTAGTAGAGGCGGGTCTTCGGACCGGCGAAAGGGTGCTCATAGTGACCTTCCCGATCGCACCCAAGCTCCCGAGCCAAGACAACTTTGGTGATGACGGACACGTATTTCTAAGACCGAGTCGTGGTTTCCTAAATTCCCCATTTTAAAAATATTTAGGTGGCGACAGACCGCAAAGCAGTCCATGTTTGGCACTACTTTTCGAAAAATCTGTTTTCCTTAAAACGATTTGCCAGAGGTGGACTCTTTGGTTCAGATTTAGAACCGCAACAAACCAAAAGAGTCCGAGCTGTAGCGAGGTCCCCCCCGGGCTTGTTACAATAGTGGTTGAGATGTAAAATTTGCCAACAACCCCATAGTTTATCAATAAAAACAAATGAATAGATATATTTAATTTGATGTACAACCAGAAAGAATGATAGGAATGAGGAAAGAATCTAACAAGAGAAGAAGAAGGAGAAGAGAGAGAGAAACCTATTTCAATCATTGGTAATGAAATTTCAGGCTTTCACAATCCAAAAAAAGAAAAACAAGAAATTACATGTTCCTTCAATCGTTATATAGAAACCCATTTCAATCATTGATTCATTGATTTCACATAAATGAAAACCCTACAACATAACAAAATAAACCCTAGAGCTACAGGGAAATGGGGAAACAGAGAAACATATATATAGAGAGAGAGAGAGAGAGGGGGACAAAGATAAAGAGAAGAAGAGAAATAGAGAGAGGAAGAGAAAAACCTCAATGTTGAAGCGATGCGATGCGATGCGAGCGGCGGTGGCGATGTAATGATGTTCGACGGTGGAAGATTAACGGTGGAAGACTGATAGTGGAAGACCGATAGTGGAAGACCGACGATGACTATGAATGGCGAATCAGCGATGGTGAGTCTGTGAGAAAGAGAAAGAGAGAGAGAGAGAGAGAGAGAGAGAGAGAGAGAGAGAGAGAGAGAGCAAGAGACTGAACTTGTTTGGGTGTATGTAGACAGAAAAATATGAAGAAAAAAAAAACTAAAAATAGTAATGTGAAAGTATTCCCACTAAAAAATAAATGCGTGTTTTATGAAATGTTTTAGTCGTCAAATTTAATCGTTAAAAATGTAATTTGTTGTACTTAGAGAGAGATATAAGAGGAAAATTGATAAAAAAAAAAAAAAAAAATTAGTAGTCTATTTTTTTCATTACTACCTAATTTGTCAAAATTTTCCCTTCAAAATTAGTGACAAAATAATTTTCTCACTAAAAGGTCTCAAAATATTAAAAATTATTAGTGACGAAAATATATTTCTCACCAAATAATATTAAAATATTTAAAATCAAGTTTTTCAAAATATATATATATATAAAATTATTGGTGGCAAAAATATATTTCTCATTTATAATTTTATAATTGGTGACAAAAAAAATTTATCACCAAAAGTCTCAAAATTTTGGCGCCACCAAAAAAATTTAACGGGAAAACCTTTAATGACGAAACTTAATTTTTCCTCATCTAAAAAGAACTATTTATTGACGAAAATAAATTTTGTCACCTATTATTTTTATTTTTTTATTATTTGTGACAAAATTTTATAATTCGTCACGAATTATTCTTATTTAATGACAAAATTTATTTTCTTCACTATATTTTGTCACCATAAGTTACTTTTGTTATAGTGATTCTGGCCATTCTTCAAGTAAGGCATCCTTCGGTTTCCCATTGCAGACCCAGACTTATCATTATGAATAAAAAAGCCGAATAAATTATAGAGTGAGTGTTCCTCATAATTCACAACTCAAAATCATGAATAAATTCATTTGATCAACATAATAATGACAACTCAAGGTTGAGTTTAATAATCAGACAGAAAGGTGGCTTTCAGTAAATAACCCCTTTTTTAAAGCCACATCTTTGTCATAACAAGTGTTTAGCTGCAGTGGTTTAATTATTGCTTCATTTTATGATAAATTATGTTATGATATTTTTTCTTCATAATAAATTCATTTGATCAACATAAGAATGAAAATAATTGGCTCTGCAGGATTTGTGGAATTCCAACTGATTAAGACATTCATTCAAATCTCTAAAATTGTTTAATGATCATGCAAAGGATTGTTGGTTTTTGAGGTTTTGCCAAGCACTGATATAGTTCCTTTTACTAATTTTGACAAGGCCATGTTTTGCTCTTGTTATTTATTTATTTATTATTTTTGGAATTTCGAGGTGGTATGTGGAAAATATTCTCATGTGAATTGTTTTATTATTAGGATCAAGCAAATGAAATCTGGGAAGAGGACCTTCCTTACATATCCCTTGCCACTGGTGCATCTGTAATGCATAAACTGCGATGAGATATAATTACCCAAACTATTTGGAGGTCTAATTGTGTTTTATTTCAATATCTATTCATGCGTGTTTGTTTTTGTTTTTATATTTGCTTGCATGTGTGTGTTTAGACTTTTTTACCGCTTTGAGGTTAAAAATAAAACAGGAAAATATTTAAATTTAAATGAGAATGGTAACTCCGATAAAAATCATGGGTTGATTAGTTTGTGTCAAATATGTCTTGTGATTCTCTCTAGTTCTTGTTGGCATTAGTACTAGTGATACATGGTATTGCTGCAATCTTTTGGCATCTTCTATTATTTGTATTGCTTACCATCAAGGATCATCTCAACTCTTTGAAATTTTAGATTGTTATATGCATTTTTACTAAATTCGTTTATAAAATAAAATTATTTATATATGAGTTTAGATGTAATTGATCATATATTAATGTTTTCCTTGTTGATTTTCTTTGCAGATTGGTTTTTGATGACCTTTGGAAACATACTTGCAAATCAAGATCAAGTTTGAATTTTTTTTCTTCTGAACTGATACTTAGCTCTAGTTGCAAATCAAGATCGAGTGTTTCTTTTTTTTTCTTTCTTTTTTTTTTTTTTTTTTTTTTGTAGATTCCACGTTAGTTCATTTTGGGATTTACTATGATGTTTTTTTTTTTTCTTTTGTCATACTTAATGGATTATTATTAAATTTGTTTGATGGATATATTTTGATTTATAATATAAATTGTTTAGTGAATTTTTTGTGTAGAGTGGTGGATAATAGCTAGTGTATTTCTTAGTACATTTAAAAGGCTATTGTGATATGACCAGGAATATTTATGAAATAATAATTTAAATTGAATATGGAACAAGTTTAGTGACGAATTTTTTCGTCATCTATACTTGTTAGTATGACAAAGTGATTATTCATCGCTAATAAATATTTTTTGTGACAATTTAGCACAGCTTATATATGAAAGTTTTCATTGATTTTGTTGTTTGATGACTAAAAATTTTGTCATGTATATACATTTTTGCCACTACATATATTTCGTCACCCATGTCTGACTTTTGGAGACGAAAAATTTCATCAACTTTACATCTTACTGTGATGAAATTATTTCCTCATCAATGATCAACATGTGTGACAAATTTATTCATCAACTAAAGTTATATATATAGTACTGAATAACTATTTGGTGACGAAAATGACAATTTTTGGTGATAAAATGTTGTTTTATTAGTGACAAAAATTTTCGTCACTAAAGTAATTTTATTGGTGAGGAAATTATTTTTCCTCACAGAGACTTTTAGTGACAAACATTCAATGACGAAACCGGTAAAAAAAATATTTCATCACTAATATCTATAGTGACGAAATTAGCTCTTTGGAGACAAAAAAAAAATGCGTCATTCCAGACCCAATTTGTTGTAGTGACATTTGTACTTTATAATATTTTATAAATACATAATATACGTGTTATTCATGAATTTTAATACTAACTATCATGTTGACAATGCAAGAATGCTGGTGGAAGACCCACAACAATTTAGATTGTAGTTATCCTTTGTTTTATTTATTTAGTAAATTTCGAACAAATGTTATAAATTCTTATTTGTATTACTTTAATTATGAAGTGTCAACATTTTCTTTTAAAATGACATAAATTTTATACTAACAATTTAAAAATATGTTTGACATAATCATAAATAGTTTTTAAATTCAATCCCGCGCATAGCACGAGTGATATGCTAGTATCAATAATTTGAATTGTGTAATTTGTAAAACTTGTTGAGCTCATGATTATCCATGCTAAAAAAAAAAATTTAAGTTGATTGGATATTAGAAGTCATTTGATCTTATCACGTTTATTTGAAAAATAATTAATAAAATAGCATCATTTTGAAGTAGATCATCTATTTTTTAAGCAAATGTAATCCGATCAAGTGATTATCAGTATCCGATTAATTTGATCTCTAACAGGGATGATCTTCTATGCAAATTATATAAAAATAGTTTGAATCATCAAAATAAACCTAAATCAGCTCACAATAGACCAAATTGGATTGTCCAGATCAACCAGAGACAATCCAAACCCGTTACAATATATATAGAGCATGAGCGACTGTAATTGGAAGTTTGCGTGAGAGGCTCAACCTTAATTTTTCTTTTTATTTTTTATATATTTTGATAACTTATTAACCAACCCAATAGAAAGACTAATTTGGGGGACTATTCCAATCATCCATTAGCAAGAGACACAATTAAAATAGAGATAAAGTCTCATATTGATTCACGTCAAAAAATTCTATGCATTTAGAAGGTTTCGAATCTAAGATCTTGGAGAAAAAACAACCTCAAAATATTTGGAAAATTACAAATCAATATACTTTCTCAAATTAATTACAGATTCATAAAAAAATAAAAATAAAAAATAAAAAAAAGAAAAGAAAAAAAGTTATAACTTTAATTATTAAAGTTTGTCATTGATCTCAAAAAAAAATTTCCCTTCAAATTTACACCTGAATTGCTGTTTTTTGAAAATATTTTATGAGAAATATCGATATTATGAAAATTTTGGAAGATCTATATGACAAAATTGGAAATTGATCTACTCACGAAATGGAAAATATTTTCAAGGGTCATAAAATAAACCAAGTCACCAAAGCTCCAGTTAAATAAATTAAATTTGAATTTATTTAAAAAAATATTAGTTTTTTAAATTTCTATCTTAAACTTGAATTTGATTCATTAAGCTTATATGCACGTTAAACTATATAAAAATAAAATTATTTGTCCTCTTCTCGTAATGGACTCAATTAAAGATAAATCAACATTCATTTGAAATTTGAATTTATTAAAAAAAAATATTAATTTTTAATTTTTTTTTTTTTGTCTTAAACTTGAATTTGGTTCATCAAAATGGGATTCATGATGAACTCCCAAAACTCAAATAACACCCTCTAATTCAATATCTGTACAGAAAAGATCCTCCTAATAGGTAATTTAGCTGAATCCATTAAAAGCTCTTATGATACTAATCATAAAAACTATGCATGCAATTATCATTTTCACACTCTATAGTTATGATTGTCCTCTGGATGTTTTGGATGGTTTGGTGCAAGAAGTTAAAATATCTCCTCTCTAATTTACAAATACAAAAAATTTTAGAACTCTAATAAAGGAGCTGTAATTGAGAGTAAGTCCCATTGTGATAGTGATGTTTGTGTCTTGTTTTTTATTTTTATTTTTATTTTTTCTTGTTATTAGAGCTCATTAGAGCTCTTTCATTTAGAGGGATGTATCATTGTTGTTTACAAATATGGACTGGACCGTCCAGTTTTAACAGTAGGCTCATTTTTGGGGTCAAATTCAATGATCCAAGTTCTTCATATTTTTAAAGTTTGTCAAGTGAATTATTCATACAAAAAATTAAATTAATTAGATAATGATAATCTTATGTTCGGAATCAATTTGATATGTAAAAAATGAATGATGAGTATAATTAAAGTATAATTATTCATTTTTTAATACAAAACCGATTCAAACATATAGTTAACATTATTCAATTAATTTAATTTTTTATATGAATTAGTTCATACATGTTGAATTAGAGCATAATTCATGCATGCATGCTTGTATTGTTGATTCTTAAGGTGTTTTCATGGTAAAATTGTACATGCATGTTCATAATTAGGCTTGAGTCCATGAATTCATCATGTTCTTGAAGAAATGAGTCCATTTGGACAAGCTTTGAAGGTTGAATTTGGTTGGAATCCATGCATGTTGCATATTCTCCATGTTCATGAAAAATGGGTTTGAAATATGGTTTTAATTGACTCACTTTTGGGGCTTGAATTCATAAATTGAGCTTTAAAACTTGTTATACATTGGATTTGGATGTATTTTCCAGAATTTGGGCCCAAGAGGTCGAGTTTTGAGTGAAAGAATGCTTGGTTTGAACTTAGGAGACAAATCTGGAAATTCCAGATTTGGCTTCTTCGCTCGAGCGAAAGATTCCTCGCTCGAGCGACCAACGTTTACTCTGAGCCACGCTCGAGCGAAGGATTGGTGGCTCGAGCGTAAAATTCGAGCATCCAGTACTTTTACTGTTTCGACAGACCGCTCGAGCGAAGGATTGCTCGCTCGAGCGAAGCCTTTGATTTTGGAAGCTCGCTTGAGCGAAGGAAGGCTCCTATTTTCAGCAAACTTTGCAAAATGTTTTTTAAGTGTATTTTTGCATCCTCATCCCATTCTAGGCATTCTTAGGCCTAGTTTAAGACATCTTAATGAGTATATAGATGTAGAACACACCAAGGAAAATAAGGGATTAAGTTATGATATTTCCCAACTGTGTAGCTTAGTGTGTGTTCAACCTGTGAACTGTGTAGGGTTGGCGACTGGGGAGACACGCTCTAGCATACTGTAGCCCAAACTCTGTGAGTAACAATTGTGTAATGATATGTTCAACTAAGAATGTTTTCTGACTGTTTAACGGAACTGTTTTCTGAAATGATTACTGTTATTTGATTGAATGTATGTCCTATATTCTGAAATGTATTGTGGCATCCTTAGCAACTATTGTATATTCTTATTGCTACCGTTACAGAGATCTCTGTCAGTTCCCTCGTGGAACCATTACTGTTTACTGACTGATGCCATCATTACTGTTCGGTCTTTAAGACCTATTGTTTACTGCTATGCTAATGGATGTACCACATATGACTGAATAACTGTTCTGACTGAAAGACTGAAATACTGTTTAATGAACTGTTTTTATTACTGTAAGGACATTTCATTCTTAACCTCTTTACGCATTATGTTATTCACTGGGCTTTAGCTCACTGTTTATATATATATATATGTAGGTGCTCAGCCACCGATCGAACTAGGAGCGTGGGTTAGACTCCGCTTTTGTCAAGCCACCTATGTGCCTCCATCACAGGTTCCGAGTTGCCATGTTATGGCTTTGAGGTGTTTTATTTTTCCCGTCTCCTCTCTCGCTTTGGATTATCAGATAGGATCGCCTACTAATCAGATCATATCAAGGGATTAGGTCCTGTCTTGTGTATCAGTAAATTTTGTATAGATCTGTCTTTTTGAATGTATAAATGCATGAAAAATCTTTTTGGCATACTGGTATCCAGCTCAATGGACATTATTTATTTCTTGTATTGGCTTCCGCCAGTTCGAACTCTATTTTCTTGTTTCTCATAAGCGGGCCTTGATAATCTCGGATTCTTGGCGATTCTGATGCTAAACCCATAGGGCCGGGTTTAGGTCGGGACAGAGTGGTATCAGAGCGATACTTAACCACGAGTTATACCCCACACACGTGTCCAAATGAGCTATAGGGTGTCTTAGAAAAGTGATTAGGGCATTTCATGAACTTGAAAAGTGTGTGGTTATGTCATGACTGAATACATGTTAATGTGATAACTGTCTAAACATGCAACTGTTTATGTTATAATTGTCATAATCAAGTATAATCGCTATAGTGAAATGGACAATGCAAATGAACCTGAATCCTCATCTACCGAGGCAAGAATGGAAAGAATGGAAAGAATGATGGAACTGATAACTGCTAGACTTGAGCAACAACAGAACCAACAGCCCCCACCTCCTCCTCCTTCGGTATAGCCGGAACCAAATGCAAATGTGAATGATGGAGATATTATTGCTCTCACCCATAAATTCAGCAAGATGAAACCGCCATCCTTTCAGGAAGGCATGGAACCGCTAAAGGCTGAAGCTTGGGTGCTTGAGACAGAAAAACTATTTGAAGTATTTCCGTGCTCAGAAGCAAATAAAGTTCTGTTAGCCACCTTCACCCTACAAAAAGAAGCTAGAAGGTGGTGGATGTTGATCCGTGATACAAATACTATTATGACTTGGGCTCAGTTCAAGGAGTCCTTCTTTGAAAAGTACTTCCCACAATGCGTCAGGGATAGGAAAGTGACTGAGTTTGAACAGCTGAGACAGGGTACGATGTCTGTGCCTGAATATGAAGCAAGGTTCACTGAGCTTGCCAGATATGCACCACATATGGTGGACACTGACTACAAGAAGGCCAGAAAATTTGAGGGTGGCCTTAATGTTGCAATACTTGATCGAATAAGTATTTTGAAACTACCGACTTTTATGGGTGTTCTCGACCGGGCATTGATGGCCGAGTCGAACATTGCAGCAGTGAAACAATCTAAAACACCAACAACTGAATGGCATGGTAAAAGGCAGGGCTTCAAATTCAAGAAAGGCAAGCACAACCCGGCCAACAAGAAACAGAATACGGGGTCAACAACTAGCCCCAGTCAAGGGAGTGGGTTCATTCCACCCTGCTCTGTATGTGGCAACAAGCACAAAGGGGTTTGTCACAAAATATCTGGAGCCTGTTACAGATGTGGCAAAGTGGGCCACATGGTTAGAGACTGTCCCTCTGCTCCGCAAGTTAGTAGCAAAGCTACACCAAGCGCAACAGCGTCAACTGTAACACCAAAGCCTAACCCCAAAGCTACCGGGAAAGAGCCTATGAGGCAGGGCCGAGTGTTCGCCCTAGTACCAGGAGACGTGCAAAATACTGAAACCGTTGTGTCAGGTATCCTCTCTATTTGTACACAAAATGCATATGTATTGATTGATTCGGGGTCTACACATTCTTATGTGTCGCATGCTTTCTCATGGAAATTGAATAGACCCTTAGAACCCATGAATTACCTGTTAGCTGTATCATCACCTATTGGGGGATCCATGACATGTGCATATATGTATCCTGCTTGTGAGATTATTGTTGGGGATATGCATCTGTTTATTGATTTACTGCCATTGAACATTGATCATTTTGATGTAATATTGGGGATGGATTGGTTGCAAAAATATCATGCCACTATAGACTATGTAACAAAACAAGTAGTTTTCCGTCCACCTGGGTTACCTGAATTTGTGTTTAATGGGAGTGGAGTAGTACCTCCCCCGTATCTGATTTCTTCTGTGAAAGCTGTTAAACTGATTAGAAAGGGGTGTAAAGGATATCTGTGTTTGTCTTGCCGATCAGATCTCATCGATGATTGTGTTAAAACTGATGTGAATTGTATCCCTATAGTCAGAGAATTCCCAAATGTATTTCCAGATGATCTGCCAGGGGATTTGGTTGACAGGGAGATTGAATTTACCGTTGACGTGATTCCGGGAACACAGCCAGTGTCTAAAGCTTCTTACAGAATGGCCCCAACTGAACTGAAGGAGTTGAAAGTGCAATTGCAAGAACTGTTAGACAAGAAGTTTATCAGGCCCAGTACTTCACCGTGGGGTGCACCTGTTTTGTTTGTAAAGAAGAAAGATGGCTCACTGAGACTGTGCATTGATTACCGTGAATTGAACAATGTAACTGTGAAAAATAAATACCCGTTGCCATGTATTGATGATTTATTTGATCAGTTACAGGGTGCACAAGTGTTTTCCAAGATTGATCTTAGATCGGGGTATCATCAACTGAAGGTTAAACCGGAAGACATTGATAAAACTGCTTTTAGAACGAGGTATGGCCATTATGAATTTTTAGTTATGCCATTCGGAGTCACGAATGCCCCTGCTGCTTTTATGGACCTTATGAACAGAATTTTTAAACCATACCTTGATGATTTCATTGTAGTATTTATTGATGACATACTGATTTATTCAAAAAGTAGAGAAGAACATGAACACCATCTGAGACTTGCCCTGCAGACCTTAAGAGAACAGAAATTGTATGCTAAACTGTCTAAATGTGAATTCTGGCTTGATCATGTTATGTTTTTGGGGCATGTTGTTAGCAAAGATGGAATTTCTGTTGATCCGCAGAAAATTGAAGCTGTAGTGAACTGGCCTAGACCAACAAATGTGACTGAAGTCCGAAGCTTTTTGGGATTGGCTGGATATTACAGAAGATTTGTCAAAGACTTCTCCAAAATTGCCCTACCATTGACTCAGTTAACTCAGAAGGGGACATCATTTGACTGAACTGACCAAAGGGAATCAGCATTCCAAGAGTTGAAAACTCGACTTGTGACTGCACCAGTTTTGACTTTACCTTCAGGTACGGATGATTATACTGTATTTAGTGATGCTTCTCATAAGGGTTTGGGGTGTGTTTTAATGCAGAATGAGAGACTTATTGCTTATGCTTCCCGACAGTTGAGGCCACATGTAAAGAACTACCCGACCAATGATTTGGAACTTGCTGCGGTGGTGTTTGCACTGAAAATTTGGCGTCACTATCTGTATGGGGCGACATGTGAAGTATACACCGACCACAAGAGTTTAAAATATTTCTTCACACAGAAAGAATTAAATATGAGACAACGCAGATGGCTAGAACTGATCAAAGACTATGACCTACAGATTCTGTACCATTCGGGAAAAGCCAACACTGTTGCCGATGCATTGAGCCGAAAGTCAATTGCCAACTTAGCTTGTTTGCTTACCGGACAGAAAGAGCTGCTTCGTGACCTTGAAAAATCTGAAATTGAAATTGTTTTGAGAGAACAAGGTGGAACAATAGCTGCTATTTCTGCCCAACCAGCCTTGATTGAAGAAGTTAAAGAGAAACAGCAACTGGATGACTTTTTGAAAAAGATCATCGAAGAAAGAGAGTCTAAGCCGAGACCGAGGTTCAAATTTGAGAACAATGTACTGAAATTTCAAGAAAGACTGTGTGTGCCGAAGGACACTGAACTGAAAAGAAGAGTTCTGCAAGAGTGCCACAATTCAAAATTGTCTATCCACCCGGGGAATACGAAAATGTACCAAGATCTGAAACAGAATTTCTGGTGGCCGGGAATGAAGAAGGAAATTGCCGATTTTGTATCCAAATGTCTTCATTGCCAACAAGTCAAAGCTGAACATCAACGACCTGTCGGATTATTGCAACCCTTACCCATACCAGAGTGGAAATGGGAGCATATCACGATGGATTTCATCGTTGGGTTACCTCGCTCCAGAAAAGGTATGGATTCAATTTGGGTTATTGTTGATAGACTAACCAAATCTGCCCACTTCTTACCTGTCAAGACAATCTATAATGCGGACAAATTGGCTGTTATTTATATTGATGAAATTGTGAGACTGCATGGAGTGCCTATGTCTATTGTTTCTGACAGGGATTCGAAGTTTACATCGAGGTTTTGGGAAAGCCTACAGACTGCATTGGGTACTGAATTGAGGCTGAGTAGTGCCTACCATCCTCAGACAGATGGCCAGTCAGAAAGGACCATCCAGACTCTGGAGGATTTACTGAGAATGTATGTCCTTGATTTTCAAGGAGATTTGGAAAGTCATTTGCCCTTAGTTGAATTTGCCTACAATAACAGCTACCATTCGAGTATTGGTATGGCGCCTTTCGAGGCATTGTATGGCAGGAAATGTCGATCTCCGATTTGCTGGGCAGAAGTTGGAGATGGGCCTTTGCTTGGAACCGAGATTGTATATGAAACGAATGAAAAGATAAAACTGATACAGCAAAGACTGAAAACTGCACAGAGTAAACAGAAGAGTTATGCGGATGTCAGAAGACGGGACAGAGAGTATAAAGTGGGTGATCACGTTTTTGTAAAAGTGACACCAATGAAAGGCCAGACTCGTTTTGGAGTCAAAGGCAAGTTAGCGCCGCGGTATGTCGGACCGTATGAGATTATTGAGAAAATTAATCTGGTGGCGTATCAAGTTGCGCTCCCTCCTGAAATGGAACATATGCATAATGTTTTCCACATTTCGATGTTGAGAGATTATCTCCGGGATCCCTTCCACGTGATTGAGCCTACTCGTATCGTGTTGAGTGATGACTACACTTACGAGGAACGGCCCATATAGATTATGAACAGACGGATCAAGAAACTGAGAAACAAAGAGATCTCGTTGGTGAAAGTTGACTGGCAGAACCATGGTGGTGTGTATGCCACTTGGGAAAGGGAAGATGACATGGCTAGACGATATCCTGATTTGTTCCCGCTGAATCCTGTTTTCTTCCAGAATGAAGGTAACTCGAGTTTAGAGGACTAAACTCCTTATAAGGAGGGGAGACTATAACAACTCCCATACTGTTTACCGATAAATCATTGAATTACATATCGATTCATCGCTAAACAGATCAGGATGATGTGATAATTGAACTAATCAAGTATCGAGCGGATGATTGAAAATTTAAAACTGAATCGATCGAGCATGTTATCAGATTGCATTTTTATCTGTTTGATTATTTGATTATCTATTCGTGTTTTATGTTTAAACTGTAAATCGAAGGCCTTATCGGCGGCCGAACTGAAAATTGTTTAGTGCCTCATGATCAATGGAATTTTTGTGATTTAATGGTATATTTATCCAAAATGTGATTAGGTATGATTAGATTAGATTAAAATAAGCTAAACACATAAGTGGCCTTATTTACACCTTTGCCATCTAGTGGGCCTTTGTTTAATAATTTGTGGGGCCTCATTACACTTGAAACAAACCTCTTCCTCAGCCAATTTGAGAGCTCAACCGAATTTATAGAGAGAGGAGAATTTGGGGAATTGATTTCATCTCATTGTTGCTTGTAAATTGCTTAGTAATTGAAGGAATTGGAACATAGGTTGCAAATTTAGCTCCCACACCTTGATCACAAGACTTAGGCAAGGTAAATGAATCCTTCATTGTTGCATTTAAGGTTGTTCTTGCATGAGTCAAGTTAAATTGTGGAGTTAAGACTTGAATTAGTTCATACATGTTGAATTAGAGCATAATTCATGCATGCATGCTTGTATTGTTGATTCTTAAGGTGTTTTCATGGTAAAATTGTACATGCATGTTCATAATTAGGCTTGAGTCCATGAATTCATTATGTTCTTGAAGAAATGAGTCCTTTTGGACAAGCTTTGAAGGTTGAATTTGGTTGGAATCCATGCATGTTGCATATTCTCCATGTTCATGAAAAATGGGTTTGAAATATGGTTTTAATTGACTCACCTTTGGGGGCTTGAATTTATAAATTGAGCTTTAAAACTTGTTATACATTGGATTTGGATGTATTTTCCAGAATTTGGGCCCAAGAGGTTGAGTTTTGAGTGAAAGAATGCTTAGTTTGAGCTTCGGAGACAAATCTGGAAATTCTAGATTTGGCTTCTTCGCTCGAGCGAAGGATTCCTCGCTCAAGCGACCAACGTTTACTCTGAGCCACGCTCGAGCGAAGGATTGGTGGCTCGAGCGTAAAATTCGAGCATCCAGTACTTTTACTGTTTCAACAGACCACTTGAGCGAAGGATTGCTCGCTCGAGCGAAGCCTTTGATTTTGGAAGCTCGCTCGAGCGAAGGAAGGCTCCTATTTTCAGCAAACTTTGCAAAATGTTTTCTAAGTGTATTTTTGCATCCTCATCCCATTCTAGGCATTCTTAGGCCTAGTTTAAGACATCTTAATGAGGATATAGATGTAGAACACACCAAGGCAAATAAGGGATTAAGTTATGATATTTCTCAACTGTGTAGCTTAGTGTGTGTTCAACCTGTGAACTGTGTAGGGTTGGCGACTGGGGAGACACGCTCTAGCATACTATAGCCCAAACTCTGTGAGTAACAATTGTATAAAGATATGTTCAACTGAGAATGTTTTCTGACTGTTTAACGGAACTGTTTTCTGAAATGATTACTGTTATTTAATTGAATGTATGTCCTATATTCTGAAATGTATTGTGGCATCCTTAGCAACTATTGTATACTGTTATTGCTACCGTTACAGAGATCTCTGTCGGTTCCCTCGTGGAACCATTACTGTTTACTGACTGATGCCCATCATTACTGTTCGGTCTTTAAGACTCATCTTATCGCTATGCTAATGGATGTACCACATATGACCAATAACTGCATTACATGAAGATCAAATACTGTTTAATGAACTGTTTTTATTACTGTAAGGACATTTCATTCTTAACCTCTTTACGCATTATGTTATTCACTGGGCTGTAGCTCACTGTTTATATATATAAGTAGGTGCTCATCCACCAGCCCGGAGCTAGGAGCGTGGGTTAGACTCCAGTTTTGTCAAGCCAGCCTATGTGCCTCACTGCCAGGTTCCGAGTTGCCATGTTATGGCTTTAAGGTGTTTTATTTTTCCCCCCGTCTGTCTCCGTACTGTTTGGATTATCAGATAGATCGGCTACTACTAACTGTACTGTTATCAAGGGATTAGGTCCCTGTACTGTGTGACTGTAAATTTTGTATAGACTGTACTGTTTGAATGTATAAATGCATGAAAAATCTTTTTGGCATACAGACTGTCACAGCTCAATAGACATTATTTATTTATCAGATATTTCCGCCAGCCCCTAACACTGCTTTTATCGTTTCTCATATGTGCCTTCGTAATCTCGGATTCTTGGCGATTCTGATGCTAAACCCATAGGGCCGGGTTTGGGTCGTGATAGTATTCAATTTTCTTAAGAGGTGATAAACGACAGTTCAATTAGTTTAAGTTGATTTTAAGAAAAAAGAAAAAAAAAATGAAATGAGAAAGCTGTTTGAAATTTTTTCTACAGATAACAAATGATAATCCAATCAGTTTAAGGTGCTCAAACAATTTTTTAAAGATGATAAATGACAATGAAAGTAGCCGAGGACGAATTTTCAAGATCAACAAATGACAAATTAAAACGTACATAAATTTTATATATATATATACACTTAATTTCTTCAATTTAGCCCTAGTTTGGCTATCATTTTGGGGTTAAAAAAGTAGAAAATAACAAAATAGGCTAAATAAGTTAATAAGAAAAAATATCACATTCAATCTGTTATGTTTTTATTCTTGGCAATCCCGTTTGACAAAATACCTTTCAGTTGTACTTGCTTTCGCACTTTTTATTTTAGTAAGGCTATGAGTTTTTAGATGCGAATCCAACCCGAATTATGCCTTACAGAGAAGTTTGTAATGTTAATACTTTCAATATTGCCACTTCGCTGATTATGACGGGGATGCAACATTACATTCAAAGTTGCCTATCCGCCCTTGCTCGCTCGAGCGAAGGAGTTCTTGCTTGAGCGAAGGCCGCGTTTGCATAAAAACCTAAAAGAGATGATTTTACGCCCGAGCGCAGGTTGTTTGGCTCGAGCGAAGCCACTTATGGAAAACGCGCGTTTTTGGTTCCTCCCTTGAGCGAGCTTCGCAGTCCTAGATTTCTATAAGTATTTGTTTCAGTCCAAAACTCGCTCGAGCGAGCTTCGCAGTCCCAGATTTCTATAAGTATTTGTTTCAGTTCAAAACTAGGGTTACTCCTCCAGATCTTCTTCTTGGATATTAAGATTTATATCTGGGGATATTTTGCTAGTTTTCTTTGATGTTTTGATTGAGTATTCAACTCATGGTTTAAAGAGTATACATCAAAAGATTATCTATTTGTTCTACACAAAAGAGAGAATTGTTCTTCAGTGGATTCTGAAGAATTCGAGCCTAAAGCTTTGGTGGATTCTGGAGTAGCTCATCTTCAAGACAATTCCGAGGTGAAGACGGGGTTGGAAAAGGCACATAGGGGTTGGCTCAATTCGGGTGTGGATTCGCTAGATAATTGAGAGTATACCTGTGTAATTCCTTTATATCTTCTTAGTGGATTGTTTTGTGGCTGTTGCCTATGGTTTTTTTTATCACAATTGGAGGTGCTCTAATTGTGGTTTTTTCACGTTAAAATCGTTGTGTCGATTTGTCTGGATTGTTTGATTGGGATTGTTATATTGTTTTAAATTGATACATAATCACAAATTAATATCTAGTGGATTTCTAGATTTTTCACAATCCATTTTCATTACACTTTTTTCTCTCATAAAAGTCAAAAAAATTAAAAAAATCCAAACCAAACAAGGATAAAAAAGTCAAACTAAAAATCTCCCAACACACAAAAAATAACTATTAGCCAATCCCAAACACAGCTTCCTTAAATGCAACTGGCGCCACCCTCTTTGATAGAATTTATATTTTGTAATGAAATAATTTATTTTTATAGTCCATAATGATAGGTGATGGTATCCATAAGTTTATGTTTGATTGAGTAGACATGAGTTTGGGATTAGATTAATAGTTCAATAAAATTATTAATTCAATGTTTGGTTAAACAATTGAAGTACGGACTAATAATTCATTCGAATATAGTATTCCACATATTATGGATTATTCAATCCCACAAAGGGGGGTGAGATATAAAGTGGAGGATTACGCCAAAGTCTAGATTATTAGTCCATCCTTATAGTCCTAACTCAATCCAAACCTAAGATAGGATACATAATCCAAATGATTCATAGTCATTAGACTATTAGTCATGAGAATGTTAATTCAACCTAATTCAGTCTGCCCAAACAAATATAGTCTTAGTGTGGTCTATAAACTAGACATGATTAAGACGGGCTATTGGGTGTTCATGAGGACAATGATCCGAATCATTCATATGATAAGATTTATTGAATATATATTATAAAAATATTTAAATTAGTTAAACCTTTATAAATTAAATTCACGTTTATGTTTAAAAAAATAAAAAATTAATATAATTTTAATAATTTCTGAAGATTATTATTTGACTTGATCATGAAATTATATTTATCTGATTAATTTTATTTTTTATATGTTACAATATAAATAATTCAAGTCATTAAAATATAATCAAAATAAATCTGACAAAATGTGACGATACGCATGATGTCATAGCCCGTATCCCAAACAGTCCCGCTATGGACCACTAGAACATGAGCTCTAAAACGAGCTCTAAACAGGTGGCATATGAGGCGTCAAACGGAAGGCCATTTGCAGATTGAGTGCGTGTGTTTCACGCACTGTAAAAAATAAAAAAAATAAAAATAAAAAAAGAAAGAAAATTAAATCCCGCGCAAATGTTGATCATCAAGCTCATGTATATAGAAGAAAAAAAAAATTTCCCGCACATTTGATCTGAGCTTCTCTGCCACTGTTCCGTCGCCTCCACCATCCGGTGTTTGCCCTCTCCTCCACCGTCCGGCGTCAACCCTCTCCTCCGTCGTCCCTCTCCTCCACCGTTTGGCGTTTGCTGTCTCGTTCGGCATTTGTGGATCTGTCCTTCGCCATTCGTCTCCTCTACCGTCCGGCCTCGCTTGAGTTGGACTTCCATCCGCCGGGCCTTATCTCCGCTTATAAATACAAAAATGCTTCGATAGGATAATCAATAAAATGTAAGAGGACAAAAAATTTTGGGTTCAAACATTGCAAGAAACAGCTTTGGTCCAAACATAGCAAGAAAAATGTTTATAAGTTCAGACATCTAGGTTTGGTCCAAACAGAGTTGGACATAGAAAGATCGATATGAAAAAAAAAAAAAAAGAGTTCAGAAATCCCCTGTTTATAAGTTAGATGTTTATAAGTTCAAGATAGATGTTTAAAAAACAATTCAAGAACGATGTTTATAACCATGTTTAAAAAAAAAATTGGATAGAATTGAGATGTTTATAACAGTTAAAAAAACAGTTGAAGATAGATGTTTGTAAGTTTATGAAACAGTTTAAGAACTCAGGTGGTTCCTTGAAGACAACCATGGGATTGATTTGCATCCATTTGACACTGATTTAGTTGATTAACTGTTAGACCCACCACTTGATTAACTATCAGATAGATATGAAAAAAAAAAAAAAAACACAACACAACACAACAATTCAGTTTTGGTTTAATCTGTTATACTTCAGGTCCAAACATTAATCTGTTAATCAGTTTTGTTCAAAACATTGGTTTATACTTCAAGTCCATTATTCAACTGTTGTTAATTTTGGTTTATACTTTAGTTTTGGTCCAAACATTGGTTTATACTTGAAGTCCATTATTCAGCTGTTATACTTCAATTTTGGTTTATACTTCAAGTCCATTATTGAAAGTTTAATCTGTTATTAAAACACAATAATCTATTATTAATTTTTGAAAATAATCTGTTATTATTTCTTGAATAATTTGTTATTAAATCATTTGATTTTATTTTAATTTTTGAATGAGCAGAAATGGAGATTGATTCAAATACTGTTGAGAATCCTTTTTTAAATGAGAGTGAAGAAGTTGATGAACCTAAGAGGGGTATGTGTTTTACCTCAAAGCAAGAAGCGTACACATTTTATGCCAAATATGCTAAACATGTTGGGTTTTCTATAGCTTGTAAAACACAAGTTATTGGCGATGATGGGGAATTAAGATACTTTGGGATTGAATGTTCTCGATCGGGGAAGAGAATTAAAAAATCAGAAGTAAACCCTTTAAAGCCATCTCTGTCCACAAAAATTGATTGCAAAGCAAGGGTACGAGCAAGCCTACAAAAGGATGGGAGATTTATGTTAACCACAGTTAACCTTGAGCATAATCATGACTTGATCCCCACCGACTCACGCCATTTTGCAATGAATAAGAAAATCCTTAGTCTTGTGAAGAGAAGATTAGAAATTAATGATCAAGCAGGGATTGGGGTGTCTAGGAATTATAACTCAATGGTTGTTGAAGCTGGGGGTTATGAGTCTTTAACATTTGATGAGCGAGATGCAAGGAATTACATTGAGAGAGCTAGAAAATTGAGGCTGGGAGAAGGAGATTCCGAAGCACTTCAAAAGTATTTTTTGAGAATGCACGCACAAAATTCAAGTTTCTATTATATGATTGATGTTGATATTGACTTTCGCATAAGAAACTTGTTTTGGGCGGATGCAATGAGTCGGGCGGCTTATGAAGAATTTGGAGATGTTGTTTCATTTGACACAACTTACCTCACTAATAAATATGATATGCCATTTGCTCCGTTTGTAGGAGTTAACCACCATGGACAGTCGATTTTGCTTGGTTGTGGTCTATTATCTAGTGAAGACACTGATACATTTGTTTGGCTATTCAAATCATGGTTAAATTGCATGTCAGATCATCCTCCAAAAGCTATAATAACTGATCAGTGCAAAGCTATGCAAAAGGCTATAGAAATAGTCTTCCCCAATACTCGACATCGATGGTGTTTATGGCATATCATGAAGAAGATTCCAGAGAAGTTGAAAGGGTATTCCCAATATGAATCCATGAAGATGGATTTGCAAAATGCAGTCTATGACACTTTCACAAAAGATGAATTTGAGATGAAATGGAAAGAGATGATTGCAAAATTCAATCTTTATGAGAATCAGTGGTTGGAGGTGTTATATGATGAGCGACATCGATGGGTTCCTGTCTATGTCAAAGATATTTTTTGCGATGGCATGTCAACGACACAACGAAGTGAGAGCATGAATGCCTTTTTTGATGGATATGTGAACCCAAAGACTACATTAAAACAATTTGTTGAACAATATGACAATGCCTTGAGAAGTAAGGTAGAGAAAGAGAAGAAAGCTGACTTCAAGTCTCGGCACAAAGTCTTTGATTGCCTAACTGTGTATGGTTTTGAGAAACAATTTCAGGATGCGTACACCAATGCAAAATTCAAAGAAGTTCAAGCTGAGATGAAGAGGCTAGTTTATTGTCAACTGTTTCTTGTCAAAGAAGAGGGTTCAATTTGTACATATTTTGTGAAGGAAGCCGTGGTAGTTTTTGGGAAGATGAAACATGTGGACTTTGTTGTCTATTGTAATTTGACAGAATTTGATGTGCAATGTATGTGCCGGTTGTTTGAATTTAGGGGCATCATGTGTGCTCACTCACTCGTTGTGCTCATTGCAAGATGCATAAATGAGGTTCCAAATAAATACATTCTACCACGATGGAGAAAAAATTTGGATAGAGGGTACACATGCATAAAAACCGCATACACTGGCTTTGGGGATGATTTCAATGCAAAGGTGTATGATAAGATGAATAGAAAATTGATTGGCATTGTACAATTTCGGAAACTCAAGGAAAATAAAACTTATTGATTGTGGGTTGGATGAAATCAAGGCGAAAGTGATGAAAGATGATGAAGGTGGTGGGAGTAATGTAGCACCTTCGACTAGTAATGTACCACCTATTACTAGTAATGTCCCATCTTCCCCAATTGGCAGCATTAATAGAAAGGCAATCAGTCAAACCAAGTTGCTTAGTCTTTTGGTTGCTCGCCGAAAAGGTCGTCCAGTTACTAAAAGAAAGGTCGCCAAAGTAGATCAAATAGTCAATCGGTTGAAGGCAAGCAAAAGAAAACATAACAAATCAAAGGTAAATTGATTGGTTTTTATACATATCCATCCATTTTGTATCATTACTCTCTATTCAACTCATATTTTATTGTAATCATGTCATACATTTGAGCCATTCATTAACCTTTGTCAATATAGGGTACTAAGGTGATTGGAGGTGAAGGTGAAGGTCAATGTCAATCTCAATCTCAACCTGAACGTAGTACACGTAGAGAGCTTTATCCTTATATGATTGGCATGAAAAATAGTATGTGTGTGCCGGTACGTGTACATCGAGCAAACTGTTTTTCAATAATGTTTAGCAAACTAGTTTTAACATTTCATTTTAATTGAATAGGGACACATGGTCAATGCTATTGGAGGCACATCTCTCACCCCGGCAAGTGTGGACATTATGAGAGGACAAAGTTTCATGAATGCCCCAAATCAAATTTATGGAGTTGGCACATCTCTGACCCCGTCAGACTGTATTGGAGGCACACCGGGATTTATGACAACTCAACAATCCATGATTGCTACGCATCAAATTTATGGAGCTGTACCGTCATCATTTGTTGACTTGAATGTACACATGGACCGCAATGACCATGGTGGTAGTTTTCGTTAGTTGGAAACTTGTAATTGTAATGCCTTTTATGTGACTAAACTTGGAGTTTATTTTGTTTTGAATAGTTTATTTAATGTATTTTTGGTTAAGAACAAATTGATGTTGTTCCCTACTTTGTTGTTATAGTTAATGTTCCCAATTGATGTTATATTTGTGCTCTGTTTGTTATAGATTTAATGTATTCCAAAATCTGTGTTCGAAAAAATCTGTCCCATAAATGTGTTCCAAATCTGTGTGAAAAATTTGTTCCAAATCTTCGAATCTGTCTTGAAAAATCAGTGTGAAAAAAATGTATTAAAAAATGTGTGAAAAACCAGTGTTCAAAAAAGCTGTCTTGAAAAAACTGTGTGGAAAAATCTGTCTTCAAAACTATGTGAAACAAAACCTGTGTTTGGATCTGTCTTGAAAAACCTGTGTGAAAAAAATGTGTTTAACACTCTGTCAAAAACCAGTGTTCAAATCTGTGTTAAAAATCTGTCTTCAAACCAGTGTTCAAATCTATGTTGAAAACCAGTGTTCAAACTGTGTCAAAAACCAGTGTCCAAATCTGTGAAGCACCTGTGTTAAAATAGACAAATACATCTTCATACATAATGTGTTCAAAAATAGACAAACAGTCCAAAATCTGTCCACAATCAGTCCATAATGTGTCTAAAATATGTGTTCAAACACACAAAAACAGACAAACCAGTGTTCAAATCTGTGTTAAAAATCTGTCTTCAAACCAGTGTTCAAATCTGTGTTGAAAACCAGTGTTCAAACTGTGTCAAAAATCAGTCTAAAATCAGTCCAGAATCTATCCAAAATCAGCTGAAAAGCAGTCCAAAAACATGTCCAAAATCTGTCCAAAATATGTGTTCAAACACAAACAAATAACTTTTCATAATAATCAGTCCAAAATCTGTCCAAAATGAGTCCAAAATCAGCCCAAAATCTGTCCAAAATAAGTCCAAAATCAGCACAAAATCTGTCCAAAATCAGTCCAAAATCAACCCAAAATCTGTCCAAAATCTGTCCAAAATCAGTCCAAAATCAATCCAAAATCAGTCCAAAATATGTTCATAATATGTGTTCAAACAGACAAACAAATAACTTTCAAAGTTCCAATCAGATAACAAACAATCCACATGATTACATATTCATACTTCTCAATCCATAATTGTAATACATCATAAATCTTCATACATATCATCTTCATAATTAATACAACAACAATTACATGTTCTAACTTATATAAAAATTATTACATCTTCATAATTAATGTAACACCAATTACAAGCAAGATGAAGATCCCATTAATGCAACACAAATTTCTATTTATGCCTCTTTGCAAGTTTTGCATCTGCGCGTTCTGAATTTGAAGTTGTTCGCTTTGAAATCGAAGATGTTCGCCTTGAAATCGAAGATGTTCGCCCATACTTTGAAGTTGTTCGGTAACAGTTGGTGTATTGTCCATTTGCACTTGCTCTTCCTCCCTACGTTGTGACTTTGTAGGCAAACACCATCCAATAAACCCACTGCAATCCAGACAACAATAAAAAAGCTTGTTCTTGTTTCGTTCCGTCTCCGAAATTAGAATAATTGCTTTTTTTCCGAAATTTAGGACAATTTCTGTTGCAAAATGTCAATTGATCTGATGTACTGCCGTTAACACTTGAAGTTGACATCTGCAAAAATATGAATCGAAATCTCAATCAGTTAGTGTATTAGTCTTAGGACTGTTTAAGTTGCTAAAAACAAAGGTGGTTCCTTCAAGGCTATGGGTGGCCACTGTTTGGGCCATAGGTTATGGCCAATCAGCATGATTATAACATCATGCTGGGCATGCACTTTTAAATGCAATTGGTCTTGTGTGTAGTGTTGTGAGATGAGCTGTTGGAATATGTCTCAAATTCCCTTGAAGTTGGGAATTTTTTTTTTTAAAACTTACACCAAATTGTTAATTCTCCTTCAAAAATAGAAAATTAATGTAAACGGACTCATATGTTTATATTAGGTGAGGTTCAACTGTCCAATGCGGAAAGAAAAATGGCATGCAACTGATATGTTCCCAAATGGGAACTCAATTTACTGATATGTTCAAATCAGTTTACTGGAGTTGTGTTCAGATCAATTGAACTCAGCTGATATGTTCCCAAATGGGAACTCTGTTCATCAATGTTTCTGTTTTGCTCCCAGTTCAAAGTTTTAGAGTTCAAAAAAAAAAAAAAAGACTGTTTTGCTATGTATTGCAGGGTGAGTTTACTGAAGGTCCCAAACCAAACTGAATATACATATATACACACATATATCTTACTCAAGTAAAGAAGGTACAATCTATACAGAAGTAAGGCTCAACCTTCTAATAGATTAATAGGATTTTAAGTTAATGGGCAAGTGTACATGTGCTCAAAAAAATGTTGACTATTGACTTCAGTAGTTTATAGGTTGGCATGTCCCTCTGGTTTGCACATTAAAGACTTGTTTAAGGCATAGCATCTTGCCAATTAACAATACAGGGCTTGTATTATTATTTTCTGTTTACTAGTTATGCATGATAATTCCTTCATCCCTTTTATGAAAAGAGAAAAAACCATTATTGTAATATTACTATTTCCAAGAACCTTATTCTTCACCCACACATATCTTTAATTAATATATATGATAAAGAATAAAACAAACACTTGGGTCATGCTTGCTGAATAATCTCTCCTCTTTGTCTCCTTCACTTCCACTCTTCCTCAGCTACTACACATAATGACTAGTCACTGATCTTGCATTTCCAGCAATCACAAATCACAAATATAATATAATTTTGTAGTTATTATTTATTGAATTACATATGTTTGGCTAAGCATGATTAGAAATTTACAACTACACAGATGCTCTATAGGTCAGTTCTGTCCAGTTCCTTACTTCAGTACCAAATTTTAAGAGAATATTGTGGTTGTCTACTCATGAATGACTTTCTCATGAAATGGCTGGTTAAATTTACTTTACCTCACCCCTAAGGTGTGTATCAGGCAGAGCAGCTCAAGATTGACTTGAGTTTGACTTCGATACAACTTGTTTTGAAACAAGTCGAGTCAAGCTCAAGCTTGAATTTAGAGCTCACTGGGTAAGCTAGCCGAGCAGGAACCATCTTTGATTCTTGTCACATGAGGCAAATAGCCTAATAAAGTCGCTCTTTTTGTTCTTCATCTTGTAGCAAAACATTAATGTCCTTAATCTTGTTTTCTTTGGGACATTTGACTTGTTTGTTATAATTTTCATCATAATCATATTCCTTCATTTTGTAAGGAATCAAGGACTTTAGAAACTTATTAAAATGGTTACCTAAACATAGGTATGTGTTCAAGATTTTTTTTTTTAACAGTTTGGCAAATGGGTTTTCTTTATTTTCTTTGTTTTTTAGAATAAAAATCAGTTTTCAATAACAATACCCAAGTTGACGGTGTTTGGCAGACTTTTAAAAACAATTTTTTCTTCTCGGAGTTGCAAATTAACAAGAAAAATGCATGCTTAGTTTAGTCACCATAGAATGATAGATTGGGTATGGATCTAGCTTTGACATTATTGCACCAAGTCCCTTTGATTCTAACCCACTCATTCAAGATTGGTAAACAAGAGTTTGGCTCATTCTAAGAACTGTTTAGAAAACTGAATTTAAAAATAACTAGTACGAAAGACGACAATGTAAAAGTAAAATTAAGGAGCGTGGTTATTGTTGGAAATTTGAACTCCGAACATAGGTGGAAGGAAACACAAACCAAGAGTAAAAAAGGTGGAGAAATTATGTGGTTTGTCAATATCTTGCAAGATCACTGACTACTCCATATTTGTGATTTGTGATTATAGTCTCTCCAATAAACTCAATTGCCCAAAGATTTCAATACAACACATAATGAATCTAACCCATCAATCCAAAAAATGAGGTAACCTGTGAGGGAAGATTTGCATTGGACTGTACGGCCGAGCAATGATGACGGCATACTTGACGGAGTGTACGGCGCCGAGCTAAAGGCTGTAGATGATGGCACCGAGCTAGATGGTGCCGAGCTAGATGGTGCCCGGGCTACACTTGAGACGCGGTTTGCGCCGGTATGCGCCAAACCAGCCACGAGAGGAAGGCAGTTTCCGTGCGATCGAGGTGAACGATTGAACGGTTGGAGGCCGGCATGCCTCGCGACCGATTGATCGACATAAATCGGTCAGGAGTGGCTCGGCCGAGGTGATCAGACCACATGATCCCAAGGGGCAGTGCGGTGCAATGTAGCCCGGTTGAGTTCGCGCAATGGATGTCTTCCGTCCAGTGATAGGCCGGTCGTGGTACTTCGGTCAAGGGTGCCACCTGGGCCAATGGTGTGGAGGTGAGGACAACTGCTCCACGATCGCCTCAATACCGTTAGGCAGATCAATGTGTGCTAGAGAAAAGATAGAACTTTTACACACGTAAGGCGATGAGAGGCACGCACTGCCATCTGTCCAGGGAAGGACAGCAGAGTTAGTGCGCGCACGACCTTGAGGCTGCATGGCCAGCCTAGAAATAGGAGTGGAGATGAATGTTGAAGGTATGCAAACTCACTCTCACAAAGACTCTCTCCTCACTGTCTTCTTCCTCTGTGAACTGACTTGAGCGTCGGAGGGTTTTTCCCAAGACACCACGGGCAACTCACCGCTGTGTTTAAGTGACAGACGACAGGACTTAAGCTTGACGTTCAAGGCGTGCGGAGAGCAAAGGATATTTCGCCCCCGTACATAACCCATTATAAACAAACTTTAGACTGTTCTTTTTCCTCTAAACAAACTGACTTCAATTGAAATGTGTTGTGAATTTTTTTTTCAATTAAAGTTGAAATGTGTTGAAATGTTCTTTTTCCTCCAAACAAATTTTTTAGAATTTGACAAACCTTAGGGTCACTGTTCTCTCAATAAGTTGCACAGAAAAAAAAAAAAATTTAAAGTCGAAATTTTTTACAATTAAAATTTTCTATTAAGTTAAAATTATTTTTTTTCTGTCCAAGATCACTCCAAAATCACTCCAAAATCTGTCCCAAATCAAAATCAAATTCGTCCTAAACAGATGAAATCAAAGTGAAAGACACAAATCAGGCCGTATATATACATAGATATAAATCAGGGCATGAAATCAAAGTAAAAAATCAGGGCATGCAAATAAAAGTCAAAAATCTCAACAAATCAGGCCGTATAGATATAGATATAAATATATATATATATATAGAGAGAGAGAGAGAAAACTGACCTGTGCAGACAGATCTGCGAAGACGGAGAGGAACTCGATCATCGTCGGTCGTCTTCAGAAGCTGCGCTCTCGTGAGAAGCTGCGCTCGTCGGGGTTGTAGAAGCTACGTTCGTCGAGAGCTCTTCGACAAAGAGGCACATTAGAGAAGAGAAGAGAAGGAAGAATAGAGAGAGATAGTCTTCAAATGTTTTGGGCAAATGAATTTGAAATTTGAAATGAATAAGAAAGAGGGAGAAACGGGCGAGTTTGCCTCAGCTTTCCACGTTGACAGCCACGTCATTAGTGCCGATTTAGTGGTCACGTTTTAGAGCTCGGAAGCATTTTTGGTATCCCAAATCCTCTGCACAACATCACACCACACCACGTGACCAAAACTACTCCAAGTACAGATAACGTGATACGCTCTAATCCAATTAGCTTCAATAATTATTAATATTTATAAAATTTATTAAAATTTAAAATAATTCTTTAAAAATATGATATTTTCTCCAAATTCAATTGGAATACCTACCTTTCCCATTGGTTTGCTTTAAACGTAACGTGCTCTGCCGACACATCAGAAATACACGGTGGTTAGGAGACATGAATTAATCATTACCCATTCCCATCTTGATAGAGCTATCCATTAACAGGAGCAGTCACTCTCATAAAATTATTCGGAAATTTATCTCTATCATACCTTATATGTTCTATATAAATCTCACATTATATAAATTAATTTCTATCTTATAATTATTTGTTTAGAAAATTTTGAATGAATAAGTCTGAGTTAATAGATTTTTTCTAACAAGAATGTTAGATATATAAATTTTTTTATTAAAATTTTTACTAAGTACTCATATGAATGTATGACTCATGGTAATATTTGGGGAAAAATTGATAGAAATTTTAAGATCACTACCCATTTTGATTCATAAATAGATGGGCAAAAGAGGAAAAGGTGGGCAAGTAAAGTTTTGATATGTAGAAAAAATAATCAATTTATAATAATGTGACATCGATAATTTAAATATATAAAAAAAAATCAAATCTTTCAATTTTATATAAGAATTAGACCAGTTGTTTCTTACATTGTGGGTTTCTCACAGAGTTGGCTTTAATCATTATATTTGCTCATTTTGTAGCTATATGTAGATTATTCGCTAAAAAATAATTGAATTGATCCAATAATTGCTTGCTTTATTAAAAATTAAATAACAAAAATAATTTTGAGAATATTAAATTAATTTCTTAAAAGAACAATCTATACATGTAAACCAAAAATATAAGGGGGGTTATTACCCTCCAGTGGTAACAGCAAAAACTTATTACAAAATCATGAATTTTTTTATAATTTTAATTATTAATATTTATAAAATTTTCTACTGATTTGTAATTATATTTTTTGAAATCCACTGATTGATATTTCTTCAAAATATAACCAGATGGAATATTAAAGTATGTCATGTGCTGGACCTATAGGATAGGATTGTATAGTCCAATCATTTTCAATTAATTTGTGTAATGGTAGATATTTTGATTTAAAAAAAAGAAAAAATTATATTTTAATTGGATAGTGAAAAAATAGTTTCATATTCATACTGGTGCAAGTTTTTTGTATATATATAGGGCAAGTCTTTTTTGTATATCAGAATTGTATAAAAAGAATTCTATTTTTAGTGAAATTATTTTTAAAATAATCCATTTATTTGTAATTTTTTAAGAAAAATTAGTGATCACAAAGTTTGCATACAAATTTTAAAAAATATACTTAAAAAGGAGGAATTACACACCAGTGGTGTGCAAAAAAAATTAAAAAAATGATAAATTTTATAAATATTAATACTTAAAATTATAAATTTTTTTATTATAATAACTTTTCAAAACCTCAATAGTAGTTTTCCTTTAAAGAAAAAGCAATGCATTGAAAATATCCTGGTGATCATATTTATTCTGATGAGACGTATGGAAAGATGAGTTAATTATTGGTCTGGCACGGTTCATTGGAATAATAATTGTGTTTGATTTTAATTTTTTGAATTTAATTTTTTATTTTAGTATATATTTTTAAAATTTTATGTAATTTTTTTTATTTAATTAGATGTATCAAAAAGTAAAATATTTATAAAAAAAATATTTTAAAAAATTAATAAATATACAAAATATATATATACACTAAAGTCTCGTTTTTTTTTATATTTATGATATTTATTAAATTTTCTTAAAAAAAATTTCACAAATATTATATTTTTTAAGTGTATTTATGTTAAGTATATCTAAAAAATTTTAAAATTATTAAAAATATTTTAAAAAATCAATAAAAGTACAAAAATACAAAAAAAATTTAAAAATTTCAAATTTTGAAAATTCAAACTAAACAAATTAAATAGTGTCACAATAATTACATAGAAAGATGAGTCAATTATTCGTCTGGCATGATTTGTTAGGATGATAATAGGATAGTGTCACAATAATTACAAAAATTTATACTATAGGGAATGAGACGTTGTACGGGAAAGAAATAACCTTCTCGTATAATCCTGTTGATCAAGTCTGCGCTCCTCCGTACGATGTCGCTTTATCACCTGAAAACACAAACATGAGCTAGCCGGCGGGTGTGTGCCGAAAACCTCTCCAATGCCTAAGTCAGCAAGCTTGTCAAATAGACAAAAGCTCTGTGTATTCAGAAAACAAAGTTGTGTTACCTCTCCAAAGGTGATATGGGTGAGCTTTTATAGGTTTCGTGTGGCACAATCGTAGTAGGACTCTTACTCCTCCATGTAGAGTCCTCCTAGGATTCACATTCCTGAAAGATAATGCTTCTCTCAACACCCCCCTCACTGCTTAAACCAAGTGAGATGGTTTCACTATGGCCGAACTTCCATACAGCCGACCTAACTATTACTTCGGCTATTACCTTCCTTTCTCTTACCTCGGCTTTCATATGCTAAGACCGAGCTATCCATAAGAGAGTTAAGCCGAAGTAACTCTGACACCAAGTACTTAAGAAAACTCAGCATACCTCAGTTCACGACAGCGCGACCGAGCTAACAAACAATAGAAGCCGGACTAAGCCTACTCACGCCGGCAGCAACCTTTTACTTCGGCCCGGACTGCCGTATGGCCCATCTTCTAAGCCTTCTCAATTCGGCCCAAAGAGCGGCCCACTATCCTAGTTCGGCCCAATTTATCTGTATAAATTACCCTCTCAATTGCCCCTTAATTCCATCTGCGTAGCATGATAAGGATTACCCGTCTATAAGCCGAGCTACAGTTTTAACCTCTCCAGCCGAGCTAAAAACATCCATTAGCCATTCCAGCCGAGCTAAAAACCCCTTAGCTTTTCCAACCGAGCTACACTCAAGCCGAGCTATGTATGTCCGGTCAAAACGTCTCTTCAGTCCCAGTAACTGAATCGTTCCCCATTCCAATGACACGTGGCAGTCTCTGATTGGCTCTTCACAAATTGCCACGCCTCAGACTCAAATTTTTGAACAGTTCCCGCCTTATGGTTCAATCATCAAAACAAAAACCCTTTCATTTCTGACCCATTCACCATTTCTCTTCCCTGTGTTTTCCTGTTCTTTGTTTCTGCAACCTAAAGAACTCGTGTTCTCCAGTCTTGCTTCCTTCTCCAGCTCTTCCTCTCTACCAGGTAAACACATGAATCTGTTCTTGTTTTTCCTTTGTTTCCTATACTCTGTTTCATGTGTTTTTGCAAAGCACTTTTTATGCTCAGCTTCGTGTGGTTTCTGGAAAAAACTTCATAAGAACCTCATGAACTTCAAGAAATAGCTAATAGAACACTTATTTGATCCACAAACACACCCAACCGAACTAGGAAACTGTTTTTGCTACATATAGATTTAGGCAGACTAGAACCAAACTAGAACTTGTGCATATAACAGTAGTTTCAATAGGTCACCATCTGATTCACATTAGCCGAAATAAAAACGCACCGAACTAGAAATCTTAGCCCACGACCGAGCTGAGCCTTCGGGGGCTAAGCCAGCTTTCTCAGTTTCTAAACCGAACTCAGAAAGCTGCCCTTTGATGCCCAACCGGAGTAACAAACCCATAGGTAGAACCGACATAACCAAACATCCTGCCGAGCCGAGATAACAAGCACCTTGTTGAAACCGAGGTAGATCCTGTAGTGCCCTATGTAGCCGAAATAAGACTTCTCTTTTCTTGCTTTGTTTTTGTAGCACGGTCAACGACCTGTGCTTAACACCTTGTTTTTCCACTTTGCAGACTTAGGTTGCCCAGGCACTCCCTCTGTGCGCTCAACCGAGCTTTTGAGCACAACTTCTCAACCGAGCTAATTTATTCATAATTTATAAAATAAATGGGGAAATATAGGTTCCTAGTAGAAACACCAGGGGGTTTGGCCGAATTCCGAAAAGATTATAACATTCCTGCCGATGTAAACCTTACCCTAGCCGACAAAGATGTCACACCTTGGGGGAAGGAATGCTTTGTGCCCTTCACCCTTCTTTCAATTATAGAAACCGGACTAAGATTCCCAGTCCAACCTTTAATTTGCGACTTCCTTAGACAAACCAGACTATGCCCAACCCAGCTTTCCACCAACACATACCGCATAATAATGGGCGTAGCCGAGCTAAACCGCCAAGCCGGCCTCAACCTCGGTCTAGCCGAAATATTTCACCAATATTCCTTAGGATCCAAAGACGACGGCTGGTGCTATTATTTAAGAATACGCCGTGGCCGAGAGAAAATAATAAAACATACACCGGACAAAGACTTGAATGACGATGACTTCTTCTGGGTATCTGGCAATTTTGAGGATCACCAAGCCCAGATCCCTGGCCGACGTATAAACTATAAAAAAGGAAAACCTGGTATAATTACTTCGGTTTTCTTGCATTCTTCTTCCTTTACTTCTGCTTCCATTTTTAAGCCGAGTTAACAGTTGTCTTTTTCATACAGATCCAGGCCATATTTTTTCATTGTACAGTCACCCCAACCTTGCTACACTCCGCGTCGCACTACGGGTCAAAGAAAGAAGTTAGGCTAAACTGCTAGACTTCGAACCGACATACCGATACAGCGGTCACCGGAAAGTGAGGGTGACTGACTTTCTTCTTGAAGAAGCACCTGAACTGGACCCATCCTTGCCCCAGATAAACCTAATCCCTCTCACAGCCGAACAAGAAATGGCAAAGAGGAGCAGGCAGAAGGCCCTTTTGACCGCAACAACTCCAGCCGATGTACAACCAACCGGCCAAACCACTGAGACCGTGGTGGCCCTTCCATCCCAACGGCCGTCGTCATCTCGCGCAAGCAAACGTGCTCGGAATATCCAAACCGAGCAACGGCTTGTGGACGAGACCGTTGTGCCACCAAGCCCTCCAAGCCTTTGACACAGCCCCCAACCGGAGCAGTCCGACCGAACTGCCTCCTCCTCCAAATGGGTTCCTGATCTGACCTTCCAGGATCGAGCTATCATGGATTCTGATTCGGTGGTCACTGAGAAGGACCACTTGATGGCTTTCAACTTAGCCAAGAGTGTGTGCCTTCCCAAGGACATGGAACACCATTACAAGCAGCTCAACACCGAACTGAAGTCCATTCGGTCTTCAACCAAGTCCATGATCCTGGTAAATAGCTAACTTTTTTCTTTGTAATTCTCCCAACTTTCAGTTCGGCTAAAGGAAAACTTGCTACTCTTTTGCAAGCCATCCAGAAAAACAATGTTACCCACAGGAGAGTGATGGAACTCAGAAGAAACACAAGGGAAGCTATGGCTAAGGCCAAAGCAAAAACAACCGAGCTAGATGAAGTAAAAAAGCAGCTGGCTGAGCTACGTGCTGAGAACGGTCGATTGACCGAAGTGGTTAATTCTGCCGAAGCCGAAAAGAAGAAGGTTGCTATCGAGGCAAAGGACAAGTACCTGCGCCATTTGGCAAAGATTGAAAAGAAGAAAGACGCCGAAATAGCCCAGCTGAAGGGGGGCCTGAAGAAAGCTGAAAAGTAAGGCTTTAAGAAGGCCGAAGACGCATACACCCTTCAATGCGACGCAGCCAAGGACCTCTTCTTCAAATGTGGCTGGAGGAGCAATTTGGTTCCGCCTCGACACCGAGGTCTATAATGCTCCACCGTATACCATTCTGGCTTCACTGTCGCAGTATGCTGCCAATCTCCAGAGGCAATTCCTTGAAGGGTCTGGTGATGAAGACGATGATGAAGATGAGCCAACTGATACTCCGGCCGTCAATGAACAACCGAACGAGCAAACAGTTCGGTTGGAGCCGGTTGTTGAGGACCTTACTGATGAGCTGCTGACTGACAACACCCAACGAATTGAGACCGAGGTTCATGCTGAGACCGAGCTCCCACCTCACACCGTGCTCCCGTCTGACACCGTACTCCAGACAAATGCTGATGAAGAATTTGATGCTGAAATTGATGAACTTTTCAGATGATTTTCTTTTTTTCTTTCTTTTTTTCTTTTGTTTGAAACTTGTAACTGGGCTGCAGCCCCTCATTTGTACTTTGTTTTGGACTGTACAATAAAAAAATCTTCTTCTGTGCTCCAACTCTTATTTCGGTCTTGTTCTGTATGTTTGTACTTGTAATGAATTTTCAATGTCTTTTGTTGCTCAAACTGTGATCTCGGTTTGAATGCTTGCTTTCTAACTACTACTTGAAATATTTCTGGGCCGATATACCGTATTCCGATTTTAACTATCTAACTTACTAGCCAACCACTCTTTAGCCGATATAATTGCTTCGGTTGAAGAGTATCCAGTGTTGGTTTAATCCAAATAACCAAATCTTCAAACATACATACTTACTTCGGCTGAATAGTAATAAGAGTTTGTTTAATCCAGCCAATCTTTTTTCAGTCATAAACTTATTTCGGCTTAAGAGTAACAAGAGTTGGTTTAATCCAGCCAACCACTCTTCAGCCATGAACTTACTTCGGCTGAAGAGTACAAGGATAGTGGGCCGCTCTTTAGCCAACCCCTAAGTTGGTTTTTCCTGCCAACTTAGAATATAATGTTTGGTTATTCCGACCAAACGTCCTGCAGCCTGGATCCTTATCTTGGGCTTAGGAGGGGTGTTGGTTTAATCCAGCCAACCTCTAAGTTGGTTTTTCCAGCCAACTTAGAATATAATATTTGGTTATTCCGACCAAACGTCCTGCAGCCTGGATCTTGATCCTGGGCATAGGAGGGGTGTTGGTTTAATCCAGCCAACCTCTAAGTTGGTTTTTCCAGCCAACTTAGAATATAAGGTTTGGTTATTCCGACCAAATGTCCTGCAGCCTGGATCTTGATCCTGGGCATAGGAGGGGTGTTGGTTTAATCCAACCAACCTCTAAGTTGGTTTTTCCGGCCAACTTAGAATATTAGGTTTGGTTATTCCGACCAAACGTCCTGCAGCCTAGATCCTGATCCTGGGCTTAGGAAGGGTCATAGTTGGTTATTCCGGCCAACTATGTTTACAATGCTCATAACTTACTACAGCTACTTTCTATTGAAAACAATTGTGCTAAAAAAGAATTGACTTGTTTTATTGAGAAAGTAAAAAATTACATATATTTAAAAGAAAAAAGCTAGAAATAAAACAACTTGAGATTGGCAGTGTTCCATGGCCTGGGAATTGCTTTGCCGTCCTTATCTTCCAAGTGGTATGCCCCTTTGCCTGCTAATCCGACCACCTTGTAAGGTCCTTCCCAATTAGGCCACAACTTGTCATCTCCTGGAACCAAGGTGTTTCCCATCACTTTGCGCAGCACCCAATCTCCAATCTTGAATTGCCTTGGATGCACTGTTTTGTTATACATTCTGGACAATTCTTGTTGGTAGGAGGCGATGTGAACCAATGCTTTGTCTCTTCTTTCTTCTGCAAGGTCAAGCTCCAATGCTATGGCTTCGCCATTTAAGTCTAGATCAAAGTTTTCGCTTCGGATTGTGGGGAGGCCAACTTCTAATGGGATGACTGCTTCCATGCCATAAGCTAAGGAGAATGGTGTTTCTCCTGTTGATTGTCGAGGCGTGGTGCGGTAAGCCCATAAAACATGGGGGAGTTCTTCTGCCCACTTGCCTTTTGCTCTCTCTAACCTTTTCTTCAATCCATCCAAGACTACCTTGTTTGATGCCTCTGCCTGACCATTTGCTTGGGGATATGCCGGTGTAGAATTGTAGAATTCTATCTTGTACTCTTCACAAAAGCCTCTGAAAATCCTGCCATCGAACTGAGTGTCATTGTTCGAGATTAATGCCTTTGGTATGCCAAATCGAGTGATGATATTCTGCCAGACAAACTTCTTCACATCTTTCTCCTTGATTGATGCCAAGGCTTCTGCTTCCACCCACTTTGTGAAGTAGTCGGTTGCGGCAAGAAAGAACTTCATGTTGCCTGGAGCTGTTGGAAGTGGGTCCACTATGTCCAATCCCCACATTACGAAGGGCCATGGACTGGTTAGAGGTAGAAGTTCTCTGGCAGGTTGGTGTATTTGGTGTGCGAATTTTTGACACTTTTCACACTTTTTAACATACTTCTCTGAATCCGTTTGCATGTATGGCCACCAATATCCTTGTGAAATCGCTCTATATGCCAATGATCTTCCTCCTTGATGGCTGCCACATACACCCTCATGTATTTCAAACAGGAATGCTTCCACTTTGCTGGGGTGGACACACTTTAAGTAAGGTCCTGAGAACGACTTTTTGTATAATGCCAAGGATGGAGAGAGCCAAAATCGCTGCGACTTTGCTCTTATTCTGTTAGCTTCTTTCTTTTCTTCCGATAAGATGCCGTCTTTCAGGAACAATATGATGGGGTCCATCCAAGAAGGGCCTAACTCTGCACAACATACCTCTTCTGCTTCTAGGTCTTCAATGCTTGGTCTAGGCAGGTAGTCGATTAGTAGTGGGTGAGGGATGGAGGTATCTGCCATTGAGGCGAAGCCTGCGAGTTCGTCTGCTCTGCTGTTTTCTTCTCTGCCGATCTGTTTTATCCTCACCTCTTCAAACTTCTTTATCTCTGTTCTGACCAATTCTTGGTACTTGGCCATTCTATCATCCTTTGCCTCGTAGTCGCCAAATATTTGGTTAACCACCAGCTGCGAGTCGCTGTAAACCATTAGCTCGGTGGCCTTCATGTAGAATGCTGACTTGAGACCTGCTAGATGCGCTTCATACTCCGCTTCGTTGTTTGATACTGGGAAACCAAGGTTAATTGCTCGCTTCCATCAAGTAGGCCGTTCGAGAGATGAGGACTATGCCAAGTCCTGCTCCATGCCGGTTGGATGCTCCATCCGCGAAGAGCTTCCACATCTCTCCAACGAACAACTTCCAGCAAGTGGAGGGATCAGATGATGCCTTGGAATCTTCCATGTTGCTGGTGTTTTCTTCAAAGTCCATGTTTGTCAGACGTTCTCATGCTCGATTGTACCAAGTCTTTATTTGTTGGTGAGTCCTGACTTGGTGTAGCATGGTTTGCTTTTTCCTTCCTTTCTTTACTCTGGTCTGCCTTGGGGCCTGACTGAGTAACCAGTACTAAGGGTTGCGTTATTCCGACATCAACTTCCATCCCTAGTTCGGTTGTTTCAGTTAGGTCGACTGGGCAGATGTGATGACTTCCTGGTGCGAATTCTGCGACAAAATCTGCCAATGCTTGTGCTTTTATTGCGGTCCTGGGTTGGAACTTGATGTCGTATTGTCCCAACTCTACTGCCCACTTCAGAATTCATCCAGAAAAGTTCGCCCTTTCAAATAAAGCCTTTAAAGGGAAGGCTGTGAGTACAACTATGGTGTGGGCGTGAAAGTAATGCGACAACTTTCTTGAGGCCATCATCAAGGCCAATGCCAGTCTTTCCAGTGGCAAGTACCTTGTTTCGGCGCCCAGAAATGTCTTGCTGACATAGTAGATGGGAAGATGTTGGATTCTTTCCACCCAGACCAACACTGCACTGATTGCGTGCTGCGAGACTGCTAGGTACAAAAAGAGTTCTTCTCCAGGAATTGGGGTTACGAGTAGTGGTGGAGAAGACATGTATTCCTTCAAGCTTTCCAAAGCTTGGTCGCATTCGTTGTCCCATTCAAACTTGGCTTTCAGAGCATGGAAGAATGGTCGTAGTCTGTCTGACGACCGGCTTATGAATCGATTGAGCGCAGCGGCCATGCCGGTGACTTGCTGTACTTCTTTTACTGAGTTTGGTCTTTCCAACTCCTGAATTGCCTTGATCTGAGAAGGGTCTGCCTCAATACCCCGATTGGTCACCAGGAAGCCTAAGAATTTGCCAGATCCTACTCCGAATGCACATTTCGACGCGTTGAGGCGTAACTTATGCTTCTTCAGGATCTCAAACATCTCACCTAGGTCTTTGAGATGGTCATCCTCATTCTTGCTTTTGACCACCATATCGTCGATGTAGGCTTCCATTGTTTTTCCTAACAATGGCTCAAACATCTTGGTGACCATTCTCTGGAATGTCGCCCCTGCGTTCTTTAGGCCAGTACAATCCTCTTGGAGTAGTGAAGGATGTGACTTCCTGTTCTGGTTCATGCATGGCGATTTGATGGTAGCCTCAGATGCATCCGTAGCTAAGTCTGTTGTGCTCCGCTAGGGTCGACCAGTTGATCTATCCGTGGGAGAGGAAAGCTGTCTTTTGGGCAAGCCTTGTTGACTGTTTTGTAGTCGACGCAGACACGCCACTTGCCATTCTTTTTAGGCACTACGACTGTGTTGGAGATCCATCTTGGGTAGTGCACCTCTCTTATTGCTCCTACCTCCAGCAGGTTTCCTACTTCTTCTGCCACTATCTCGGTGTGGTGGAGTGCCGATCTGCGCGTGCATTGGATGATTGGTCTGGCGGATGAGTGGACGTTGAGTTGGTGGCAGATGAAGTTGGGGTCAATGCCTGGCATGTCGTATGGTGTCCAAGCGAACACTTCGATGTTGGAGGTCAAAAATTCCAAGACCTCCAATCTCTCGGTGCTGGACAACAATGAACCGAGCAAAAAGAACTTATCCGGGTTCTTTTCATCTATTCTTACCTCCACCAAGTCTTCCACCGCTTTCTGACTAGCCGCTTTGCCGACATCTGCAAATAGTTCATTACTCTCTGGTTCCTACACCGAATGAACGTATCCTTTGGCAGCGCGGCTGCCGTTTACTGTGACAAAGCACTGCTTCGACATGATCTGGTCTCCATAGACTTCTTCTATTACTCTGGTGTTGTTGGGGAACCGCATCACTTGGTGGTAGGAGGATGCCACCGAGCGCATGGCATGCAGCCATGTTCTGCCCAAGATGATGTTGTAAGTGGAGGGGACCTTCAACACCCAGAACTCCACTTGTTTTGTCACACTCCCTACTCTGACTGGGAGGATTATCTTGCCGACAGGCCATTCTGGCATGGAGTTGAATCCGATCAGGGGAGATACGGCGGGTGCCAAGTCTTTATCTTGCAACTTCAATTGTTTAAAAGTTTCGTAGTACATGATTTCACATGAACTACCCTGGTCAATCAGAATCCTCTTGACGTCAAAATCCTTGACTCGGAGAGTGACGACCAGGACTTCATTGTGAGGGCAATATATCCTTGCCAAGTCTTTATCTAAAAAAGACATGACGTTTGTGGCCTCAATCTTCCCCTTCTTGATGGCAGGTTGGGCACTTAGTACCTCTCTTAAGTGCTCAGCCTTTTTAATTGATCCTCTGAGCTCGCATACACGCTCAGGTTCGAAGACTCCATGTATCACATTGATAGTGCCTTGGGGTGGTGCGTCGATCGACATCCCATTGGGGTTACTATGGTCTTGGGGTGCTGGTTGCGTCCCTCCTTCAATGTATTTGCCCAGGTGGCCTGCCGCCACCAATTCTTCCAGGTGCTGTCTCAATGGCGTGCAATTCTCAGTGCGGTGTCCCTTTTCCTTATGGAAGGTGCACCGTGACCTATCGTCGTAGTCCTTCTGAGCCTCACCTAGCTTGGTCGGCCACTTGACGAAAGGCTCATCTCGAATCTCACTAAGTATTCAGTAGATCGGTTTCTTGAAGACCGTGGTTATGGCGGTGCGGACTCTCAACCATCTTTTGTCCTGGTCTTCTCCATTGTCTCGTCTGCCACGTCCGTTTCTGTTCAGACGGTCTACTGCGTTAACCTTTGCTGTGGACTTCTTTTCTGGTGCTGCGGTCGCGCCAAATTTTGCTTTGGCACGTGCGCCATCCCCTTCCACCCTGCTGTGCTGGTGCACTCTTTCCATCAGGGCTTCCAACTGTGCAATAGCGAGATTGGTGGGGCAATCCCCAATCGGATTGAAGGTCTCCCAGTAACGACTGTTGTAGGATCGTAAGGTTTCCTTGTCGCCCATGTCGATGGAGAGTAACTGATCGATCTCCACCGGGGTTTTAGTGTTTGTTCGGAACCTTGTTACGAATGCCTCCGCAAGTTGCGCCCAGGAGGCTATGCTGCCCTCTGGAAGTTTCTCAAACCAAGTCAGGCCTAGGTCGCCAAGGCTCGAGGGGAATAGGTGTAACATGCCCAGGGGGTACCCGGGCGCGTTAAACAGTTCGGACTCCCGAGATCTCTTTAATCTAGTCTCACGAGTGCAATGTGAAACGTAGATGAGAGTCCAGATTTGGCAACTTTTATTGAAAATCCATTTTATTGCAATTTTGTCAAAAATGGACTGCGTCATCAGATCTCAGAGTCGCCACCTAATATTTATTTTGGGAAAATTAGGAAACCCATGACTCGTGCCAAGGCCACTGTTCGTCGTAACCAAGGATGCTTGGCTCGGAACCTTAGGTATGAAGGGGGAAGGTCATTATTTGAGCACCCCCGTTCACCCGATCAAAAGATCGGCCTCTACTAAACCATAATATGACTTTTATTTTCTTTATATGTTCATGTTCTGATTATTTAATAAATCCTAAAATTTATTATGTGAAACATATAAGTATAGACTATGTCACCCATTTTGGAATAACTTGATTTCATGTAGTTTTGAAAGAGTTTTGAAAATGTATAACCCAAATAAATTGAGTTTACAAACACGAAAATCAATATCATTCCAAATTAAGCGACACAACCTCCATCCACTGGCATTCATACAGTTATATCACACAAGCAAATAGCCACATGGTAGGATGCTTAAACATAATAAGAAAAACACACACAAACGGGATGCTAAAGCGTAAAAACTTACATGTTTGACGACCCGCGAACAAGCTACAAAACAAAGTTAGTAAAACATGCATGATCTTATATACAAAATCCTAATACAATTCACTCATGAGATGCAACTAAAGATTCGGCTTCTAAGATATGACATGTAAATCATCTCAAGAACATGAGGTAGCGCACATAATCACATAGGAATTGATTAAATCCACAAATGCAAACTTCGCCGAATCAAGATGCATGAAACATGGATGCAAAGCATGAATATGATGAAAAATAAATATGATGTTTATGTACAAATAAAGAAAGCAAGTAAAAGAATGGGATAGAAAGAAGTGGGGCGGGGAATTATTATAACGCTTTGAATAAATTATTACAAACCAGATAAGAGAGAGAGAAGGGAATATTACAACAAAGTAAAAATCTCACAAACTCTCAAAATAAAAAAAATAAAATAGAATAAAATAAAGAAACTTCATGTGTGCCGGAAAATATTCTGCTTGACGTAAGAAGACTGCTTTGTTCTGTCCGGGAAAACTTTTTTGCATGGGCACTATTCATCTCGAGGTACTATTCACTGCCGGAGTTACTATTCATCATTACTATTCACCTTTTTTGATCGTTATTCATCTTACCGGACATTTTTTATCCGCAGTCACTATTCATCGCCGGAGGTACTATTCATTGTCAGGGTTACTATTCACCGCCGGAGGTTACTATTCACCACCGATCACTATTCATCCGGTGGGGTCACATCTTTTTACAAATTAGGTGGTTCGACCAACCATTTAAAATGGTAAAATTACAACAATTTATAAATAGTAAACTACAACATTTTATGTAAATTACAACAATTTATATACAACAGTAAATTACAGCAGATAAAGTAATAAAATTAGGTGGTTCAACCGACCATTTAAAGTAGTAAAATTACAACAATTTATAAATAGTAAACTACAACATTTTATGTAAATTACAACAGTTTATATACAACAGTAAATTACAGCAAATAAAGTGATAAAATTAGGTGGTTCAACCGACCATTTAAAAAAATTATGAAAAACAATAAATGAAGTACTTAAACAAATTATATCATATTTTGAAATTAAATGAAAGTTTGCGAAAACTCACCTTTCGAGGAAATGATGAATTTTCTGATTCACAAACTTTCTTTTGATTACCCTCAAGTTTGTGGAATGTGTTCTCAATTCTCAGTCCCAAAAGTTGGAATTACAACTTCTTTTTCTGATTATTTTTTCTCTCAAAATTCTCGCACTACTTCTTTTTTTTTTACTCTCTCTCTCTCAATCAAACTTTTCTGATCTCTCCAGTCCCTGCCCAAAAACTCTTTCTTCATTCTGCTGTTAGCTTTCCCTTTTTATAGAAAACATTGGGAAGAAAAGGACAAGAGAAAAAACGGTGGAATTTCAAAAGATGCACAGTGATTTTACTGTGCATTGCACAGTAAAATTACTATGCCCTTTATAATATAATAATATATAAAAAGGATTATTTGCATAATATATGTACAAATACCCAAAAATAAATATATAAACACACAAATATGTAAAATTAAAATACATGGGCTAATAAAATATATTTTAGTAGGCCAAATATGCAACATAATTTGACCAAAGCGGGTCTAAAGGCACAGAAATTAAAAAGCACACGATGGGAGTGTAGAAAAAAAAATTTCAAAAGAGAAATAGTACCCTTATATAATATAATAATCTATAAAATATTTAATATATATATACAAAAGTATGGTGCGTGAGTGGAACCATGGTACCGAATACATTTAATAAAATATTATATAATAATATAACATAATATATATATATATAATACATAATAAAGGAAAAGAAAATGGAGAATGAGTCTAAAATAATTTGGCAAAAACAGGTGTAAGATTGGGATTAAAGTTTACATTCCATCTTTTTACTGAGAATTTTGTGAGATAACATATTCTTATTTTCATCATCGGGTAATCAAAAGAAAGCGCCCAAGTCTTAGGGCCGGTCAAAATGGGGTGTCTACAATAGGATGCATATCAAGGCCTCGTTGCGTCGATATACCGCCATAACCTGGCGGAAGTGGCTCAAGTGTGAGTAGGGGTCTGTCTTCCCCTCGTACGTGGTGAATTTGGGCTGTAGGAAGCCTGAAGGAAGGGGCGCGTTCTCAATTGCTAGGACGAATGGTGAGGACTGCAGCCTCGCCAATGCCTTGTCCATTGGTTCATAGGCCGGGCGCGGTATTGGCATTCCAACCTCGACGCTTCCATGCGTCCGATGAGCCAATCGCTGTAAGGCAGAAACTCTGTGTGGATCGTGCGCCCTGGCGTCCTCCTTCCATCGTGCCTTCTCTTCTAGCACGGATCGTAGGTCGGACGATCTGGGCAACTCCGTCTGTCTAGACCTTGTCTGGTGCGTATGCGAGGGCCAATATGTGCTTCCCTCGGTGTATGACCTCTCAGATCTCATCCTTTCAAATCTGGAGTGACGAGTTCTGGAAGATCTGGACTGTGTATCGCCTGTCCTGAGGCTTCTGTTCTCTGCCTGGGAGGGTGTAGTATTCCTACTACGACCTTCCGTGTGGCGAGGGGACGTCTTGTTTGTGCGCCCCTCTCCTATCGCCACTTCTTTTCCTTTCACCTGGCGTTTGAGAGATTCCACTGAACCCAAGCCACACCTGTGACCCAAATGTTCAAACAAATATATATACATATATATGAGACATATTTGTACATAAAACAAAAGAAAAGAAACACTTAATGTAGAGTTCAAACCCCTGACCTCGGGCTTAGGCTTTCCAAATCCTCAACCCACTGAGCCACGCCACTCTTGTGATAAGACATGCAAACAAATATATATATAGATACTTATACAAGACATATATATACAAAATCAAAACAAAACAAAGAAAAACTTGATGTGGGGTTCGAACCTCTGATTTCAGGCTTAACCTTTCAACCCTTAACCACTGAGCCGAACCACTGAACCCAAGCCACTCGTGTGACAGAAACAATTCAAACAAATATATATATATATAGGTGGACAAAACATATATACATCAAAACCAAAACAAAAACAAAACAAAGAAACACTTGATGTAGGGTTCAAACCCCTGACCTCAGGCTTAGGCTTTCCGAATCCTCAACCCACTGGGCCAAACCACTAAACCCAAGCCATACCTGTGACCCAAATATTCAAACAAATATCTATATTACATAGCTATACAATACATATACATATATATATATACAACTTTCCCGCCTCTTTTTCTATTTTTGTCTTACTCTCTCTTCTTCTTTTTGTCTCACTCTCTCTTCCTTCATCTTCTTCGAGCGTCGTGTCTATCGCGCGATTTCAACAATCGCAGCGCCTGACCGACAGGCTATCCAATCCTGCCCCAATTGTCAAAGATCGTCTCGAGCCTTCCTCCCTCTTTGTCTTCTTCTTTGGCTTCATCCTCTTCTTAAGTTGAGGCCTGTGATAGAGAGAGACAGAGCGAAAACCTGCAAATTTTCTCTGCCACCACTCTGCAACCTCTTTCTTTTGCATTACTCTTCTCTGCCATGGCCTCTTCACAAGGTTCTCTCACTCTTTTCCCAGACCTGAACGAGTCCACGATAGAGATGACCAATTCTGACTCCCCTGAACCTCAACCACGGGCTCCTCCTCCTTCCCCTGTTTTCAACTTTCCAGTGATGTCAGTTGAACAAATCATGGCGGCACAGTCTGACATCGAAGCAAACTCGTATACGCTAAGGTCATGTGTGGAGACCGTGACAGCGGTCTCCAACTTGTCCCGTTGACTGCAGAACAGAACGTGTGAGGTGCATCGATTGAATGCACAACTTTCTTTACTTCAACATATGTACAAAGATTCTCGAGGGGAAGTTAGTGCGTTGAAGAAGCAAAACAAAAAGCTAAAACGACTGACGACCTCTGTGACTCAATTCGGAGTTCCTTCGCACAACTAATTTGATGGCCAGCGAGGAGTAATCTCCTTTGGAAGCTCTGCCAAGGCCGAGGCAGAGTCTTCAAAAGCTCCGAAGGAGTAAAGACGAAGCGAGGCAGTTGATGGTAAAGTCAGGCAATGAAGTTGTGTGCAAATAAAGCTGGTTGTAATCTTCGCCGCTGGCCTGCTGCCAGAGAAGAAAGAAGAAAAAGATCCATCTCTCTCTCTCTCTCTCTCTCTCTCTCTCTCTCTCTCTCTCTTTGTCTTTGTCTTTGTTTTTTGTTTTTTTTTTGTTTTTTTTTTGTGTTTTTTTGTTTTTTTTGTTTTTGTCTCTGTAATCGGGGATGTCCTCCCCTGACTTCAATAAAATCAGTTTCTTTTTTGCTTATCACTGGCATGACTGACATATCACTTTGAGTTTGAAAACAATTTTAATTGAACTTAAGAATGATTGAGTTTTGAACTCTGAATTGGACATTGATTCTATACTGACTAGAATCAAAAACAAAAATGACTCAACGCAAGAAAAACGAAGTAAAACAATCCAAACACACTTATATACACTAATTGGTATGAATACACTGACTGGTATAAATACACTGACTGGTATAAAAGGAACACACTTATATATACTGACTAGTATGAATATCTTAACTGGTATAAATACACTGACTGGTATAAATACACACTTATATACGCTGACTGGTATGAATACCCTGACTGGTATAAATACACTGATTGGTATGAATACACACTCATATACGCAGACTGGTATGAATACCCTGACTAGTATAAATACATTGACTGGTATGAATACACACTCATATACGCTGACTGGTATGAATACACACTCATATATACTGACGAGTTGACTCGAGTGGTGGAGAAGAAAGAATCTCTAACTCGACTATGCCCCTAATTCATTGCCTTGATTTTTTTTCTTGATTTTTTTGTAAAAATGTTTTGATCAACATGAGAGTTGGAGTAGCATACTTATTCCATTTTCTGTTTCAAATCATGTGAGCTAAACTGTGAGCACTGAAAATTTTCCCTTTTCAAATCCAAAGAATGGTCCACGTTTTGCAAAAATGGAACAATTTTCGAGAAAAATTAGTCAACTTCATTCAAATTAATCAAAACCTATTTTTGCAAATGGTCACTACTCAACTAACATGGAATCAACCATTGGGGTGCATAGTCCCAAACCAGATAATCAAAGGTGATATCTGAACCAAGCCAACTGAACCAAGCCAATCCGAACTGAATGAGGTCGAGCAAAACTGGACCGGACCAGACCGAACCGAACCGAACCGAACCGAATTGAACTGCCAAACCGAATCGAACCGAACTAAACCGAGTTAAATCGAACCAATTGAACTGAGCAGAACGAAGATACACCAATCAAACACAGATAGGACAACCAAGTCGACTATAGATACACTAATCAAACATGGACGAAATAAATGAATTGAAAAATTATTAGGGCCGAACTTCAAGATGAAGCTACCTACGTATCCTAAGGATAGGAATCAGGCCATCGTAGTTCCGGCTAAGGTTCACTCGGGTATTGACACTCTCCTTTTGTGCTCTAACTTTTGCCAAAGCCGCCCTTTTGGGTTTTCAACCTTGCGAGCTTTTTATCATTTTTTTATTTTTGTTTTTCATTTTGTTCATTTTTTTTTATTTCTTTTGAGTTTCTATTTTTTTGTTTTTCTGCTCTAACTTTTGCCTGGGTCGCCCTTCCGGGTTTTCAGCCCAATGAGCCTCTCAAGGGTTACTTTCATTCTAACTTGTCCATGTTGATTGGGTGTGAAATCTCTAGGCCATCTATGAACGACTGCTACACTTGATCAGTAGATATGATGATGTAAGGACTAGGCTAATTAGGTCTGAATTTGCCCCTAGTGTTGCCCCTAGTGTAGTGGATAGGACCTCGACTGTCCTTCAATAATAAAATTCATTCTCTCAAATTCTGGGTTTTGCCTTTCTGGGCGGTCTTCATTGGGAACCAATTCAGCTTTAACTCTTTGATCACATCCAACCTTTTGCCCCTAGTTCAAGGGCTACTTCAAATCTAAATCACATCCAACCTTCTTGCCTCTAGTTCAAGGGTTGCTTCCAATCTGAATCGCAGGCCCTACATAGTTTTGGCTAAGGTTCACTCGGGTATTGACACTCTCCTTTTACGCTCTAACTTTTGCCAAAGCCGCCCTTTCGGGTTTTCAACCTTGCGAGCTTTTCATTTTTCTTTTTATTTATTTTTTTTTTTTTGTGCTCTAACTTTTGCCTGGGTCGTCCTTCCGGATTTTCAGCCCAACGAACCTCTCAAGGGTGGTACCTTATTGCCCCTAGTTCAAGGGCTGTCTCTATTTCAGCTATGCAAGCCTCACACTTTTGCCCCTAGTTCAAGGGCTGTTTCAAATCGAAATCACATTCTTTGCCCTGAGTTCAAGGTCTATTTCCAATCTGGATCACGTCATTGCCCCTAGTTCAAGGACTATTTCCAATCTAAATAATATTCGACCTTATTGCCCCTAGTTGAAGGGCAGCCTCCATTTGAATCACATCATGGCCTCTAGTTCAAGGGCTATTTCCAATTCGGCTATGCAAGCCTTACACTTTGAATGATCATTGAATACTTCGAATCAAGGTTTGAAAGCTAAGAAGCTAAGGAGATCGGACCACGAGTCAAGAGGGATCCTATGCTGTATAACTAATTCCAAGCATGTCTTCGTAGGACCACGCAAAAACAGTTTTTTGAAATCTTTTCACAAAGTGACTAATCACTCGTACTTTTACGAAAATAAGATAGAACCAATTTGGACAAAGGCAGGATCCTTCACAGTACCCACATTAACAAAAATGATTTTATTCATCAAAGGCTTAGTACACATCTCTTCCTCTCAGTTGATCAAAATTTGCAAATCTCGAGAAAATTCTTCCTCTTCATTTTTATCAGAGTTTTGGAAAAAGTTTTGAAAAACTTTGGTCAATGCGATGAATTAAGGCACAGAGAAGTAGGCAGACTCTATGACATTTTTATATATATATATTTTTTTTTTGAAAAGAGACTATGACTCAGCAATGACACAGACTCAAAAGAAAATGACAAAAAAGACCTAGACAAGACAGAAATGTCTAGGTTAGCACTATCGAAATCAACAGACTCTAATTCATTAGGCTGACTCGAGCCTGACTCTAACTCTACAAACTTGATGGAATCAAACTTAGACTCAATATTCAATTTAGACCTCAGAATAAAACCATTCTCGAATTGCCAGTTAACGTGTGGGCCATCCGTAATATTCAAAATAAAACTCGTCCAATCAACAGGTGGCCACTCCCCAATCACAGAGATGGTCGGATACCCTACAAGTTCTATTTATTTACAAATGTCGACTTTGTGGGATACCGAAGTTTTTTTTTTTTTTTACAATTTTTTTTTTTTGATTTTATGTTTTTGTTATTTTTTTTTTTTTTTGTTTTTGAAGTAATGGTGCTAAGTTGAACTACCTGAACCACTCATTGGAATTTGTGAACCCCTGTATAGATCCAATACATTGCACATAACACATAGCAAGAAACAGAACAAACACCCCTATGGAGGGTAGGGTTATCCTGTCCTAGCTTGAAATGATCTAGGGTTTCACTATTCAGACAAGCGGTATCATACATCCTAGCAATGGGAAAGCATCCTGTCCTAATTTGGAAGGTACTATGGCTTACTATATGTACAAGGTTGGCTTTACTCTAGGGGTTAAAGTCAAGGTGACATTACCAAAGAGTCCTTTGGGTCGTAACCAATAAAGATCCCAGGAAATCAGAAGAGTCGAATAGTCTCTCTTCAAAGTCTAAGAACCTTAGATAGCAAAGCTAGATAGCAGAGCTACCTTTTTGACAAATCTCAAAAGGTTACAACACAAGGCCTCTAAAGTATTGTAAAGATAGGTGTAGTGTCACAAAAAAACGTGCCTGTGCTCCCACCAGTATCTGGGCAACACAGAGACTTTAAGTGCACCAATACATGCAATGCAACAAACATATAATTGAAAATAAAAGTCATATCATGGAGTTCGAGTCAAGGTTTCATAAAATCTCCAGCAGAGTCGCCAGAAACTGTAACATGCCCGGGGGGTACCCGGGCGCGTTAAACAGTTCGGACTCCCGAGATCTCTTTAATCTAGTCTCACGAGTGCAATGTGAAACGTAGATGAGAGTTCAAATTTGGCAACTTTTATTGAAAATCCATTTTATTGCAATTTTGTCAAAAATGGACTGCGTCATCAGATCTCAGAGTCGCCACCTAATATTTATTTTGGAAAAATTAGGAAACCCATGACTCGTGCCAAGGCCACTGTTCGTCGTAACCAAGGATACTTGGCTCGGAACCTTAGGTATGAAGGGGGAAGGTCATTATTTGAGCACCCCCGTTCACCCGATCAAAAGATCGGCCTCTACTAAACCATAATATGACTTTTATTTTCTTTATATGTTCATGTTCTGATTATTTAATAAATCCTAAAATTTACTATGTGAAACATACAAGTATAGACTATGTCACCCATTTTGGAATAACTTGATTTCATGTAGTTTTGAAAGAGTTTTGAAAATGTATAACCCAAATAAATTGAGTTTACAAACACGAAAATCAATATCATTTCAAATTAAGCGACACAACCTCCATCCACTGGCATTCATACAGTTATATCACATAAGCAAATAGCCACATGGTAGGATGCTTAAACATAGTAAGAAAAACACTCACAAACGGGATGCTAAAGCGTAAAAACTTACATGTTTGACGACCCGCGAACAAGCTACAAAACAAAGTTAGTAAAACATGCATGATCTTATATACAAAATCCTAATGCAATTCACTCATGAGATGCAACTAAAGATTCGGCTTCTAAGATATGACATGTGAATCATCTCAAGAACATGAGGTAGCGTACATAATCACATAGGAATTGATTAAATCCACAAATGCAAACTTCGCCGAATCAAGATGCATGAAACATGGATGCAAAGCATGAATATGATGAAAAATAAATATGATGTTTATGTACAAATAAAAAAAGCAAGTAAAAGAATGGGATAGAAAGAAGTGGGGTGGGGAATTATTACAACGCTTTGAATAAATTATTACAAACTAGATAAGAGAGAGAGAAGGGAATATTACAACAAAGTAAAAATTTCACAAACTCTCAAAATAAAAAAATAAAATAAAATAAAATAAAGAAACTTCATGTGTGCCGGAAAATATTCTGCTTGACGTAAGAAGACTGCTCTGTTCTGTCCGGGAAAACTTATTTTGCATGGGCACTATTCATCTCGAGGTACTATTCACTGCCAGAAGTTACTATTCATTTTCGGGATTACTATTCACCGCCGGAGGTTACTATTCACCACCGATCACTATTCATCCGGTGGGGTCACATCTTTTTACAAATTAGGTGGTTCGACCAACCATTTAAAGTGGTAAAATTACAACAATTTATAAATAGTAAACTACAACATTTTATGTAAACTACAACAATTTATATATAACAGTAAATTACAGCAGATAAAGTAATAAAATTAGGTGGTTCAACCGACCATTTAAAGTAGTAAAATTACAACAATTTATAAATAGTAAACTACAACATTTTATGTAAATTACAACAGTTTATATACAACAAGAAATTCTGACAAATAATAAAGTGATAAAATTAGGTGGTTCAACCGACCATTTAAAAAAATTATGAAAAACAATAAATGAAGTACTTAAACAAATTATATCATATTTTGAAATTAAATGAAAGTTTGCGAAAACTCACCTTTCGAGGAAATGATGAATTTTCTGATTCACAAACTTTCTTTTGATTACCCTCAAGTTTGTGGAATGTGTTCTCAATTCTCAGTCGCAAAAGTTAGAATTACAACTTCTCTTTCTGATTATTTTTTCTCTCAAAATTCTCGCACTACTTCTTTTTTTTTACTCTCTCTCTCTCTCAATCAAACTTTTCTGATCTCTCCAGCCCCTGCCCAAAAACTCTTTCTTCATTCTGCTGTTAGCTTTCCCTTTTTATAGAAAACATTGGGAAGAAAAGGACAAGAGAAGAAACGGTGGAATTTCAAAAGATGCACAGTGATTTTACTGTGCATTGCACAGTAAAATTACTATGCACTTTATAATATAATAATATATAAAAGGGATTATTAGCATAATATATGTACAAATACCCAAAAATATATATATAAACAAACAAATATGTAAAATTAAAATACATGGGCTAATAAAATATATTTTAGTAGGCCAAATATGCAACATAATTTGACCAAAGCGGGTCTAAAGGCACAGAAAATAAAAAGCACACGATGGGAGTGTAGAAAAAAAAATTTCAAAGGAAAAATAGTACCCTTATATAATATAATAATTTATAAAATATTTAATATATATATACAAAAGTATGGTGCGTGAGTGGAACCATGGTACCGAATACATTTAATAAAATATTATATAATAATATAACATAATATATATATATATATATATAATACATAATAAAGGAAAAGAAAATGGAGAATAAGTCTAAAATAATTTGGCAAAAACAGGTGTAAGACTGGGATTAAAGTTTACATTCCATCTTTTTACTGAGAATTTTGTGAGATAACATATTCTTATTTTCATCATCGGGTAATCAAAAGAAAGCGCCCAAGTCTTAGGGCCGGTCAAAATGAGGTGTCTACAATAGGATGCACATCAAGGCCTCGTTGCGTCGATATACCGCCATAACCAGGCGGAAGTGGCTCAAGTGTGAGTAGGGGTCTGTCTTCCCTTCGTACGTGGTGAATTTGGGCTGTAGGAAGCCTGAAGGAAGGGGCGCGTTCTCAATTGCTGGGACGAATGGTGAGGTCTGCAGCCTCGCCAATGCCTTGTCCGTTGGTTTATAAGCCGGGCGCGGTATTGGCATTCCAACCTCGACGCTTCCATGCGTCCGATGAGCCAATCGTTGTAAGGCAGAAACTCTGTGTGGATCGTGCGCCCTGGCGTCCTCCTTCCATCGTGCCTTCTCTTCTAGCACGGATCGTAGGTCGGACGATCTGGGCAACTCCGTCTGTCTAGACCTTGTCTGGTGCGTATGCGAGGGCCAATATGTGCTTCCCTCGGTGTATGACCTCTCAGATCTCGTCCTTTCAAATCTGGAGTGACGAGTTCTGGAAGATCTAGATTGTGTATCGCCTGTCCTGAGGCTTCTGTTCTCTGCCTGGGAGGGTGTAGTATTCCTACTACGACCTTTCGTATGGCGAGGGGACGTCTTGTTTGTGCACCCCTCTCCTGTCACCACTTCTTTTCCTTTCACCTGGTGTTTGAGAGATTCCATGTCCGCCGCCATCCGCCGTATCAACTCGTCTTGTTCCCTGATGCGATCCTCCAGAGTTTGAGGATCAATCCTGCGCCTTTGTCTTTCTGGGCTTTCCGAACGAGAGGGATGAGGGCTGTTATTCCGCATTCGTCCCCTTGCATCCCTCCTGGAATTCTGTCTTTGCGGCTCCAGGTTCGCCATGGAAGTGACCAAGGATAGGCCTTCACGCCTTGCACCCCCATCTGGAGTTTTTCCGTCAATGGCAGACTGAGGTAACTCTTCATTGTTTGCCATTGATGTTTGAGAGAAAAAGCTTAATCAAGAGGTTTTGTTCTTGTCTGAATTCCCGCAGACGGCGCCAATTGTACGGGAAAGAAATAACCTTCTCGTATAATCCTGTTGATCAAGTCTGCGCTCCTCCGTACGATGTCGCTTTATCACCTGAAAACACAAATGTGAGCTAGCCGGCGGGTGTGTGCCGGAAACCTCTCCGACGCCTAAGTCAACAAGCTTGTCAAATAGACAAAAGCTCTATGTATTCAGAAAACAAAGTTGTGTTACCTCTCCAAAAGTGATATGGGTGAGCTTTTATAGGTTTCGTGTGGCACAATCCTAGTAGGACTCTTACTCCTCCATGTAGAGTCCTCCTAGGATTCACATTCCTGAAAGATAATGCTTCTCTCAACACCCCCCTCACTGCTTAAACCAAGTGAGATGGTTTCACCATGGCCGAACTTCCATACGGCCGACCTAACTATTACTTCGGCTATTACCTTCCTTTCTCTTACCTCGACTTTCATATGCTAAGACCGAGCTATCCATAAGAGAGTTAAGCCGAAGTAACTCTGACACCAAGTACTTAAGAAAACTCAGCATACCTCGGTTCACGACAGCGCGACCGAGCTAACAAACAATAGAAGCCGGACTAAGCCTACTCACGCCGGTAGCAACCTTTTACTTCGGCCCGGACTGCCGTATGGCCCATCTTCTAAGCCTTCTCAATTCGGCCCAAAGAGCGACCCACTATCCTAGCTTGGCCCAATTTATCTGTATAAATTACCCTCTTAGACGTGTAGAAAGAGGATTCAGTGTGATTGTTATGTAATCTGTAAGACTTATTTTGGATCCTATTTTGATGTTTGAATCATTCAAATTTTAGAGAATATTGAGAACATAATACTTGTAAAAAATCAAATTAATCAGATATCAATAACTTATTCATCAAATGACATCTTTATATATATATATATAAAAAAATGAATATGTATGTATCAAATTAAATATAAATATTTTTTGATGAAGAGGTTATTAATGTCTAATCAATTTGATTTTTTACAGACATATTGTTCTTGATATTTCTTAAAATTTGAACGATTTGAGTCATCAAAATAGGACGCGAAATAAGTCTCACAGGTTGCACAACAATCGCCGTTGTGCTTGATGCACAATAGTGACATTAGATCCGTAAAAAGATGAGTCAATTATTGGTTTGGCATGATTCATTGGGATAATAATAGGATAGTGTCACAATAATTACTGCTCCTTTCGTTTCAAAATATTAGTCACTATGTTTATTTTCAATGTTTTAAAAATACTTTTCAAAAAAATTTATTTTTTTATTTGAAAAAATTATTCATAAATCCCATTTGGAGAAATATTATTCCATTTAGCCCTAGAAGTTTTCTTTCAAACCAATTAGCCCTTTTTATTTTGGATATGTTATATTTCCTTAATTTAGGGGTTTGAAAGTTTACTTGTTTGCTTTCGTGTGTGATTTTATTTGGATTTTTTCCTAATGTTGGGTGTGTGTGAGTAAGGTAAATTTTTACATTTCTATTTTTTTTTTTCTGTGGGATTTAGTGGATTGATTTGTCGGTGTATGATGTTATCCCGTTTGTGGTGTTATTGGTGTGGTGTTCGTCCCTATTGTAACATTGACATTAATTAACATCCAAACGTAATACTAATGTAATACATAAAAAAATTCATTACTGTATTTTTTCCAAACGTAACACTCCAATATAACACTCTAAAAAAATTCCTTAGTGTAACACTTTAAAGTAACACACAAATTTTTTTTCTTATTGTAACATTCTAATGTAACATACACAAAAAATTTCTTAACGTATTTTTCCCAAACGTAACACTCTAAGGCCCCGTTTGTTTGGGGTTATAGGGAGCTGATTGGGATTGATAGTGAGGTGAGACTACTATATGAGGTATTTGTTTTGAGAGATGGGAAGGGGACTCCTAATTCCTTGGTATTAGTAAAGGCCTTAGAAGGGGGATTGGGATGGAGGAGGTAGAGATGGTATTAGAAAAATAGTGATGGGATTAAAAAAAAAATTATTTTTATTTTTAATATATTGGGAATTTTTTTAAAAATATTAATTTTTAATTTTTTATATTTTTTTATTTGTTTTATTATTTTATATAAAAATAATTTAACAATTCCTACACTAACAACTATCATCAAAACAAACACAATTTTACTTAATCCCCTTACTATCAATCCCCTTACTATTAATCCTTTCACTATGAATTCCCTCCATTCTACCTCTAAAAACAAACGGAGCCTAACGTAACACACAAAAAAACTCCTTAATCTAACACACAAACTCCTTAGTATAACACTCTAATGTAACATACAAAAAAACTTCTTGATATACTTTTTTTAAATGTAACACTCTAATATAATACTTAAAAAAAACTCCTTAATATAATACTCTAATATAACACACAAAAACTCCTTAGTATAACATTCTAATGTAATACAAAAAAAAAAAAAAAAATCATTAGTGTACTTTTTCCAGACGTAACACTTCAATATAACATTTCAAAAAAATTCCTTAGTGTAATACTTTAATGTAACACACAAAAAACTCTTTGGTGTACTTTTCCCAAACGTAACGCTTCAATGTAAAAAAAAAAAAAAAAAAAAAAACCTCCTTAGTTACTTTTTCTAAATGTAACACTCCAATGTAACTCTTTAAAAAAATAAATAAAAAATAAAAAAAGAATTTCAGATTCTTCAAACCATTTCGAAAGGAATACAAATATTCCTTAGTAAGTTTTGAACAAATGTATAATTTCAAACTGTAAATATTACGTTTTAAAAAAAGTATACTAAGGGATTTTTTTAGTATTTTTGTGTGTTACATTGAAATATATTATATTAGAGTGTTACATTTGAGATTACACTAATTGAAGTATTACGTTTGGTAAAAGTATACAAAGAAATTAATTTTTTTTTTTTTGGAGAGTTATGTTTGGGAAAAATATACCAAAGAATTTTTTTTTGAATGTTACGTTGTACCAATTGAGAAAAGTACACCGATGAGTTTTTTAGTGTGTCACGTTGAAGTGTTACGTTATTGGAGTATTACATTAAAGTTTAAGTTTTTGTTTGTAATGTGTGATTTGTTCTAAACTGAGGGAAAATCCAAAACTTTTATAGTACAAATTGCCTAAATGTGTAATTTTACATTTTGAGAAAATCACTTTTATCCCTAAAACTTAAACCCAAACATGTAAGTGACTATCCTTTTATGTAATTTTCATTTTAATGGGACCTTAAGATTTATAAAAAAAAAGGAAAAAAAAAAGAGGACTAAGCCGTTCACAATATCACATTTTGCGATTTATTGGTGTTTCATCTTTTTTATTTTTCATATTTTTTTTTATTTTTACTGATTTTTTAAAAATATTTTAAGCAATTTTTTTTTAAATTTTTAGACACACATAACATAAATACACTCAAAAAGTATAATTTTCGTGAAAAAAATATTTTAAAAATCCACTAAATTCTTCCGTATATATATATATATGGTATTTTTGTGTATTTACTTAGTTTTTAAAATATTTTTTTACAAATATTTCATTTTTAGATATATCTAAGTAAGGAACATCTAAAAAAAGTAAAAAAAAATGCTTAAAATTTTAAAAATATTCACTAAAAACTAAAAAAAAAAAAAACAAAAAACAAAAAATCCAGTTTTTAGAAAACTGAATTCAAAAAATTGAAACCAAACACACTGAATATTTTTTAGAAATTTAACTTCTTTAATAGTATAATTATTATACTTTAAAAATATTAATTTTTAAAATATCCTTTGATAATATATATTTTTTAAAAATATCAACTGTCATAATTGTATTTTTATGTTGTTAATGAATTTTTTTGTTTATAAAAAAAGCAAAATAGGAAATCATATTATTTTAGTCCTTCATTTTTGAAAAGGGACAAATATTTTGGAATAATAAAAAATAAAATAAATGGTTAATATGTTGGGACGAAAGGAGTACAAAAATTGATATAGGGGAATAACAGTAGAGTAGAGTGGTAAGAGGAAAAAAATTTATATATTTTAATAATTAAAATATCATATACTTTCTAATGATTTGTTTTTTTTTTTTTTTTTATTGTATCACTACACACTTAGGCCTCGTTTGAGAACAAATTATTTTAGTAATTTTTTTATTTTTTACGAAAAGATGTGTAAAAAGTAAATAGAAAAGAAAATCTTTGAATTTTTTATATGATTTGTTGAATTTTTAACTTTTTTAAAAACTTTTTGCTTTTAAATTAAAATATAATGTTATCAGACGAGACCTTATTTCCCTTTATATCATACATAAAAAGGACTTCCACCAATATGAAAGGACTTGCACCCCTTGCAATACTTGATTGTATGTCATTTCAAAATAAGCATTGTTTGGAAAAATTATTACAAGTAAGAGCATCTCCAATAGTTTGTCATTAGAGCTGCCAAAATTATAATATAGCAGTTTTGAGGAAAAATGGGTTCTCTAATGGTGAGATATAGCAGCTCTTAAAAATGGCAACTGCCAAAGTTGTTGCCAAGTTTGACAACAACTTTGGCAAATGACAAATCTGCTACCTCACCCAAAACCAACTGATTTTCCTCATTCCTTCCTTCACTTTCTACCTTTCTCATCCTTTTCTAGAATAAACTCAAACAAAAATAGATCAATAATTTCATTTTGCGAAATTCACGAAATTTGTTTTAAACAAAACTCACCAATTTGTTTAAATAGTGTTGGGAATTAACATTTGGAAAAAAAAAAAAAAAAAAAAAAATCAACAATTTTTTTTAACAGAATTTCACTAAAACAACAACATTCACGTAATCTCAAACAAATCTCAAGCAATAATCAATAAATCTGAAGTAGAGTTTAAACAATAAATACTTGGATTTAAAGAAATAGGTTGAAGCTCAGTGCAGTTGTTTCAGCTTCATCTTCTTCGTTTTCATATTCTTCTTAAAGTGATTTCAAGGGTTTCGGTTTCTCACAGACAAATCGAAGATAAAGGTTTAGGATTTCTCACAGACAAATCAAAGATAAAGGTTTAGGGTTTCTCACAGGCAAATCGAAGATAAGGTTTAGGGTTTCAGTTTCTCATAGTTCTGCGATCTGAAGAGGAGGTGGATGAGATTGTTGTCATCGACTGATCTTCACTGAGGGTCACTGATTTCTCTCTCTCTCTCTCTCTCTCTCTCTCTCTCTCTCTCTCTCTTCATCCCTTAAACCTTTCTCTCATTCCTGATGAACCCTCATCACCGATCACCAATTGTCTTTCTCTCTCTGTGTGTGTCCATCTTGACTCTAGAATGTTCGGATCAGTGAAGATTAAAGAGAAAGAGAGAGAGAGAGACGACTGAAAAAAAGAAACCAAGAGTTAATCTCAGAGAAACAAAGAGTTAGGAAACAGGGTTGTGGTGGAGAAGAGGGTTGGACAAAGAAATTTGGGGTTTGAGGATTGGAGATCGACGGTGGGTGTGGTGGTAGTTCTGCTGGTTGTGGTGGTGGTGGTTCTTGTGGTTATGGTGGTGGTTGTGGTGATAAAGAAGTTGACAGACGGGGGGAACAGAGTATAAGGAAAAGGTTTGAAGACGGTAAAAGAGAGGGAGAAAGATGAAGATAGTGAGAGAAAGGGAGACAGAGGCAATGGAGAGAGAGAGAGAGAGAGAGAGAGAGAGAGAGAGAGAGATGAAGGTTCATCTAAAGTGAGATGATTCACCATTGGATTATTTAATCCAATTGTGCTCTTTTGTTATTGGAATGCACAAATTGGGCAACGACTCTTTTTCTTCCTCTAATTCAGAAAAGTTTGAAACGACTCTATTTAACGGCTATAAATTAAACGGATAAAGAAAAAAGGCCATATTTTTACTTCCTATAAATATAAACAACCAATCTTAATTTGAATTCACAACTTTCAATGTACATAATTTTTTTTACGTTTGATTTTTTAGACAATCAGTATGGAAGTTTCATCAAAAACAAGGAGAGGAAATCATTCACCACTCAAGAAGATGTAACAATTTATAGAGCTTGGTGTTACATTATTGGAGATCTAATTGTTGGGAATTCGTAATCTCATGCTCATTTTTGGGGAAGAATTTTTAAAAATTATTGCTCGCTACAGAATGATCACTTAAGAACACAAGTGTCTATTTCATCTCAATGGAGTGTAATCATGAAATGTTGCAACAAATTTCGTGGGCGCTTAGCGCAAGTCGAAAATCTATACCCAAGTGGGATGTCTCAAGTTGATGTAGTAAGATTTCATCTTTATTTATTATGTTAGTTTTTTTATTCTGTATCATATCAAAATTAACTAATTTATTAATTTAATATTTTATTGATACAGATGCTTCAAGCAAAACTTTTATACCATCACGATGAGAATAAATATTTTACTTTTGAATATTGTTGGCCAATCTTGCAAAACAATATTAAGTGGCAAGATGTAGCTCATATGAACACAATGAAGTCAAGGATACATATACCGTTTTCTTCTAATGTAGCCCTCGATTCCCCTATGGATAACTGCATTTCTCTTGAAGACCACAACAGTCTAAGTGTTGGTAACAATCCAACTGCTAGTAATAATCTAATCAGTGAGGGTAGTGTCTCTGCAATTGGTAAAAGGCCTATGGGTAGGAAAGCTGCAAAAGAATTATTTCGAAGAAATCAAGTTGGTGAAGCTGAAGTCCACAAATTTAGCAATGTGTTGGAGACTAATACCAACACCTTGCTGAGAAGGAAATGAAAAAAGCTGAAAGAGAAGAAAAAAGAATTCAAACACTGTAGGAGATGAAAGAACTTGAGATAAAAAGACGAGAACATGAGATCAAAAAGAAAGAACATTTGATAATGACTACAGACATTTCTTATATGGACCCTTAGACGAAAACGTATTACATAATACGAAAAAATGGGATTTTTGCCAAGTGGTCCGCAAATGTCAGCAACTCAAATTACTATTTTCCCTTGCCTCTTGATGGATAATTACGGGAGAATGCATTTTTTAATTTTGCAATGTCATTTATTTTTAATATAATTTTTAGTCTTTATTTGCAATGTCATTTTTATGTTCCAATGTAATTTTTAGTATTTAAATTTATTTTTTATTTTTTATATTTGTCTAGTCGGTTATAATATAAATATATAATTTTTTTTTACAAACAATTAAAAAAAGGTCCAAAAAAAAAAAAACAAAAAACCTAAATCCAAATAACACCTACAAATTTAGAGGGAAAGTCTGTTGAGATTTGCCAAAATAGGAGGTGTAACACTGGAGCACCATTTCTATAATTTGACAAATTACTACTATTCATTAGCAAATTATAACAATAGCAATGGTATTATAGCAAATACCATTGGAGATGCTTTATAAATAAATAAAAAACCTAAAGTTAGTGAAAATTTTCAAAATTATAATACATGTAGAATGAATGAAAAAAATATCAACAGAAGGAAATATATTATTGGTTAGATCAAAATGTCCTTCCCTCTTTGCTTTTCATCCTTAAAAAGTAACTAGACTTTACACATTGTTGTTATATTGATGGGGAAAAAAAAAAGGGGGAAGGTGGAGAACTGAAAAGAAGAAGGTGATGAGAAAAACAAAATAGTGTAAATGATAGCAGTAAAGGGAGATTGCTTAAAGCTGTACAAGAGTTTTAACCTCATCCACCACATCATTCCCAGGGGAAATACCTATGTACAAAATCACTACAGAGTACAGATAAGCGAAATGAGGATGTCCCGCTCCACACAAATACATAAACTCTCTGATTGAATTTGTTAAAGATCTCGATACTAAGCTGGTCATGGCATAGTAATGTGCAAAGATCATATGCTTAACGGTTCTGATTTGGTACTTGTGTTGTTGTAATAAGAGCTTGGAAGCTCTCAGTGTTGGTGTTTCAAAATCAATCCAATTATGTGTTTAGTACTTGTCTATCTAGAGGACATTAATAAGCTTTTGAGTGTTGGTTGCTAGCTCTTTCCCTTTCACCTTAAATGCCTCTACTGCATCTCCATCCATGTGTTTTTGGTGTCACTGGCATTGAAAAATGATAACCATTACCTGCTAAAGAATGGTGTCTAAACCAACTGTTTGCCTGTGCAAATGTTGGTTAATAGTGCCTCTTACTACCTCTATCTCTAAAGGAGCTTATGTGACTGGTCTCCATAACTTAATTGCTTACGAGCTTTCATTTTCATCTAGATCTCAAACAAATGCGTTTTGAATTCTACTGTATGTAAATGATGGATAATAATATGTTTCACCACTCTCATAGCCAGAAGCCTGATTCACTTTCTTTGGTCATTGTTGTAGCGATTATAGACTTGTTGGCTCTGTACTTCATTAATTATCACGGCGATAGGCTTCACCATTTGCTTGTGATGCTCTCGCTCTCCGAACTACACTAAGACAAAGATGAATATTTAGTAAACCCCCTTGCTGTATTACTGCCTATCAAATTTTCACAATTTGTTGACTTATGAAAGCACTCACGCTCAATTACTTAAGTTAAATTCCCACATCTTTTTTTTATTATTACCTTTATTGTAATATGCCTATCCTCTCTTCTCTGACCATATTCCAAAATAAAAATATCAAATTATCAAAACTGATTAACATATCTATCTCAATCTTGTGGCAATTTCCCCTTCAAATCATATCAAGGGTATATCATATCCTCTACAACCTAAAAATTCAAGATACTGATTGATCATATTTTTCCTTTGATAGGTGTGTTTTGTGCAACCAATTAGTTGATCTGTAGCTAACTTCAAATTCTTCATTGCCTGGATGAAGTTGCAGGATATTAGATTTGAATTAAACTGGTGCAAAACATGTTTGAAGATGTATGAAACCTATTCAGTTTGAATAAACAGATACACACCTATTGGGTTCAAATTTTGAACAGATAAAAACCGTATGGACCTGTTTGGATGTAGGGAAAAAATCGAAACAAATTATTTTCGAAATTAATTTGAATTCTAGACAGAAATTTTATTTTACCAAAAAATAAAATTAAATTCAAATATTTTTCGCCCAAAAAGATGATTAGTACTGGGCCGAACAAGCCCAACCTCACACCATGCACCCACGCCCAAGCTAGCCAACCCGGACGTACGGCCAGAGTGTAGTGATTTTTTTGGATCCAATGGGTCTAATCCATTTTGTCCATAACCTCACTATCTACAAAACTTGGATGCCCCTTGGAGCCTATTCTAAGTTCCAACTCCAAACCTTATAAACTCATTCAAAGTTTCCCACCAAATCAATGTGGGACAAGCCAATTCTCAAACCTTAAGGAATTTCTACCAAAAACTCAATTTCCATGGAGGTCATTTTGGCTTTAATTTTCCATTCACCCGATAATGGTTTTGAGCAACCAAATATACCACGTAAATCACAACGCGACATAGAACGTGGTACCACTTAGACCCGCTAACTTTGGTGCATGGGTCCCACCTAAAAAATAGACCAAAGTTTGAAAAAAAATTCTGTTTTCCAGAATTTCCAAAACCAGTTTCTAACACTCAGCAACTATGCTACTCAAACAATCAATTGGTTTACACCCCAATAAAAAGTTTATTGATCCCATTCAAGGTTGTGGGCTTCTCTATTTTGTATCATCAATTTTTTTTTTTGACATACATTCAAAGCGTGTGCAAAAAAATCAGACTCAATAAATTGTGTTAAGTTTCAAGAGAAATAATTAAAGATGATAAGAATTGCATAGTCAATATGTTTAATGAAATATATGACTTTGTGACTTGGTGACATGAAAACAACAGTTAGATACTTGTAAATGGAAGGTTGAGGATCCAACTCTTTGTAAGAGCTAATTTAATAACTAATAATTGACTTTTGTCAATAAAAAAAAGAAAAGAAAAAAAAGATTGTAAATACACATGTATATGTCTATTTTTGTATGAGAGACAAACAAAGAGAGATAGAGAAAATTCTGCTAGTAAAAACTTACAATATTAACTGATACAAAAGTAGCCACAAAAGAGATTATACATGCAAATTGTTAACAGCCAATTCATCTAAAAACTTGAGTTGTTAAAGAGGGCATTCTAACTTAAGCTTATCCCATACTCGTATATATTTGGCTAATAAATATTAGGAACTAAATACACGATATTCGTGCATTGATAATACCCTCTGCAACTTAAGCTATTAGAGAAAATAGTTAACTTATTTATATACGTATTTATTTATTTTATCTCACACACTTAGAAGCTTCACCACACTGCAATTATTAGCTGATAACATTTGACACACACACACCCAAAGGTGTCTATGACTTGAGATGGTGAGTCTCAATATCTTTGGTGACATTGATGATGAAATCCAACAACGTATTTGGATCTTCAACATTCTCACTCTTCTTCTCATACTCAAAAGTCCATGTCACCAAGTTGTTTTCGCCCTTCGTATCCACGTGGACAGTGACTTTGAATGCCTTGTACAGCTCTGTGAGATCTCCTTCAATAACCTTGAAGGTCACTGACTTGTTTTCCTCATCTATTGCTTCGACAACCTCCTTAGCAACCTTCTTTTTCCCATCTACAACATCATCCAAAAATTTACCCAGTTCAAGAAATAGATTAAGCTCTCATTTAGAAATAGGTTATTTTAGTAATTTGTTAGTTTTTTTTGTTAAAATATGAGATAAAAAAAATTAGTATACTTGGAATTATTTTTTTAATTTTTTACAAAAAGATGTGCAAAAAATAGAAAGAAAAGAAAATCTTTAACTTTTTAATATAGATTGTTGGTTTTTTAATTTTTTTAGTGACTTTTTGACTTTTAAACTAAAACAATAAGTTGTCAAATGAGGCCTAAATGCTATCCATCATCAGGTTTTTTTTTATAATCGTTTTGTATTATTAGTATTTTATGTGAATATGAGTAATTGATTTTTTTTTTTTTAATTATTAATAAAACAACATATATACTTCTACAACGTGATTTTAAAATAACTATCAGGATTTGAATTGATGTCAACAATACGCTCATAAATTAGTCATTATCAAACATTATTAAAATATGAGATAAAAAAAAATTAGTATATTTAGAATTATTTTTTTAGTTTGGAAATAGGTTATTTTAGTAATTTTTTAATTTTTTTTGTTAAAATATGATATAAAAAAATTAGTATATTTAGAATTATTTTTTTAGTTTTTTACAAAAAAAGATGTGCAAAAAAGTTGAAAGAAAAAAAAATCTTTGATTTTTTGATAGATTATTGGTTTTTTAGTTTTTTTAGTGACTTTTTGACTTTTAAACTAAAACAATAAGTTGTCAAAAAAGGCCTAAATGTTATCCATCATCAGGTTTTTTTTATAATCGTTTTGTGTTATTAATATTTTATGTGAATATGAGTAATTGAATTTTTTTTTTTAAATGATTAATAAAACAACATATATACTTCTACAACATAATTTCAAAATAACTATCAGGATATCATGATATCAGCAATACGCTTATAAAAAATCAATCATTATCAAACATTATTAAAATATGAGATAAAAAAAAATTAGTATATTTGGAATTTTTTTTTTAGTTTGGAAATAGGTTATTTTAATAATTTTTTAGTTTTTTTGTTAAAATATGAGATTAAAAAAATTAGTTTATTTGGAATTATTTTTAAAATTTTTTACGAAAAGATGTATAAAAAGTAAAAAGAAAAGAAAATCTTTGACTTTTTGATATAGATTGTTAATTTTTTAATTTTTTAAATTACTTTTTGACTTTTAAGCTAAAATAGTAAGTTGTCAAATGAGGCCTAAATGTTATCCATCACCAGGTTTTTTTTATAATCGTTTTGTATTATTAGTATTTTATGTGAATATGAGTAATTGAATTTTTTTTTTAAATGATTAATAAAACAACATATATACTTCTACAACATGATTTAAAATAACTATCAGCATATCATGATATCAGCAATACGCTCCTAAATCAGTCATTTTCAAACATTATTAACCTATATATAAATAATAATATTAAAAATCTAAAATTCTAATACGTAACTAGTGTTACAATACAAAACAACTGATATTTGAAACCTAAGTAAGAATTGTATGATTGACCCCTAAAAATGAGAGTGTATCACAGAGATGATGAGTACACCAGTAGATTCACAAGATCATGGTCTATGAGAACACAAAATGCTGATTCATATATAAATTCATTTTTTTCATTTTCCCCTTATCTTTTTTTCTTTTTTTTTTTGTTGGGGGTTAAATTAGGGTTAATTGGTGTTGTTGTAGGCTTACCATGAGTATAGTTCCAAGAGATGACAGAGCCAACATGTCCCCAATTACCTTCATGCAAATCAACGCCATGTATGTTACCAGGGGACATGGTGGAGATATGGTGTGGTTTGTCTCTAAAGAGTTCATGGAACACATCACCATCAGACTTGATCTCTACTTGCCTTACCAACTTACCAGTTAGACCCATCTCAACAATCACCCTCCCCACAAACAAACCCAAAGTATTATCAAACAATGGATGATAGAACTGGAGGCAAGAGTTGGAGAAAAATACTTGGCTCTTGATCCTTTATATAGTGGGAAAGCAGTGAGTTGGTTTAGAGTTGGTATGTCACTAATGGGTCCCTGTATTTGTCCATGAACATGTCAGATAATGGCTTCTTTTGACTATATTTGATTGTGGAATTATTTTTTCTCTGGTTAAATAGAATGGATTATTAATAAGATTGTGAGATATAGGTTACATTATGGAATTAGATGAGAAGAATAATTAAATATATGATATACTTATTGATAAAATTATAAGGGATAAGTTATGCCATACAATAATAAATTGAATAAATCATTAGATGGAAGGAATAAAATATTTTTGGTTGTGATGAAATAAAAATATTTTAATATTTTTTACGCTTAAAGAATAAAAATGATCTGAAGAGGTATAATCGTTATACTACTACGATTCCTAAATTTTTTTCATCTCCAATCTTTTTCTTCTTGTCCCACACGCAAATATCGAATTAAAAATCCAATGAACCCCACATATTCCCTCCACTTTCAATCCCCTTCTTAATATCCCAAACAAATGTGCTCTTAATACGTAAAGTTTATAATACATGGGACTTAATTAATTGTCTCTAGTTGGCCAAGATCGTCTAGTTCAGTCTATTGTGAGTCCATTTTGTGCTTATATTAATAATTTGAATTGTTTGTTTTGTAAAACTTGTTGAGCTCATGATTATCCATGCCAAAAAAAATTAAATTGATTGGATATTAAAAGTCATTTGATCTTATGACATTTGTTTGAAAAATAATTAACAAAATAGTATGATTTTGAAACTATGTAGATAATCTATTTTTTAAGCAAATGTAATCCAATCAAGTGATTATCGATGTCCAATTTATTTGATCTCTAACATGGATGACCTTCTAAGCCAAACTATATAAAATAGTTTGAATCATCAAAATAAACCCTAAATGAGCTCACAATGGACCAACAAGAGACAATCCAACCCCTTTACAATATATATAGAGCATGAGCGACTGTAATTGGAAGTTAGCGTGAGACACCTTAATTTTTTTTTTATTTTGATAACTTATTAACCAACCCAATAGAAAGACCAATTTGGGGGACTATTCCAATCATCCACTAGCAAGAGACGCAATTAAAATAGAGACAAAACCTCATATAGATTGACGTCAAAAAATTATGTGCATCTAGCAGGTTTCAAACCTAAGACTTTGAACGAAGTACAACCTCAAAATATTTGGAAAATTACAAATCAATATACTTTCTCAAATTAATTACAGATTCATTAAAAAAAATTATAACTTTAATTATTACAGTTTGTCATTGATCTCAAATTTTTTTCCCCCTTCAAATTTACACATAAATTGCTAGTTTTTAAAAATATTTTATGAGAAATATAGATATTATGAAAATTTTGGAAGATCTATGTGACAAAATTGGAAATGGATCTACTCACGAAATGGACATCACAAAATATCTTGAAGGATCACAAAATATTTTGAACGGTCAAAAAATAAACCAAGTCACCAAAGCTCCGGTTGTATCTAATTTATTGGAATTTGCTAGAGATGAACTTGTTTGGTAAATAAATTAAATTTGAATTTATTTTAAAAAAATAGTAATTTTTAAATTTCTATCTTAAACTTGAATTTGATTCATTAAGCTTATATGCACGTTAAACTATATAAAAATAAATTATTTGCCCTCTTCTCATAATGGACTCAATTAAAGATAAATCAAAATTCATTTGAAATTTGAATTTATTTAAAATATATATTAATTTTTAAAATTTTTATCTTAAACTTGAATTTGGTTCATCAAAACGGAATTTATGATGAACTCTACATATTCAAATAATACTCTTTAATTCAAAATCTGGACAAAAAGGACCCCCCTTCTAATAGATAATTAGGTGAATCCATTAACAGCTCTTATGATAGTAGTCATAAAAACTTTGCATGCAAGTATCTATTTCACATTCTTCAGTTATGATTGTCTGGATGTTTCGGCTGGTTTGGCACAAATATGGACTGGACAGTCCAGTTTAACAGTAGGCCCATTTTTGGGGTCAAATTCAATGATCCAACATCTTCATATTTTAAAGTTTGTCGAGTAAATTATTTATACGAAAAATTAAATTAATTAGATAATGGTAATCCTATGTTCGGAATCAATTTTTATGTAAAAAATGAATGATGTGTATAATTAAAGTATAATTATTCATATTTTTAATACAAAACTGATTCAAACATATAGTTAACATTACCTAATTAACTTAATTTTTTATATGAATAATTTATTCGATCAACTTTAATTAGATTAACACTACAAGAAATGTCACTTTTAGCTACCAAATTATTGGTCGGCAAAAGGCATAATTTTAGTCGCTAAAACCATTTAGCGACCAAAATTTTTCGTCGCTAAGGTCGTTGCGGAAACCCTGTCGGCGATAGTATTGGCGACTAAAATTTTTTTTGTCGCCGAAAGTGTACACATTTGGCTACTAATATTAGTTTAGTCGGCAAAAGATATGCTTCCGCCACTAAAGTATTAGTCGCCGAATGAGGCTTTTTGGCTACTAACTTGTTGTGGTCAGGGAAGGTATCAGTTTTAGCTACTAAAAAATTGGTAGCCGAAAGTACACATTTGGCTACTAATCTTAATTTAGTCGGCAAAAGGTCTGTTTTGGCCACTAAAGTATTAGTAGCCAATAATTTATTTCTCTCATTCTCAAATTTTTTAGCTACTAAAAAATTGGTAGCCGAAAGTACACATTTGGCTACTAATCTTAATTTAGTCGGCAAAAGGTCTGTTTTGGCCACTAAAATATTAGTAACCAATAGTTTATTTCTCTCATTCTCAAATTTTTTTGCTACTAAATATTTCGTGGCAAAAACATTTTGGATTATGTTTTTGCTACTAAATTATTAGTAGCCAAAACTCTTGATTACCTATTTGGCTACCAAAACATTTGGTGGCCAAATAATTTTCTATTTTTTTTTTAAAAAAAAAAAATTGTAAACAACCTGTATTCATTTATATTACAACCTGTACCCTGTATAAACAATATAATCCATCAACACTAAAATATATTATCAACCATTAAATCATTCAACAACGTGCACACATTTCAGTTCCATGCATCCAAAAACGTCCAATTCTATATATAATACAAATTCCATACACTCCAAGTCTAATCCAACGTCAATAATAATTTTTTGAAATGATTTTTTTGGGTTGTTGTTGTTGACATTGTGTTCAGATCATGTTTGAAAGTAGGGGGATTTCAACAAAGGACACTAGGACTGTATTCAACATTACAAATCTACTATAGGAAAAATAAATTTCAGCTTCAATCATATCAAAGTACAGATATATGTTTTAGTTCCATAACAACTCTGGCATATCCAGTGCAGGTTGTGCAATGGCAAGCTCAAAAATGGATCTGGCCCTCTCAGTTTCACTAAACGATCTCTCTAACTCAGCATACTTGCTCCACGCATAGCAGTTCTCTGGGGCCCACTCCAAATATTTCTCATAAAGCTTTCGGCAACGATCTATGTTACCAAGTTGCAGCTCTATCTCAATGCACTTCTTGAATATCTGTTTGTTAAAATGAGGGGTCAACAACATAATGTTACAAAATTCATCAAAACTTGCATAAGGTCATGAAATTCATCAGCACTGGTGTAGGCCAAAATGTCATACAAAATCATTAAATACACTTCATATTACCCAGAAATACATACTGATAAATAAATAAATATATATATACTCAATTTTTTATGAAAAAAGAAACTTGAATTCTTGGGGGTTGAAGTGTCCGTTGACTAAAATAGAAACCAAATACGCCCTAGAATTTAGAAATTCAAGTGATCAAAGGAAAGAAAGAACCAAGCTATTATTGAAGGATTCCATCTATAAAACAAGGCTAAATAATGGTTATGCAAAGAGCACTAGTTGATCTAGATGAGTACTCTGACACCAACTTAAGAAACATGGAAGACTTGTCATCTAATAACCTTGCTGGACTATCAAACTCTGTCACTTGACCTGGAAAACTGTTTCATGAGCTTTCTGTTGGTGTCTGCAGCAGAAACACAACATAGACTAAAATTTCACTGCGAATTAAATGATAAAAAACTGAGAAATTGTTCTAAAACAAATTCCAAAATATTAGACTTAAGTTTTGATGTTCTATAAGAAAGATTACCAATTAAAACTTGGCATCAGTGGATTCCAAATCTAATAAATTCTGGGTATTTCAAATGCATAAATTCATAGAAGTGAAAAGCGAAAAGAAAAATGAAAACAGAACTGTAATGGAATGACCTATAAGTGACTTTGATACTTAGATACTTCAGAGAGAGATGAAAATAAAAATAAAGATCGACTGTACAAACAACCTTGGAGTTGTAGAAACATTATGTTAATAAATTTGATGGGACAAGTCACAAGAGGATCAAGAAGCAATAACCTTCATTCAACTTCCAGCAATTACCGTGAGCCAAAGAGAGAGAATCATTTTTAGATAATACTTGCCATACCATCATACTCAAGTTGAGAAATGAGAAGCAAAATTCTCTAATATTTTTGCAGTGTAAAATATCAAACCTAAGACTTGACTTTGAAGACCAACAACTCTCTCAAACCCTTGTTTACATTCTAAAAGTTAACTCTTAATCAAGATACATATTCACCTGCATATCCTGAGGATCAAGATTAGATATATATTCTTGTATACCATAATCTCCTTGAGTTTCCATCATTTCAAGAACATCCAAAAAATTTGATGAATCTTGGAAAATTTGATTCAATGCAAACACATTGTGCTGGTGTTACTAGTGAAAAAGAAGATGCAGAGTCAGGGAATTATTCATCGTAAGATATCTAAAGAGTTGTGGGTGTTGATATTGTTCCTACAGATCTACAAGGGCAGCTTTCTCTTCTAGAGCCTTTTACTAATTTAATTTATCTTGTCAAAAGATTAGAAGAAAAAGAAATGAATTTTTTTTGGATACTCGTGAAAATTAATAACATTACCAAATGCAGATTATACTAAAATTCTTAGGAAAAAGTTCTACAAATTGCAGCAACACTTATCTCCACTAAATGGAAGAAGAAATGGGAAGTATTAGTGTACGCACCATCATTGAGGACCAGAACTAGATCGCTGTCAATTACAGTTGGGATACGATGAGCAATAGTGTCCACAGTGCAGTCCCTAAACTCTGTTCAGATGATCTTCTGGATAAGATTATCTGTAGCTGAATCAACTGAAGTAGTGGCTTCATCAAGAACCAAAATTCTTGCCTGAGGTGACTAGAGAACTAATTGATTTAGTTGACATTAAGTAATTGGATATCTAGGGAGCACGGTTTTCGCATTAATTTTTCATGTTAGAATTGTTCAAGTAGTGCAATATTTCAATAATCAAGGGCATCTGGCTTTATTATCGCATCCTTGCTATAAAGTTGGAATGTACACTGCTCTTGACATCCAAAGTCCAACTCGATATCTATCTCCATTATTTCTATATCCGACAAACTATGACATGTATGCATAACAAACTATTATTCCATGTGATCAATTTTATGCACAAATAGTTCAAGAATCTGGTGGCATCTTTGGACAGCCCTATTCACTACTTGTATGCCATCACCACATTGCTGCAAAAATTTAATACAATCTATTTACCAATAGAAGTTTAAAGTAATTAAACAAAAGAAACGATAATTACCTTTATCGCAAGCAATCCTAGAAAGCAAGGTTTGTCAAAAAGGTGAGCCAACAATAAATGTTTTGAATCTCTCTACACAGTCACAACAAACAAACGGCCTTGTCAAAAAAATAAGTTTGAAATTATTTGAGAATTTGCAGATACGGAAAAAACAATGTGGTGATAATCTACGAAGGACCAACAACACTTCAGTACCCCTTCTTCCCAACCCCCCAATCCCAATGAAAAAGGCCTATTAAACCAAAATCCCTGACCAATTGTGACAATTTACAAAAATCTCATTAAGTTTTGCCACTTATCAAATCAGCTTTAACAGCTCTATATAGGGAATTTGGGATTGTTAAATGACATTGGTTTGTTCAATGCAATATTTGTTGGAATTAAGGACATAATCGCACTACAGATTTTCAAAGCAAAAGAAGGTGCCAAATTCTTTGCAGAATTGCAGATTGGATGAAACTCCTTTTGCAGATTGCCCTAATGCTCTATAGGAAGTGAATATATGATGTTTATGACTCCTTTTGCTATTATGTGGAATTTCCAAATGTCTTACGAACCCAGTCATTCGGGCTGATATTTGATACAAGAAATATAACAAATAATCATGCTACTTTACCACGATGAACAACTAAGGAGGTTCCTAGATGAGTTTTATGCACCGTTATTGTGTACAACCTACCCGACGCCAACGGAGACAAAGGCGAGAGAGAGATGGAGGAGGGCAGAGGCGTGAGAGAATGAGAAAGAGGGAGAGAGTCAGAGAGTGAGAGACATAAAAATGAAACTTACATTTCCCTCCCAAGTTTCCCTCCGAACTCTGAAGCAAAAATTTTAATTATAATCGGCGACTAATATTTTGTCGGCAAAAGTAAATATAATAAAAAATATATATAAAAATAGGCACTAAAATAAGAAAGAAAAAAAAATATATGTAACAAATATAAGGAATAAAAGTAACAAATATATTAAAATTATATTTAAATAAAAATATAAGTAATAAAATTATAAATTTAAAAATTTAAAAATATTAAATTATCTTAAATATTTGTCGTAATATTTTTTTTACTGAAAAATATAATAATATATTTTAAAATCTTATTTTCTTATATTGTTATATTATATATATATATAAAATAAGAAAGAAAAGAAAGAAAGAAAATTAAAAAAAAAGAAGGAAAAAATTAATACTAAAAAATATTTTAATGAAAAATATTTTGTAGAAGTAGGGGTAATATATATTTTAATGAAAAATATTTTTTACTAAAATAAAAGTTAATTTTCTGTATTCAATGAAGGTGGTGGATAAGAGATGATGGTGGTGGTGGTGGTGGTGGTGAAGGTGATGACGAAAGAGATTAGTGGTGAAGTTGTGATAGTGGTAGTGTAAATGGAGTGGTAGGGGTGAAAGAGAGGTAATGGTAGTAGTAGTAGCAGTAGTAGTAGTAGAGTGGTAGCGATAGTAGTAGTAATGGTAGTCGTAGAGGTGAAGTAGCAAGAGAAGTAATAGTGGTGGTGGAATGGTGTTTGCGATGAGTGGTGAAGGTGGTAGAGGAGATGGGTGGTGAGAGAGTGATAGATAAAAGAAACATAGAGAGAAGAGAGCCGAGAGAGAAAGAGAGAGAAGAGTGAGAGACAGACAAAAGCAGAATACGAGAGAAAAAGAAAGAGAGAAGAGTAATAAGTGAGAGAGAGATAAAGAGATAAAGAGATATAGAGAGAGATGCAGAGAGACAGAGAGAGAAAGAGATGTGAAAAATAGATCGGGCTTGTTAAATTAATATTTTTATTTTATTTATTGTTTATACTTTTTACTTTATTGGAGTTTTATGACTCGGTTTATGAAAAAATTACTAAATTTAGAAATAGAGAGACAGAGAAGAGAGATGATAGAGATAGACAGAGAGAAACAAGATATGAGTAAGAGATAGACAAAGAGAGAGATAGAGAGCGAAAAGAGATGATCAAGAGAAAGACATAAAAAGAGATAGAGAGAGATGAGAGAGAGAAAGAAAAAAAGAAAGAGATAGAGATAGAGAGTGAGAGACAGAAAAAGAGACAGAGAGCGAAAAGAGATGATCGAGAGAAAGACATAGAAAAAGAGAAAGATAAAGAGAGAAGAGAGAGAGAGCGAGAGAAGAGAGAGAGAGAGCGAGAGAAGAGAGACAAGAAAGATGAACGAAAGAGACAGAGAGAAATAGAGAAAGGAGAGAAGAGATAGATGTGTGAGAGACACAGAGAGAGAGACAGACAAACAGATAGACAAATAGATAGACAGATAGACAAACAGATAAATGAGTGAAGGCCTTGAATGCCTAGCCCCTTGCTTTGCTCATCACTCCCATCTCCAGTCTCTTTGTCTCTCTCTCTCTTAATATACAAAATAAAGAAAATACAACCCTAGAGAGTGAGAGACAGAAAAACTAAAATCTGAAATCTGAAGCCAATGAAAATATTGTAATTAAATTTGAAGCCAATGAAAATACTGTTTCCCTCCCAAGTTTCCCTCCGAAGTCTGAAGCATAATTTTTAAATTTTGTAATTATAATCGCCGACTAAAATTTAGTCGGTAAAAAATATATTAATTAAGATGAATTCTAACCACTGACTCTAGCCTGAAAGGTTTGATATCAAATCATACTAACACTATGTAAAGTTGATTTGCAATTAAGATGAATTCTTCTTTGAGGCATTTCATCAAACACCCTGTCCACTATTGGATCTCCCCCTTGATATGAGAAGCAGAAAACCACTCTGCTATCAAATATGAGAAGCTTCCACACCATTGGTCATTTTTGCTCAGTTCACACTTCCACACCATTGGTGTTTCGGATATCAACTATTGAATGAAAACCCATGGTTTGAATATGAACTACTAAACCATAGGTGGGAGGGATAATGGTCCATGTAACACAGGTGCAATGGAAAGGAAAGAAATAATATGTCAGGTAGTTCAAGTTAAAGTACTCCAAAGTTTTCCTCCGAAGTCTGAAGCTCAAATTATCAATTTTGTAAGACTAATCGCCAACTAAAATTTAGTCGGTAAATAATGAATTAAAAAAATATATTAAAAGTTACAAAAAAAATTCATTATTTAAAAAAAATTTAAATAAAAGTAACAAATATATTAAAATTATATTTAAATAAAAATATAAGTAATAAAATTATAAATTACAAATATTAAATTATCTTAAATATTTGTCATAATATTTTTTTTACTTAAAAATATAATAATATATTTAAAAATTTTATATTCTTATATTCTTATATTATATATATATATATATATAATAAGAAAGAAAAGAAAGAAAGAAAATTAAAAATAAAAGAAGGAAAAAAAAAATTTTTAAAAATTATGAGCCAGCTCAACCCCTCTTTTTTTAGTCGCCAATCACTTCTATAAATCCCCCAACTTTAAATTAGAAATCTCTCCCTCCAAATTTTAATTAACAATAGTGTTTGATTATTGTTAACCGTGCATAACGTAAAAATAATTTTAAAAAGTTGAAAAAATTAATTATTAAAAAATTAAGAAAAAATTTAAAATCTGAAATACTATCAATATGTCTTACAAATAATTGGGATATTTTGTCTTTTATTAGTACTGGTAATAATATTGAAAAATTTATTGAAATGATAAATAATTGGGATATTTTGTCTGTTATTTGTGAATTTTGATTTATTCTTAATTTATTAGTGTTATTGAAATATGATGATGTAAAAAGTATAAATAGTTTAATTGTACTTTTCATCTGATAATAATAGTCAAAATTCAGAATTTAATTTCTTTTTATAATACAATTATTACATTTTAAAAATATTAATTTATCAAAATTACCTTTTCATAGTATATTTTTTTAGAAATATCAATTGTCATAATTGTAAATTTTTTATTATTAATGGATTTAAAAAAAGGACAAAATAAGAAATTCATATTATTTTAATAATTAATTTTTTTAAAAAATTAATATTTTTGGATGGTGGGTGTACAACCTCTTCATAAAAATAAATATAAATATAAATATAAATATAAATAATTAATTATTTTTATTTTCATTCGGCTACCAAACATTTAGTAGCCGAAAGTAGGTCTATGGCGACTAAGATAAATTTGGTCGCCGAAACTTGACATTTGGCGACCAAAAGTTTGGTCGGGAAAGATTAAAAATTAATTTTTTTTATTTTCATTCGGCTACCAAACATTTAGTAGCCGAAAGTAGGTCTATAGCGACTAAAATAAATTTGGTCGCCGAAACTTGACATTTGGCGACCAAAAGTTTGGTCGGGAAAGATTAAAAATTAATTTTTTTTATTTTCATTCGGCTACCAAATATTTAGTAGCCGAAAGTAGGTCTATAGCGACTAAAATAAATTTGGTCGCCGAAACTTCACTTTTGGCGACCAAAAGTTTGGTCGGGAAAGATTAAAAATTAATTTTTTTTATTTTCATTCGGCTACCAAACATTTAGTAGCTAAAGGTACCTCTACGGCTACTAAATTTTTTTTAGTCGCCAATTGTGATATGTTTAGCTACTAAAAATTTTTTTAGTCGCCAATTGTAATATCTTTAGCTACTAAATTTTTTTTGGTAGCCAATAATCAACATTCCCCTACTAAAAAAAATTAGTAGCTAAAAAGTTGACTTTTGCCGACTAAAATTATTTTTGGTAGCCAATTCCCTGACTTTTGGCGACTAAATTAGTTTTAGTAGCTAAAAGTGATCGGCAAAAATGCTTTTTCTTGTAGTGTAAGTTAAGTTGGACATAAAATAAATATTCAAATTTTAGCATACAGGACCAAGTAAACAAGCAAAGTATTCAATAAGTGACAAACGACAGTCCAATTAGTCTAAGTTGATTGTAAGAAAAAGAAAAAAATTGAAATGAGAAAGCTGTTTGAAATTTTTTTTTCTACAAATAACAAATGATAATCCAATCAGTTTAAGGTGCTCAAACAGTTTTTTAAAGATGACAAATGACAATGAAAGTTGCCGAGGATGAATTTTCAAGATGAACAAATGACAAATTAAAATATACATAAATTAATATATATATATTTTATTCAATTCAATATCCTCAAATGCAACTGGTGCCACCCTCTTTGATGGAATTTATATTTTGTAATGAAATAATTTGTTTTTATAGTATGATAGGTAATGGTATCATAAATGTGTGGGCTATAGACTAGACATGATTAAGATGGACAATTGGGTGCCATGCGGATAATAATCCGAATCGTTCATGTTATAAGATTTGTTAAAAATATTTAAATTAATTAAGCGTTTGTAACTTACAACAAATTCACATTTATGTTTAAAAAAATAAATGATTAGCATAATTTTAATAATTTTTTAAAACTATTATTTGACTTGATCATAAGATTATATTTGTCCAATTAATTTTATTTTTTATATATCATAATATGAATAACTCAAATTATTAAAATATAATCAAAATAGCTCGACAAAGGGTTCGTTTGGGATGTGGGTAGACTTTTTGAATTTTTGATTATTTTAACTTGAGGCTAAAAAAATCTAATTTGTGATAGACTTTTTGACTTTTTTAACTTTTGTAAAGAAAAAAATAAAATGACTATGAATTAAATTTAATATTTTGTTTTACTAGGCCAAAAAAATTATTTTTATCTATTTTAATCAAAAATTCTTTTTGATTTTTTTATGCCAAACGAGCTCAAAGTATGATCCTATGCGTATGCGTGATGTCATTGCACGTATCCCAAATCCTCTACACCACACAACGCCACACGGAATTGGGGTTACTGCTGTGCCAAAGGCACATCAGTTACTGTTGTGCCCTATTTTGTGTTAAATTATGGATTTATTTTTATAATCTGAACCGTTCATATTGTAGGGTTTGTTGAGTACTACATGCCTACCAAAAATCATATTAATCGGATATCAATAACTATATGATTGATAATCAAAAAAATAAACAAGAAGTTTTTCTTTTGAAAAATAGTATAAAAATATGCAATTCGATCATATAGTTATTGATATCCGATTAATATGATTTTTGGTAGGCATGTAGTACTCAACAAACCCTACAATATGAACGGTTCAGATTATAAAAATAAATCCATAATGTAACACAAAATGGGCTGTGGCAGCTGCAGTAACAATTCCACCCCACACACCACGCCACCTGACCATAACTACTCCAAGTACAGATAATGTGACGCTCGAATCCAATTAGCTTCCAAGATTATTAATATTTATAAAATTTATTAAAATTGAAAATATTTTTTTTAAAAATATGATATTTTCTCTAAATTCAATTGGACTACCTCTACCTACCCTATTGGTTTTCTTCAAAGGTGCTCTGCCGACATATCAGAAATACACGTTGATTAGGAACCGTGAATTAATAATTCCCATCTTGATGGAGCTATCCATTAGCCCCTGCTTTTGCAAGAAGGAGGAGAGACTAACTTATGCCCAAACAAATTTTATACCTTATAACTTTCAAATTAAGTTGATTTCAAATTATTCTCAAAGCATATCCAAATTTCACGAATAAGTCGATTTCTGACTTCCACAAAGCTATAAGCTATAAGCATAAGCTAAACCAAACATATCAAAACAGCTTAAATTAAGCTGAAAGCTGAAAATAAGTGCTGACAAACAGGGCCATTAACAGGAAGAGTCACTCTCATAAAATTATTCGGAAATTTACCTCTATCATATCTTATATTGATTCTATATGAAACTCATATTATATAAATTAATTTTTATTATATAATTATTTATTTAAAAAATTTTGAGAGATCAAGTCTGAGTTACACTACAAAAAAAAGCACTTTTGGCGACTAAATTTTTAGTCGCCAAAAGTGAATTTTTAGTCGCCAAAAGTCGGGTTTTGAGTTTTCGCGACTAAATTTTTTAGTCGCCGGCTTGGTCGTTGAAAAACTGTCGCGGAAGGTATTGGCGACTAAAATTTTGTTAGTCGCCAAAAACCAAGTCTATAGCGACTAAATATTTCGTCGCCAAAGCTCATTTATATTTTTTAAATTATACATTTGGCGACTAAATTTTTAGTCGCCAATAGTGAATTATTTTTTTTTAATTTATACATTTGCCGACTATTTTTTTCGTCGCCAAAAGGTTAATTCGAAAAAAAAAAAAATTAACCCACTGCTCTTCCCAAGTTTTGAACCACTAACCTTCCACTTCCTAACCCTTTACCAACACTCTCTCCACTATGCCACACTAACACCACATGAATATATATGCAAAATATATTATTTATATATTATATTGATCCGTATTTTATATATATATAAATATGAACATAATTTTTTTTATTTAAATATAATTGATGTAAAAAATAAATTATTTATTAAAAAAAATTAGAAGCCACTTTTGGCGACTAAAATTTTTTTTAGTCGCCAAAAACTTTAGTTTTGGCTACTAAAAATAATTTAGTCGCAAAAAATTTTATTTTCCGCCTAAAAAGAACCACTTTCAGCGACTAATTTAATTTTTAGTCGCCAAAACAGCCACTTTTGCCGACTAAACTCAGTTTTAGTCGCCAATAGTCCACTTTTTAGCTACTAAATTTATTTTAGTAGCCAAAAACCTTTACCTTTGGCTACAAAATTTTTTGTGGTCGGTAAAACACCTACAATCAGCGACTAAACTATTTTTTGGTCGCCAAAACCTATACTTTTGGCTACTAATTTTTTTTAGTCGCCAAAAACCTTCGCTTTTGGCTACTAAAAGTATTTTAGTAGCTAAAACCCATATAATCAGCGACTAAACTGATTTTTAGTCGCCAATAAGTATGCATTTGGCTACTAAACCATTTTAGTCGCCAAAAGTCTTCACTTTTGGCGACTAATTGAATTTTAGTCGCCAAATCTCGCACTTTCAGCGACGAAATTCCTATTTTTGGTCGCCAATTCTGTATTTTGTTGTAGTGTTAGCAGATTTTTCCTAACAAGAATGTTATAGATATAAATTGTTTTTATTAAAACTTCTACTAAGTGGGTATTGGAGAAGTTACTATTTTAATAAGTTATTTTAATTTTCGGCTATTTTAATATGTTAAAATTTTTGTATTTTGAAAGATAATTAGATTTTTTTATAATTGGATGTAATATTTGTGAAAGAAAAAATGAAATGATTATGAATTTGATGTGACATTTTATTTTGTTAACTATTTTAATTTATTTTGTCTTTTTATGAATTTCATCCTAAAAGAAGCTAAAATTGTTGTTGCCAAACACTTCCTAAATGCTCATATGAATGTGAGAATCATACTTATGTTAGTGTTTTGAAAAACAAAAACAAAAAAAAAAATTTGATAGAAATTTAAAGGTCACAAACCATTTTGATTCATAAATGCATGAGCGAAAGAGGAAAGTAAAGTTTTGATATATAGAAAAAATAATCAATTTATAATAACGTGACAATGATAATTTAAAAAAAAAAAATTCAATTCTTTCAATTTTATATAAGAATTAGACCAGTAATTTCTTACATTGTGGGTTTATCACAGAGTTCCCTTTAATCATTCTATTAGCTCATTTTGTAGCTATATGTAGATTATTCACAAAAAAAATAATTGAATTGATCCAATAATTGCTTGCTTTATTAAAAATTAAATAACAAAAATAATTTTGAGAATATTAAATTAATTTCTTAAAAGAATAATCTATACATATAAACCAAAAATATAAGGGAATATTATTATTACCCTCCAGTGGTAGTAGCAAAAACTTATTACAAAATCACGAAAAATTTTATAATTTTAATTATTAATATTTATAGAATTTTCTATTGATTTGTAATTATATTTTTTAAAATCCACTGATTGATATTTCTTGGAAATATAGCCGATGTGCTGGACCCATAGGATAGGATTGGATAGTCCAATCATTTAAAATTAATTTGTGTAATGGTAGATATTTGTAATGGTATATATTTTGATTTAAAAATAAGAAAAAAGTTATATTTTAATTGGATAGTGAAAAAATAGTTTCATTTTCATGGTGCAAGCCTTTTTTGTGTATTAGAATTGTACATAAAAATTCTATTTTTAGTGAAATTATTTTTAAAATATTCCATTTATTTGTAATTTTTTAAGAAAAATTAGTGATCACAAAGTTTGCATACAAATTAAAAAAGGAAAAATTACACACTAGTAGTGTGCCAAAAAAATATTTAAAAAATGATAAATATTATAAATATTAATAATTAAAATTATAAATTTTTTATTATAATAATTTTTCAAAACCTCAATAGTAGTTTTCCTCTAAAAAATGGATTAAAGCAATGCATTGAGTGCTCATTTGGCATGAGGAAGTTTGGACTTTTTGACTAAAATAGTCACAAAAAAATAAAATAGATTAAAAAGTCAACCATATCCAAATTAAAATCATTTCATTTTTACTCTCACAAAAGTCAAAAAAATCAAAAAATATATCCCAAACAAGACTTTGGCCTTATTTGGGAAGTTGATTATTTTAGTAAGTTAAAATTTTTGTGTTTGGGAAGTTGATCAGATTTTTTTTGTAGTTGAATGTGATGTTTGTGAAAGAAAAAGTGACATGATTATAGATTTGATATGACATTTTGTCTTATTAATTATTTTAACCCATTTTATCTTTTGTCAATTTTAGCCTAAAAAGCTCAATTTTAGCATTTGTCAAATAAGGCATTTTTAGTCTCAGACTAAAATAGCCATGAAATCAAAAAGTTAAAAAATCAATCCACATCACAAATAAAGCCTGAAAATATCTATGGTGAACATATCTATTCTGATGAGACGTATAAAAAGATAAGTCAATTATTGGTCTGGCATGGTTCATTGTGATAATAATCAATGCGTTTAGTTTTAATTTTTGGATTTAATTTTTTGAAAATTGAATTTTATTTTTTGTGTTTTTTTAATTTTTAGTGAATTTTTTTTAAATTTTAAGAATTTTTTTTTTATTTTTTTAGATTCACAACTTAGATATCACTAAAAAGTGAAATATTTATAAATAAAAATATATATTTTAAAAAATTAATAAATATATAAGAATAAGAAAAATATATTAACTTCTCATATTTTTTATATATATTTTTTATATTTAATAAATTTTGTAAAGGTTTTGTTTTATAAATATTATATTTTTAAGTGTATTTATGTTAAGTACATCTAAAAATTAAAAAAATCATTAAAAATATTTTAAAAATTCAATATAAATACCAAAAATATGAAAAATAAAATATTTTAATTTTCCTAAAAATCAAATCAAACCAACTAAAAAGTGTCACAATAATTACATAGAAAGACAAATTAATTATTGGCCTGACATGGTTCATTGGGATAATAATAGAGAAAAATTACCGGTAAATCCCAAATTAAAAAAGGTTAATCTATTTAGTCCTATATTTTTTCTTATGAACCATTTGGAATAATTACAAACGATGGCTATTAATGATATTTGTCACCGCATTTGTTTCATTATTCATAGTGATTAGGAGACTTGTGAGTTAGAACCAATTGGGTTAACCCATTAGCCAAGAGTTTGTGCACCTCATTAGGAGGTCAAATGTTCAATTTTTCTTACTTGTATGATGTACATGAAGTACTCTGCAAAGTAAACGGTACGAATCATCGAAACGAAATCTATAGTAGATCACATAGGTCAAGACAACACTCTCCATTCGAGATTATGGACTGGAGGGAATCCAATTCCTACAACAGTGACATAAATTAAGAAAAAATTTAGTTAAAATATTAATAATTAAAATCATAAACTTTTTCATAAATCTATAATAATTTTATGAAATTACCATTCCCCCATAAATTAGGCTTTTTTTAAAATTAATATTAGCTAGACTTTACACATGGTTGTTATGTTGATGCGCAAAAATAGAGGGGAAAGCGGAGAACTTAAAAGGAGAAGGTGAGTATAGATGAGGAAAGCAAAATAGTGCAGATGACAGCAGTAGATGGAGATTGCTTGAAGCTTTAAAAAAGTTTTAACCTCATCCACCACATCATTCCCAGATATTTGTAATGGTATATATTTTGATTTAAAAATAAGAAAAAAGTTATATTTTAATTGGATAGTGAAAAAATAGTTTCATTTTCATGGTGCAAGTCTTTTTTGTGTATTAGAATTGTACATAAAAATTCTATTTTTAGTGAAATTATTTTTAAAATATTCCATTTATTTGTAATTTTTTAAGAAAAATTAGTGATCACAAAGTTTGCATACAAATTAAAAAAGGAAAAATTACACACTAGTAGTGTGCAAAAAAATATTTAAAAAATGATAAATATTATAAATATTAATAATTAAAATTATAAATTTTTTACTATAATAATTTTTCAAAACCTCAATAGTAGTTTTCCTTTAAAAAATAGATTAAAGCAGTGCATTGAGTGCTTATTTGGCATGAAGAAGTGTGGATTTTTTGGTTAAAATAGTCACAAAAAGATAAAATAAATAAAAAAATCAACCATAATCAAATTATAATCATTTCATTTTTTCTCTCACAAAAGTCAAAAATATTAGAAAATTTATCTCAAACAAGACTTTGGCCTTGTTTGGGAAGTTGACTATTTTAGTAGGTTAAACTTTTTGTGTTTGAGAAGATGATTGAATTTTTTTGTAGTTGGATGTAATGTTTGTGAGAGAAAAAGTGACATGATTATGGATTTGATATAATATTTTGTCTTATTAGCTATTTTAACCCATTTTATCTTTTGTCAATTTTAGCCTTTGTCAAACAAGGCCTTTTTAGTCCCGGACTAAAATAGCTATAAAATAAAAAAAATTAAAAAACCAACCCACATCACAGATGAAACCTGAAAATATCCGGGGTGATCATATCTATTCTGATGAGACGTATAGAAAGATAAGTCAATTATTGGTCTGGCATGGTTCATTAGGATAATAATTAATGTGTTTAGTTTAATTTTTTGGATTTAATTTTTTGAAAATTAAATTTTATTTTTTGTGTTTTTTTAATTTTTAGTGAATTTTTTTTTTTTTAGATTCACATTACTTAGTTATGGCTAAAAAGTGAAATATTTATAAATAAAAAAATATATTTTAAAAATTTAATAAATATATAAGAATAAAAAAAATATATTAAATTCTAGTATTTTATATATATATATATTTGATATTTAATAAATTTTGTAAAGATTTTGTTTTATAAATATATTATATTTTTAAGTGTATTTATGTTAAGTACATTTAAAAATTAAAAAATATATATTTAAAATATTAAAAAAATTCAATAAAAATATGAAAAATAAAATATTTTAATTTTTCTAAAAGTCAAATCAAACCAACTAAATAGTGTCACGATAATTACGTAGAACGACAAGTCAATTATTGGCCTTCCCTTTCACCTTAAATGCCTCTACTCCATCTCTATCCATGTGTTTTTGGTGTCACTGGCATTGAAAAATGATAACCGTCACCTGCTAAAGAATGGTGTCTAAACCAACCATTACCTGTGTTTTTGTTGTATTTAAGCAGATGATTAAATTTTTTTTAGTTAAATGTGATGTTTGTGAGTGAAAAAATAACATGATTATAGATTTGATATGATATTTTGTCTTATTAATTATTTTAACCCATTTTATCTTTTGTCAATTTTAGCCTAAAAAGCTCAATTTTAGCATTTGTCAAATAAGGCCTTTTTAGTCTCAGACTAAAATAGCCATAAAATCAAAAAATTAAAAAATTAACTCACATCTCAAATAAAGCCTGAAAATATCCATGGTGAACATATCTATTCTGATGAGATGTATAGAAAGATAAGTCAATTATTGGTCTGGCATGGTTTATTGGGATAATAATCAATGCGTTTAGTTTTAATTTTTGGATTTAATTTTTTAAAAATTGAATTTTATTTTTTGTGTTTTTTAAATTTTTAGTGAATTTTTTTTAAATTTTAAGAAATTTTTTTTTATTTTTTTAGATTCACAACTTAGATATCACTAAAAAGTGAAATATTTATAAATAAAAATATATATTTAAAAATTAATAAATATATAAGAATAAGAAAAATATATTAAATTCTCATATTTTTTATATATAATAAATTTTGTAAAGGTTTTGTTTTATAAATATTATATTTTTAAGTGTATTTATGTTAAGTACATCTAAAAATTAAAAAAATCATTAAAAATATTTTAAAAATTCAATATAAATACCAAAAATATGAAAAATAAAATATTTTAATTTTCCTAAAAATCAAATCAAACCAACTAAAAAGTGTCACAATAATTACATAGAAAGATGAATCAATTATTGGCCTGGCATGGTTCATTGGGATAATAATAGAGAAAAATTACCGGTAAATCCCAAATTAGAAAATGTTAATCTATTTAGTCCTATATTTTTTCTTATGAGCCATTTGGAATAATTACAAACGATGGCTATTAATGATATTTGTCACCGCATTTGTTTCACTATTCATAGTGATTAGGAGACTTGTGAGTTAGAACCAATTGGGTTAACCCATTAGCCAAGAGTTTGTGCACCTCATTAGGAGGTCAAATGTTCAATTTTTCGTACTTGTATGATGTACATGAGGAACTCTGCAAAGTAAACGGTACGGATCATCGAAACGAAATCTATAGTAGATCTCACAGGTCAAGACAACACTCTCCATTCGAGATTATGGACTGGAGGGAATCCAATTCCTAGAACAGTGACATAAATTAAGAAAAAATTTAGTTAAAATATTAATGATTAAAATCATAAACTTTTTCATAAATCTATAATAATTTTATGGAAATTACCATTCCCCCATAAATTAGGCATTTTTTTAAACTAATATTAGCTAGACTTTACACATGGTTGTTATGTTGATGCGCAAAAATAGAGGGGAAAGCGGAGAAATTTATTATATTTGATATTTAATAAATTTTGTAAAGATTTTGTTTTATAAATATTATATTTTTAAGTGTATTTATGTTAAGTACATCTAAAAATTAAAAAAATATATATTTAAAATATTAAAAAAATTCAATAAAAATATGAAAAATAAAATATTTTAATTTTTCTAAAAGTCAAATCAAACCAACTAAATAGTGTCACAATAATTACATAGAACGACAAGTCAATTATTGGCCTTCCCTTTCAGCTTAAATGCCTCTACTCCATCTCCATCCATGTGTTTTTGGTGTCACTGGCATTGAAAAATAATGATAACCATTACCTGCCAAAGAATGGTGTCTAAACCAACTGTTAGCTTATGTGACTAGTCAACTCGACTCAACTTGTTGAAAAGGCAAAGGCCTGCATCGAAACAAAATATATGCACATAACAGGAAACCCCAAAGACCCAAAAGAGAAAAAAGTGCTCAAAAACAAATGTTTCAACTTGCAAACCACTAGTTCCCGTGTAAGTAATAATTATGGAGCTTCGTCGGAAAAAGAAGACGAATACAATAAAGTTCTTCAACTTCCATTTCAAAACGTATAAATGTTTATTTTCGTGGAATGTACATGAAAGGCAAAAAGCCTATAGGACTCTAGCAGTTAGTTGTTCATATTTTGACAAAGGCCCAACAGACAATTACATATTTGCAAAGAAGTTACAAAGACCATCATGTCACTCTCTCTCTCTCTCTCTCTCTCTCTCTCTCTCTCTCTCTCTATATATATATATATATGTCTATATTTGTTTTTTATCGGCATGTCATATTATGCATATGCATAAAGGAAGATCCAATGGAGTGCAGACATCACTAGTGATGCAGCTTACTTCTTCAGTATGTCAGGAACAGGAACATCCTTTCTGGAGCTCACAACAATTGGAGAAGAAGAGAAACCACTTTGTTTATCTGAAACTAATAAGTGATCCCCTTGCTTACCATCTTTACCTTCTCTAGATAAACTGGAAGATGATGATCCAAATATCTGCACCATCAAGCTTCCGCCTAGAGGACAAAGACCCAAAAGACATTTTTAGTACAAAAAATATGAGTATCATTGGAGAAAATCATGGAGTTTTTTTTTCTATTGAAGGAAGGTCAAATCAATACTCTTGGTTAGAGTTAATTACAGAGTACATCATTCCTTCTACAGTTTCGAGCTAATAAAATGCCTAGAACACAAACTGTCAATTGTATGATTGTATTTCATAGATTGCCTAGAGAGAAACCTTCAATTGTATGGTTGTATTTCATAGGATATACAGGTATTCCTCAAATCAACCCAACATCACATAATAATATTGATCGAGTGTTGAATAAACATGAACACATTGGATTAGGATCATCTCCAATAGACCTCGTGAGATGTGAAGTGGCCAAAAACACAAATCCTAAGCACTTGTTAAGGGCATGAAAAGATACCAGTCACATTGTAAGCATGCTTTAGTTAGAAGCTAATCATGAGAATCCATGTAACCACACAACAAATCTGTTTCCTTTTTGGTAAATAAATAAATAATTATAATTTTCTCTTGGTTTTATTTATTATGGCTAGGTTTGTACTTTCATTGTGTGTGTGCGCCCGCGCATATAGGTGCAAAACATTGTGTGTGTGCGCGCGCGCATATAAGTGCAAAACAAGGGCATCTTCTCAAATTTTATTAAGGTATTGTAGATTGTGCGAAGATTGTGCTACTAGTCCTTTGGCTACCAAGTCTCTCCTAAGCAATGTTTTGAAAACTGGACTGGTGAACAAATCGGAAAAGTAACTAGGCGGACGGGTCACTGGTTCAACCGCAGGTGAATCGGAATTTAACCATGATATCATAATTATGTCATAAATATATTAAAATTTATAAGTATAAAAAATATAGATATTAAAATTACAAAAATAATAAATAATAAACAATTACAATTACAATAAAAAATAAAAAATTCTTAAAATTTATTTTAAGTTTTTTATACATTGATTTTTAGTAAAAATAATTAAGATAATATTGAATATATAGTATATATACTTGTTACATTGTCAACTATTGTGTTGATGGCATAGTTGTTTGAGTGCTTGCTTTTTATGCACTTAGTTCCATGTTCAAATCCTCTCCACAACATATTTTTGGAAGAAATTTTAATTCTTCAAACCCGACTGGTTCTTTTGTCGACCAGTGACTAGTTCACCGGTTATTCTGATTGAACCGACAGTTCTTTCGATTTTCAAATTCTATGCTAGTTTTGAGCATAGTCCGGGCTTGCAGGGTCATTCAAACCGGAACTAGGTCTGGACCAGTCCGGGTTTTCAAACATTGTCTCCTATACAATAATAAAATTATCTAAATTATTAACTAAAACATCTTTCTAACATCATTAAAAATTGTTAATTTACTTGATGATTTATTAATACAAAGAATGATTTGTTATGAATTAAAAATCTCAGGAGTTGAAATGTAATTTCCAAAATCACAGGAGACAATTCGTATTTTAATCAAACCTCAGACAGTGTATTTGTAATTTACCCAAAAAATTAATTAACGTAAATAATAATATATTACTCTGTTTAACAAAAACATGTTATTAATGACCAAATAACACTTTACTGTCCCCTTAAAACAAGACACTAGTAAGAAGAAGAAAAAGAAATTTGGAAGGGCAAAAAAACACAATAAATAAGCAAAAGTAGAAATCAAAAGAAGCAACAAATAATACAAAACAACTCGTAATGCTATAAATTAAACCAAGAAGCAACTCAATAATGTGAAAAACATTAAAAAATTATAAAGTAAAAGTTTGCAGCAGAATTTACTTGAGATTTGCTTATAATTTATAGTATCCAAGCAATAGTAAGATTAAAGTTCCAACCTCGTGGCCTTCCTCATCTTCCACGCAATCCAACCCTTCAAAACCCTCATTTTCTCTCTCTAAATTATATATATTCTTTGTTTTATCCAACACCTCTTCCTCCATCTTAAATTTCTCAAAAAGCTTTAAATTTTTTTTGGATTCTTCTCGAACTTGTTTAGTTCACGTCGAAGGCTCGAGATCAGAGAGTGGGATCAGGAAGATTTTGTATCTTTCTCTCAATCTCAATTCTGTATTGATTTCGTCCTCAGTTAAGAGCTTTACCAATTCGGATTCTGAGAGATGGCGATCTTGAAGCGTGTTGCCTTATGCACAATTCGTGCTTTTGCTTGGAAGGCGGAGGTCTCACTCAAATATCTCACGTATATATGAAGAGAGAAGGGTGGACTCCAATACTACGAAGAAGAAGAGGGGGAATGTCAGGAAATCAATCTTTGTCAGAGGGTTTGTTTACAGTGTTTGTGGATGATTTACCAAACTCCATGGATCCAAAGAGGCTGTTCTCCATGTTTGGTAAGTTCGGAGTAGTAAAGGATGTCTTCATACCGGCAAAGAGAAGAAAAGGCACGGGAACACGCTTTGGTTTTGTGAGGTATGATTGCAGGGTAGCAGCTGATATGGCGATTCGGAAAGCTGATGGATTGTGGTGTGAAAATAAGGCATTAAGGGTGAAGAAAGCCGATTACCAAAAAGGAGAACGGAAGGTGGAGAGGGTAGGAAATAGAGGAGAGGCTTGGATGGGGAGGACATCTCAGAAGGTTCTTCCTCAAATAGGACTGAAGAATCAAGGAGGGCGAACATACGCATGTAACAAGTCTGCAGGGAACCTCGCTACAGCTCGGACTCGAATTTGTGTCACGGTTCTTAATCTTGAACCAAAGAGTCCAAATCCGGTAAATCGTTTTGAGAAAACAGATTTTTTTTAAAAAAAGTGTCAAACATGGACTGCTTTGCCAGATACAGAATCGCCAGCTAAATATTTTATTTTTGAGAAATTTAGGAAACCTTGACTCGTTTGCCTAAGGCCACGTGTCCATCATCACTAAAGTTGCCTCGGCTCGGGAACTTGGGTACGATTGGGGAAGGTCACTTCGTGAGCACCCCCGCTCGCCCGATCAAAGATCGGCCTCTACTAACCATGATATCTATTTTTGAAAACATTGTGTGTTCTTATTCCGATTATTAGCCTAGGTTACTTCTGTGATGCGCACAGCATACAAGTATAGACTGAGTCGTCTGAATTGGAACAAAACACTTAATGTTTGTTTGTGAAAATGGTTTGCTACTCGTAAGTAAGCTTAAAATGCGAATTTGGCCACCCTCGGGTGGGCTTAGAAAACATGATTTTGCCACTGTCTAGTGGGCTTAAAACAAACATTTGATGAATTGTTCCAATCCAAATAACCCAACCTCCACCCACAAGCATCCAAGTAGGTATATCACATAAGCAGTTAGCCTCATAGTAAACATGCTATCATGGCAGTCACTCACATGCATGCAAGGATGCTAAAGCATAAAACTCACCGAGTACTAAAAGCCAAAACAGAAACCGATTAGAAATCCATGCATGATCCTAAATATACAGAAATGCCTAATGCAACACATGCAAAATGCAACTATAACAGGCTCGGCTATTCTAAACATGGCATATGAGATGCAACAGCTATCATGTATTCAACTTGGAATTGAAATACAAATGCACTTTGTATGATGCGCCGAGCCCGGTGCATGCAAAACAGATGAATGAATGCAAACATGCTATCATACTGTATGCTAATTGAAACATGCCCTAATCTAACCATCATAAGCAGGTAAATAAAAGGGAAGAAAGACGGAGGGTTGGAAGACATATATCACACTCACGCACACTTATTACAATTATGCCCTCGCGCAGAGGGTTCGAATGAATAATATACAGTCCCGAATAGTACAGTCCAAATAAATAATACAGTCCAAAATATGTACAAATTCCTAATTAATTACCAAATTAACTAAGAAAAACAAAAAAAAATGGCATGCAAGCCAGGGACTGCCTTGACTCCTCTTCAGATGATGAATGATGCATGTCCGGGTTGCCTTTGCGCGGAAATCCACTATGATGCCCCAATTAGCCTCTGTTTTGTAATGGTTTTTTGAAAAGTGCGCCAAGCCCCGGAAGACTGCTGATTCTTGATTTGCTGCAACAGAGAGTAGGAAAGGGGCATAGCAATGTATTTTCACAAATGTATGCATGCCTCGATCCTCGTGCCACCAATCACGCATCTCGATGCATGATGGCCGAGGAATCGAATTGCACTACTTAATATAGAATGAATGCACATGAAAACACAACAAGACCTAACTCCATCATGGATAATCCTGAGTGTCGGTGACTAGGGAATTGAGACACGTTCCATCACTCGGAGTACAGAACGCCCCTCGTTTCCCGTGCTCGGGCTAACTCCTATCTCGAACACAATGCAATATGCATGACATGCATGAAATGCAACTAAGATACAACCTAACATGCAAAATGCTATGAAATGGCATACACAATGCACGAGGTAACATGGCATACACAATGCACTAACATACAGCCTAGCATACACAATGCTATGGAATGAAATGGCATACACAATGCATAATGGACTTACACCAACATGAGTGGACCTTAGCCACACTCACATAAGAGGCCATTAGATGAAAATGAGACACTCGAAATGCGTGCACGCATGCACGCAAACCGAGGACCGACCCTAAGGCACCGAATGCCACTCTAACAAGACACATGGCAAGACATGGAATATGACATACTAGCATGCAAATTTCAATAGCAAAAATTGATGCAAAACAGCCCCGAAACATGGCAAAAGTGCACCCGATGCATGAAATGAAACCCGAAATCCAAAATTAGGCACATGGAATGACTTATAGCTATACAAAGCATGCATTATTTGAACATAAAGCATGAAGGAAGAAGCAAAGAATCCCAAAAAATGCATATTTACAGTTTTAAGTAAGGCCAAACAGTGAACACAAATTGGGCTAAGCTAGCATACAAAAATGGCCCTGAATTTGAGATAATGAAGCAAGTAGCAGCTGCTGGACCCAAATGGCCTAGATCCCTTCAACAAAGTTGAAGAGGGGCTCAAAAAATGGCATTTTACAGTTAGTGACTAAACCCAAAACAGTGCAAAAGCAAGCCTAAAATACTATGCAAGATAAGGCCAAAAAGAGGGCTTCAACACAAAGTATACAAAGAATGCCTCAAACAGCAAAAGACCCTTAATGAAACATGAATAGAGGATCAAAATAAGGCTATTTACAGTTCGGACCAGAGCCCAAAAACAGAAGCACAAGGGGCTAACAAATCATGCAAAAATAAGGCCAAAAGAGGGATACAAAGGCAAGTGGCAAATGGAAGCCTCAAACAGTGAGGAGCCCTACAAAAATGTTGAATAATGGCTCAAAATAAGTCACTTTACAGTTTACAACATGCCTCAAAACAGTTTATACATAGGCCTAAAATACTATGCAAGAAAATGGCATAAAAGAAAGGTAAAGAAGCAAGTGCCACAAGGAAGCCTCAAACAGTGAGAGGCCCTTAAAGAAACATGAAATAGAGCTCAAAAAAATGCTATTTTCAGTCAGGGTCGGAGCTCAAAAAAGTAAGCAGAAGGAGCTAGAATATGAACCAAGAAAAGGGTCAAAAAGGGGAGAAGAGGACTTACCCTTGAAGTCTAATCTTTGATAGCCTTTTGGACCAAAATGCAGCACTCCAAGGCTCTGAAGAACAACCTCAAGCTGCTGGAATGGAGGATGGAAGGGTGGGGCTATGGGTTGGTGGAGAACCAAGGGGGTTTTTAAGGCTTAGAGTAGAGAGAGAGAGAGATTTAATGTGAGAGCTCCAAACCAAAATTTTCTAACCCCTAAAACCAGAGCTGGGGGGTGTTTATATAGGCGAAAGAGTGGGGGAAAAGGGGGGGAAATTGAAATTCAAATTTCCCCCCCAAAAGGCCAAAAAGTGAGATAAAGAGACAAGTGGTAGCTGCTGGCCTCAAACCGAAGAGAGCCCTTCAATAAAGTTGAAGATGGGCTCAAAACGAGAAATTTTGTAGTTTATGACCAAGTCCAAAACAGCTCACAAGTAAGCCTAAAATACCATGCAAAAATAGGCCTAAAAGAGAGTTAAAGAGGCAAGTGATAGTAGGAGACCTCAAAAAGCAAAAGGTCCTTAATCAAACATGAAAAGGAGCTCAAAATATGACTATTTACAGTTTGGGTCGGAGCCCAACAATGCTTTCAAGCAAGACTCGGGGGCCAAAACGCGACCAAAGCCCCAAAACTAAGCATAGGCACGAAGTGGTGTTCACCACGGTCGGTCTCTCGGATCACAGTGTCCTCAAAGGGAGGAAATAAGGTATGTGCCAAAAATCGAGCAAACGGAGGTGGTTAAGCGGTCCCGAATCGAGGCACCTGACCATCGGCTCCAAAAACCAAACCGGCTCCAACGGGAAAAATGGCCTCGACCACGAAACGTAGCCTCGGCCATCGAGAGATGATCTCTGAGACCTCTCCTCCCTTCGGAAGAAAACAGAGAAAAGCAGCTGGTTCGCAAACCGAGGCAAAGCACAAAAGAGTCCGGAAGTTCGGAGGCAAGGCTCGCAGCCGGGACTCCGCTACCTCAGAATGAGCACAATATGCAACATCACCAAGTGCTCAATCGGGGACGTCTGAGTCTTAAGGTCGGTCAAAAATGGGGTTTCTATAGTTGCCCCTCTTTGACAGAACTCGAAAGTCATAAGAATAATGGGAGTGAATGTCAAAGCCCAGAGACGACCCATTTTTGACAAGGCCGAAGACTTAGACAAAGCAGACAAGATAGACAAAGATGTGCCCGCAGGCAGGGGCAAATTGCAAATGATAATGCAAGAAGCCGAACATAACTTATGATCATGCAAAGAAACATAGGGACGTATCCCGGTGTTTCGGAAAGGTATAAGCATTGGAACGTATTCCAGATGCTCTTAACCAAAGATGGAGAAACATGGGGACGTATCCCGGTGTTTAGGGACGTATCCCAAGGTTTAGGGACGTATCCCGGTGTTTAGGGACATATCCCAAGATTTAGGGATGTATCCCAAGGTTTAGGGACGTATCCCAAGATTTAGGGACGTATCCCAAGATTTAGGGATGTATCCCAAGATTAGGGACGTATCCCAGAGGTTAGGGACGTATCCCAAAGATTAGGAACGTATCCCAAAGGTTAGGGACGTATCCCAGAGGTTAGAAAAGAAGGAGAAACATAGGGATGTATCCCGATGTTTCAGGAGGAAGGAGAATCATAAGGACGTATCCCGGTGTTTTGCAAGGAATGTGAAACATAGGGACGTATCCCGGTGTTCCGCAAGAAATGAGAAACATAGGGACGTATCCCGGTGTTCCGCAAGGAATGTGAAACATAAGGACGTATCCCGGTGTTCCGCAAAGAATGTGAAACATAGGGACGTATCCCGGTGTTTCGGAAAGGCAAGAGAAACATAGGGACGTATCCCGGTGTTTCGAAAAGAGGGAGAAACTTAGGGACGTATCCCGGTGTTTCAGAAAGAAGAGAGAAACGTAGGGACGTATCCCAATGTTTCGGAAAAGGGATAAGCATTGGAACATATTCCAAATGCTCTAAACCAGAGGAAGTCTGACCCGTCGCACGTGCAAGGAGAAAGAAAGACAATTGCAAGTGAAAAGGTGCATAACAATGCAAGATAGATGTGCATAATCAATGCAATGAATGAGAATAACAATGCTAGTGAAGTGGGTGCATAACAATGCAATTGGAATGGGCATAACAATGTAAGCATGAGAAGTGCATAACAATGCGGGTGGAAGGATGCATAACAATGCAAGTGGGATGTGCGTGACAACGCATATTTGAAACAAAATGCCGAATAAGGGAATATAAGCCTAAAACGCGACCTCCGATTTACCTTTCGGAGGGGTTTGTAACACATTCAGCTCAAAAACGGGCACACCCTGTTCATATTAGAGAGAGATAACATCTATTGCTGCTTTTAATCGCCATTCTAACTTGAAGCAGGCTTACACTTGGAATAGAGGCATGCTCATTCTTCGGAACACTGACAAGGTCTGAAGAGGTACATCCGGAATACAATCTCAGAATTCGCTGAAGGTGAAACACACTCAGATGCTTCGATTTTCCCTCTTTTCTTTTGTTTTGTAGTTTGGAACCCACATAGCTTCAGATAGATCCTTGTTTCACTGTTCTCACATGACCTGGGTTAAACCTTGCAGTTTTCGAAAGAACAAATTCCTTTTTTGCACAAATGTGGAGAATGGCACAACACTCGAAAGCACACAACAAATCAATTTTGAAATTGAGAAAATGAGTTCTCGGCCGGGTATTGAGCCTACAACCCAACACAAAGAAAGACGACCCAACAACAAAAACAAAGGTAAATAACCTAAACACACCGAGACACACTCGAACGACTCAAAGCAAGAATCGAAAAAAACAAAACAAAGACACGACACACGACGTGTTACAAAGACAAGAGACCTCTCGGTACGAGGAGCCGGTTTCGGTGTACGAGGAGACCTCTCAAGTCTGTACGCTGACCCAAAGCCCCAAAACCGATCGTTAGGGCACCGGAAGTGGTGTTCGACCACGAAGTCGGTCTCGGATCACTGATGTCCCTCAAAATGGGGCAAATAAGATATGTGCCAAAAATCAGAGCAAACGGAGGTGGTTAAGCGGTCCCGAATCGAGGCACACGTACCATCGGCTCAAAAAACCGAAAACCGGGCTCCAAACGGGAAAAATGGCCTACGACCACGAAACGTAGCCTACGGCCACTGAGAGATGATCTACGAGACCTCTCCCTCCCTTCGGGAAGAGAAAACAGAGAAAACGGAGCCTGGTTCGCAAACCGAGGCAAAGCACAAAAGAGTCCGGAAGTTCGGAGGCAAGGCTCGCAGCCGGGACTCCGCAACCTCAGAATGAGCACAATATGCAACATCACCAAGTGCTCAATCGGGGACGTCTGAGTCTTAAGGTCGGTCAAAAATGGGGTTTCTATAGTTGCCCCTCTTTGACAGAACTCGAAAGTCATAAGAATAATGGGAGTGAATGTCAAAGCCCAGAGACGACCCATTTTTGACAAGGCCGAAGACTTAGACAAAGCAGACAAGATAGACAAAGATGTGCCCGCAGGCAGGGGCAAATTGCAAATGATAATGCAAGAAGCCGAACATAACTTATGATCATGCAAAGAAACATAGGGACGTATCCCGGTGTTTCGGAAAGGTATAAGCATTGGAACGTATTCCAGATGCTCTTAACCAAAGATGGAGAAACATGGGGACGTATCCCGGTGTTTAGGGACGTATCCCAAGGTTTAGGGACGTATCCCGGTGTTTAGGGACATATCCCAAGATTTAGGGATGTATCCCAAGGTTTAGGGACGTATCCCAAGATTTAGGGACGTATCCCAAGATTTAGGGATGTATCCCAAGATTAGGGACGTATCCCAGAGGTTAGGGACGTATCCCAAAGATTAGGAACATATCCCAAGGTTTAGGGACGTATCCCATAGGTTAGAAAAGAAGGAGAAACATAGGGACGTATCCCGGTGTTTCAGGAGAAAGGAGAAACATAAGGACGTATCCCGGTGTTCTGCAAGGAATGTGAAACATAGGGACGTATCCCGGTGTTCCGCAAGGAATGAGAAACATAGGGACGTATCCCGGTGTTCCGCAAGGAATGTGAAACATAGGGACGTATCCCGGTGTTCCGCAAGGAATGTGAAACATAGGGACGTATCCCGGTGTTTCGGAAAGGCAAGAGAAACATAGGGACGTATCCCGGTGTTTCGAAAAGAGGGAGAAACTTAGGGACGTATCCCGGTGTTTCAGAAAGAAGAGAGAAACGTAGGGACGTATCCCGGTGTTTCGGAAAAGGGATAAGCATTGGAACATATTCCAAATGCTCTAAACCAGAGGAAGTCTGACCCGTCGCACGTGCGAGGAGAAAGAAAGACAATTGCAAGTGAAAAGGTGCATAACAATGCAAGATAGATGTGCATAATCAATGCAATGAATGAGAATAACAATGCTAGTGAAGTGGGTGCATAACAATGCAATTGGAATGGGCATAACAATGTAAGCATGAGAAGTGCATAACAATGCGGGTGGAAGGATGCATAACAATGCAAGTGGGATGTGCGTGACAACGCATATTTGAAACAAAATGCCGAATAAGGGAATATAAGCCTAAAACGCGACCTCCGATTTACCTTTCGGAGGGGTTTGTAACACATTCAGCTCAAAAACGGGCACACCCTGTTCATATTAGAGAGAGATAACATCTATTGCTGCTTTTAATCGCCATTCTAACTTGAAGCAGGCTTACACTTGGAATAGAGGCATGCTCATTCTTCGGAACACTGACAAGGTCTGAAGAGGTACATCCGGAATACAATCTCAGAATTCGCTGAAGGTGAAACACACTCAGATGCTTCGATTTTCCCTCTTTTCTTTTGTTTTGTAGTTTGGAACCCACATAGCTTCAGATAGATCCTTGTTTCACTGTTCTCACATGACCTGGGTTAAACCTTGCAGTTTTCGAAAGAACAAATTCCTTTTTTGCACAAATGTGGAGAATGGCACAACACTCTGAGCACACAACAAATCAATTTTGAAATTGAGAAAATGAGTTCTCGACCGGGTATTGAGCCTACAACTGAACACAGCAAAGACGACCCAACAACAAAAAACAAAGGTAAATAACCTAAACACACCGAGACACACTCGGAACGACTCAAAGCAAGAATCGAGAAAAACAAAACAAAAGACACGACACACAGACGTGTTACAAAGACAAGAGACCTCTCAGTGTACGAGGAGCCAGTTTCTCTGGGTATTATTTCCTACCCTTTCTCATTTGTGATTCTCACATCACTCAGCCCTCAAGCTCTGTTTTTCTGAAAAAAAGCCATTTTCCTCACTTTTTTTCTCAGCGCACATCTCTCTATTCTTCAATCTCTCATTTTAAATCCCTCCCCTAGGTGGTTGATGGATAAACAGCAAGTTGTGGGCTCGTGCCCCTAGCATTCTGCTAGATTCTTCTTCTTCTGCGCGCAGCTAGTGAGTTTCTCCCACAGAGGGGCTGTGCTACAACTGGGTAGCAAATCTGCAGCTAGTTTGGACGTAATCAGATATGTCCAGATGAGGAAGTGGAATATCTTGCCCCATTCCAATTCGTGCTTCGCACGTGGCTTGATACCTCATTGCTTGGAGGGTGAGAAAGCTTTCAGCCCTTTGTTGTTAGCTTCAGTTGTGCCCTTTTTTGGCAAGTAGAGTGCCCTTTCTGGCAAGTGTATTGATAAAGGGAAAAAGACAGAGAACCTAACTCAACTGTGCCCTTAGTTCATCATGTTGACCATGTTTTGTTTTTGTTTTCTACTAAAACAATTTTGACCAAAATGAGAGTTAGATTAACATGCTTGTTCGATTTTTGATTTGAGATCATGCAAGTTGGGTTATGAACACTGAAAATTTTCCTTTTTGGGTCCAAGAAAGTGGTCCAGTTTTAGAAAAATGGAATAATTTTCGAGAGAATTAGTCAACCTCAAGAAAATTCTCAAAAAGCTTTTTTAAACGGCCTTATCGTCAATGAAAGGTGAACCTACTCTTGAGATGCACAACCTCAGATCCAAAGGAAAACTGCCCCGTGCTTGAAGAGAGCTGCATGGCAACGGAAAGTTACCCCTTGTTTGAACAAGACCACAAGGTCGAATGGCAACAGAAAGTTGCCCCTTGTTTGAATGGCACCGCAGCGCATTGTAGTCAGTCCTCAGAGTGACGAACACAACCAAATCCTCAGATACAAAGAAGACAAAGATGACCAGAACCATCGCATGGACACAATCAAATTTGAAGTGCTTTACGGCTGGACTTCAGAATGAAGTTGCCTACGTATCCCAAACATGGGAATCAAGCCTTATGTAGTTTGGGGTTAAGGTACACTCGGGTATTTAACCTCTCCTTTTAGGCTCTAACTTTTGCCAATGCCGCTGTGTTTTCAACCTATGAGCTTTGTTTTTCTTTTTCTTTTTTTCTTCTTTTTCCCTTTTTTCTTTTTCTTCATTTCTTTTTTTTCATTCTTCTCTTTTCTTCTTTTTTCTTTTTTACTTTTTGTATATATTTTTCTTGCTCTAACTTTTGCCGCGTCTTCCGGTTTTCGCCCAAATGAGCCTCTCAAAGGGTAAAAGTGTAGCTTGGTCCATGCCAAATGGTTGTAAGGTTTTGAGGCCATCCGTATCCGTGAGAGTGGTCATGATTTGCAAGAGGACTCATCTTGACTCTTCGAGCACATCCGACATCTTTGCCCCTAGTTCAAGGGTACTGCTCTAGCTTTGCAAGCTTCTTCCGATCTTCTTGATCCGACTTTCCGGTCTCTTGTTCGAGGGTCGCCCAACCGCCATACAGCCTCACATTGTAGTTGACTGCTGAACATTCTCAATCCCAGCTCAAGGTTTGAAAGTGAGGGGTCGAGTCTCGAGGCCGAGAGCGATCCTAAGTCAGAAAATCTCAAGAGCGATTCTACAGTGTCTTCGCAGGACCGCAAAACATTTTTGAAAGTTTTAAGAAAGTGACAAATCGTCATACCAAGACAAGTAGAACCAATCTGATCAAGCCAGATCCTTCCCAAGACTACACCGACAAGCATGATTTCATTCATTAAGGGCTTAGCATGTCTCTCTTTCTCTCAATTGATCAAAATTTTGCAAAACCCGAGGAATTCCTTCCTCTTCGCTTTCACCGCAGGTGTTCAAAAAGCTTTTGGAAAACTTAGGTCGATGCAATGAATTCAAGGCACGTAAAAGACACACTTCTAGTCAAATACTACCATCTCATTTGGAATTTCGTACAATGCACACGGCGAAGCAAACATAAAAGCATGAAAAACTATCATTGCTCATTCAAATCACATGCTATCGCTCCAAGGCGTAAATAGACTCAAAACAAAGCGAAAAGACAAACACAAAACAAAATGGTGACGCCGAGGTAACACTTCAAATCACCCAACTCCTATACAACAGATCGACTCGACATAAAGAAGATGCACTCCAAAACAAAAGAGACTGACTCAAAGCAAAAAGACAGCTCAAAACAAAACAATAAGATCGACCCAATACCTAAGTCGATACAAAAACCAAAGATTCACAAATGCTCAAAACAAGGCGTACATACACCATATCTCAAATAAATCAACGCCGCAGGTGGTTCATCCCTCGATCACATCACATTATCCCCCACAAGTTCACTGATCAAGTGCCGATAGACTTTGCAGGACCTGGTGCGGGGATGACCCCGTTGTCAATCAAATTTTGTATCTCGTGGCGAAGACGGACACAACTATCGGTGTCATGACCGGTTTGTTGATGGAAAGCACAGTACTTAGTCAGGTCATGCTTTGGAGGGGGAGGATCGGGTAGAGGCCGTTGCTCTAACGGTTTCAGATGTCCTTTCCTGAGTAAGACCCCCAGGGCTTTAGACAAAGACATATAGAGTGGGATGAAAACCCTATTGCCTCGGAGTAGATAGTCTGAAGTTTGGGGGTTTGAAATGGATGCACCAACAAAGGGGGTGGCTGCTCTTGGTGTGGTGGTGGCGACCATGCCCACTTCGGAAGATCTTGTACCCACATCACCGGTGGTCGATTCGAATCGCGGTAAACGCCTCTGGGTCGCTTCCTTCTCCTGGTCAATGAGGCCCTGCTTCATAGCGTCCTCGATTTGTACTCCCATCTCATGCAAATCTGAAAAGGTAGGGAAGGGGAGCACGATCATTTTCTCGTGATTAGTTTGGGCCGGAGGTTGCACACAACCATCCGTGATTCCGATCCTTATCCGCTGGCCTAATGGTCATCATTGAGGCCTTGGCCTCCAAATGGGCCACGACTCGAGAAGCTCTCCTTAGGCTCCTGCCTCGTTGTCTCAAGATCACGGGTCGTAATCTCGATTTGGGTATCGTATGAATATTGTGCGACGAAGGCCTCGGCCATCTCCTCCTAGCTTTGTTTAATTGAATCCTCCAATTTGGCGTACCAGATGGCCGCAACACCCGACAGGGTCCTGCCAAAAAGAGAGAGCTTCTGTAATCTTGTCAAGCCTATCGGGCGCAGAACATCTGAAAACAAACTCAAGTGGACCATGGGATCTCCTGACCCGTCAAAACGGTCGATGTGAGGCATCTTGAACCTGTTCGATAGAGTTACAGCTGCGTCTGTGTACCCGTCCTCAATGTCCGGGATGGACTTTACCCCCGGGGATTTTTTGAACAACTTTTCAAGCTTACTCAACTTCAACGTCAGGGTCGAATCGAACCTCGAAGGAGAGTCCGAGATTGGTAGGTGTTTTGGACAACTGGGTAAAATTGGGGGCGAGTCGCTCGCTGGAATGTCCGATTCCGCCGACATTTGGTGTCTCCGGTGTTGGAGCTCCCGTGGAGAGGAGCTTGATGTGAAGCAGACGCCCACTTTGTCACTGCAACCTAGTGATGAGCTCGCTTGTCGAGCCATGATTGCGTACCGCTACTTGGAAAATTCCACTTGGCGGACAACGCCTTTGCCGCATGAGTTTCATAGTTTCTGCATTTGACGACGATCATTGCCTCCATCCCCGATGTATTCTCATCGATCCATCCGACCGACCTAGATCTATCTCTATGGCAACAATTGAGACCTCACCGATCAAGGGCCACCGATCCGTAATCGACCAATTGGTGATTCAGGCTCGACCGCCTTTTACCCTGTTCGCGAAGGAACACTGACGGTTCTTAAATTGAGTCTCGACCTAACAAAGTCTATCAGCACTAGTCCAATGTTCCCGGGAGATATCCGAGCCTTCTGAAGCTATGGTTCCAAGACTACCTAGCAAAAGGGAAAACAGACAACACCTCACCTCAAACTCACCAAAACAGATACGAGCATAGCAGAATGATCTGTTCTCATCAATTTCCGCCCCAAAAAATTTCTCGCCAACTGATACCTGCAAAATCAATCCCAAAATATTGAATTGGTGCCCGCAGGCCTGATGCCCAAACTCACGAACTGATACATGCATTCCTGTAGAGATGCACTCTAAAGCACATAACAGATAAGTGAGAGCCAAAACACCCCTATGTTGGGGTAGGGTTTCCCTGTCCTATTTTGTCAGGAGCTAGGGTTTCACTACGCACGTAGCGGTTTCAAACAACCTATATCGGGTAAGCAACCTATCCTAGTTTGGAATGGTCACTACGGATCTGAATATGCACCAGGTCGAATGGTCAAAAGGGTGCCCCGGTAAAACCGAGGTTTGTGTTCCCATACTGGCAGAGCCCACAACCGGTCAGCCTTATGGTCATGCCTTGACAAGACAAGCCTCCGGCAAACCGTTCAGGAATAGTAGATGGCAAACACGGTGTCCTAGGCGCACCAATGCAAATGCAATGCAAAGAAACACACAAGTGCAGTCAAAACCAGATATCATGAGTTCGAGTCAAGTTCTCTAAATCCCCAGCAGAGTTGCCAGAAACTGTAACAAGTCCGCGGGGGACCTCACTACAGCTTGGACTCGAATTTGTGTCACGGTTCTTAATCTTGAACCAAAGAGTCCAAATCCGGCAAATCGTTTTGAGAAAACAATTTTTTTTTTGAAAGAAGTGCCAAACATGGACTGCTTTGCCAGATACAGAGTCGCTACCTAAATATTTTATTTTTGGGAAATTTAGGAAACCCTGACTCGTTTGCCTAAGGCCACGTGTCCGTCATCACCAAAGTTGCCTCGGCTCGGGAACTTGGGTACGATTGGGGAAGGTCACTTCGTGAGCACCCCCGCTCGCCCAATCAAAGATCAGCCTCTACTAACCATGATATCTATTTTTGAAAACATTGTGTGTTCTTATTCCGGTTATTAGCCTAGGTTACTTATGTGATGCGCACAGCATACAAGTATAGACTTACTCGTCTGAATTGGAACAAAACACTTCATGTTTGTTTGTGAAAATGGTTTGCTACTCGTAAGTAGGCTTAAAATGCGAATTTGGCCACCCTCGGGTGGGCTTAGAAAACATGATTTTGCCACTGTCTAGTGGCCTTAAAACAAACATTTGATGAATTGTTCAAATCCAAATAACCCAACCTCCACCCACAGGCATCCAAGTAGGTATATCACATAAGCAGTTAGCCTCATGGTAAGCATGCTATCATGGCAGTCACTTACACGCATGCAAGGATGCTAAAGCATAAAACTCACCGAGTACTAAAAGCCAAAACAGAAACCGATTAGAAATCCATACATGATCCTAAATATACAGAAATGCCTAATGCAACACATGCAAAAATACAAACTATAGCAGGCTCGGCTATTCTAAACATGGCATATGAGATGCAACAGCTATCATGTATTCAACTTGGAATTGAAATACAAATGCAGTTTGTATGATGCGCCGAGCCCGGTGCATGCAAAACAGATGAATGAATGCAAACATGCTATCATACTGTATGCTAATTGAAACATGCCCTAATCTAACCATCATAAGCAGGTAAATAAAAGGGGAGAAAGACATGGGGTTGGAAGACATACATCACACTCACGCACACTTATTACAATTATGCCCTCGCACAGAAGGTCCGAATGAATAATATACAGTCCCGAATAGTACAGTCCAAATAAATAATACAGTCCAAAATATGTACAAATTCCTAATTAATTACCAAATTAACTAAGAAAAACAAAAAAAACTGGCATGCAAGCCAGGAACTGCCTTGACTCCTCTTCAGATGATGAATGATGCATGTCCGGGTAGCCTTCGCGCGGAAATCCACTGCGATGCCCCAATTAGCAATGTATTTTCACAAATGTATGCATGCCTCGATCCTCGTGCCACCAATCACGCATCTCGATGCATGATGGCCGAGGATCCGAATTGCACTACTCAATATAGAATGAATGCACATGAAAACACAACAAGACCTAACTCCATCATGGATAATCTGGAGTGTCAGTGACTAGGGAATTGAGACACGTTCCGTCACTCGGAGTACAGAACGCCCCTCGTTTCCCGTGCTCAGACTAACTCCTATCCCGAACACAATGCAATATGCATGACATGCATGAAATGCAACTAAGATACAACCTAACATGCAAAATGCTATGAAATGGCATACACGATGCACGAGGTAACATGGCATACACAATGCACTAACATACAGCCTAGCATACACAATGCTATGGAATGAAATGACATACACAATGCATAATAGACTTACACCAACATGAGTGCACCTTAGCCACACTCACATAAGAGGCCATTAGATGAAAATGAGACACTCGAAATGCGTGCACACGTGCACGCAAACCGAAGATCGACCCTAAGGCACCAAATGCCACTCTAACAAGACACATGGCAAGACATGGAATATGACATACTAGCATGCAAATTTCAGTAGCAAAAATTGATGCAAAACAGCCCCGAAACATGGCAAAAGTGCACCCGATGCATGAAATGAAACCCGAAATCCAAAATTAGGCACATGGAATGACTTATAGGTATACAAAGTATGCATTATTTAAACATGAAGAATGAAGACAGAAGCAAGGCAGTCCAAAAAAATGCATATTTACAGTTTTAAGCAAGGCCAAACAGTGAACAAAAATGGGGCTAAGCTAGCATACAAAAATGGCCCTAAAATTGAGATAATGAAGCAAGTAGCAGCTGCTGGACCCAAATGGCTGAGATCCCTTCAACAAAGTTGAAGAGGGGCTCAAAACATGGCATTTTACAGTTAGTGACCAAACCCAAAACAGTGCACAAGCAAGCCAAAAATACTATGCAAGATAAGGCCAAAAAGAGGGCTTCAACACAAAGTATACAAAGGATGCCTCAAACAGAAAAAGACCCTTAATGAAAAATGAAGAGGGGGTCAAAATAAGGCTATTTTAAGTTCGGATCAGAGCCCAAAAACAGAAGCGCAAGGGGCTAACAAATCATGCAAAAATAAGGCCAAAAGAGGGATACAAAGGCAAGTGGAAAATGGAAGCCTCAAACAGTCAGGATCCCTTCAACAATGTTGAAGAATGGCTCAAAATAACCCACTTTACAGTTTACAACATGCCTCAAAACAGTTTATACATAGGCCTAAAATACTATGCAAGGAAATGGCATAAAAGAAAGGTAAAGAAGCAAGTGCCACAAGGAAGTCTCAAACAGTGAGAGGCCCTTAAACAAATATGAAATAGAGCTCAAAAAAATGCTATTTTCAGTTAGGGTTGGAGCTCAAAAAAGTAAGCACAAGAAGCTAGAATATGAACCAAGAAAAGGGTCAAAAAGGGAAGAAGATGACTTACCCTTGAAGACTAATCTTTGACAGCCTTTTGGACCAAAATGCAGCACTCCTAGGCTCTGAAGAACAACCTCAAGCTGCTGGAAGGGAGGATGGAAGGGTGGGGCTATGGGTTGGTGAAGAACCAAGGGGGGTTTTTAAGGCTTAGAGTAGAGAGAGAGAGAGATTTAATGTGAGAGCTCTAAACCAAAATTTTCTAACCCCTAAAACCAGAGCTGGGGGATTTTTATATAGGCAAAAGAGTGGGGGAAAAGGAGGGGAAATTCAAATTCAAATTTCCCCCCAAAAAGGCCAAAAAGTGAGATAAAGAGGCAAGTGGTAGCTGCTGGCCTCAAACCGAAGAGAGCCCTCAACAAAGTTGAAGAGGGCCTCAAAAAAAGACATTTTGTAGTTTATGACCAAGTCCAAAATAGCTCACAAGTAAGCCTAAAATACCATGGAAAAATAGGCCTAAAAGAGAGTTAAAGAGGCAAGTGATAGTAGGAGACCTCAAACAGCAAAAGGTCCTTAATCAAACATGAAAAGGATCTCAAAATATGACTATTTACAATTTGGGTCGGAGCCCAACAATGCTTGCAAGAAAGGTTCGGGGGCCAAAACGCGCAGCCCGGGGCCCCAAAAACTGACTGTTAGGCACCGGAAGTGGTGTTCGACCACGAAGTCGGTCTCTCGGACCACAGTGTCCCTCAAAAGGGAGGAAATAAGGTATGTGCCAAAAACCGGAGCAAACGGAGGTGGTTAGGCGGTCCCGAACCGAGGCACACAGTCGTCGGCTCTGAAAAACCGGAAACTGGACTCCAAACGGGAAAAATGGCCTACGACTACGAAACGTAGCCTACGGCCACTAAGAGATGATCTACGAGACCTCTCCCTCCCTTCGGGAAGAGAAAACGGAGCCTGGTTCGCAAACCGAGGCAAAGCACAAAAGAGTCCGGAAGTCCGGAGGCAAGGCTTGCAGCCGGGACTCCGCAACCTCAGAACGAGCACAATATGCAACATCACCAAGCGCTCAATCGGTGACATCTGAGTCTTAAGGTCAGTCAAAAATGGGGTGTCTACAATGTAGAAGTCCTGCAGAATGTTGCGACCACAGAAAAGAAGCAGATGGTAGTTAAAGTAAGAGAAGTTGGAAATGGATGGCTGTATGAAAGTTTATTGGTGGTGCTTAACTCGTTTACGGCATTCAATGAGTTTAAAGATAAGGTAAAGGCTCGGATGGAAGGGGTCAGAGTCAGAAGTGGAGGTGGTAGGTTAGCAGTTCTAACCTTTAGCTCAAAACAACAGATGAATGAGGCAAGAGCGTGCATAGATAACTGCATAAGTGAGTGGAGTGATAATATAACTGACTGGGAGAAAGGGAAGTTCATTGGAAGTGAACGGAGTGTGTGGATTACTTGTATGGGAGTTCCACTTAATGTGTGGAGTGTTCAAACTTTTACAGACATTGGTAGCCTATGGGGAGAAGTGGTGCAGCTAGATAGTGCCATCAACAATCCCAACTCCTTCCAATATGGCAGGGTTCGAGTTGTTACATCCAGTATGGAGGTTATTAATACAATGGTGCTTTTGGAGTGTAATGGGTCTATGTATCCAGTTCAAGTTTGTGAAGATTGTCCGCTGCTTCATGTGTCCAACCAATGCAAAAGGGAGGTGAGTGATGGTATCCTTGATTCAATTATTCAAAGTGCTGGTTCTGTGCAGCAGGCACAACTTGGTGATGGAGGAAAGGAAGGTGAGGATGATGGGAGTGCCTGTAATGATGTTGTGTCAAAGGAAGAGGTGGATGTGGCAAAAAAGGGTGCGGTGCTAACCAATGATGAGGATAAAGTGGAAAGTGAACTTCCAAATCAAGGTAGAGGTATTGATCGAGATCTGGGAAATATCACAAAGCGTGCTATGTGCAGTGGGAAAGGTTTGGAGCAGTTGGCGTGGCCAATTTATGAGGCGTCAGGTGAAATTCAAAATGTGGAGGACCAAGTGTGCACACTTGGGTTTGTGAGAAGCATGAGCGGGGCAGATTGTGTTGGGCCTAATATTAATATACAAGTAGTATTAAAGGGGCCCAAATCTGGGGCATTAGTTAATGGGCCAATAGTGGAAGATTCGAACTTAAGTGATTGTGTTGGACAGCCTCAAAGTGGCCTATCTGTTTTGCAATCAGGTCAGCCCCAAAGAAAGGGTACAATTATCCCGTCGGGTCCAACAAGAGGTGCTGCTGAAAATGTGAATCTGGGCAAGAAGAAAGGCTCTGTAACAAAGAAAATGGCAAAGCCAAACCGGAGTCAGGTAAATCAAAAAGGGGTTCTTGCCACAACTTCTTTCAGAAATGGAGCTACTTTCAGAGCTGCCGCGGCGGCAATCTCTTCATCAATTTCGCATAGTAACAACGCCAGGAGTAGGAGAAAGCTGCGAATTGAAGCTCAAAATACACTTGCAGTTGGGAAGGTACTTGGTATGGAGTGCCAAGGTAAGGAGGAGGAGGTTGTAACAAGAATTGTTCAGATGGAACTGCAGGACAAGGAAAGGGTGGAAGAAGCTGATGTGGCTGCCTAATTGTATGGGTGTTTCAGGGGTACAAGGGTGGGTTGTATGCTATTAATGAAGATTGTAACATGGAATGTAAGGGGGTTAAGAAGACCGGAAAAGAGGAGCATCAAGAATTTTGTTAGGGAAAGAAAAGTTGAGGTGCTTTTGCTTCAGGAAACAAAGAGAAACAGTATTGATGATTTGTTCATCAAGTCTTTATGGCCAGATGAGGATGTGGGTTTTCTGGAGATAGGTGCTGATGGAAGTGCTGGTGGGCTTCTGTGCTTATGGAATCCTAAGGTCTTTGAGCTTAAGGAGTGTTGCAGCAATAGAAGCTTCATCCTTTTGGCAAGTATAATCAATCGAACTTTTGAGTGTGTTATTTTAAATGTATATGCACCGAATGATGTTATAGGTAGGAGGTTATTATGGGAGTCACTTTCAAAACTAAAATTAGCCTTTACAAGTCCTTGGTGTATTGGTGGTGATTTTAACGAAATTAGATTCATGAGCGAAAGGAAAGGGTGTACTAGAAGGGATAAGGAGATGCTGGATTTTAATGATTTCATCAACCTTATGGAGTTGCATGATTTACCAATGCTTGGGAGGTCATTCACATGGTGTAATGATGTGGAAGGAGAAAGATGGAGCAGATTAGATAGATTTTTGTTGGATACTGGATGGCTTGAGAAGTTTCCATTTAAGCAGTGGGGTTTGCATAGAAGCATCTCTGATCACTGCCCAGTTATCATCAAGAATGATGAGAGGGACTGGGGGCCTAAACCTTTTAAGTATATTAATGCTTGGAGCACTCACCCCAGTTTTATGGATGTTGTTAAGAATGCTTGGGAAAATTGTTAGCTAAGTGGATGGGCCAGTTATAGAATCTGGAAAAAGTTGGGGCATTTGAGAGGCCAATTAAGAAGATGGAATAGTGAAGTGTTTGGGAATGTTGATGAAAAGTTGAAAAAAGCGGAGGATGAACCACATGAATGGGATTTAAAGGCTGAAGTCAGAGACTTGCAGGAGTTTGAAAAAAATCAAAGAAGGGAGATGCAGAGTTTAGTGTGGGATTTGAGTAAGAAAAAAGAGAGTATGTGGCATCAAAAATCTAGATTGTTGTGGGCTGCAAATGGGGACAAGAATACACGGTATTTTCATATCATGGCTAGTAGGCGGCAAAGGAAGAATATGTTGGACTCTGTGGTTGTGAATGGGATCTTGTTTGATCAGCCAGATTCCATTAAACAGGCAGTGGTGAGTTTTTTCACTAGTCAGTTTGCAGAATCTTGGCTAGACAGACCGAAACTTGCTGGTGAGTGTGCTAAAATTAGCACTGAATCTGCTAGTATGTTGGAGGCAGAATTTTTAGAGCTTGAGATTTGGAATGCTATGAAGGAGTGTGCTGAGAATAAGGCTCTTGGGCCTGATGGATTCAATTTAGCTTTTTACCAAAGGTGCTGGAATGTTATGAAACAGGAGGTTGTGCAAATGATGCAGGATTTTTATTTAAATGGGAAGTTGGCTTCAGGTGTTAATAGTTCTTTCATAACGCTCATCCCAAAGAAGGAGTGTCCTATTGGGTTGTCTGACTATAGGCCAATTAGTTTGGTAAGTTCTGTGTATAAGATTTTAGCAAAAGTCCTGTCCCACAGACTAAGGCAAGTGCTTCCTACGATTATTAGTGAAGTTCAATCGGGTTTTTTGAGAGGTCGATGCATATTTGATGGGATCCTAATTGCTAATGAAGTGGTGGACTGTTGGAAAAAGACAAAGAGGAAAGGGGTTATTATTAAGTTGGATTTCGAAAAGGCCTATGACTCAGTAAACTGGGGTTTCTTGATCTCAATGATGCACAATTTCGGGTTCGGTGGCAAGTGTGTGGGATGGATAAAGACATGTATAGCCACAGCTAGAATTTCCGTGTTAGTGAATGGGTCACCATCGTCAGAGTTCTCTTCCCAAAAAGGGCTAAGGCAGGGTGATCCGTTGTCACCTCTCCTCTTCAACTTGGTGGCAGAGGGGCTAAATATTCTAATGGAAAGAGCAAAAGGTTTGGGGCTGATCAAAGGAGTTGTGGTGGGTCAGAGCGAACTTGTAGACAGGCCCGCGGGGGGACCTCGCTACAGCTCGGACTCGATTTTGTTGTCACGGTTCTTAATCTTGAACCAAAGATTCCAAATCCGGCAAATCGTTTTGAGAAAACAGATTTTTAGAAAAGAAGTGCCAAACATGGACTGCTTTGCCAGATACAGAGTTGCCACCTAAATATTTTATTTTTGGAAAATTTAGGAAACCCTGACTCGTTTGCCTAAGGCCAGGTGTCCGTCATCACCAAAGTTGCCTCGGCTCAGGAACTTGGGTACGATTGGGGAAGATCACTTCGTGAGCACCCCCGCTCGCCCGATCAAAGATCGGCCTCTACTAACCATGATATCTATTTTTGAAAACATTGTGTGTTCTTATTCCGGTTATTAGCCTAGGTTACTATGTGATGCACACAGCATACAAGTATAGACTTAGTTATCTGAATTGGAACAAAACACTTCATGTTTGTTTGTGAAAATGGTTTGCTACTCGCAAGTAGGCTTAAAATGCGGATTGTGCCACCCTCGGGTGAGCTTAGAAAACATGATTTTGCCACTGTCTAGTGGGCTTAAAACAAACATTTGATGAATTGTTCCAATCCAAATAACCCAACCTCCACCCACAGGCATCCAAGCAGGTATATCACATAAGCAGTTAGCCTCATGGTAAGCATGTTATTCATGGCAGTCACTCACACGCATGCAAGGATGCTAAAGCATAAAACTCACCGAGTACTCCAAGCCAAAACAGAAACTACATTAGAAATCATGCATGATCCTAAGTATACAGAAATGCCTAATGCAACACATGCAAAAATACAAACTATAGCAGGCTCGGCTATTCTAAACATGGCATATGGAATGCTACAGCTAACATGTATTCAACTTAGAATTGAAATACAAATGCAGTTAGTATGATGCGCCGAGCCCGGTGCATGCAAAATAGATGAATGAATGCAAACATGCTATCATACTGTATGCTAATTGAAATATGCCCTAATCTAACCATCATAAGTAGGTAAATAAAATGGAAGAAAGACGTGGGGTTGGAAAACAAACATCACACTCACGCACACTTATTACAATTATGCCCTCACGCAGAGGGTCCGAATAAATATACAGTCCCGAATAAAAGAATAGTACAGTCCAAATAATACAGTCCAAATATGTACAAATTCCTAATTAATTAACAAATTAACTAAGAAAACAATAAACTGGCATGCAAGCCAGGGACTGCCTTGATTCCGCTCCGGATGATGAATGATGCATGTCCGGGTAGCTTTCGCGCGGAAATCCATTGCGATGCCCCAATTAGCCTCTGTTTCGCAATGGTTTTTTGGAAAGCGCGCCAAGCCTCGGAAGACTGCTGATTCTTGATTTTGCTGCAACAGAGAGCAGGAAAGGGGCATAGCAATGTATTTTCACAAATGTATGCATGCCTCGATCCTCGTGCCACCAATCACGCATCTCGATGCATGATGGCCGAGGAGTCGAATTGCACAACTCGATATGGAATGAATGCACATGAAAACTTAACAAAACCTAGCTCCATCATGGATAATTGAGTGTTTGATCGGGGAATTGAGACACGCTCACACCTGAGTACGAACGCCCTCGCTTCCGTGTTTCGCTAACTCCTATCCCAAGCACAATGCAATATGCATGACATGCATGAATGCAAACTAAGATACAACCTAACATGCACAATGTTATGAAATGGCATACACGATGCACGAGGTAACATGGCATACACAATGCACTAATATACAACCTAGCATACACAATGCTATGAAATGGAATGTCATACACAATGCATAATGGACTTACACCAACATGAGTGGACCTCAGCCACACACGCATAGGAGGGCATAAGATGGAAATGAGACACTCCAAAAGCGTGCACTGCACGCAAAACCGAGGACCGAACCTAAGGCACGAATGCCACTCTAACATGACATGGAAAAGCATGGATTATGGAATACTAATCATGCAATTTTCAGAGGCAAAATGAGATGCAAAACGGCCCCGAAACATGGCGAAACAACACCCGAGGCATGGAATCAATCCCGAAACATGAAATTTGGCTCAAGGAATGACCTATAGCTATGCAATGCATGCATTATTTGAACATGAGACCTAAAGACAGAGGCAAGGCAGCCCCAAAAAATGCATGTTTCCAGTTCTAAGCAAGGCCAAACAACGAGCACAAATAGGGCTAAGATAGCATGCAAAATTAGCCAAAAAGAGAGAGGTAATGAAACAAGTGGCAGCTGCTGACTTCAAACACAAGAGGGCCCTTCAACAATGTTGAAGAGGGGCCCAAAATATGGCATTTTACAGTTTATTATCAGAGCCAAAACAGTGTACAAGCATGCTCAAAATACGATGCAAAATAAGGCCAAAAAGAGGCTAAAACACAAAGTATACCAAGGTTGCCTCAAACAGCCAAAGACCCTTAATGAGACATCAATAGGGGGTCAAAATAAGGCCATTTTCAGTTTGGACCAGAGCCCAAAAACAGAAGAACAAGGGGCTAACAAATCATGCAAGAATAAGGCCAAGAGAGGGGTACAATGGCAAGTGGCACATGGGAGCTCCAAACAGTGATGAGACCTTCAAAAATGTTGAAGAAGGGCTCAAAATAAGCTATTTCACAGTTCACAACATGCCTCAAAACAGTCTACAAATAGGCCGAAAATGCTATGCAAGAAAGGGGGATACAAGAGGGGTAATGAAGCAAGTGCAAGAAGGAAGTCTCAAACAGTGAGAGGCCCTTAATGAAACATGAAAAATGGCTCAAAATAAGCCTAGTTCCAGTTAGGGTCGGAGCCCAACTATGCAAGCATAAGGAGCTAAAATATAGACCAAGAAAAGAGCAAAAAGAGGGAAAATGAGACTCACCCTTGAAGACTAGTCTTTCATCAACTCTTAGCTTGAGAAAAGATGCTCCTTGCCTCTGGAAATGTCCTCCGAACTGCTGGTATGGAGTATGGGTCGGTTGGCTTGGAGATGGAGTAGAAATGGATCCAAGAATAAAGGGTTTTGTTGCTTGGAATATAGAGAGAGAGATTGGATGTAAACAAAATTTTCTAACCCTTTTTCTAGAGCTGGAGGGTCTGTTATATAGACACAAGAGGGTGAAAAAAGACGGGGGAAAATGGGGGGGAAATGAAATTCAAATTTCCCCCCAAAATTGGCCTAAACAGAGATAAAGGGGGAAGTGATAGTAGGAGATCTCAAACCAACAAGAGCCCTTCAACAAAGTTGAAGAGGGGCTCAAAATAAGACACTTTATAGTTTATGACAATCCACGAAAATAAATACAAGTAGGCCTAAACTATCATGCAAGAAAAGGGCTAAAAGAGGGGTGAAGAAGCAAGTGGCAGTAGGAGATCTCAAAAAGCAAAAGATCCTTAATCAAACATGAAAAGGACCTCAAAATATGACTATATCAAGTTCGGGTCGGAGCCCAAAAATGTAGAATGAAGGTTCGGGAGCCAAAACACGCACTGGTGGGCCCGAAAGTGGGTCATAGGTACCGGAAGTGGTGTCCGACCACGAAGTCGGTCTCCCGGACCACAGTGTCCCTCAAAAGGGAGGAAATAAGGTATGTGCCAAAAACCGGAGCAAACAGAGGTGGTTAAGCGGGCCCGAACCGGGGCACACCTGCCAACTCAAAAAACCAAGAACCGGGCTCCAAACGAGAAAAATGGCCTACGACCACAAAGTTGGTCTCCCAGGCCACAGTGTTCCTCAAAAGGGAGGAAACAAGGTGTGCGCCAAAAACCGGAGCAAACGGAGGTAGGTAAGCGGTCCCGAACCGAGACACACGACCGACGGCTCCGAAAACCGAAAACTGGGCTCCAAACGGGAAAAATGGCCTACGACCACAAAACGTAGCCTGCAGCCACTGAGAGATGGTCTACGAGACCTCTCGCTCCCTTCGGGAAGAGAAAACAGAGAAAACAAGGCCTGGTTCGCAAACCGAGGCAAAGCACAAAAGAGTCCGAAAGTCCGGAGGCAAGGCTCGCAGCCGGGACTCCGCAACCTCTCGAACGAGCACGATATGCAATATCACCAAGCGCCAATCAAGAACGCTCGAGTCTTAAGGTCGGTCAAAAATGGGGTGTCTACAGTTGCCCCTCTTTGACAGAACTCGAAAGTCACAAGTGACGGGAGTGAATGTCAAAGCCTAGAGACGACCCATTTTTGACAAAGCCGAAGACTTGGACAAACAAACAAAATATAGATAAAAAAAATTGTTGTGCCCGTAGGCTGCCTACGTATCCTTTTGCAAGGAATCAAACCAGCGTAGTTCAGGGGTAGGATGCAAAATGATATGCAGGAAGATTTTGATAATTGGACTTATACGCTACGCGAAGCCGGTTTGATGATTGGACTTATATGCTACGCGAAGCCAGTTTGAAAATTGGACTTACACGCCACACGGCCGCTTGAAAATTGACTTACACGCCACGCCGGGTTTGAAGATTGGACTTATACGCCACGCCGGTCGGTTTGAAAATTGGACTTACACGCCACGCCGGGTTTGAAGATTGGACTTATACGCCACGCCGGTTTGAAGATTGGACTTATACGCCACGCCGTCGGTTTGAAAATTGGACTTACACGCCACACGGCCGGTTTGAAAATTGGACTTACACGCCACGCCGGTCGGTTTGAAGATTGGACTTATACGCCACGCCGGTCGATATCACTCATGATCATGCAACGAGAGCTGTAATGAAGCAATTATGCAAAGCGAATGCTAGGCAAGCAAGTAAACTCGAGCCAAACTACGTCTCATGCAGAAAGGATGTAAGAAAATTATGGAATCTTCACGAACATGTGCGATAGATACACAAAGGTGAACGAAGTATGTGATTGATGCACGAATCGAGCGTGTGTGATAGATACACAAAGTGAAGCGAGTGTGATGGATACACTATATGAAGCAAAGTGTGATGGATACACTAGGTGAGTGTGTGATAGATACACAAAGCGAACGTGTGATAGATATACAAAGTAGGCATAGTGTGATAGATACAAAGCAAGTGTGTGTGATTGATATACAAAGTAAGCATAGTGTGATAGATACAAAGTAGTGTGTGTGATTGATACACAAAGTAGGCATAGTGTGATAGATACAAAGTGAGTGTGTGATAGATACACTATATGAACAAAGTGTGATTGATACACTAAGTGAATGAAGTGAGCAAAGTGTGATGGGTACACAAAAGGCAAACACAAAGTGTGATAGACGCACAATAGGTGAACACGAAGTGTGATCGACGCACTAAGTGAATAAGTGTGATGGATACACTAAAGGTGAACACGAAGTGTAACAGATGCACTAAGTGAACAAGTGTGATGGATACACTAAAGGTGAACACGAAGTGTGATAGATGCACTAAGTGAACAAGTGTGATGGATACACTCAAGGTGAACACGAAGTGTGATAGATGCACTTAGTGAACAAGTATGATGGATATACTAAATGTGAACACGAAGTGTGATAGATGCACTTAGTGAACAAATATGATGGATATACTAAATGTGAACACGAAGTGTGATAAATGCACTTAGTGAACAAAGTATGATGGATATATTAAATGTGAACACGAAGTGTGATAGATACACTTAGTGAACAAGTATGATGGATATACTAAAAGCGAACACGAAGTGTGATAGATGCACTTAGTGAACAAGTATGATGGATATACTGAATGTGAACACAAAGTGTGATAGATGCACTATGTGAACAGAGTGTGATTGATACACTAAAAGTGAACACGAAGTGTGATAGATGCACTTAGTGAACAGAGTATGATAGATATACTGAAGGTAAATACGAAGTGTGATTGATGCACTTAGTGAACAAGTGTGATGGATACACTAAAGGTGATGATGTGAATATGTGCATGATAGATACACAAAATGAGGATGTGTGTGATAGCTACGTAATGAATGAAGTGTGATTGATACACTAAGGTGAAGAGAGTGTGATTGATACACTAAGCGAATGAAGAAAGTGTGATAGATACACAAAGTGAGCATAGTGTGATTGATACACTAAATAAATGAAGTGTGATTGATACACTAACTGAATGAAGTGTGATATATGCGTGATAGATACACAAAATGATAATGTGTGTGATAGATACACAAAACGAATGAAGTGTGATTGATACACTAATAAATGATCTCAAACGGAACTTCTTTGAATAAACCGTACATACAATATCGTGCATGACTGAGAAAGAAACTTGATAGGTACAATGCATTACAATGCATGATGCTTAAGGAAAGCAATAAATGGACAAAGCGGCGCTTTAGAAAGCACCTCATGAGGTGAGTGGCGGTGAACCGCTCTTCTCCGACAGGGATCTCCCCTTGTGCTCTTCGAACACTTTACCTTCAACTCACAAAGACAAAGGCTCTGGAATGCTGACAAGGGTTCTACACGTAGAATACTTTGGATGCTGCCTTTCTTCCTGATCATATTCACAACTTTCCCTATTCTCCAACAGGGTGACAGACTAGGTTGGTTCAGTATCCAGAATTGAGGTGCATACACGCTATCTCAACCTATGGGGCTTCCATACGGATTTCAAGCCGAGGGCACGCCTCTGGGTATTTAAACCAGACTTTAGTCTCGGAAATCCCGAACCGTTGCATTCTAGGCAACAGTCATTCGAACTCTAGTTTCCACCGTTGCAGTTGGTCTCCTAGGAACTCATTGCAAACGCAGTCAAGATGCATCTGGCAGGGGCTGGTATTCAGAGAGAGCATTTCTGATTGCCATTCTGGCTTGAGGCAGAGTTGATCTTGAGCTTGAGGTAGAGGCACACTCATACTTCGGAGCATTGACAAGACCTAACAAGGTGTATACGGAATGCGATCTCGGAGCTTACTAAAGTTGAAACAAACTCAGATGCCCGACATTTTCCTTTTTTTGCTTTTGCTTTGCAGTCCGGAACCATTATAGCTTCAGATAGGTCTTGGTTTCACTATTCTCATATGACCTGGGTTGAACCCTGCGGTTTTATGGAAGAACAAATACTGTTTTGAACAAATGTGGAGAACGGCACGGCACTCGGAGCACAAAATGATTTTATTTTCGAAATTGAAATATGAGTTTTCGACCAGGTATTGAGCCTACGACTGAACACAGCAAAACGACTCAACAAGGAAATAAAAGGCACACAACCTAGACACATCGAGTAACACTCGAAACGACCCAAAACAAAATCGAGATAAAACAAAAAGACACAACACTCAGACGTGCACAGGGAGCCTGTTTCACCGGGTAGTGTTTCCCACCCTTTCTCATTTGTGATTCTCACATCACTCGGCCCTCAAGCTCTGTTTTTCTGAAAAAGCCCTTTTCTCACTTTTTCTCTCATCGCACATCTCTCTATTCTTTAATCTCTCATTTTTCATCCCTCCCATGGGTGGTTGATAGATAAACAGCAAGTTGTGGGCTCGTGCCCCTAGCATTCTGCTAGATTCTTCTTCTTCTGCACGCAGCTAGTGAGTTTCTCCCATAGAGGGCCGTATACAACCGTGTATAGCAAATCAGAGTCGACATCGATTGATGATACTCGCTTGGAGTTCGGACGTGATCGATCTGGCCCGATGAGGGAGTGGAATCTCTGGTCTCATTCAGTTAAATTCGCCGACTTGGCTTGATACCTCGTTGCTCGGAGGATGTGAAAGCTTTCAGCCTTTTGTTGTACCCTTCAGTTGTGCCTTTTCTGGCAGGTAGAGTGCCCTTCTTGGCAAGTATTTTGACAAAGGGGAAAAGATGAACTCGACTCGATCGCGCCTAGTTCATCACTTTGACCATTTTTGTTTTTTTTTTTTGCTTTCTACTAAAACAATTTTGACCCACATGAGAGTTAGATTAATATGCTTGTTCAATTTTGATTTGAAATCATGCAAGTCGCTATGAGCATCGAAAATTTTCCTTTTTGGGTCCAAGAAATGGTCCGCTTTTTGAAAAGATGGAACAATTTCGAGAAAATTAGTCACCCTCAAGAAAATTCTCAAAACTATTTTTGCAAACGGCCACTTGCTCAACGAGCATGAAACCTACTCTTCAGATGCACAACCTCGGATCCAAAGGAAAACTGCCCCGTGCTTGAAGAGAGCTGCACAGCAACGGAAAGTTGCCCCTTGTTTGAACGGCACCGCGGCGCATTGAATGGCAACGGAAAGTTGCCGCTTGTTTGGATGGCACCGCAGCACGTTGAATGGTAATGGAAAGCTACCCCTTGTTTGGATGGCACCGCAGCGCGTTGAATGGCAACGAAAAGCTGCCCCTTGTTTGAATGGCACCGCAGCGCATTGTAGTCAATCCTCAGAGTGCTGAACGCAACCAAACTCTCGGATACAGTGAAGGCAAAAATGACTAGAACCATTGCATGGACACATTCAAATTTGAAGTGTTTTACGGCTGGACTTCAGAATGAAATTGCCTACGTATCCCAAAGATGGGAATCAAGCCTCACGTAGTTCGGGGTTAAGGTACACTCGGGTATTAACCTCTCCTTTTTAGGCTCTAACTTTTGCCAAGGCGCCCGTTGCAGGTTTTCAACCTTGTGAGCTTTGTTCTTCTTTCTTTTTCATTTCTTTTCTTCTCTTTTTTTCTTTTTTTTTCTTTTTTCTTCTTTTTTTTTTCTTTTTTTTCTTTTTTTCTTTTTTCTCTTTTCTTCTTTTGTTCTTTTTGCTTTTTGTATATATCTTTTCTTGCTCTAACTTTTGCCTGGGTCGCCCTTTTCGGGTTTTCGGCCCAGCGAGCCTCTCAAAGGGCAAAAGTGTAACAAGTCCATGCCAAATGGTTTTAGGATCTCGAAGCCATCCGTATCCAAGAGAGTGGCTGTTGTTTTGCAAGAGGATTCATCTTCAGCTCTTCGAGCACATCTGACATCTTTGCCCCTAGTTCAAAGGGTACTTCTGTTCTAGCTTTGCAAGCTTCTTCTGATCTTCTGATCTTCTTGATCCGACTTTCCTGGCCTCTTGTTCGAGGGCTGCTTCAAATCTGGCCACACAGGCCTCACGTCGTAGTTGACCGTTGAACCTTCTGAATTCAAGTTCAAGGTTTGGAAGCAAAGGGGTTGAGTCTCGAGGCTGAGAGCGATCCTAGGCTGCACAATCTCAAGAGCGATTCCACACAGGTCTTCGCAGGACCGCGCAAAACATTTTGTTTTTGAAAATTTTTAAGAAAGCGACAAATCGCTCGCGCTGAAGATAGTGTGAAACCAGTCTGGATCAAGCCAGGGTCCTTCTCAGTACTCACGCTAACAAGCATGATTTCATTCATTAATGGCTTAGCACGCCTCTCTTTCTCTCAATTGATCAAAGTTTTGCAAATCCCGAGGAATTCCTTCCTCTTCGTTTTCACCGCAGTGTTCAAAAAAGTTTTGAAAAACTTAGGTCAATACAATGACTTCAAGGCACAAAAAAGACAGAGTTCTTAGTCAAATACTGCCATCTCATTCAGAACTTCCGGCATAACTGGCACAAGGCAGAAGCAAACGCGAGAGCGTGAAAATCACTGCTGTTTTATTCAAATCTGTTGGCATTACTGGCTCCCTGGCAGAAACAGACTCAAAACAAAAAGACAAACGCAAAACAAAATGGTGACGCCCGAGGTAACACCCCTGGAATCACCCAACTCCTATATAACTGGACTGACTCGATACAACAAGACAAACCCAAAACAAAAGAGACTTACTCAAAACAAAAAGACAGACTCAAAACAAAACAACAAAACTGACCCAATACCCAAGTCAGAAAGCACAAAAACTGGTATTTGCACATTGCTCAGAACAGTGCGTGCCATTCCCACGTCTGGAGTAAATTGAGTGTCATCCACAGCTGGTTCATCCTCCGATCACATAATCACATTATCCCCCCTAAGTTCACTGATCAAATGCCGATAGACTTTGCAGGACCTGGTGCGGCAATGACCCCGTTGTTAAACAAATCTTGTACATCATGGCGCAGACGAAAGCAAGCCAGCGGTGTCATGACCGGTTTGTTGATGGTAAGCACGATATTTAGTCCGGTCATGCTTTGCGAGGATAGGATCGGGTAGGGGCATTGTTCCAACGGTTTCAAATGTCCTTCGAGTAAGACCTCTAGAGCCTTTGTGAGAGGCATATGAAGTGGAGTGAAAACCCTCTTGACTCGAGGTGGGTATTTGGTTTTTGTGAGCTACTTCGAGCCTTAGGTGAATGGGGTAGCTGTTTTTGATGCGGTAGTGGTAACCATGCCCACTTCAGAAGATCTTGCAGCTGCATCACCACTGGTGGTCGCATTCGAATTGCGGGAAAACGCCTGCCTAGGCTGCTCATTCTCCTGGTCAATAAGGCCCTGCTTCATGGCATCTTCGATCTGTACTCCCATCTCATGCAAATCTGAAAAGGTATGGAAGGAGAGCACGATCATTTTCTGCATTAGTTTGGGCTGGAGGTTGCGCACAACCATCCGTATTTGATCCTTATCCGTTGGCCTAATGGTCATCATTGAGGCCTTTGCCCTCCACCGAGCCACGAATTCAGAGAAGCTCTCTTTAAGCTCCTGCCTTGTCGTTTCAAGATCACGGGTTGTGATCTCGATCTGGGTATTGTATGAATATTGTGCGACGAAGGCCTCGGCCATCTCCTCCTAGCTTTGTTTCACTGAATCCTCCAATTTGGCGTACCAGATGGCCCCAATACCCGACAGGGTCCTGCCAAAAAGGGAGAGCTTCTGTAATCTTGTCAAGCCCATCGGGCGCAGAACATCTGAAAACAAACTTAGGTGGACCATGGGATCTCCTGACCCGTCAAAACGGTCGATGTGAGGCATCTTGAACCTGTCCGGCAATGTCACAGCTATGTTGGTGTATCCGTCCTTAATGTCTGGGATAGCCTTGACTCCTTGGGATTTCTTGAACAGCTTTTCAAGCTTGCTCAACTTCAACACTGTAGGGTCCACCTCGCACTCAAAAGGTGAATCTGGCAAGTTGATTGGTGTTTTAGATAACTGGGGTAGAATTGGGGGCAGAGTCGGCCCTACCGGAATATTCGTATTTGCTTGGACATTTGGTGTCTCCTCGGGTATCGGAACCCTTAGTGGAGGAGGAGCTTGATGTGAGGCTGATGCTCCGGCTTGCTGTTGCAACCGAGTGATGAGCTCGGCTTGCTGACCCATGATTGCAGCCTGCTGCTTGGAAAATTCCGCTTGGCGGATAGCGTCCTCCTGCATGAGTTTCATACTTTCTTGCATCTGACGCATCATTGCCTCCATCCCTGACGTGTTCTGCTGATCCATCTAACTGACTGGTATATCTATCCCTGCAGTAGAAACTGAGACCTCAGCCTGACTGTTCACTGGTGAAGTGGATAAGGGCCACTAACTGTAACTCTTGAATCGGTGATCTGGCTCGACCGCTCTTCACCTCGCCTCGTAAAGGAACACTGATTGCCCTTGAACTGAATCTCTGACCCGACAAAGTCTATCAACACAAGTTCGGTGTACCCAGGGGATATTGGAGCTCGAAGCTATGGTTCCCGGACTACCTAGCAAAAGAGAAAACATGCTCGATCTGATTTGACGGAAGCAGATACGAACAAAACTGAATGAGTGTGCTCTCTACTAAATTCTGCCCAGAATTCTGCCTCAAATCTGATACCCTCGGGTAAAACTAATTCCCCAAATACTAATACCCTCAGGCTTGATACCCAAAATATGTAATCGGTGCCCGCAGTTTGGTGCCCAAACTTGTAAACTGATACAAGCATTCCTGTAGAGACGCACTCTAAAAGCACATAACAGACAAGTGAGAGCCAAAACACCCCTATGTTGGGGTAGGGTTTCCCTGTCCTATTTTTGTCAGGAACTAGGGTTTCACTATGCACGCAGCGGTTTCAAACAACCTATATCGGGTAAGCAACCTGTCCTAGTTTGGAATGGTCACTACAGATTCGAATATGCACTAGGTCGAATGGTCAAAAAGGATGCCCCGGTAAAATCGGGGTTTGTGTTCCCATGCTGTCAGAGCCCACAGCCGATCAGCCTTATGGTCATGCCTTGACAAGACAAGCCTCCGGCAAATCGTTCGGGAATGGCATATGGCAAACACGGTGTCCTAGGCGCACCAATGCAAATGCAATGCAAAGAAACATACAAGTGTAATCAAAATCAGATATCATGAGTTCGAGTCAAGTTCTCTAAATCCCCAGCAGAGTCGCCAGAAACTGTAGACAGGCCCGCGGGGGGACCTCGCTACAGCTCGGACTCGATTTTGTTGTCACGGTTCTTAATCTTGAACCAAAGAGTCCAAATCCGGCAAATTGTTTTGAGAAAATAGATTTTTGAAAAAAGTGCCAAACATGGACTGCTTTGCCAGATACAGAGTTGCCACCTAAATATTTTATTTTTGGGAAATTTAGGAAACCCTGACTCGTTTGCCTAAGGCCACGTGTCCGTCATCACCAAAGTTGCCTCGGCTTAGGAACTTGGGTACGATTGGGGAAGGTCACTCCGTGAGCACCCCCGCTCGCCCGATCAAAGATCGGCCTCTACTAACCATGATATCTATTTTTGAAAACATTGTGTGTTCTTATTCCGGTTATTAGCCTAGGTTACTATGTGATGCGCACAGCATACAAGTATAGACTGAGTCGTCTGAATTGGAACAAAACACTTCATGTTTGTTTGTGAAAATGGTTTGCTACTCGCAAGTAGGCTTAAAATGCGGATTTTGCCACCCTCAGGTGGGCTTAGAAAACATGATTTTGCCACTGTCTAGTGGGCTTAAAACAAACATTTGATGAATTGTTCCAATCCAAATAACCCAACCTCCACCCACAGGCATCCAAGCAGGTATATCACATAAGCAGTTAGCCTCATGGTAAGCATGCTATTCATGGCAGTCACTCACACGCATGCAAGGATGCTAAAGCATAAAACTTACCGAGTACTCCAAGCCAAAACAGAAACTACATTAGAAATCATGCATGATCCTAAGTATACAGAAATGCCTAATGCAACACATGCAAAAATGCAAACTATAGCAGGCTCGGCTATTCTAAACATGGCATATGGAATGCTACAGCTAACATGTATTCATCTTGGAATTGAAATACAAATGCAGTTAGTATGATGCGTCGAGTCCGATGCATGCAAAACAGATGAATAAATGCAAACATGCTATCATGCTGTATGCTAATTGAAATATGCCCTAATCTAACCATCATAAGCAGGTAAATAAAAGGGAAGAAAGACGTGGGGTTGGAAAACAAACATCACACTCACGCACACTTATTACAATTATGCCCTCACGCAGAGGGTCCGAATAAATATACAGTCCCGAATAAAAGAATAGTACAGTCCAAATATGTACAAATTCCTAATTAATTAACAAATTAACTAAGAAAACAATAAACTGGCATGCAAGCCAGGGACTGCCTTGATTCCGCTCCGGATGATGAATGATGCATGTCCGGGTTGCCTTCGCGCGGAAATCCACTGCGATGCCCCAATTAGCCTCTGTTTCGCAATGGTTTTTTGGAAAGCGCGCCAAGCCTCGGAAGACTGTTGATTCTTGATTTTGCTGCAACAGAGAGCGGGAAAGGGGCATAGCAATGTATTTTCACAAATGTATGCATGCCTCGATCATCGTGCCACCAATCACGCATCTTGATGCATGATGGCCGAGAAGTTGAATTGCACAACTCGATATGGAATGAATGCACATGAAAACTTAACAAAACCTAACTCCATCATGGATAATCCGGAGTATCGGTGACTGGGGAATTAAGACATGTTCCGTCACTCGGAGTACGAAACGCCCCTCGTTTCCCGTGCTCGGGCTAACTCCTATCCCAAGCACAATGCAACATGCATGACATGCTTGAATGCAAACTAAGATACAACCTAACATGCACAATGTTATGAAATGGCATACACGATGCACGAGGTAACATGGCATACACAATGCACTAATATACAACCTAGCATACACAATGCTACGAAATGGAATGTCATACACAATGCATAATGGACTTACACCAACATGAGTGGACCTCAGCCACACTCGCATAGGAGGCCATAAGATGGAAATGAGACACTCGAAATGCGTGCACCCGTGCACGCAAACCGAGGACCGAACCTAAGGCACGAATGCCACTCTAACATGACATGGAAAAGCATGGATTATGGAATACTAATCATGCAATTTTCAGAGGCAAAATGAGATGCAAAACGGCCCCGAAACATGGCGAAACAACACCCGAGGCATGGAATCAATCCCGAAACATGAAATTTGGCTCAAGGAATGACCTATAGCTATGCAATGCATGCATTATTTGAACATGAGACCTAAAGACAGAGGCAAGGCAGCCCCAAAAAAGGCATGTTTCCAGTTCTAAGCAAGGCCAAACAGCGAGCACAAATAGGGCTAAGATAGCATGCAAAATTAGCCAAAAAGAGAGAGGTAATGAAACAAGTGGCAGCTGCTGACTTCAAACACAAGAGGGCCCTTCAACAATGTTGAAGAGGGGCCCAAAATATGGCATTTTACAGTTTATTATCAGAGCCAAAACAGTGTACAAGCATGCTCAAAATACGATGCAAAATAAGGCCAAAAAGAGGCTAAAACACAAAGTATACCAAGGTTGCCTCAAACAGCCAAAGACCCTTAATGAGACATCAATAGGGGGTCAAAATAAGGCCATTTTCAGTTTGGACCAGAGCCCAAAAACAGAAGAACAAGGGGCAAACAAATCATGCAAGAATAAGGCCAAGAGAGGGGTACAATGGCAAGTGGCACATGGGAGCTCCAAACAGTGATGAGACCTTCAAAAATGTTGAAGAAGGGCTCAAAATAAGCTATTTCACAGTTCACAACATGCCTCAAAACAGTCTACAAATAGGCGAAAATGCTATGCAAGAAAGGGGGATACAAGAGGGGTAATGAAGCAAGTGCAAGAAGGAAGTCTCAAACAGTGAGAGGCCCTTAATGAAACATGAAAAATGGCTCAAAATAAGCCTAGTTCCAGTTAGGGTCGGAGCCCAACTATGCAAGCATAAGGAGCTAAAATATAGACCAAGAAAAGAGCAAAAAGAGGGAAAATGAGACTCACCCTTGAAGACTAGTCTTTCATCAACTCTTAGCTTGAGAAAAGATGCTCCTTGCCTCTGGAAATGTCCTCCGAACTGCTGGTATGGAGTATGGGTCGGTTGGCTTGGAGATGGAGTAGAAATGGATCCAAGAATAAAGGGTTTTGTTGCTTGGAATATAGAGAGAGAGAGATTGGATGTAAACAAAATTTTCTAACCCTTTTTCTAGAGCTGGAGGGTCTGTTATATAGACACAAGAGGGTGAAAAAAGACGGGGGAAAATGGGGGGGAAATGAAATTCAAATTTCCCCCCAAAATTGGCCTAAACAGAGATAAAGGGGGAAGTGATAGTAGGAGATCTCAAACCAACAAGAGCCCTTCAACAAAGTTGAAGAGGGGCTCAAAATAAGACACTTTGTAGTTTATGACAATCCACGAAAATAAATACAAGTAGGCCTAAACTATCATGCAAGAAAAGGGCTAAAAGAGGGGTGAAGAAGCAAGTGGCAGTAGGAGATCTCAAAAAGCAAAAGGTCCTTAATCAAACATGAAAAGGACCTCAAAATATGACTATATCAAGTTCGGGTCGGAGCCCAAAAATGTAGAATGAAGGTTCGGGAGCCAAAACACGCAATTCGGGGCCCCGAAAGTGGGCTGTTAGGTACCGAAAGTGGTGTCCGACCACGAAGTCGGTCTCCCGGACCACAGTGTCCCTCAAAAGGGAGGAAATAAGGTATGTGCCAAAAACCGGAGCAAACGAAGGTGGTTAAGCGGTCCCGAACCGAGGCACACGGTCAACAGCTCCGAAAAACCAAGAACCGGGCTCCAAACGAGAAAAATGGCCTACGACCACAAAGTTGGTCTCCCAGGCCACAGTGTTCCTCAAAAGGGAGGAAACAAGGTGTGCGCCAAAAACCGGAGCAAACGGAGGTAGGTAAGCGGTCCCGAACCGAGACACACGACCGACGGCTCCGAAAACCGAAAACTGGGCTCCAAACGGGAAAAATGGCCTACGACCACAAAACGTAGCCTGCAGCCACTGAGAGATGGTCTACGAGACCTCTCGCTCCCTTCGGGAAGAGAAAACAGAGAAAACAAGGCCTGGTTCGCAAACCGAGGCAAAGCACAAAAGAGTCCGAAAGTCCGGAGGCAAGGCTCGCAGCCGGGACTCCGCAACCTCTGAACGAGCACGATATGCAATATCACCAAGCGCTCAATCAGTAACGTCTGAGTCTTAAGGTCGGTAAAAAATGGGGTGTCTACAGTTGCCCCTCTTTGACAGAACTCGGAAGTTATAATTGACGGGAGTGAATGTCAAAGCCTAGAGACGACCCATTTTTGACAAGGCCGAAGACTTGGACAAGCAAATGAAGTATAGATAAATAAATGGTTGTGCCCGCAGGCTGCCTACGTATCCCTTTGCAAGGAATCAAACCAGCGTAGTTCAGGGGGTAGGATGCAAAATGATATGCAGGAAGATTTTGATAATTGGAATTATACGCTACGCGAAGCCGGTTTGATGATTGGACTTATACGCTACGCGAAGCCGGTTTGATGATTGGACTTATACGCTACACGAAGCCAGTTTGAAAATTGGACTTACACGCTACGCGAAGCCGGTTTGAAGATTGGACTTATACGCTACGCGAAGCCGGTTTGAAAATTGGACTTACACGCTACGCGAAGCCGGTTTGAAGATTGGACTTATACGCTACGCGAAGCCGGTTTGAAGATTGGACTTATACGCTACGCGAAGCCGGTTTGAAAATTGGACTTACACGCTACACGAAGCCGGTTTGAAAATTGGACTTACACGCTACGCGAAGCCGGTTTGAAGATTGGACTTATACGCTACGCGAAGCCGGATATCACTCATGATCATGCAAAGAGAGCTGTAATGAAGCAATTATGCAAAGCGAATGCTAGGCAAGCAAGTAAACTCGAGCCAAACTACGTCTCATGCAGAAAGGATGTAAGAAAATTATGGAATCTTCACGAACATGTGCGATAGATACACAAAGGTGAACGAAGTGTGTGATTGATGCACGAATCGAGCGTGTGTGATAGATACACAAAGTGAAGCGAGTGTGATGGATACACTATATGAAGCAAAGTGTGATGGATACACTAGGTGAGTGTGTGATAGATACACAAAGCGAACGTGTGATAGATATACAAAGTAGGCATAGTGTGATAGATACAAAGCAAGTGTGTGTGATTGATATACAAAGTAAGCATAGTGTGATAGATACAAAGCGAGTGTGTGTGATTGATACACAAAGTAGGCATAGTGTGATAGATACAAAGTGAGTGTGTGATAGATACACTATATGAACAAAGTGTGATTGATACACTAAGTGAATGAAGTGAGCAAAGTGTGATGGGTACACAAAAGGCAAACACAAAGTGTGATAGACGCACAATAGGTGAACACGAAGTGTGATCGACGCACTAAGTGAATAAGTGTGATGGATACACTAAAGGTGAACACGAAGTGTAACAGATGCACTAAGTGAACAAGTGTGATGGATACACTAAAGGTGAACACGAAGTGTGATAGATGCACTAAGTGAACAAGTGTGATGGATACACTCAAGGTGAACACGAAGTGTGATAGATGCACTTAGTGAACAAGTATGATGGATATACTAAATGTGAACACGAAGTGTGATAGATGCACTTAGTGAACAAATATGATGGATATACTAAATGTGAACACGAAGTGTGATAAATGCACTTAGTGAACAAAGTATGATGGATATATTAAATGTGAACAGGTTGTGTGATAGATACACTTAGTGAACAAGTATGATGGATATACTAAAAGCGAACACGAAGTGTGATAGATGCACTTAGTGAACAAGTATGATGGATATACTGAATGTGAACACAAAGTGTGATAGATGCACTATGTGAACAGAGTGTGATTGATACACTAAAAGTGAACACGAAGTGTGATAGATGCACTTAGTGAACAGAGTATGATAGATATACTGAAGGTAAATACGAAGTGTGATTGATGCACTTAGTGAACAAGTGTGATGGATACACTAAAGGTGATGATGTGAATATGTGCATGATAGATACACAAAATGAGGATGTGTGTGATAGCTACACAGAATGAATGAAGTGTGATTGATACACTAAGGTGAAGAGAGTGTGATTGATACACTAAGCGAATGAAGAAAGTGTGATAGATACACAAAGTGAGCATAGTGTGATTGATACACTAAATAAATGAAGTGTGATTGATACACTAACTGAATGAAGTGTGATATATGCGTGATAGATACACAAAATGATAATGTGTGTGATAGATACACAAAACGAATGAAGTGTGATTGATACACTAATAAATGATCTCAAACGGAACTTCTTTGAATAAACCGTACATACAATATCGTGCATGACTGAGAAAGAAACTTGATAGGTACAATGCATTACAATGCATGATGCTTAAGGAAAGCAATAAATGGACAAAGCGGCGCTTTAGAAAGCACCTCATGAGGTGAGTGGCGGTGAACCGCTCTTCTCCGACAGGGATCTCCCCTTGTGCTCTTCGAACACTTTACCTTCAACTCACAGTACAAAGGCTCTGGAATGCTGACAAGGGTTCTACGCGTAGAACCCTTTGGATGCTGCCTTTCTTCCTGATCATATTCACAACTTTCCCTATTCTCCAACAGGGTGACAGACTAGGTTGGTTCAGTATCCAGAATTGAGGTGCATACACGCTATCTCAACCTATGGGGCTTCCATACGGATTTCAAGCCGAGGGCACGCCTCTGGGTATTTAAACCAGACTTTAGTCTCGGAAATCCCGAACCTTTGCGTTCTAGGCAACAGCCATTCGAACTCTAGTTTCCACCGTCGCAGTTGGTCTCCTAGGAACTCATTGCAAACGCAGTCAAGATGCATCTGGCAGGGGCTGGTATTCAGAGAGAGCATTTCTGATTGCCATTCTGGCTTGAGGCAGACTTGATCTTGAGCTTGAGGTAGAGGCACACTCATACTTCGGAGCATTGACAAGACCTGACAAGGTGTATACGGAATGCGATCTCGGAGCTTACTGAAGTTGAAACAAACTCAGATGCCCGACATTTTCCTTTTTTGCTTTTGCTTTGCAGTCCGGAACCATTATAGCTTCAGATAGGTCTTGGTTTCACTGTTCTCATATGACCTGGGTTGAACCCTGCGGTTTTATGAAAGAACAAATACTGTTTTGAACAAATGTGGAGAACGGCAGACGGCTTTTGAGCACAAAATGATTTTATTTTCGAAATTGAAAGATGAGTTTTCGACCAGGTATTGAGCCTACGACTGAACACAGCAAAACGACTCAACAAGGAAATAAAAGGCACACAACCTAGACACATTGAGTAACACTCGAAACGACCCAAAACAAAATCGAGATAAAACAAAAGACACGACACTCAGACGTGCATAGGGAGCCTGTTTCACCGGGTAGTGTTTCCTACTCTTTCTCATTTGTGATTCTCACATCACTCGCCCTCAAGCTGCTTTTCTGAAAAAGCCCCTTTCTCACTTTTTCTCTCATCGCACATCTCTCTATTCTTTAATCTCTCATTTTTCATCCCTCCCATGGGTGGTTGATAGACAAACAGCAAGTTGTGCGATCGTGCCCCTAGCATTCCGTTAGATTCTTCTTCTTCTTCGCAGACTAGTGAGTTTCTCCCACGAGGGCTGCTACAATGGGGTGTATAGCAAATCAGAGTGACATCGATTGATGATACTTGGAGTTCGGACGTGATCGATCTGTCAGATGAGGGAGTGGAATCTGGTCTCATTCGATTCGTTTCGCGACTTGGCTTGATACCTCGTTGCGGAGGATGTGAAAGCTTTGACCTTTTGTTGTACCCTTCATTGTGCCTTTTCTGGCGTAGAGTGCCCTTCTTGGCAAGTATTTTGACAAAGGAAAAGACAGAACTCGACTCGATCGCCCTAGTTCATCACTTTGACCATTTTTTGTTTTTTTTTTTTTTTTGCTTTCTACTAAAACAATTTTGACCCACATGAGAGTTAGATTAATATGCTTGTTCAATTTTTGATTTGAAATCATGCAAGTCAGGCTATGAGCACTGAAAATTTTCCTTTTTTGGGTCCAAGAAATGGTCCAGTTTTTGGAAAAGATGGAACAATTTTCGAGAAAATTAGTCACCCTCAGTAAAAATTCTCAAAAACTATTTTTGCAAACGGCCACTTGCTCAACGAGCATGAAACCTACTCTTCAGATGCACAACCTCGGATCCAAAGGAAAACTGCCCCGTGCTTGAAGAGAGCTGCACAGCAACGGAAAGTTGCCCCTTGTTTGAACGGCACCGCGGCGCATTGAATGGCAACGGAAAGTTGCCGCTTGTTTGGATGGCACCGCAGCACGTTGAATGGTAATGGAAAGCTACCCCTTGTTTGGATGGCACCGCAGCGCGTTGAATGGCAACGAAAAGCTGCCCCTTGTTTGAATGGCACCGCAGCGCATTGTAGTCAATCCTCAGAGTGCTGAACGCAACCAAACTCTCGGATACAGTGAAGGCAAAAATGACTAGAACCATTGCATGGACACATTCAAATTTGAAGTGTTTACTACCGGACTTCGTAATGAAATTGCCTCGATCCCAAAGATGGGAATCAAGCCTTACGTAGTTCGGGGTTAAGGTACACTCGGGTATTAACCTCTCCTTTTTATGCTCTAACTTTCGCCAAGGCGCCCGTTGCAGGTTTTCAACCTTGCGAGCTTTGTTCTTCTTTCTTTTTCATTTCTTTTCTTCTTCTTTTTTTCTTTTTTTTCTCTTTTCTTCTTTTTTTCTTTTTTTTTCTTTTTTTTCTTTTTTCTCTTTTTGCTTTTTGTATATATCTTTTCTTGCTCTAACTTTTGCCTGGGTCGCCCTTTCCGGGTTTTCGGCCCAGCGAGCCTCTCAAAGGGCAAAAGTGTAACAAGTCCATGCCAAATGGTTTTAGGATCTCGAAGCCATCCGTATCCAAGAGAGTGGCTGTTGTTTTGCAAGAGGATTCATCTTCGGCTCTTCGAGCACATCTGACATCTTTGCCCCTAGTTCAAAGGGTACTTCTGTTCTAGCTTTGCAAGCTTCTTCTAATCTTCTGATCTTCTTGATCCGACTTTCCTGGCCTCTTGTTCGAGGGCTGCTTCAAATCTGGCCACACAGGCCTCACGTCGTAGTTGACCGTTGAACCTTCTGAATTCAAGTTCAAGGTTTGGAAGCAAAGGGGTTGAGTCTCGAGGCTGAGAGCGATCCTAGGTTGCACAATCTCAAGAGCGATTCCACACAGGTCTTCGCAGGACCGCGCAGATCATTTTGTTTTTGAAAATTTTTAAGAAAGTGACAAATCGCTCACTCTGAAGATAGTGTGAAACCAGTCTGGATCAAGCTAGGGTCCTTCTCAGTACTCACGCTAACAAGCATGATTTCATTCATTAATGGCTTAGCATGCCTCTCTTTCTCTCAATTGATCAAAGTTTTGCAAATCCCGAGGAATTCCTTCCTCTTCGTTTTCACCGCAGTGTTCAAAAAAGTTTTGAAAAACTTAGGTCAATACAATGACTTCAAGGCACAAAAAAGACAGAGTTCTTAGTCAAATACTGCCATCTCATTCAGAACTTCCGGCATAACTGGCACAAGGCAGAAGCAAACGCGAGAGCGTGAAAATCATCTTTGTTTTATTCAAATCATTGGCATTATCGCCTCTGGCGTAAAACAGACACAAAACAAAAAAACAAACGCAAAACAAAATGGTGACGCCCGAGGTAACACCCCTGGAATCACCCAACTCCTATATAACTGGACTGACTCGATACAACAAGACAAACCCAAAACAAAAGAGACTTACTCAAAACAAAAAGACAGACTCAAAACAAAACAACAAAACTGACCCAATACCCAAGTCAGAAAGCACAAAAACTGGTATTTGCACATTGCTCAGAACAGTGCGTGCCATTCCCACGTCTGGAGTAAATTGAGTGTCATCCACAGCTGGTTCATCCTCCGATCACATAATCACATTATCCCCCCTAAGTTCACTGATCAAATGCCGATAGACTTTGCAGGACCTGGTGCGGCAATGACCCCGTTGTTAAACAAATCTTGTACATCATGGCGCAGACGAAAGCAACTGTCGGTGTCATGACCGGTTTGTTGATGGTAGGCACAGTATTTAGTCTGGTCATGCTTTGCAGGGATAGGATCGGGTAGGGGCTGTTGTTCCAACGGTTTCAAATGTCCTTCCCGGAGTAAGACCTCTAGAGCCTTTGACAGAGGCATATGAAGTGGAGTGAAAACCCTCTTGACTCGAGGTGGGTATTTGGTTTTTTGTGAGCTACTTCCAGACGCACCGGTGAATGGGGTAGCTGTTTTTGATGCGGTAGTGGTAACCATGCCCACTTCAGAAGATCTTGCAGCTACATCACCACTGGTGGTCGTGATTCGATTTGGAAAACGCCCGCCTAGGCCGCTTCATTCTCCTGGTCAATAAGGCCTGCTTCATGGCATCTTCGACCAGACTCCCATCTCATGCAAATCTGAAAAGGTATGGAAGGAGAGCACGATCATTTTCTGCATTAGTTTGGGCTGGAGGTTGCGCACAACCATCCGTATTTGATCCTTATCCGTTGGCCTAATGGTCATCATTGAGGCCTTTGCCCTCCACCGAGCCACGAATTCAGAGAAGCTCTCTTTAAGCTCCTGCCTTGTCGTCTCAAGATCACGGGGTGTGATCTTGATCTGAGTATTGTAGGAGTATTGCGCAACGAGGGCCATCGCCATCTCCTCCCAGCTTTGTTTCACTGTATCCTCCAATTTGGCGCATCAGATGGCCCCAATACCCGCGTGGTCCCGCCAAAAAGGAGAGCTTCAGTAATCTTGTCAAGCCCATCAGCAGAACATCCGAAAACAAACTTAGGTGGACCATGGGATCTCCCGACCAAAACGGCCGATGTGAGGCATCTTGAACCTGTCGCAATGTCACGGCTATGTTGGTGTATCCGTCTTCAATGTCTGGAATAGCCTTGACTCCTTGGGATTTCTTGAACAACTTTTCAAGCTTGCTCAAATTCAACACTGTAGGGTCCACCTCGCACTCAAAAGGTGAATCTGGCAAGTTGATTGGTGTTTTAGATAACTGGGGTAGAATTGGGGGCAGAGCCGGCCTACCGAATATTCAGATTTGCTTGGACATTTGGTGTCTCCTGCATCGGAACCCTTAGTGGAGGAGGAGCTTGATGTGAGGCTGATGCTCCGGCTTGCTGTTGCAACCGAGTGATGAGCTCGGCTTGCTGACCCATGATTGCAGCCTGCTGCTTGGAAAATTCCGCTTGGCGGATAGCGTCCTCCTGCATGAGTTTCATACTTTCTTGCATCTGACGCATCATTGCCTCCATCCCTGACGTGTTCTGCTGATCCATCTAACTGACTGGTATATCTATCCTCGCAGAAACCGAGACCTCACCGACTGTTTCACCGTGAAGTGGATAAGGGCCATCGATCCGTAACTCTTGAATCGGTGATTCAGGCTCGACCGCCCTCTTCACCCTGCCTCTGGTAAAGGAACACTGATTGCCCTTGAACTGAATCTCTGACCCGACAAAGTCTATCAACACAAGTTCGGTGTACCCAGGGGATATTGGAGCCTTCTGAAGCTATGGTTCCCAGACTACCTAGCAAAAGAGAAAACATGCAGCATCTCAGCCTGATTTGACCAGAACAGATACGAACAAAACTGAATGAGTGTGCTCTCTACTAAATTCTGCCCAGAATTCTGCCTCAAATCTGATACCCTCGGGTAAAACTAATTCCCCAAATACTAATACCCTCAGGCTTGATACCCAAAATACAGAACTGGTGCCCGCAGGCCTGGTGCCCAAACTTGTAAACTGATACAAGCATTCCTGTAGAGACGCACTCTAAAAGCACATAACAGACAAGTGAGAGCCAAAACACCCCTATGTTGGGGTAGGGTTTCCCTGTCCTATTTTTGTCAGGAACTAGGGTTTCACTATGCACGCAGCGGTTTCAAACAACCTATATCGGGTAAGCAACCTGTCCTAGTTTGGAATGGTCACTACAGATTCGAATATGCACTAGGTCGAATGGTCAAAAAGGATGCCCCGGTAAAATCGGGGTTTGTGTTCCCATGCTGTCAGAGCCCACAGCCGATCAGCCTTATGGTCATGTCTTGACAAGACAAGCCTCCGGCAAATCGTTCGGGAATGGCAGATGGCAAACACGGTGTCCTAGGCGCACCAATGCAAATGCAATACAAAGAAACATACAAGTGTAATCAAAACCAGATATCATGAGTTCAAGTCAAGTTCTCTAAATCCCCAGCGGAGTCGCCAGAAACTGTAGACAGGCCCGCGGGGGGACCTCGCTACAGCTCGGACTCGATTTTGTTGTCACGGTTCTTAATCTTGAACCAAAGAGTCCAAATCCGGCAAATCGTTTTGAGAAAACAGATTTTTAGAAAAGAAGTGCCAAACATGGACTGCTTTGCCAGATACAGAGTTGCCACCTAAATATTTTATTTTTGGGAAATTTAGGAAACCCTGACTCGTTTGCCTAAGGCCACGTGTCCGTCATCACCAAAGTTGCCTCGGCTTAGGAACTTGGGTACGATTGGGGAAGGTCACTCCGTGAGCACCCCCGCTCGCCCGATCAAAGATCGGCCTCTACTAACCATGATATCTATTTTTGAAAACATTGTGTGTTCTTATTAGGTTATTAGCCTAGGTTACTATGTGATGCGACAAAGATACAAGTATAGACTTAGTCGTTCGAATTGGAACAAAACACTTCATGTTTGTTTGTGAAAATGGTTTGCTACCGCAAGTAGGCTTAAAATGCGGATTTTGCCACCCTCGGTGGGCTTAGAAAACATGATTTTGCCACGTCTAGTGGGCTTAAACAAACATTTGATGAATTGTTCCAATCCAAATAACCCAACCTCCACCCACAGGCATCCAAGCAGGTATATCACATAAGCAGTTAGCCTCATGGTAAGCATGCTATTCATGGCAGTCACTCACACGCATGCAAGGATGCTAAAGCATAAAACTTACCGAGTACTCCAAGCCAAAACAGAAACTACATTAGAAATCATGCATGATCCTAAGTATACAGAAATGCCTAATGCAACACATGCAAAAATGCAAACTATAGCAGGCTCGGCTATTCTAAACATGGCATATGGAATGCTACAGCTAACATGTATTCATCTTGGAATTGAAATACAAATGCAGTTAGTATGATGCGTCGAGTCCGATGCATGCAAAACAGATGAATAAATGCAAACATGCTATCATGCTGTATGCTAATTGAAATATGCCCTAATCTAACCATCATAAGCAGGTAAATAAAAGGGAAGAAAGACGTGGGGTTCGAAAACAAACATCACACTCACGCACACTTATTACAATTATGCCCTCACGTAGAGGGTCCGAATAAATATACAGTCCCGAATAAAAGAATAGTACAGTCCAAATATGTACAAATTCCTAATTAATTAACAAATTAACTAAGAAAACAATAAACTGGCATGCAAGCTAGGGACTGCCTTGATTCCGCTCCGGATGATGAATGATGCATGTCCGGGTAGCCTTCGCGCGGAAATCCACTGCGATGCCCCAATTAGCCTCTGTTTCGCAATGGTTTTTTGGAAAGCGCGCCAAGCCTCAGAAGACTGTTGATTCTTGATTTTGCTGCAACAGAGAGCGGGAAAGGGGCATAGCAATGTATTTTCACAAATTTATGCATGCCTCGATCATCGTGCCACCAATCACGCATCTTGATGCATGATGGCCGAGAAGTCGAATTGCACAACTCGATATGGAATGAATGCACATGAAAACTTAACAAAACCTAACTCCATCATGGATAATCCGGAGTATCGGTGACTGGGGAATTAAGACATGTTCCGTCACTCGGAGTACGAAACGCCCCTCGTTTCCCATGCTCGGGCTAACTCCTATCCCAAGCACAATGCAACATGCATGACATGCATGAATGCAAACTAAGATACAACCTAACATGCACAATGTTATGAAATGGCATACACGATGCACGAGGTAACATGGCATACACAATGCACTAATATACAACCTAGCATACACAATGCTATGAAATGGAATGTCATACACAATGCATAATGGACTTACACCAACATGAGTGGACCTCAGCCACACTCGCATAGGAGGCCATAAGATGGAAATGAGACACTCGAAATGCGTGCACCCGTGCACGCAAACCGAGGACCGAACCTAAGGCACGAATGCCACTCTAACATGACATGGAAAAGCATGGATTATGGAATACTAATCATGCAATTTTCAGAGGCAAAATGAGATGCAAAACGGCCCCGAAACATGGCGAAACAACACCCGAGGCATGGAATCAATCCCGAAACATGAAATTTGGCTCAAGGAATGACCTATAGCTATGCAATGCATGCATTATTTGAACATGAGACCTAAATACAGAGGCAAGGCAGCCCCAAAAAAGGCATGTTTCCAGTTCTAAGCAAGGCCAAACAGCGAGCACAAATAGGCCTAAGATAGCATGCAAAATTAGCCAAAAAGAGAGAGGTAATGAAACAAGTGGCAGCTGCTGACTTCAAACACAAGAGGGCCCTTCAAAAATGTTGAAGAGGGGCCCAAAATATGGCATTTTACAGTTTATTATCAGAGCCAAAACAGTGTACAAGCATGCTCAAAATACGATGCAAAATAAGGCCAAAAAGAGGCTAAAACACAAAGTATACCAAGGGTGCCTCAAACATCCAAAGACCCTTAATGAGACATGAAGAGGGGGTCAAAATAAGGCCATTTTTATTCCGGACCAGAGCCCAAAAACAGAAGCACAAGGGGCTAACAAATCATGCAAGAATAAGGCCAAGAGAGGGGTACAATGGCAAGTGGCACATGGGAGCTCCAAACAGTGATGAACCCTTCAAAAATGTTAAATAAGGGCTCAAAATAAGCTATTTCACAGTTCACAACATGCCTCAAAACAGTTTACAAATAGGCCGAAAATGCTATGCAAGAAAGGGGGATACAAGAGGGGTAATGAAGCAAGTGCAAGAAGGAAGTCTCAAACAGTGAGAGGACCTTAATGAAACATGAAAAATGGCTCAAAATAAGCCTAGTTCCAGTTAGGGTCGGAGCCCAAATATGCAAGCATAAGGAGCTAAAATATAGACCAAGAAAAGAGCAAAAAGAGGGAAAATGAGACTCACCCTTGAAGACTAGTCTTTCATCAACTCTTAGCTTGATAAAAGATGCTCCTTGCCTCTGGAAATGGCCTCCAAACTGCTGGTATGGAGTATGGGTCGGTTGGCTAGGAGATGGAGTAGAAATGGATCCAAGAATAAAGGGTTTTGGTGCTTGGAATATAGAGAGAGAGAGATTGGATGTAAACAAAATTTTCTAACCCTTTTTCCAGAGCTGGAGGGTCTGTTATATAGACACAAGAGGATGAAAAAAGAGGGGGAAAAAATGGGGGGGAAATGAAATTCAAATTTCCCCCCAAAATTGGCCTAAACGGAGATAAAGGGGGAAGTGATAGTAGGAGATCTCAAACCGATGAGAGCCCTTCAACAAATTTGAAGAGGGTCTCAAAATAAGACATTTTGTAGTTTATGACAAGCCACGAAAATAAATACAAGTAGGCCTAAACTATCATGCAAGAAAAGGGCTAAAAGAGGGGTGAAGAAGCAAGTGGCAGTAGGAGATCTCAAAAAGCAAAAGGTCCTTAATCAAACATGAAAAGGACCTCAAAATATGACTATCTCAAGTTTGGGTCGGAGCCCAAAAATGTAGAATGAAGGTTCAGGAGCCAAAACACACAATTCGAGGCCCCGAAAGTGGGCTGTTAGGTACCGGAAGTGGTGTTCGACCACGAAGTCGGTCTCCCGGACCACAGTGTCCGTCAAAAGGGAGGAAATAAGGTATGTGCCAAAAACCAGAGCAAACAGAGGTGGTTAAGCGGTCCCGAACCGAGGCACACGGCCAACAGCTCCGAAAAACCAAGAACCGGGCTCCAAACGAGAAAAATGGCCTACGACCACAAAGTTGGTCTCCCAGGCCACAGTGTTCCTCAAAAGGGAGGAAACAAGGTGTGCGCCAAACACCGGAGCAAACAGAGGTAGTTAAGCGGTCCCGACCGAGACACACGGCTGACGGCTCCGAAAATTGAAAACTGGGCTCCAAACAGGAAAAATGGCCTACGACCAAAAAACGTAGCCTACGGCCACTGAGAGATGGTCTACGAGACCTCTCGCTCCCTTCGGGAAGAGAAAACAGAGAAAACAAGGCCTGGTTCGCAAACCGAGGCAAAGCACAAAAGAGTCCGGAAGTCCGAAGGCAAGGCTTGCAGCCGGGACTCCACAACCTCTGAACGAGCACGATATGCAATATCACCAAGCGCTCAATCAGTGACGTCTGAGTCTTAAGGTCGATCAAAAATGGGGTGTCTACAGAACTCAAGTTGTCTCACCTTCAATTTGCTGATGATACAATTATTTTTTGCTAGGCTAATTGGGAGGAAATCATTGCAATAAAGAGAATTTTGAGATGTTTTGAAATAATGTCTGGGTTAAGAATTAATTTCCATAAAAGCAAAGTTTGTGGGGTTGGTGTTGAGGATGATTTGGTGAAAGCGTATGCGAAAAAACTGAATTGTTTACCCCAAAATTTGCCATTGAATTATTTGGGTATGCCTCTAGGCTCAAATCCAAGGAGGAGGAGAACTTGGCAGCCAGTTGTAGATAAATTCAAAAAGAAATTAGCACTTTGGAAGAGGAAATGTTTATCATTTGCAGGGCGGCTAACGTTGATTAAGTCTGTCTTATCAGGACTGCCATTGTTCTTTTTATCATTGTTTAAGATGCCAGTGGGTGTTGCTAAGGAGCTAGATAGAATTCAGTCTAATTTTCTTTGGGGCAGTGATAAGGTTAGGAGAAAAGTTCATCTGGTTAAGTGGGAGGAGGTGTGTCAAAATAAAAGTCAAGGTGGGCTTGGTGTGAGGAAGCTCAATGAGGTCAATGAATGCCTGTTAATCAAATGGTGGTGGAAGTACGGATTGGAAGATAAAGCAATATGGAAACAAGTGGTGTGCAGCAAGTATGGCCAAAGTGGTGGCAGATGGAGTCCATGGACAGTGGAGTCGAGGGTGCTCTCCACCATATGGAAGGATATTCTATCCTTAACTTTAAGTAACCCTTCCTTAAAGGAGTTCTTTGTGTCTAATTTCAAGATTGTGATTGGGAATGGTCTTAGGACAAAATTTTGGCTGGATGTGTGGCTTAATCATCAAAGTTTAGCTATTGTTTTCCCTGGACTTTTTGCTTTATCAGTTGAGAAGGATGGTACAGTGTTTGATCACTTTCAAAGAAAAGATGGGAGTGATGCCTAGAACTTTATTTTCCGAAGATCGCTTTTTGCTTGGGAAGAGGGGAGCTTCAGAACTTGATTGGGTATCTTCAAGGGGTACCTACCTTAAGAACTCAAGCAGAGGACTCTTGCACTTGGTTGGCTCATCCATCCGGATCCTTTTTTGTAGCCTCAGTAAGGAGTTGGATGGAGTCAAATAAAGGGTCTAATTTAAGAATTGCTAAGGCCATTTGGAAGAACATTGCCCCTCCCAGGGTTCAATTTATGACGTGGTTAGCATGGAAAGGCAGGTTGAAATCTGCTGTCTTTATGCGAAGGATTGGAGTGTTGAAGCCTGATGCAGACATTCTTTGTGTCTTTTGCAAATCTGCGGCGGAGTCTCAGAGTCATGTTTTATTGCATTGTGGTTGTATTTGGAAAGTATGGTCTAGGATTGTGGGTTGGTGGGGGTTGTGTTGGGTTATTCCTGGGTCTGTGCAAGCTTTGTTGAGTTGGTGGGATGGTTTTAAAGTAAAAAAGAATGTGCTTCAAATTTGGAAAATTGTTCCCCTGGCTGTGCTATGGTCAATTTGGAAATTACGTAATGACTGTTTGTTTAGTAATGCACATCCTAATTTTGTGGAATTAGAAGATATGGTGAAATTCAGAGTGGCTATTTGGTCAAAATCTAAGTTGAAAAATTTTCCCTATTCTCTGTCTGATATTATATCTAATATATGGCAGATTGGTTATTAAGTCCATTTGTTGGGTTTGGTATGGTGTTTTGGGTTGGTTTGGTGTGGTGTCCTTTTAGTCATGGCAGCTGCAATCCTGCTCTGCTGTGTCTCTAGTGCTTCTGGCTGGTAGCTGTTTAGTTTTGGTTTGGGTATGGTGTGGTGTACTGGGTTGTTTGGTGTTTGTAGGCTTTCTAAGAAGACCTTTGATTAAGGTGGTTTTGGAGATCATGGTGGAGTTGCCCTTTAGAATGCTGCTGCTGCCGTCTGGTGTATGGTGGAGTGCTCTTCTGCAGCTCTGCTCTGCTATGTCAATGTGTGGTGTTCTGGGTCCTTTGATGTCTAATTCTGCTCATGCTGTGCTGCTGTTTCTGCTCTGCAGTTTCTGCTTTGCAGTGTCTATTTTGTGCTTTCTGCTGTTTGCTGATGCTGCTGTCTGGTGTAGGAGGATTTAAATCTTTTCTGCAGTTCTGCTCTGCTATATCTATATGTGCTTCCCAGTTGTATGCAGATGGGTTTGCAGTTTGGTTCGTAGCAGTGTTGTGTGTAGCAGATGGGCATGTAGCAGATTGGGTATGTAGCAGTCTTGTTTGAAGTGCTCCCCTGGAATGTATGTATGTTGCTGCCTATGAGTGTAACCTGTTTGGTTTGTTGTGGTGTTGGAGTGCATTGTCATAAAGATGTGTAAGGCCACATATCAGTAGCTTGGAGGGGTAGCAGCTGTGCCTTGTTCACTCGGGGTACATAGTCTTGTCTTTGTTTTTGTTTTTTTCCCTTCTGTTGTTTTTTCCCTTCCTCTCTTCTTGGTTCTTCTTTCTTCTGATTGGTTCCTCATCAATCTTGGGTTAAGTGCTAGCAAAGGATTGTGCTTCCTTATCGGTGCCAACCTAGTTGGGATTGGTAAGGTTAGTTATGATGCTCCGTGCACTTCCCTTCTTTGTTGATGTAAGTTTTTTGCAAGTATCGTGCTTTCTTTATCAATAAAGCTTTCTTTTCCTGATAAAAAAAAAAATGTCCTCCATGAAATATGAGCCTCCAAGTGAGGAGATTTTTGAAGAAAAAAATTTATGGATTTTTTTTATTATTTATTTAAAAAAATAAAAACACAACTAAACACATGCGTGCAATTTTGTAAAGTTATTTTTTGATGGTATGAATAATAAAAGAAAATGAATGAGAATTCTAAGTTTAAGAACTTCATTTGATTAGGAATTATCTAAGCAAAAATGATAAAATTTTAAGGTCTTGTTTGGCGTACACTATTTTATCATATCTTTTTATTTTATTTGGGTCATATCATCTTTCTGCCGTATTGTATACTAGCGTATGCCCGAGCCTGAAGGCACGGTACAATTAATGATGAGATTAAAATATAAATCAAAATTAGAGAGGAATGTATTCAAATTTATTTATTTATTTTTTTTCTTTTTAAAGAGTAGGTAATGAATTCACAGAAAGGAAAAAAATTCCTAAATGAAGACATGAAACACCAATTTATTAGTAACCCAAATAAATTTAAGGAACCCCCAAAATTAGGAACCTCCATGACTCCCAAAAGGATGTAAACCAATCATATATTTTTATTGTTTTTATTTCCTTCCTGGACCAATCACAGGTGAGTGAGAGTTATAAAGTTGTATTTTTTTAAGAATATGTAGCATTTTTTATATTTTTAATAAAAAAAAAAAATCTTCCCAAGATAAATTGCACTTCTCCCAAATTGCAATCTCTCAATTTTCTCACCCACTCTCTCTCCTCTTCTCTATTACCTTAGTCTCTCTCTCTCCCAAAGACTGTAAAACATTAATCTTCTCAACTGTCTCTCTCTCTCTCTCTCTCACCGACTGATATCCCCCCGTTCCTCTCTCTTCTCAAATGAAGACTCTCTGTTTCCTTAAGTTATAGATGATAATATTAAATTTTTTTAAAAAATAATTGTAAACTAAAAATAGATTGAACAATTTAATTCCCAATAGAACCCAAGCATTATATTAAAGAATATTAATGAGTTAACGTTGTGCACTAAAATGATATGAACAACTGATAAAAAAATTTAAAAAAAAAATCAAATAAAACTATTCATTTGGTTTGCTCAGATGAACACACCATGAAATTGGATCAAGGGACTAGAACAATAAATCAAGGACCAAAACAACATCCATCCAGCAATGTGTACATCAGCATGTTTTGTAGATCAAAAGAGAAATAGTTGTATAACTTAATCAGCATAATCCACAAATGTAAAAGTAAATATTTGTAATCCACTACACAAATTGAAGGAAAAAAGAAAAAGAAGAAAAAGAAATCTCTCAAAGAAAAAAAAAGCCCTAATTTAAGTGTAGAAGATAAGGCAAAAATGGCCAAATAATGTTTCATAGTAGCGGAAGCAAAACAATTCCAAACCAAAAATTAGTATGTGAACATAGTTTACAAATCAAACCAATATGAAGGACTCCACATCTCTGCCAAAAAAATAATGTTCACACCACAAAATCTACACATGAAGAATCAAGATTTAAATTAGACATGCTCAACCCCAAAGTCAGAACCAATGCAATTCAAAATCTGTCACATTAGCTAAAAAATACGCAACATCAACGAAATAGCAAAAAAAAATTATGAGTTCACTACATAAGAAAGTACTGTCTCCTCTCTTATGAGTTCACCACATAGCTAAAATTCATGGTATAACTTTCTTAATAAGGGATTGAAGTAGTACCTGATTGCTCAGTTTTCACTATCTACTTTGCTCACAAATGAAAAGCAACTTGGACTTGCAATTTCTTATAATGGTTTCATATATTTTACTATAAAAGTAAACTTCATGGTCTACCATGTTAATTTCTTGGTACATCATTCATTTTCTTAAAATCAAACCTCAAGATTATCACCAGGTTCAATTAAAGCCGTCAGGACACAGTTCTCACTATAGAAATTTGGGGTTTTACATCAAAAATATTTTACTCATCTAAAACTTTTCATTTTTGTTAAAATTATGTGGACTTTTAACTAAGTCTTCCTCTTGGGTAGATTCAGCACTCGGATTGCACGGCTCAAACCCCCTCATATACTAACGGAAAAAGTCCAATACTTGGCCGGCCTTGATCCTTACAGGTGGTACATTACAGCTGTATACTTTTTTTCCCCCCAAAATCTGTATCCGGGGGGGAAACTTTTTGGGGGGAAACTTGGCTTGTTTTTCCCCCCCATTTTTTCCCTCCTTTTCTCCCCCTCTTTGGCCAATATAACCAGCCTCCCAGGTCTGGTTTAGGGGTTGGAAAAATTGCCTTGAGCTTGCATGTACATCCCTCCTCTCTCTCTCTCCCTTCAAGCTTCAAAACATCAAGTTCTACACCCCTTTCTTCATCACCACCTAGCACTACACTACCACTTTCATTTCCAGCAGCTTGGAGCTCTTCTCAAAGGCTAGGAGGCACTATTTTTCAGTCCAAGAGGCAGCCAAGGCTTGGCCTTCAAGGGTAAGCACCATTTTCCCCTTTTCTAGCTCATTTTTGTACCATTTCTTAGCCCTCTTTTCTTACTGTTTTGAGCTCCGGCCATAACTGGAAATGTCATTTTTTTGAGCTCATTTTTCTGTTTCATTAAGGGTCTTACCCTGTTTGGGACTCCCATCTTGCACTTGCTTCATTACCCTTCTTTACGCCATAATTTTGCATAGTATTTTTGGCCTATGTGTAATCTGTTTTGGAGCATGATGTAAACTGTAGATAGGCTTATTTTGAGCCCTTATTCAACATTGAAGAAGGGCTCACCACTTTTTGGGACCTCCATGTATCACTTGCCATTGTACCCCTCTTTGGTCCCCATTTTTGCATGATTTATTAGCTTATTGAGCTTCTGTTTTTGGACCTTGGTCCGAACTGAAAAGAGGCTTATTTTGACCCCCTATTCATGTTTTATTAAGGGTCTATGGCTTTTTGAGACACCCTTTGTATACTTCATGTTATAGCCCTTTTTGGTGGCCTCATTTTGCATGATATTTTGAGCCTATTTTTACACTGTTTTGAGCTCGGCCATCAACTTTAAAAAGCATTATTTTGGGTCCCTATTCAACATTTTTGAAGGTCCCTCACTTGTTTGAGACCTCCATGCACCACTTGCTTCTTTGCCCCTTTGTTGGCCTATTTCTTCCATAGCATTTTGAGCATACTTGTATCTGTTTTTGGAGTTTGTCATAAACTTTAATACATCATATTTTTTTCCCCTATTCAATATTGTAGAAGGCCCCTTCTCTGTTTGGGGCCAGCATTTGTGACTTGCTTCATTATCTCCCCTGCGGAGCCATTTTTGTATGCTAATTTAGCCCTACTTGGGCCCACTGTTTGGCCTCGCTCTAAACTGTAAAAATTCTTGTCTCAGGGCTTCCTTGCTTCTGTATTTTCATTTCATATTCAAATTATGTATGCATTGTATATAGTTCTGAGCCATTTCATGCTAAAAACCCGTGTTTGGGACTCGTTTCATGCATCGGGTTTCATTTTACCGGGTTTCGGGGCTGTTTTGAATCTCATTTTACCTCTGATTTTTGCATGATAGTATGCCATTTTTTGTGTTTTGCCATGTCTTGTTAGAGTGGCATTCCGTGCCGTAGGTTCAGTTCTCAGTTTGCGTGCACGCATGCACGCATCTCGAGTTGTCTCATTTTCATTATCATGGCCTCTCATGTGAGTGTGGCTGAGGTCCACTCATGTTAGTGTAAGTCCATATTGCATTGTGTATGCCATTTCATTCCATAGCATTGTGTATGCTAGGTTGTATGTTAGTGCATTGTGTATGCCATATTATCTCGTGCATCGTATATGCCATTTCATAGCATTGTGCATGTTAGGTTGTATCTTAGTTGCATTTCATGCATATCATGCATATTGCATCGTGTTCGGGATAGGAGTTAGCCCGGGCACAGGAAACGAGGTACGTTCCGTACTCCGAGTGACGGAACGTGTCTCAATTCTCTAGTCACCGACACTCCGGATTATCCATGATGGAGTTAGGTTTTGTTGTATTTTCATATGCATTCATTTCATATTGAGTTGTGCAATTCGACTCCTCGGCCATCATGCATCGATATGCGTGATTGGTGGCACGAGGATCGAGACATGCATACATTTGTGAAAATACATTGACATGCCCCTTTCCTGCTCTCTGCAAAGAAAATGAAGAATCGAACTTTTTGGAGCTCGGCACGCATTTCAAGAACAGGTGCAAACAGAGGCTAATTGGGGCATCGTCATGGATTTCCGCACAAAGGCAACCCGAACATGCATCATTCATCACCCGGAGCGGAATCAAGGCAGTCTTTGGCTTGCATGCCAGTTTTACAGCTTTCTTAGTTAATTTGTTAATTAATTAGGAATTTGTACATTATTTGGACTGTATTATTTGGACTGTACTATTCTTTTATTCGATTGTATATTTATTCGGACCTCTGTAGGCGAGCAAAATTGTAATAAGTGTGGGTGAGTGTGATGTATGTCTTCCAATCCCACGTCTTTCTCCCCTTTTATTTACCTGCTTATGATGGTTAGATTAGGGCATATTTCAATTAGCATACAGTATGATAGCATGTTTGCATTCATTCATCTGTTTTACATGCACCGGGCTCAGCGCATCATACTAACTGCATTTGTATTTCAATTCCAAGTTGAATACATGATAGCTGTAGCATTCCATATGCCATGTTTAGGATAGCCGAGCCTGCTAAGTTGCATTTTGCATGTGTTGCATTAGGCAATCTGTATATTTAGGATCATGCATGATTTCTAATGAGTTTGCTTTTGGCTTGGAGTACTCGGTGAGTTTTATGCTTTAGCATCCTTGCATGCGTGAGTGATCGCCATGATAGCATGCTTACCATGAGGCTATTTGCTTATGTGATATAACCTGCTTGAATGCTGTGGGTGGAGGTTGGGTTATTTGGATTGGAACAATTCATCAAATGTTTGTTTTAAAGCCCACTAGATAGTGGCAAAATCATGTTTTCTTAAGCCCACCCGAGGGTGGCAAATCCACGTATTAGCCTACTTACGAGTAGCACCATCAAACCATTTTCAAACAAACAAGCATGAAATGTTTTGTTCCAATTCAGCGATCCATCTATACTTGTATGTCAGGCATCACATAGTAAATCTAGGCTAATAACCGGAATAAGAACACACAATGTTTTCAAAAATAGATATGATGGTTAGTAGAGGCCGGTCTTTGATCGGGTGAGCGGGGGTGCTCACAAAGTGACCGTCCCCAATCGTACCCAAGTTTCCAAGCCGAAGCAACTTTGGTGATGACGGACACGTGGCCTTTGGCACCGAGTCAGGGTTTCCTAAATTTCCCATTAAAAAAACATTTAGGTGGCGACTCTGTATCTGGCAAAGCAGTTCATGTTTTGGCACTTCTTTTCACAAAAAAATCTGTTTTCAAAATCGATTTGCCGGATTTGGACTCTTTGGTTCAAGATTAAGAACCGTGACATTTGAGTCCTTGAACTATAGTGACCCCAATATGAACGGAACGGGACTTAACCCTCCCGGGGCGTTCAAGGACGTCTACAGGTGTTGTGCTGTCTCAAGGATACGGGAAAACACTTTATCAACCTCTGTTGAGTGATCTGCATAGACTTGCTTAAGCACCTCTGCAATACTTCCAGGATCACTTATTTTCTGCCAACTACAATCACATAAATAAAGCACTTGCTTAGTTAACTGCAACAATCAGACCTTTTTTTTTTTTTCGAACTATAAATTACTAAATGAAGACCTGTCTTGTGTTTGACCATATAGCTAAAATTATGAGTTCACCACATAGCTTAAATTTTGAGAATAAAGATTAGCTTTCCAAGACACATTGATTGCTGCTTTTGAAATGAGGCTAATGAGAATAAAATGAGAACAAAATTCGTAATTTTGATGCTCATATAATTTTCTAAAATGAGAATAAAATTTCAAACCAATATGAAGGACTCACAGATGTCAATGAAATGCCACTGCAAAAATAACAGATGTTAATGAACATCCACCTAAACTACAGATGTCAATGACATTGGAAAGATATGAATGAAGTGCATGTAATAAAAAATTTAAAACATGAAAAAAATTTATTAAAGACAACCTTTGTTATCTTCAGCTTCGGCATTGATTGAGCCTCTAGAGTCTTCAAATCCATTTGGCTCTCCGACACCATGAGATCAACCAACGACCCACCATCTGGGTCGATCAGAGAGCTCTTGACAGCTAAAGGGTTTTTTGCGGAACAATCTACACAACTCATTCTTCGAACAAATGAAAGAGAAGAAATACAATAAACAAATAAAATCTATACAATCTATGTACAAACAATCCCCAAAAACAGACCCTCTATGTAAAAGAATCACTAAAACTTGTATATATACATTCCCAGTTTCGCCTAATCAATTGATAGTAATCTACATTCCCAGTTTCGCCCGACGCAACTCTCTGTTTCAGTTGCTGAATCTTGGTGGCTAAAGTACAAAGTTTTCCAAGAATTTCTCGGTACCTCACGTTGTGTCGCTTCCAGGCCGGACCGGGGAGTTTCCAATCGCGTAGAATGGTGTTGTACAGAAGTTTCAAACATATCGAGAGAGATAAATATATACGTGGGTGAGAAACGTGGGTTCCTTGTGCAGAGCTAGGGTTTCGGTCTTTGAGAGAGAGAGAGAGAGAGAGAGAGAGAGAAAAGCGTGCACGTTGGTGAGAAGCGTAGAAGAGGGAGGGACAAAGAGAGAGAGAGAGAGAGAGAGAGATGGCTTTGAGAGAGAGAGCGTGGATGTGGTTTAACACGTGGACGTGGATATGGGTGGAATCTAAAATTCTTAGATTAGTTTATACATTTTTGAGTGTTGGATGTTATTATTAAAAGTCATCTCAACCGTTGAAATGTCCTAGTAGGACAATTGTCTCTAGGACATTTTCAAAAAGTCTCTTGCCATATTATATAGATTTTTTTATAAAAAATAAAAAAAATATACTTATTTAAACTATTCCAAACAACCCTTAAATATTAAATATCCATTTACTTATTTTAATAGTTCTTACTTTTTTTAAGTATTCGAGATTTTACTGAACACCTGCGAAGGGAATGAAATTCTCAGTTAATGTGAGAATCTCATTCCACCTAAATAAGGTTTGTTTAGGATGTAGATTGATTTTTTGATTATTTTAGCCTGAGGTTAAAAAACTTAATTTGAGATAGATTTTTTAATTTTTTTAATTTTTGTGAGAGAAAAAATAAAATGATTAACTGTGAATCAAAAAATTTGGCATGCTAAACGTTGGTTAAATTAACTGTGAATCACATTCTATTCTTGAATAGAACTAAATACGATTTGAAATTAAATTCCCATTATGCCTCTCCTAATAGAATCGCATCAATTGAAGAAGCAACTGAGCTTTCAGAGCTTTTGGAAGATTCACAAAAATTGGTCACTGTAAGCTCACTTCTAAATTTTCTTGTGCATGAACCTTTTTATGTGCATTTAGAATAAAAAAAAAAACTGCAAATGTAAACATATGGAAGATTCTCGATTAACTGTAACGTTAGTCATTTGTTTTCTTCTACTGTACAGTGTTCGGGTTATAAAATTGTGCTGTTAATTTTTTTAAGGATAAATTAGAAATACACTCTTGACGTTTGATTAAAATACAAATTGTTTTTTGTGGTTCTAAAAATTACATTTCACCCTTAAGATTTCTAATTTCATAACAAATCACCTATTTTGTTAATAAATTATTAAACCAATCAACAGTTTTTAATGATGTTAGAAATATGTTTCAATTAATAATTTAGATAATTTTATTATTGTACACTAAAAAACTCTAATATAATACTTAAAAAAAACTCCTTAATATAACACTCTAATATAACACACAAAAACTCATTAGTGTAACATTCTAATGTAATACAAAAAAAAATCATTAGTGTACTTTTTCCAGACGTAACACTTCAATATAACATTGCAAAAAAAATTCCTTAGTGTAATACTTTAATGTAACACACAAAAAACTCTTTGGTATACTTTTCCCAAACGTAACGCTTCAATGTAATAAAAAAAAAAAAAAAAAAACTTCTTAGTTACTTTTTCTAAATGTAACACTCCAATGTAACACTTAAAAAAATAAATAAATAAATAAAAAAAAATGTGAAATTCTTCAAACCATTTCGAAAGGAGTACAAATATTCCTTAGTAAGTTTTGAACAAATGTATAATTTCAAACTGTGAGTATTACGTTTGAAAAAAAGTACACTAAGGGATTTTTTTTAGTATTTTTGTGTGTTACATTGAAATAGATTATATTAGAGTGTTACATTTGAGATTACACTAATTAAAGTATTACGTTTGGTAAAAGTATACAAAGAAATTAATTTTTTTTAAATTTTTTTTATTTTTTTGGAGAGTTATGTTTGGGAAAAATATACCAAAGAATTTTTTTTGAGTGTTACATTGTACCAATTGAGAAAAGTACACCGATGAGTTTTTTAGTGTGTTACGTTGAAGTGTTACGTTATTGGAGTATTACATTAGAGTTTAAGTTTTTGTTCGTAATGTGTGATTTGTTCTAAACTGAGGGAAAATTCAAAATTTTTATAGTGCAAATTGCCTAAATGTGTAATTTTACATTTTGAGAAAATCACTTTTATCCCTAAAAATTAAACCCAAACATGTAAGTGACTATCCTTTTATGTAATTTTCACTTTAATGGGACCTTTAGATTTATAAATAAAAACGAAAAAAAAAGAGGACTAAGCCGTTCACAAGATCACATTTTGAGATTTATTGGTGCTTCACCTTTTTTATTTTTCATATTTTTTTTATTTTTACTGATTTTTTAAAAATCTTTTAAGCAATTTTTTTTTTTAATTTTTAGACACACATAACATAAATACACTCAAAAAGTATAATTTTCGTGAAAAAATATTTTAAAAATCCACTAAATTCTTCCGTATATATATATATTGTATTTTTGTGTATTTACTTATTTTTTAAAATATTTTTTTACAAATATTTCATTTTTAGATATATCTAAGTAAGAACCATCTAAAAAATTAAAAAAAAAATGCTTAAAATTTTAAAAATATTCACTAAAAACTAAAAAAAAAAAAAAAAAAAAAAACAAACAAACAAACAAAGAACAAAAAACAAAAAATCCAGTTTTTAGAAAACTGAATTCAAAAAATTGAAACCAAACACACTGAATATTTTTTAAAAAATTTAACTTCTTTAATAGTATAATTATTATACTTTAAAAATATTAATTTTTTAAAATATCCTTTGATAATATATATTTTTTAAAAATATCAATTGTCATAATTGTATTTTTATGTTGTTAATGAATTTTTTTTGTTTATAAAAAAAGCAAAATAGGAAATCATATTATTTTAGTCCTTCATTTTGAAAAGGGACTAATATTTTTTAATAATAAAAAATAAAATAAACGGTTAATATTTTGGGACAGAAGGAGTACAAAAATTGATACAGGGGAATAACAGTAGAGTAGAGTGGTAAGAGGAAAAAAATTTATATATTTTAATAATTAAAATATCATATACTTTCTAATGATTTGTATTTTTTTTTTATTATTGTATCACTATACACTTAGGCCTCGTTTGGAAACAAACTATTTTAGTAATTTTTTTATTTTTTACGAAAAAATGTGTAAAAAGTAAATAGAAAAGGAAATCTTTGAATTTTTTTATATAATTTGTTGAATTTTTAACTTTTGTAATAACTTTTTGACTTTTAAATTAAAATATAATGTTATCAAACGAGACCTTATTTCCCTTTATATCATACATAAAAAGGACTTCCACCAATATGAAAGGACTTGCACCCCTTGCAATGCTTGATTGTATGTCATTTCAAAGTAAGCATTGTTTGGAAAAATTATTGCAAGTAAGAGCATCTCCAATGGTTTGCCATTAGAGCTGCCAAAATTATAATATAGCAGTTTTGAGGAAAAATGGGTTCTCCAATGGTGAGATATAGCAGCTCTTAAAAATGGCAAATGCCAAAGTTGTTGCCAAGTTTGACAACAACTTTGGCAAATGACAAATCTGTTAGCTCACCCAAAACCAACTGATTTTCTTCATTCCTTCCTTCACTTTCTACCTTTCTCATCCTTTTCTAGAATAAACTCAAACAAAAATAGATCAATAATTTCATTTTGCGAAATTCACGAAATTTGTTTTAAACAAAACTCGCCAATTTGTTTAAACAGTGTTGGGAATTAACATTTGGAAAAAGAAAAAAATCAACAATTTTTTTTAAACAGAATTTCACTAAAACAACAACATTCAAGCAATCTCAAACAAATCTCAAGTAATCTCAAGCAATAATCAATAAATCTGAAGTAGAGTTTAAACAATAAATACTTGGATTTAAAGAAATAGGTTGAAGCTCAGTGCAGTTGCTTCAGCTTCATCTTCTTTGTTTTCATATTCTTCTTAAAGTGATTTCAAGGGTTTCGGTTTCTCACTAACAAATCGAAGATAAAGGTTTAGGATTTCTCACAGACAAATCAAAGATAAAGGTTTAGGGTTTCTCACAGGCAAATCGAAGATAAGGTTTAGGGTTTCAGTTTCTCATAGTTCTGCGATCTGAAGATGGGGTGGATGAGGTTGTTGTCATCGACTGATCTTCACCGAGGGTCACTGATTTCTCTCTCTCTCTCTCTCTCTCTCTCTAATCTTCACTGATCTGAACATTCTAGAGTCAAAATGGACACAGAGAGAGAGAGAGAGACAATTGGTGATCGGTGATGAAGGTTCATCAGGAATGAGAGAAAGGTTTAAAGGATGAAGAGAGAGAGAGAGAGAGAGAGAGAGAGAGAGAGAGAAAGAGACGACTGAAACAAAGAAACCAAGAGTTAATCTCAAAGAAACAAAGAGTTGTGAAACAGGGTTGTGGTGGAGAAGAGAGTTGGACAAAGAAATTTAGGGTTTGAGGATTGGAGATCGACGGTGGGTGTGATAGTAGTTCTGCTGGTTGTGGTGGTGGCGGTTCTTATGGTTATTGTGTGGTGATAAAGAAGTTGACAGACGATGGGGGACAGAGTATAAGGGAAAGGTTTGGAGACAGTAAAAGAGAGAGAGAGAGAGAGAGAGAGAGAGAGAGAGAGAGATGAAGATAATGAGAGAAAGGGAGACAGAGGCAATGGAGAAAGATAGAGAGATAGAGAGAGACAGAGAGACGAGGGTTCATCTGAAGTGAGATGATTCACCGTTGGGTTATTTAATCCAACTGTGCTCTTTTGTTATTAGAATGCACAAATTGAGCAATGACTCTTTTTCTTCCTCCAATTCAGAAAAGTTTGAAACGACTCTATTTAACGGTTATAAATTAAACAGATAAAAAAAAAAGGCCATATTTTTACTCCCTATAAATATAAACAACCAATCTTAATTTGAATTCACAACTTTTAATGTACATAATTTTTTTTACGTTTGATTTTTTAGACAATCAGTATGGAAGTTTCATCAAAAACACGGAGAGGAAATCATTCACCACTCAAGAAGATATGGCAATTTATAGAGTTTGGTGTCATATTACTGAAGACCTAATTGTTGGGAATTCATAATCTCATTCTCATTTTTGGGGGAGAATTTTTAAAACTTATTGCTCGCTATAGAATGATCACTCAAGAACACAAGTGTTTATCTCATATCGATGAAGTGTAATCATGAATTGTTGTAACAAATTTCGTGGGCGTTTAGCGCAAGTCGAAAATCTATACCCAAGCAGGATGTCTCAAGTTGATATAGTAAGATTTCATCTTCATTTATTATGTTAGTTTTTTTATTCTGTATCATATCAAAATTAACTAATTAATTAATTTAATATTTTATTGATACAGATGCTTCAAGCAAAACTTTTATACCATCACGATGAGAATAAATATTTTGCTTTTGAATATTGTTGGCCAATCTTGCAAAACAATATTAAGTGGCAAGATGTAGCTCATACAAACACAATGAAGTCAAGGATACATACACCGTTTTCTCCTAACGTAGCCCTCGATTCCCCTATGGATAACTGCATTTCTCTTGCAGACCACAACAGTCTAAGTGTTGGTAACAATCCAACTACTGGTAATAATCTAATCGGTGAGGGTAAAAGGCCTATGGGTAGGAAAGCTACAAAAGAATTATTTCGGACAAATCAAGTTGGTGAAGCTGAAGTCCACAAATTTAGCAATGTGTTGGAGACTAATACCAACACCTTGCTGAGAGGAAATGAAAAAAACTGAAAGAGAAGAAAAAAGGATTCAAACACTGCAGGAGATGAAAGAACTTGAGATAAAAAGACAAGAACATGAGATCAAAAAGAAAGAACATTTGATAATGACTATAGCCATTTCTTATATGGACCCTTAGATGAAAACGTATTACATAATACGAAAAAATGGAATTTTTGCCAAGTGGTCCGCAAATGATGGCAACTTAAATTACTATTTTCCTTTGCCTCTTGATGCATAATTACGGGAGAATGCATTTTTTAATTTTGCAATGTCATTTATTTTTAATGTAATTTTTAGTCTTTATTTGCAATGTCATTTTTATGTTCCAATGTAATTTTTAGTATTTAAAATTTTTTTATTTTTTATATTTGTCTAGTTGGTTATAATATAAATATATAATTTTTTTTTACAAACAATTAAAAAAAGGTCACAAAAGACAAAAAATAAAAAATAAATAAAAAAAAACACTAAAAAACCTAAATCCAAACAACACTTACAAATTTGGAGGGAAAGTTTGTTGAGATTTGCCAAAATAGCATGTGTACCACTGGAGTACCATTTCTATAATTTGACAAATTACTACTATTCATTAGCAAATTATAACAATAGCAATGGTATTATAGCAAATACCATTGGAGATGCTTTATAAATAAATAAAAAAACCTGAAGTTAGTGAAAATTTTCAAAATTGTAATACATGTAGAATGAATGAAAAAAATGTCAACAGAGGAAATATATTATTGGTTAGATCAAAATGTCTTTCCCTCTTTGCTTTTCATCCTTAAAAAGTAGCTAGACTTTACACATTGTTGTTATGTTGATGAAAAAAAAAAAAAAAAAAGGAAGGTGGAGAACTGAAAAGAAGAAGGTGATGAGGAAAACAAAATAGTGTAGATGACAGTAGTAGAGGGAGATTGCTTAAAGCTGTACAAGAGTTTTAACCTCATCCACCACATCATTCCCAAGGAAAATACCTGCGTACAAAATCACTACAGAGTACAGATAAGCGAAATGAGGATGTCCCGCTCCACACAAATACATAAACTCTACAGTTGAATTTGTTAAAGATCTCGATGCTAAGCTGGTCATGGCATAGTAATGTGCAAAGATCATATGCTTAATGGTTATGAGTTGGTACTTGTGTTGTTGTAATAAGAGCTTGGAAGCTCTTAGTGTTGGTGTTTCAAAATCAATCCAATTATGTGTTTAGTACTTGTCTATCTAGAGGACATTAATAAGCTTTTGAGTGTTGGTTGCTAGCTCTTTCCCTTTCACCTTAAATGCCTCTACTCCATCTCCATCCATGTGTTTTTGGTGTCACTGGCATTGAAAAATGATAACCATTACCTGCTAAAGAATGGTGTCTAAACCAACTGTTTGCCTGTGCAAATGTTGGTTGATAGTGCCTCTTACTACCTCTATCTCTAAAGGAGCACATGTGACTGGTCTCCATAACTTAACTGCTTACGGGCTTTCATTTTCATCTAGATCTCAAACAAATGCGTTTTGAATTCTACTGTATGTAAAGGATGGATGATAATATGTTTCACCACTCTCATAGCCAGAAGCCTGATTCACTTTCTTTGGTCATTGTTGTAGCGATTATAGACTTGTTGGCTATGTACTTCATTAATTATCATGGCGATAGGCTTCACCATTTGCTTATGATGCTCGCGCTCTCCGAACTACACTAAGACAAAGATGAATATTTAGTAAACCCCCTTGTTGTATTACTGCCTATCAAATTTTCACAATTTGTTGACTTATGAAAGCACTCACACTCAATTACTTAAGTTAAATTCCCACATCTTTTTTTTATTATTACCTTTATTGTAATAAGCCTATCCTCTCTTCTCTGACCATATTCCAAAATAAAAATATCAAATTATCAAAACTGATTAACATATCTATCTCAATCTTGTGGCAATTTCCCCTTCAAATCATATCAAGGGTATATCATATCCTCTACAACCTAAAAATTCAATGCAATACAATTGATCATATTTTTCCTTTGATATGTGTGTTTTGTGCAACCAATTAGTTGATCTGTAGCTAACTTCAAATTCTTCATTGCCTGGATGAAATTGCAGGATATTAGATTTGAATTAAACATGTGCAAAACATGTTTGAACAGGTATGAAACCTGTTCAGTTTGAATAAACAGATACACACCTATTGGGTTCAAATTTTGAACAGATAAAAATCGTATGGACCTGTTTGGATGTAAGGAAAAAATCGAAACAAATTATTGCCGGAATTAATTTTAATTCTAGACAGAAATTTTATTTTACCAAAAAATAAAAATAAATTCAAATGTTTTTTGCCCAAAAAGATTAGTACTAGGCCAAACAAGCCCAACCTCACACCATGCACCCGCGCCCAAGCTAGCCAGCCCAAACGTATGGCGCGAGCGTGGTGATTTTTTGGATCCAATGAGTCTAGCCCATTTTGTCCATAACCTCCCTTTCTACAAAACTTGAATGCCCCTTAGAGCCTACTCCAAGTTCCAACTCCAAACCTTATAAACCCATTCAAAGTTTCCTACCAAATCAATGTGGGACAAGTCAATTCTCAAACCTTAAGAAATTTCCACCAAAAACTCCATTTCCATGGAGGTCATTTTGGCTTTAATTTTCCATTCACCCAATAATGGTTTTGAGCAAGCAAATATACCACGTAAATCACAACGCGGCATAGAACGTGTTACCACTTAGATCCGCTAACTTTGGTGCATGGGTCCCACCTAAAAAATAGATCAAAGTTTGGAAAAAAATTCTATTTTCTAGAATTTCCAAAACCAGTTTCTAACACTCAGCAACTGTGCTACTCAAACAATCAATTGGTTTACACCCGAATAAAAAGTTTATTGATCCCATTCAAGGTTGTGGGCTTCTCTATTTTGTATCATCATTTTTTTTTTTTTTTTTTTTTTTTTTTTTTTTTTTTTTTTTGACATACATTCAAAGCGTGTGCAAAAAAATCAGACTCAATAAATTGTGTTAAGTTTCAAGAGAAATAATTAAAGATGATAAGAATTGCATAGTCAATATGTTTAATGAAATATATGACTTTGTGACTTGGTGACATGAAAACAACAGTTAGATACTTGTAAATGGAAGGTTGAGGATTCAACTCTTTTTAAGAGCTAATTTAATAACTAATAATTGACTTTTGTCAATAAAAAAAAGAAAAGAAAAAAGATTGTAAATACGCATGTATATGTCTATTTTGGTATGAGAGACAAACAAAGAGAGATAGAGAGAATTCTGCTAATAAAAACTTACAATATTAACTGATACAAAAGTAGCCACAAAATAGATTATACATGCAAATTGTTAACAGCCAATTCATCTAAAAACTTGAGTTGTTAAAGAGGGCATTCTAACTTAAGCTTATCCCATACTCGTATATATTTGGCTAATAAATATTAGGAACTAAATACACGATATTCGTGCATTGATAATACCCTCTGGAACTTATTTATTTATTTTATCTCACACACTTAGAAGCTTCACCACACTGCAATTATTGGCTGATAACATTTGACACACACACACCCAAAGGTGTCTATGACTTGAGATGGTGAGTCTCAATATCTTTGGTGACATTGATGATGAAATCCATCCACGTATTTGGATCTTCCACATTCTCACTCTTCTTCTCATACTCAAAAGTCCATGTCACCAAGTTGTTTTCGCCCTTCGTATCCACATGGACAGTGACTTTGAATGCCTTGTACAGCTCTGTGAGTTCTCCTTCAATAACCTTGAAGGTCACTGACTTGTTTTCCTCATCTATTGCTTCGACAACCTCCTTACCAACCTTCTTTTTCCCATCTACAACATCATTCAAAAATTTACCCAGTTCAAGAAATAGATTAAGGTCTTGTTTGAAAATAGGTTATTTTAGTAATTTTTTAGTTTTTTTTTTGTTAAAATATGAGATAAAAAAAAATTAGTATATTTGGAATTATTTTTTTAGTTTTTTACGAAAAGATGTGTAAAAAGTAAAAAGAAAAGAAAATCTTTGATTTTTTTATATAGATTGTTGGTTTTTTAGTTTTTTTAAAGACTTTTTGACTTTTAAGCTAAAGTAATAAGTTGTCAAATGAGGTCTAAATGTTATCCATCATCAGGTTTTTTTTTTTATAATCGTTTTGTATTATTAGTATTTTATGTGAATATGAGTAATGGAATTTTTTTTTAAATTATTAATAAAACAACATATATACTTCTACAACATAATTTTAAAATAACTATCATGATTTGAATTGATATCAGCAATACGCTCATAAATCAATACGCTCATAAATCAATCATTATCAAACATTATTAAAATATGAGATAAAAAAATTAATATATTTGGAATTATTTTTTTAGTTTGGAAATAGGTTATTTTAAATTTTTTAGTTTTTTTCTTAAAATATGATATAAAAAAATTAGTATATTTAGAATAATTTTTTTAGTTTTTTACAAAAAAGATGTGCAAAAAAATAGAAAGAAAAAAAAATCTTTGACTTTTTGATAGATTGTTGGTTTTTTTAGTAACTTTTTTATTTTTAAGCTAAAACAATAAGTTGTCAAATGAGGCCTAAATGTTATCCATCATCAGGTTTTTTTATAATCGTTTTGTGTTATTAGTATTTTATGTGAATATGAGTAATTGAAATTTTTTTTTTTAAATGATTAATAAAACAACTTATATACTTCTACATCATGATTTTAAAATAACTATCAGGATATTATGATATCAGCAATACGCTCATAAATCAATCATTATCAAACATTATTAAAATATGAGATAAAAAAAATAATATATTTGGAATTATTTTTTTAGTTTGGAAATAGGTTATTTTAGTAATTTTTTAGTTTTTTTGTTAAAATATGAGATTAAAAAAAAATTAGTTTATTTGAAATTATTTTTTAAATTTTTTACGAAAAGATGTGTAAAAAGTAAAAAAAAAAAAAGAAAATCTTTGACCTTTTTTTTATAGATTGTTGATTTTTTTAGTTTTTTTAATGACTTTTTGACTTTTACACTAAAACAATAAATTGTCAAATGAGGCCTAAATGTTATCCATCACCAAGTTTTTTTTATAATCGTTTTGTATTATTAGTATTTTATGTAAATATGAGTAGTTGATTTTTTTTTTTAAATGATTAATAAAACAACATATATACTTCTACAACATGATTTTAAAATAACTATCAGGATATCATGATATCAGCAATACGCTCATAAACCAGTCATTATCAAACATTATTAACCTATATATAAATAACAATATTAAAAATTTTAAATTCTAATATGTAACTAGTGTTACAATACAAAACAACTGATATTTAAAACCTAAGTAAGAATTATATGATTGACACCTAAAAATGAGAGTGTATAAGAGAGATGATGAGTACACCAGTAGATTCACAAGATCATGGTCTATAAGAACACAAAATGCTGATTCATATATAAATTCATTTTTTCATGTTCCCCTTAATTGGTGTTGTTGTAGGCTTACCATGAGTATAGTTCCAAGAGATGACAGAGCCAACATGTCCCCAATCACCTTCATGCAAATCAACGCCATGTACGTTACCAGGGGACATGGTGGAGATATGGTATGGTTTGTCTCTAAAGAGTTCATGGAACACATCACCATCAGACTTGATCTCTACTTGCCTTACCAACTTACCAGTTAGACCCATCTCAACAATCACCCTTCCCACAAACAAACCCAAAGTATTATCAAACAATGGATGATAGAACTGGAGGCAAGAGTTGGAGAAAAATACTTGGCTCTTGATCCTTTATATAGTGACATACCTGCTGTTGCTGCTCTGCTCTGTTTGGTCTGCTGCTGCCCTGGTTTGCATTTTATGTTCTCTGCTTGTTTTTTCTTTTCTGTTTCGGTTTGGATCCTCTCCAAACCCCCTCCCCTTTTTTGATGTATTCTCATCTTGTTGGGTTTGATCATCAATAAAGGTTGCTTTTGCTGCTTCAAAAAAAAAAAAATATAGTGGGAAAGCAGTGAGTTGGTTTAGAGTAGGTATGTCACTAATGGGTCCTTGTATTTGTCCATGAACATGTCAGATAATGGCTTCTTTTGACTATATTTGATTGTGGAATTATTTTTTCTCTGGTTAAATAGAATGGATTATTGATAAGATTGTGAGATATAGGTTACATTATGGAATTAGATGAGAAGAATAATTAAATATATGATATACTTATTGATAAAATTATAAGGGATAAGTTATGCCATACAATAATAAATTGAATAAATCATTAGATGGAAGGAATAAAATTTTTTTGGTTGTGATGAAATAAAAATATTTTAATATTTTTTACCCTTAAAGAATAAAAATGATCTGAAGAGGTATAATCGTTGTACTACTACGATTCCTAAATTTTTTTCATCTCCAATCTTTTTCTTCTTGTCCCACACGCAAATATCGAATTAAAAATCCAATGAACCCCACATATTCCCTCCACTTTCAATCCCCTTCTTAATATCCCAAACAAATGTGCTCTTAACATGTAAAGTTTATAATACATGAGACTTAATTAATTATCTCCGGTTGGCCAAGATCGTCTAGTTTAGTCTATTGTGTTTCCATTTTGTGCTTATATTAATAATTTGAATTGTTTGTTTTGTAAAACTTGTTGAACTCATGATTATCCATGCCAAAAAAAATTAAATTGATTGGATATTAAAAGTCATTTGATCTTATGACATTTGTTTGAAAAATAATTAACAAAATAGTATGATTTTGAAACTATGTAGATAATCTATTTTTTAAGCAAATGTAATCCAATCAAGTGATTATCGACGTCCAAACAAGAGACAATCCAACCCCTTTACAATATATATAGAGCATGAGCGACTGTAATTGGAAGTTTGCGTGAGACACCTTAATTTTTTTTATATTTTGATAACTTATTAACCAACCCAATAGAAAGACTAATTTGGGGGACTATTCCAATCATCCACTAGCAAGAGACCCAATTAAAATAGAGACAAAGCCTCATATAGATTGACGTCAAAAAATTATGTGCATCTAGAAGGTTTCAAACCTAAGACTTTGAAGGAAGTACAACCTCAAAATATTTGGAAAATTACAAATCAATATATTTTCTAAAATTAATTACAGATTCATAAAATACAAACACCCCCTCCAGGTTTAGTAAAAATACAGATTCCCCCCTGAGGTTTGAGAAATTACAAATTCCCCCCTGAGGGTCAAATTTTCATAATAAATTAGGAAAAATTAGGAGGGAATCTGTATGAAAATAAAAACCCTAGGGGGCAATTTGTTATGAAAATGTAAACCTCAGGGGGCGGGATGTAATTTCTCAAACCTCAGGGGAGAATTTGTATTTTCACCAAACCTCGAGGGGGGTGTTTGTAATTTGCCCAAATAAATAAATAAATAAATAAATAAATAAAATAAAATAAAAATTATAACTTTAATTATTAAAGTTTCTCATTGATCTCAATTTTTTTTTCCCCCCTTCAAATTTACACCTGAATTGCTAGTTTTTAAAAATATTTTATGAGAAATATAGATATTATGAAAATTTTGGAAGATCTATGTGACAAAATTGGAAATGGATATACTCACGAAATGGACATCACAAAATATTTTGAAGGATCACAAAATATTTTGAAGGGTCATAAAATAAACCAAGTCACCAAAGCTCCAGTTGTATCTAATTTATTGGAATTTGCTAGAGATGAACTTGTTTGGTAAATAAATTAAATTTAAATTTATTTTAAGAAAATAGTAATTTTTTAAATTTCTATCTTAAACTTGAATTTGATTCATTAAGCTTATATGCAGGTTAAACTATATAAAAATAAAATTATTTGCCCTCTTCTCATAATGGACTCAATTAAAGATAAATCAAATTTCATTTGAAATTTGAATTTATTTAAAAAAAATATTAATTTTTAAAATTTTTATCTTAAACTTGAATTTGGTTCATCAAAACGGGATTTATGATGAACTCTACAGACTCAAACAATACCCTCTAATTCAAATTCTGGACAAAAAGGACCCTCCTTCTAATAGATAATTTAGGTGAATCCATTAAAAGCTCTTATGATATAGTAATCATAAAAACTTTGCATGCAAGTATCAATTTCACATTCTATAGTTATGATTGTCCTCTGGATGTTTTGGCTAGTGTGGTACAAATATGGATTGGACAGTACAGTTTAACAATAGGCCCATTTTTTGGGTCAAATTCAATGATCCAACATCTTCATATTTTAAAGTTTGTCGAGTGAATTATTTATACAAAAAATTAAATTAATTGGATAATGGTAATCCTATGTTCGGAATCAATTTTTTATGTAAAAAATGAATGATGAGTATAATTATTCATATTTTTAATACAAAACTGATTCAAACATATAGTTAATATTATCCAATTAACTTAATTTTTTATATGAATAATTTATTCGATCAACTTTAATTAGATTAAGTTAAGTTAGACATAAAATAAATATTCAAATTTTAGCATACAGGACCAAGTAAACAAGCAAAGTATTCAGTAAGTGACAAACGACAGTCCAATTAGTTAATTAGTTTAAGTTGATTGTAAGAAAAAGAAAAAAATTGAAATGAGAAAGCTGACAAATGACAAATGACAATGAAAGTTGCTGAGGACGATAACAAATGATAATCCAATCAGTTTAAAGTGCTCAAATAATTTTTTAAAGATGACAAATGACAATGAAAGTTGCCGAAAACAAATGATAATCCAATCAGTTTAAGGTGCTCAAACAATTTTTTAAAGATGACAAATGACAATGAAAGTTGCCGAGGACGAATTTTCAAGATGAACAAATGACAAATTAAAACATACATAAATTATATATATATATTTAATTTATTCAATTCAATATCCTCAAATGCAACTGGCGCCACCCTCTTTGATGGAATTTATATTTTGTAATGAAATAATTTGTTTTTGTAGTATGATAGGTGATGGTATCCATAAATGTGTGGTCGATAGACTGAACATGATTACGACGAGCTATTGGCTGCCATGGGGATAATGATCCGAATCGTTCATATTATAAGATTTGTTAAAAATATTTAAATTAATTAAACATTTGTAACTTACAACAAATTCACGTTTATGTTTAGAAAAAATAAATTATTAGTATAATTTTAATAATTTTTTAAGGCTATTATTTGACTTGATCGTAAGATTATATTTGTCCAATTAATTTTATTTTTTATATATTATAATATGAATAATTCAAATTATTAAAATATAATCAAAAGAACTCGATAAAGGGTACGTTTGGGATGTGCGTAGACTTTTTGCCTATTTTAATTTAGGACTAAAAAATTTTGTTTGTGATAGATTTTTTAGCTCTTTTAACTTTTGTGAGAAAAAAAATAAAATGATTATAAGACTAAAAAATTTATTTTTGTCTATTTTAATCAAAAAGTCTTTGACTTTTTTATGCCAGACTTGCTCAAAGTGTAATCGTACGCGTCGTGATGTCATTGCACGTATCCCAAATCCTCTACACAACACCACACCACACCATGCCACCTAACCAAAACTACTCCAAATACAGATAAGATAATGGCCCTGTTTGGTAGAACTGTGAGAAAGTGCTTATACCTTATACCTAAACAGCTTATAGCTTATAACTATGAATATAAGCTGATTTCTGACTTATAAATTAAGCATCTCATGCCCCACTCAAAGAATAAGCTAATTTCTGACTTCCAAAAAGTTATAAGTTATAAGTTTTTTTTTTTTTGATCGGCAAAGAAAAATTTCATTAAAAACATAAAATTAAAGGTACAAGAAGATGAACTGCACTGAGAGAGTTTCGGAAAGTATAAAATACCCCTACTACTGCTACTCGCAACCATACAACCAACCCCTCAGCCTCACAATTTTTTTAAAACAAAAGTTAAGAAGGACTTAACAAAATATAAAATACATGATTTCCCACAAAATCAACCCACCAAAAACAAACCACAAAAACAAGTTAAAGACCCAAATATTTTAAACACCAACAACAAATTCCCACATTTCACAAGACCCAAGACACGCCACCCACGCTACACTCGCAGCCCACGCCTACACTCAAGCCAACCACCGCCTGAACACCTTAGTTCTTTGTCTTTGCACTCCGAGGCCACCCCTTCTCAATGAACTCTCACGCCTCCCCACACCACCGGAAAACTCATACCCTCCAAATACCACCGAGAACACCATCAATCAATGCCCACTTACTACCGAACTCCAACCTCCACACTTGTCCAACAACCCGCCAAACTCCAAACCCCACCGAACTCCAAACACCTAAGCTTGCCAGCCTTTGACTCAGGCCACCCCACTGGCCACAGACTGCCGCCTCCCCACGCCACCGAAAACTCACGCCTCCAAATACCACCGAAACACCATCAACCAAACTCCAAACTCCAACCTCCAAACTCAAGACAGATTAACACCCAACCTCCAAACTCCAAACTCCAACCTCCGGACTTTCTGCCAAGACACCGCACCCACACCCACCGCAGCCCACAGTAACAACACCCACCACCATACATTTAGAAGATCATCCTCAAACTCTCATCCAAAGAGGAGCGCACGAATGAAAACCAGATGATCTGGATCAACTTCGACATCCATGATTATGCCCAAACAAAGCATCGAAACTTCTCCACTAACTGAACGAGTTCACCCTCAAGCTTCTACTCGCAAAAGAGCGCACGAATGAAGATCCCTGACGCCCCGGCACCATAAAAACCCACCAGCAACACAAACACCCAAAGGTGGGAGAAATGAGGAAATCAAGTTTATTGGAGGAAAAGAACAAACAAACGGACGCCGAAAGAAATTAAGCCATGACGCCATAGCCGGTTAAGCGGATGCCGCCCCAAAGGAGGGCCGAGGAGGAGGAGGTTTTAGAGAGAGAGAAGGAGAAGTTTTAAAGAGAGAGTTGTTATTTATAAGTTATAAGTTATAAGCTATAAGTTAAACCAAACACATCAAAATAGCTTAAATTAAGCTGAAAGCTGAAATAAGCAACTTTTAAGCTGCACCAAACAGGGACAATGTGATATGCTCGAATCCAATTAGCTTCCAAGATTATTAATATTTATAAAATTTATTAAAATTTAAAATATGTTTTAAAAAAATATGATATTTTCTCTAAAAAACTGTGATTGGGACCCCCACCCCCACCCCCACCCCCACGTGGGGTTTGATTATTGAAAGAAAAAAAATATATATATATATATATTACTGGCCAATCAGACTCCACTGGAGATCTTGGGAGTCACCCCAGTGAGGGTCTGAAACAATTTCGTTCTCTAAATTCAATTGGACTACCTCTTCCTGCCCTATTGGTTTGCTTCAAAGGTGCTCTGCCGACATATCAGAAATGCACGGTGATTAGGAACCGTGAATTAATAATGACCCATTCCCATCTTGATAGATATTAGAGCTATCCATTAACAGGAAGTGTCATTCTTATAAAATTATTCGGAAATTTACCTCTATCATATCTTATATTGATTCAATATGAAACTCATATTATACAAATTAATTTTTATTATATAATTATATATTTAGAAAATTTTGAGTGGGTAAGTCTGAGTTAGCAGATTTTTCCTAACAAAAATGTTAGAGATATAAATTGTTTTTATTAAAATTTCTACTAAGTGGGTGTTGGGAAAGTTATTATTTTAATAAGCTATTTTAGTTTTTGATTATTTTAATAGGCTAAAATTTTTGTGTTTGGGAAGATAATTGAATTTTTTTATAGTTGAATGTGATATTTGTAAAAGAAAAAATAAAATGATTATGGATTAGATGTGACATTTTATTTTATTAACTATTTTAATTTATTTTGTCTTTTTATAAATTTTATCTTAAAAGAGGCTAAAATTGTTGTTGCCAAACACTTTCTAAATACTCATATAAATGTGAGACCCATGCTCATGTTAGTGTTTGGAAAAAGAATAAAGCTTGAGATTTGCTGGGGTCTCCTTTGATTGATCCAAAAAAATAGTTTTTTTTTTTATTTATTTTCAGCAAACCCCAGGCCGACACGTGGCACTTTGGGGGGGGGGGGGGGGGGTCGCTGGGGGGTCACCCCACTGGGAACCCCAGCAGAGTTGTTGGAAAAAAAAATTGATAGAAATTTTAAGGTCACAAACCATTTTGATTCATAAATGCATGAGCAAAAGAGGAAAAGGTAGACAAGTAAAGTTTTGATATATATCAATTTATAATAATGTGACAACGATAATTTAAAAAAAAAAAATTTAATTCTTTCAATTTTTTATAAGAATTTGACCAGTTATTTCTTACATTGTGGGTTTATCACAGAGTTCCCTCTAACATTCTATTAGCTCATTTTGTAGCTATATGTAGATTATTCACACAAAAAATCATTGAATTCATCCAATAATTGCTTGCTTTATTAAAAATTAAATAACAAAAATAATTTTGAGAATATTAAATTAATTTCTTAAATGAATAATCTATACATATAAACCAAAAATATAAGGGGATATTATTATTACCCTCCAGTGGTAGTAGCAAAAACTTATTACAAAATCACGAAAAATTTTATAATTTTTATTATTAATATTTATAAAATTTTCTACTGATTTGTAATTATGTTTTTTAAAATCCAACCCCCAAGGGTTGGTCTAGTGGTGAAGGTTTGGGACTTAGGAGTTTGCTTCTTTCTAAGTCTCAGGTTCAAAATCTCTTAGGTGCTATCAACTCTTGTGTTGGGTCAGTCCATACGGAACTCTATTCTGGCTTTAAATGAGCCCCCCGCTAGTGGACGGTGGGATTGGTCCTCCAGAGATTAGTCGAGGTGCGCGCAAGCTGGCCCGAATACCCTGAGTTATTCAAAAAAAAATGTTTTTTAAAATCCACCGATTGATATTTCTTCAAAATATAGCCGATGTGCTGGACCCATAGGATAGGATTGGATAGTCCAATCATTTTCAATTAATTAGTGTAATGGTAGATACTTGTAATGGTATATATTTTGATTTAAAAATAAGAAAAAAGTTATATTTTAAATGGATAGTGAAAAATGGTTTCATTTTCATGGTGCAAGTCTTTTGTGTATTAGAATTGTACATAAAAATTCTATTTTTAGTGAAATTATTTTTAAAATATTCCATTTATTTGTAATTTTTTAAGAAAAATTAGTGATCACAAAGTTTGCATACAAATTAAAAAAGGAAAAATTACACACTATTAGTGTGCAAAAAAATATTTAAAAAAATGATAAATATTATAAATATTAATAATTAAAATATAAATTTTTTATTATAATAATTTTTTAAAACCTCAATAGTAGTTTTCCTTTAAAAAATAGATTAAAGCAATGCATTGAGTGCTCATTTGGCATGAGGAAGTTTGGATTTTTTGGCTAAAATAGTCAAAAAAAAAAAAAAAAAAAAAGATTAAAAAGTCAACCATATTCAAATTATAATCATTTCATTTTTACTCTCACAAAAGTTTAAAAAATCAAAAAATCTATCCCAAACAAGACTTTGGCCTTATTTGGGAAGTTGATTATTTTAGTAGGTTAAAATTTTTGTGTTTTGGAAGTTGATCAAATTTTTTTTTAGTTGGATGTGATGTTTGTGAAAGAAAAAGTAACATGATTATAGATTTGATATGACATTTTGTCATTAACTATTTTAGCCCATTTTATCTTTTGTCAATTTTAGCCTAAAAAGCTCAATTTTAGCATTTGTCAAATAAGGCCTTTTTAGTCTCAAACTGAAATAGCCATAAAATCAAAAAGTTAAAAAACCAACACACATCTCAAATGAAGCCTGAAAATATCCGTAGTGAACACATCTGTTTTGATGAGACGTATAGAAAGATAAGTCAATTATTGGTTTGGCATGGTTTATTGGGATAATAATCAATGTGTTTAGTTTTAATTTTTTGAAAATTGAATTTTATTTTTTGTGTTTTTTTAATTTTTAGTGAATTTTTTTAAAATTTTAAGAAATTTTTTTTTTTTTTAGATTCACAACTTAGATATAGCTAAAAAGTGAAATATTTATAAATAAAAAATATATTTTAAAAAATTAATAAATATATAAGAATAAGAAAAATATATTAAATTCTCATATTTTATATATATATTTTTGATATTTAATAAATTTTGTAAAGATTTTGTTTTATAAATATTATATTTTTAAGTATATTTATGTTAAGTACATTTAAAAATTTTAAAAATATTTAAATATTTAAAAAATTCAATATAAATATGAAAAATAAAATATTTTAATTTTCCTAAAAATCAAATCAAACCAACTAAAAAGTGTCACAATAATTACATAGAAAGATGAGTCAATTATTGGCCTGGCGTGGTCCATTGGGATAATAATAGGGAAAAATTACCGGTAAATCCCAAATTAGAAAATGTTAATCCATTTAGTCCTATGTTTTTTCTTATGAACTATTTGATCTTATTTAATTGGCAAGGAATAATTACAAACGATGGCTATTAATGACATTTGTCACCGCATTTGTTTCACTATTTATAGTGGTTAGGAGACTTGTGAGTTAGAACCAATTGGGTTAACCCATTAGCCAAGAGATTGTGCACCTCATTAGGAGGTCAAATGTTCAATTTTTCTTGTATGATGTACATGAAAAACTCTGCAAAGTAAATGGTTCGGATCATCGAAATGAAATCTATAGTAGATCTCATAAGCCATGACAACACTCTGCATTCGAGATTATGGATTGGAGGGAGTCCAATTCCTAGAACAGTGACATAAATTAAGAAAAGATTTAGTTAAAATATTAATAATTAAAATCATAAATTTTTTCATAAATCTATAATAATTTTATGAAATTACCATTCCCCCATAAATTAGGTTTTTTTTAAAACTAATATTAGCTAGACTTTACACATGGTTATTATGTTGATGCGCAAAAATAGAGGGGAAAGCGGAGAACTTAAAAGGAGAAGGTGAGTATAGATGAGGAAAGTAAAATAGTGCAGATGACAGCAGTAGATGGAGATTGCTTGAAGCTTTAAAAAGTTTTAACCTCATCCACCACATCATTCCCAGATATTTGTAATGGTATATATTTTGATTTAAAAATAAGAAAAAAGTTATATTTTAATTGGATAGTGAAAAAATAGTTTCATTTTCATGGTGCAAGTCTTTTTTGTGTATTAGAATTGTACGTAAAAATTCTATTTTTAGTGAAATTATTTTTAAAATATTCCATTTATTTGTAATTTTTTAAGAAAAATTAGTGATCACAAAGTTTGCATACAAATTAAAAAAGGAAAAATTACACACTAGTAGTGTGCAAAAAAAAATATTTAAAAAATGATAAATATTATAAATATTAATAATTAAAATTATAAATTTTTTATTATAATAATTTTTCAAAACCTCAATAGTAGTTTTCCTTTAAAAAATAGATTAAAGCAATGCATTGAGTGCTCATTTGGCATGAAGAAGTTTGAACTTTTTGGCTAAAATAGTCACAAAAAGATAAAATAGATTAAAAAAATCAACCATAATCAAATTATAATCATTTCATTTTTTCTCTCACAAAAGTCAAAAATGTCAAAAAATCTATCCCAAACAAGACTTTGGCCTTGTTTAGGAAGTTGACTATTTTAGTAGGTTAAAATTTTTGTGTTTGAGAAGATGATTGGATTTTTTTGTAATTGAATGTGATGTTTGTGAGAAAAAAAGTGATATGATTATAGATTTAATATAATATTTTGTCTTATTAGCTATCTTAGTCCATTTTATCTTTTGTCAATTTTAACCTTTGTCAAACAAGGCCTTTTTAGTTCCGGATTAAAATAGTCATAAAATTAAAAAATTAAAAAACCAACCCACATCTCAAATGAAGCCTGAAAATATCCGTGGTGATCATATCTATTCTGATGAGACGTATAGAAAGATAAGTCAATTATTGGTCTGACATGGTTTATTAGGATAATAATCAATGTGTTTAGTTTTAATTTTTTGGATTTAATTTTTTAAAAATTGAATTTTATTTTTTGTGTTTTTTTAAGTTTTAGTGAATTTTTTAAAAATTTTAAGAATTTTTTTATATTTTTTTAGACTCACATTACTTAGATATGGCTAAAAAGTGAAATATTTATAAATAAAAAAATATATTTTAAAAAATTAATAAATATATAAGAATAAGAAAAATATATTGAATTCTCGTATTATATATATATATATTTGATATTTAATAAATTTTGTAAAGATTTTGTTTTATAAATATTATATTTTTAAGTGTATTTATGTTAAGTACATCTAAAAATTAAAAAATATATATTTAAAATATTAAAAAAATATATATTTAAAATGTTAAAAAAATTTAATAAAAATATGAAAAATAAAATATTTTAATTTTCCTAAAAGTCAAATCAAACCAACTAAATAGTGTCACAATAATTACATAGAACGACGAGTCAATTATTGGCCTTCCCTTTCACCTTAAATGCGTCTACTCCATCTCCATCCATGTGTTTTTGGTGTCACTGTCATTGAAAAATTATAACCATTACCTGCTAAAGAATGGGGTCTAAACCAACTGTTTGCATGTGCAAATGTTGGTTGATAGTGCCTCTTACTACCTCTATATCTATGGGAGCTTATGTGACTAGTCTCCCTGACTAAACTGCTTATGAGCTTTCGTTCTCATCTAGGTCTCAAACAAATGCATTTTGAATTCTACTCTATGTAAAGGATGGATGATAATATGTTTCACCACTCTCATAGCCAGAAGCCTAATTCACTTTCTTTGGTCATTGTTGTGGCGATTATAGGCGATAGGCTTCACTATTTGCTTGTGATGCTCCCCCCTTCTAGACTACACCTAGACAAAGATGAATACTTAATAGACTCCCTTTGTTGTATTAGTGTCTACCGAATTTTTACAATTTGCTGATTTCTGAAAGTACTCATGCTCAATTACTTGCGTTAAATTCCCATATCTTTTTATTATTATTACGTTTATTGTAATAGGCCTATCCTCTCTTCTCTGATCACATTCCAAAATAAAAATATCAAATGATCATATTCCAAAATAAAAATATCAAATTATCAAAACTGATTAACATATCTATCTTAATTTTGTGGCAATTTCCCCTTCAAATCATATCAAGGGTATATCATATCCTCTATAACCTAAAAATTCAGTGCAATACAGTTGATCATTTTTCCTTTGATAGGTGTGTTTTGTGCAACCAATGAACTGATCTGTAGCTAACTTCAAATTCTTCATTGCCTGGATGAAGTTGGAGGTGCCATGTGAAAATAGGGAAAAATCGAGACTACTAGTTTCTACAAAGAAAGCTAGAGCAGAACCCCATGGATGCCTTGGCCATGAGCTATTTAAAACTCTACAAAGTCCACAAATTGAACCAACCCCCTTGTCCCTGCTCTTCATCAAAAAAAATAAAAATAAATCTACTCTTAATTTTGAAAACAATCCACATGACACAACAGAGTAAAGCCAGGAATCAAGAAGCTTCTTCCTTTCTCTTTCTAACTCTACTCCCCCTCCAACTATAATAAAAACCAAAAAAACTCATCACCCAAAGATCCATAGCAATGTCACAGTGAATGAGAAGTTGATTAACAGACTCACAATCCCCACGTAGAGCATGCGTGAAAGCTCAACTCAACTCTACTCAACTTGTTAGTGTAGTTACTCTCTGGTTTTCAATAAACTCTTTTTCTAAAAAACCTCCACCTCGGGGCCTCACCGTTGGCCAGCCGGCCGCCGCCTTTGGCCATGGCGGTTGGCTGGCCTATCTTCTCTTCTTGTGCTCTTGGGTTTTCTCACAAATAACTTGAGCCCTTTTAGTTTTCCTCTTTCTCCTTTCCAGATCTAATCTCTAGATTTGTTTAGGGTGCTGTTTTGGTTATATCGTTTTTGTGTAGGTTGCTTGTTTTGTGTAGGATGCTCGTTTTCAGTGGAAGTGATGCTTCAGCCATGGTGTTCAGTTGCAGCCAGGGGTCTCGGTTTAGGTTGGGTGCGTTGAATATGGGTGGGTTGGTCCAGGATCTTCATTCGGGCACTTCTTTGTGAGCGGGAGTTTGAGGGGTGGAGGTTTCAGAGTTGTTTAGGTTCTCCATTCGAGCGCTCCTGTGCGAGTGGGAGTTTGAGGGGTGATTTCCGATCAATTCTATCTGCATTGACAAGTTCAGCAGGGGGTTGCAGATGCATTGGCGATGGAGTTTTCCGGTGGTGGCTTTGGTGATTTCTCGATCGGAATAGCAGCATGGGTATGGGTAGCTACACAGGTGTAGGTGGTGTGGGAGTTGCAGCAGCTTAGGAGTGGGTGGGCAGCTGCACAGGCGTAGGTGGTGTGGGCAGCAGAGTAGGCGTGGTGTGGGCATAGGGAGTTGTAGCAGCTGGGCAAACTAAGACGGGGTCTGCTGTAGAAGAGGTGTTTGCGTCACGGAGAAGCAAGAAGAGTGTATCAGAGTGTATCAGCAGCTGTAGAAGAGGTGTGAAGCAAGAAGAGTGTCCGGCCATGGAGGTTGAGTGGTGCAGAGTGCTTCGGGTCAGGCGTGGGGCTCAAGAGTGTATCAGTTTTGAGTCAGACGTGGGTGTGTAGCTGTGGTGTAGGAGCTGTAGGTGGGGCTCAAGAGTTTGGTTTTTTATTTTGTGTTTTATATTTTTTTGTTATTTTTTTTTACGTAAAATCGTGAGGCTAAGAGGTTGGTTATAAGATTGCGAGTAGCAGTAGTAGGAGAGTGAGTTTTCACTCTTCGAATCTCTCTCAATGCGTTTTATTTCCTTGTACCTATAAATTTCATATTTTAATGGAATTTTTCTTTGCCGATCAAAAAAAAACTCTACTCAACTTGTTGAAAAGGCAAAGGCCTGCATCGAAACAAAATATATGCACATAACAGGAAACCCCAAAGACCCAAAAGAGAAAAAAGTGCTCAAAAACAAATGTTTCAACTTGCAAACCACTAGTTCCCGTGTAAGTAATAATTATGGAGCTTCGTCAGAAAAAGAAGACGAATACAATAAAGTTCTTCAACTTCCATTTCAAGACGAATACAATAAAGTTCTTCAACTTCCATTTCAAAACGTATAAATGTTTATTTTCGTGGAATGTACATGAAGGGCAAAAAGCCTATAGGACTTTAGCAGTTAGTTGTTCATATTTTGACTAAGGCCCAACAGACAATTACATATTTGCAAAGAAGTTACAAAGACCATCATGTCTCTCTCTCTCTCTCTCTCTCCCTCTCTCTCTCTATATATATATATAATTATTGGAAAATTGGTTTATATAAGGCATATTTAGGACCGATTTTGAGCCCAAAATAGAGTGGGCCCCAAACGTATTTTGGGACGGGTCCGAAGAAGTGAAGTGTTCCTTGCTGCGTGGCAAGTCACACGGTAAAGACGGAACGTCAAAACCATTTATGAGTAAATGGGAAGTTGACGTCGTTTTCGGATCTAACATTAATTTTTTAGATAAAATTTATTTGAATTTTTTCAATAAAAAATTATTGTGGGAATTTAATTTAATTCTAAATTCAAATTTTGGGTTCCTAAGTGGTTTCCTAAAACTTGTAATTGTGGAAATTTAATTTAATTCTAAATTCAAATTTTAGATTCCTTAAAAGTTTCCTAAAATTTGTACCTCTTCATTTATTTATTTAACTATTTCAATAATTTAATATATATATATATATTTAATTAGTTTAATATATATATATTTGAAATAGTTTAAATAACAAATTCCCTACAGGTTTGACTTGGTCAACTTCGGATCCTTTATGTTTGAAAATTTGTTCATTAACAGATTCAATTTTCAAATGCACCTGTTCATAGGTTTTGGACAACTTCCATTAACGGTCAACTTTTTTGAATATTTGTATTCATTGTGCAACAGTCCAACAGTCCATAACTGTTTGGTTACTTAAAAGGTTGCGCCTATTCGGTTGTCTCATTTTTTGCCTATATATATAGATCTTATTCCAGCAGTCTTAGGACTTGGAAAAATTCGGAAAATTCAGTCTGAAATTTGGTCCCTTTGATGTCCATTTCTTTTAGTGCATTATTCCTCATATTTAGTTTTAGGAATAAATATTCAGAGAGTTAGAATACAGGTTTGGTTCGCCGAACAAATTGTTTGGAGTACTACTACAATTTGTGAAGATCATTGTATCATGGGAGATAGACGCCACTCAATCGTAAGTACCATAGCGGGGCAAATCTGTCTTAAGGACAGAGTATCTCACACTCGACTTGGTCTTAATTTTTATTCAGTTCGATAAATAAATATGATATGTTATTTATTTATTTTGTTTGATTTTATTTCAAATTGTTTTATTTACTCAGAAGATTGCTCCAACAATATATATATATGTCTATATGTCTATATTTGTTTTTTATCGGCATGTCATATTATGCATATGCATAAAGGAAGATCCAATGGAGTGCAGACATCACTAGTGATGCAGCTTACTTCTTCAGTATGTCAGCTCACAACAATTGGAGAAGAAGAGAAGCCACTTTGTTTATCTGAAACTAATAAGTGATCCCCTTGCTTACCATCTTTACTTTCTCTAGATAAACTGGAAGATAATGATCCAAATATCTACACCATCAAGCTTCCGCCTAGAGGACAGAGACCCAAAAGACATTTTTAGTACAAAAAATATGAGTATCATTGGAGAATATCATGGAGTTTTTTTTTCTATTGAAGGAAGGTCAAATCAATACTCTTGGTTAGAGTTAATTACAGAGTACATCATTCCTTCTACAGTTTCGAGCTAATAAAATGCCTAGAAGACAAACTGTCAATTGTATGATTGTATTTCATAGATTGCCTAGAGAGAAACCTTCAATTGTATGGTTGTATTTCATAGGATATACAGGTATTCCTCAAATCAACCCAACATCACATAATAATATTGATCGAGTGTTGAATAAACATGAACACATTGGATTAGGATCATCTCCAATAGACCTCGTGAGATGTGAAGTGGCCAAAAACACAAATCCTAAGCACTTGTTAAGGGCATGAAAAGATACCAGTCACATTGTAAGCATGCTTAGTTAGAAGCTAATCATGAGAATCCATGTAACCACACAACAAATCTGTTTCCTTTTTGGTAAATAAATAAATAATGATAGTTTTCTCTTGGTTTTATTTATTATGGCTAGGTTTGTACTTTCATTGTGTGTGTGCGCGCGTGGGCGCATATAGGTGCAAAACAAGGGCATCTTCCCAAATTTTATTAAGGTGTGATAGATTGTGCGAAGATTGTGCGACTAGTCCTTTGGCTATCAAGTCTCTCCTAAGCAATGTTTTGAAAACTGTACCGGTGAACAAACCGGAAAAGTGACCAGACGGACCGGTCACTGGTTCAACCGCAGGTGAATCGGAATTGAACCATAATATCATAATTATGTCATAAATATATTAAAATTTATAAGTATAAAAAATATAAATATTAAAATTACAAAAATAATAAATAATAAACAATTACAATAAAAAATAAAAAATTCTTAAAATTTATTTTAAGTTTTTTATACATTGATTTTTAGTAAAAATAATTAAGATAATATTGAATATATAGTGTATATACTTGTTACATTGTCAACAATTGTGTTGATGGCATAGTTGTTTGAGTGCTTGCTTTTTATGCACTTAGTTCCATGTTCAAATCCTCTCCACAACATATTTTTGGAAGAAATTTTAATTCTTCAAACCCGACTGGTTCTTTTGTCGACCAGTGACTAGTTCGCTGGTTATTCTGCTTTAACCGACGGTTCTTCCGGTTTTCAAATTCTATGCCAGTTTTGAGATAGTCTGAGCTTGCAAGGTCATTCGAACCGGAACTAGGTCTGGACCAGTCGGACCAGTTCGGGTTTTCAAACATTGTCTCCTATACAATAATAAAATTATCTAAATTATTAACTAAAACATCTTTCTAACGTCATTAAAAATTGTTAATTGATTTAATGATTTTTTAATAAAAAGAATGATTTGTTATGAATTAAAAATCTCAGGGGTTGAAATGTAATTTCCAAAATGACAGGGGGCAATTCGTATTTTAATCAAACTTCAAACTGTGTATTTATAATTTACCCAAAAAATTAATTAACGTAAATAATAATATATTACTCTGTTTAACAATAACATGTTATTAATGACCAAATAACACTTTACTGTCCCCTTAAAACAAGACACTAGTAAAAAGAAGGAAAAAAAAAAATTTGGAAGGACAAAAAAACACAATAAATAAGCAAAAGTAGAAATCAAAAGAAGCAACAAATAATACAAAACAACTCACAATGCCATAAATTAAACCAAGAAGCAACTCAATAATGTGAAAAACATTAAACAATTATAAAGTAAAAGTTTGCAGCAAAATTTACTTGAGATTTGCTTATAATTTATAGTATCCAAGCAATAGTAAGATTAAAGTTCCAAACTCGTGGCCTTCCTCATCTTCCACGCAATCCAATCCTTCAAAACCCTCATTTTCTCTCTCTAAATTATATATATTCTTTGTTTTATCCAACACCTCTTCCTCCATCTTAAATTTCTCAAAAAGCTTTAAATTTTTTGGGATTCCTCTCGAACTTGTTTAGTTCACGTCGAAGGCTCGAGATCAGAGAGTGGGATCAGGAAGATTTTGTATCTTTCTCTCAATCTCAATTCTGTATTGATTTCGTCCTCAGTTTACCAATTCGGATTCTGAGAGATGGCGATGTTGAAGCGTGTTGCCTTATGCACAATTCGTGCTTTTGCTTGGAAGGCGGAGGTCTCACTCAAATATCTCACATATATATGGAAAAAAAAAAAAAAAGAAAAAGAAAGAAAGAAAATTGTTTCTATGTCCTCCATGAAATATGAGCCTCCAAGTGAGGAGATTTTTGAAGAAAAAAATTTATGGATTTTTTTTATTGTTTATTTAAAAAAATAAAAACACAACTAAACACGTGCGTGCAATTTTGTAAAGTTATTTTTGATGGTATGAATAATAAAAGAAAATGAATGAGAATTCTAAGTTTAAGAACTTCATTTGATTAGGAATTATCTAAGCAAAAATGATAAAATTTTAAGGTCTTGTTTGGCGTACACTATTTTATCATATCTTTTTATTTTATTTGGGTCATATCATCTTTTGCCGTATTGTATATTTTTTCATAAAAAATCAAAAAATATACTTATTTAAATTATTCCAAACAATCCTTAAATATTAAATATCCATTTACTTATTTTAATAGTTCTTACTTTTTTTTAAGTATTCGAGATTTTACTGAACATCTGATAAGGGAATGAAATTCTCAGTTATTGTGAGAATCTCATTCCACCTAAATAAGGTTTGTTTATGATGTAGATTGATTTTTTGATTATTTTAGCTTGAGGCTAAAATAATCTTTTTAATTTTTTTGATTTTTGTGAGAAAAAAAATGAAATGATTAACTGTGAATCAAAAAATTTGGCATGCTAAACGTTGGCTAAATTAACTGTGAATCACATTCTATTCTTGAATAGAACTAAATACGATTTGAAATTAAATTCCCATTATGCCTCTCCTAATAGAATCGCATCAATTGAAGAAGCAACTGAGCTTTCAGAGCTTTTAGAAGATTCACAAAAGTTGGTCACTGTAAGCTCACTTCTAAATTTTCTTGTGCATGAACCTTTTTACGTGCATTTAGAATAAATAAAAACTGCAAATGTAAACATATGGAAGATTCTCGATTAACTGTAACGTTAGTCATTTGTTTTCTTCTACTGTACAGTGTTCGGGTTATAAAATTGTGCTGTTAATTTTTTTAAGGATAAATTAAAAATACACTCTTGACGTTTGATTAAAATACAAATTGCCTTTTGTGGTTGTAGAAATTACATTCCACCCTTAAGATTTCTAATTTCATAACAAATCGCCTATTTTGTTAATAAATTATCAAACCAATCAACAGTTTTTAATGATGTTAGAAATATGTTTCAATTAATAATTTAGATAATTTTATTATTGTACACTTAAAAACTCTAATATAATACTTAAAAAAAACTCCTTAATATAACACTCTAATATAACAGACAAAAACTCATTAGTGTAACATTCTAATGTAATACAAAAAAAAATCATTAGTGTACTTTTTCCAGACGTAACACTTCAATATAACATTGCAAAAAAATTCCTTAGTGTAATACTTTAATGTAACACACAAAAAACTCTTTGGTGTACTTTTTCCAAACGTAACGCTTCAATGTAATAAAAAATAAATAAATAAATAAAAAAAAAAACTTCTTAGTTACTTTTTCTAAATGTAACACTCCAATGTAACACTTAAACAAACAAATAAATAAATAAATAAATAAATAAATAAATAAAAAAGAATGTGAGATTCTTCAAACCATTTCGAAAGGAGTACAAATATTCCTTAGTAAGTTTTGAACAAATGTATAATTTCAAACTGTGAGTATTACATTTGAAAAAAAAGTACACTAAGAGGTTTTTTATAATATTTTTGTGTGTTACATTGAAATATATTATAGAATAATGCCTCGTAGCTCGACGAAACGGCTCGAATTTTGGCTCGAAAAACAGGGAGAGGGAAAGGGAGAGAAGCAAATGGAAGAGAGAAAGAGAGAGGGAGAGAAGCAGAGGGCAGAGGGAAGATCGCCGATGCCTAGCCGCTGATCTTCGCCCAGCCGCCAATCGTCTCGCCGCCCGCCGTCGTCGCCCAGCTCCTGATCGTCACTCTCGTCCTCCCTCCGCCAGATCGTCTCGCCCTCCGCCTCCGCCGCCTCCGCCTCCTCCTCCTCAATTAGGGCCCCTCCATCCCCTCCTCCTTCCCTCCCCTCCCTCTCCAGAAAGAAAAGAAAAAAAAAAAAAAAGGTCAAAACGACGTCATTTTGACCCTCGAGCCTCAGCTTTCGAGCTACCAATCACTGCCGTATATTATATTAGAGTGTTACATTTGAGATTACATTAATTGAAGTATTACGTTTGGTAAAAGTATACAAAGAAATTAATTTTTTAATTTTTAATTTTTTTTTTTTGAGAGTTATGTTTGGAAAAAATATACCAAAGAATTTTTTTTTGAGTGTTACGTTGTACCAATTGAGAAAAGTACACCGATGAGTTCTTTAGTGTGTTACGTTGAAGTGTTACGTTATTGGAGTATTATATTAGAGTTTAAGTTTTTGTTCGTAATGTGTGATTTGTTCTAAATTGAGAGAAAATTCAAAACTTTTATAGTGCAAATTGCCTAAATGTATAATTTTACATTTTGAGAAAATCACTTTTATCCCTAAAAATTAAACCCAAACATGTAAGTGACTATCCTTTTATGTAATTTTCACTTTAATGGGACCTTTAGATTTATAAATAAAAACGAAAAAAAAAAAGAGGACCAAGCCGTTCACAAGATCACATTTTGAGATTTATTGGTGCTTCACCTTTTTTATTTTTCATATTTTTTTTATTTTTACTGATGTTTTAAAAATCTTTTAAGCAATTTTTTTTTTAATTTTTAGACACACATAATATCAATACACTCAAAAAGTATAATTTTTGTAAAAAAATATTTTAAAAATCCACTAAATTCTTCCGTATATATATATATATATATTGTATTTTTGTGTATTTACTTATTTTTTAAAATATTTTTTTACAAATATTTCATTTTTAGATATATCTAAGTAAGGAACATTTAAAAACGTAAAAAAAAAATGATTAAAATTTTAAAAATATTCACTAAAAACTAAAAACAAAAAACAAAAAATCCAATTTTTAGAAAACTAAATTCAAAAAATTGAAACCAAACACACTGAATTTTTTTTAGAAAATTTAACTTCTTTAATAGTATAATTATTATACTTTAAAAATATTAATTTTTTAAAATATCCTTTGATAATATATATTTTTTAAAAATATCAATTGTCATAATTGTATTTTTATGTTGTTAATGAATTTTTTTTTTTATAAAAAAAGAAAAATAGGAAATCATATTATTTTAGTCCTTCATTTTTGAAAAGGGACTAATATTTTGGAATAATAAAAAATAAAATAAACGGTTAATATTTTGGGAAAGAAGGAGTACAAAAATTGATACAGGGGAATAACAGTAGAGTAGAGTGGTAAGAGGAAAAAAAATTTATATATTTTAATAATTAAAATATCATATACTTTCTAATGATTTGTATTTTTTTGTTTTATTGTATAACTATACACTTAGGCCTCGTTTGGAAACAAACTATTTTAATAATTTTTTTATTTTTTACGAAAAGATGTATAAAAAGTAAATAGAAAAGAAAATCTTTGAATTTTTTTATATAATTTGTTGAATTTTTAACTTTTTTAATAACTTTTTTACTTTTAAATTTAAATATAATGTTATCAAACGAGACCTTATTTCCCTTTATATCATACATAAAAAGGACTTCCGCCAATATGAAAGGACTTGCACCCCTTGCAATGCTTGATTGTGTGTCATTTCAAAGTAAGCATTGTTTGGAAAAATTATTGCAAGTAAGAGCATCTCCAATGGTTTGCCATTAGAGCTGCCAAAATTATAATATAGCAGTTTTGAGGAAAAATGGGTTCTCCAATGATGAGATATAGCAGCTCTTAAAAATGGCAATGCCAAAGTTGTTGCCAAGTTTGACAACAACTTTGGCAAATGACAAATCTGCTAGCTCACCCAAAACCAACTGATTTTCTTCATTCCTTCCTTCACTTTCTACCTTTCTCATCCTTTTCTAGAATAAACTCAAACAAAAATAGATCAGTAATTTCATTTTGCGAAATTCACGAAATTTGTTTTAAACAAAACTCACCAATTTGTTTAAACAGTGTTGGGAATTAACATTTGGAAAAAAAAAAAAATCAACAATTTTTTTTAAACAGAATTTCACTAAAACAACAACATTCAAGCAATCTCAAACAAATCTCAAGTAATCTCAAGCAATAATCAATAAATCTGAAGTAGAGTTTAAACAATAAATACTTGGATTTAAAGAACTAGGTTGAAGCTTAGTGCAGTTGCTTCAGCTTCATCTTCTTGGTTTTCATATTCTTCTTAAAGTGATTTCAAGGGTTTCGATTTCTCACAGACAAATCGAAGATAAAGGTTTAGGATTTCTCACAGGCAAATCAAAGATAAAGGTTTAGGGTTTCTCACAGGCAAATCGAAGATAAGGTTTAGGGTTTCAGTTTCTCATAGTTCTGCGATCTGAAGAGGGAGTGGATGAGATTGTTGTCATCAATTGATCTTCACCGAGGGTCACTGATTTCTCTCTCTCTTTCTCTCTCTCTCCCTCTCTAATCTTCACTGATCCGAACATTTTAGAGTCAAGATGGACACACAGAGAGAGAGAGAGAGAGAGAGAGAGAAAGAGAGACAATTGGTGATCGGTGATGAGGGCTCATCAGGAATGAGAGAAAGGTTTAAAGGATGAAAAGAGAGAGAGAGAGAGAGAGAGAGAGAGAGAGAGAGAGAAAGAGAGAGAGAGACGACTGAAACAAAGAAACCAAGAGTTAATCTCAAAGAAACAAAGAGTTGTGAAACAGGGTTGTGGTGGAGAAGATGGTTGGACAAAGAAATTTCGGGTTTGAGGATTGGAGATCGACGGTGGATGTGATGGTAGTTCTGCTGGTTGTGGTGGTGGTAGTTATTGTGGTTATGGTGGTGGTTGTGGTGATAAAGAAGTTGACAGACCGGGGGGGGACAGAGTATAAGGGAAAGGTTTGGAGACGGTAAGAGAGAGAGAGAGAGAGAGATAAAGATAGTGAGAGAAAAGGAGACAGAGGCAATAGAGAGAGATAGAGAGAGACAGAGAGATGAGGGTTCATCTGAAGTGAGATGATTCACCGTTGGATTATTTAATCCAACTGTGCTCTTTTGTTATTAGAATGCACAAATTGAGCAAGGACTCTTTTTCTTCCTCCAATTCAAAAAAGTTTGAAACGACTCTATTTAACAAATATAAATTAAACAGATAAAAAAAAGGGCCATATTTTTACTCCCTATAAATATAAACAACCAATCTTAATTTGAATTCACAACTTTCAATGTACATAATTTTTTTTACGTTTGATTTTTTAGACAATCAATATGGAAGTTTCATAAAAAACAATGAGAGGAAATCATTCACCACTCAAGAAGATGTGGCAATTTATAGAGCTTGGTATCACATTACTGAAGACCTGATTGTTGGGAATTCGTAATCTCATGCTCATTTTTGGGGAAGAATTTTTAAAATTATTACTCGCTACAGAATGATCACTCAAGAACACAAGTGTCTATCTCATCTCGATGAAGTGTAATCATGAAACAAATTTCGTGGGCATTTAGCGCAAGTCGAAAATCTATACCCAAATAGGATGTCTCAAGTTGATGTAGTAAGATTTCAGCTTCATTTATTATGTTAGTTTTTTTATTCTGTATCATATCAAAATTAACTAATTAATTAATTTAATATTTTATTGATACAGATGCTTCAAGCAAAACTTTTATACCATCACCATGAGAATAAATATTTTGCTTTTGAATATTGTTGGTCAATCTTGCAAAACAATATTAAGTGGCAAAATGTAGCTCATACAAACACAATGAAGTCAAGGATACATACACCGTTTTCTTCTAATATAGCCCTCGATTCCCCTATGGATAACTGCATTTCTCTTGAAGACCACAACAGTCTAAGTGTTGGTAACAATCCAACTACTGGTAATAATCTAATCGGTGAAGGTAGTGTCTCTGCAATGGGTAAAAGGCCTATGGGTAGGAAAGCTGTAAAAGAATTATTTCGGAGAAATCAAGTTGGTGAAGCTGAAGTCCACAAATTTAGCAATGTGTTGGAGACTAATACCAACACCTTGCTGAGAAGGAAATGAAAAAAGCTGAAAGAGAAGAAAAAATGATTCAAACACTGCAGGAGATGAAAGAACTTGAGATAAAAAGACAAGAACATGAGGTCAAAAAGAAAGAACATTTGATAATGACTACAGACATTTCTTATATGGACCCTTAGACGAAAATGTATTACATAATACGAAAAAATAGGATTTTTGCCAAGTGGTCCGCAAATGTCAGCATCTCAAATTACTATTTTCCTTTGCCTCTTGATGCATAATTACGGGAGAATGCATTTTTTAATTTTGCAATGTCATTTATTTTTAATGTAATTTTTAGTCTTTATTTGCAATGTCATTTTTATTTCAATGTCATTTTTAGTATTTAAATTTTTTTTTTATTTTTATATTTGTCTAGTCAGTTATAATATAAATATATAATTTTTTTTACAAACAATTAAAAAAAGGTCACAAAAGACAAAAAATAAAAAAAAAAACACTAAAAAACCTAAATCCAAACAACACTTACAAATTTGGAGGGAAAGTTTATTGAGATTTGCCAAAATAGCATGTGTACCACTGGAGCACCATTTCTATAATTTGACAAATTACTACTATTCATTAGCAAATTATAGCAATAGCAATGGTATTATAGCAAATACCATTGGAGACGCTTTATAAATAAATAAAAAACCTGAAGTTAGTGAAAATTTTCAAAATTGTAAAACATGTAGAATGAATGAAAAAAATGTCAACAGAAGGAAATATATTATTAGTTAGATCAAAATGTCCTTCCCTCTTTGCTTTTCATCCTTAAAAAGTAGCTAGACTTTACACATTGTTGTTATGTTGATGGAAAAAAAAAAAAAGAAAAAAAAAAGAAGGAAAGGTGGAGAACTGAAAAGAAGAAGGTGATGAGGAAAACAAAATAGTGTAGATGACAACAGTAGAGGGAGATTGCTTAAAGCTGTACAAGAGTTTTAACCTCATCCACCACATCATTCCCAAGGGAAATACCTGTGTACAAAATCACTACAGAGTACAGATAAGCGAAATGAGGATGTCCCGCTCCACACAAATACATAAACTCTACAGTTGAATTTGTTAAAGATCTCGATGCTAAGCTGGTCATGGCATAGTAATGTGCAAAGATCATATGCTTAATGGTTATGATTTGATACTTGTGTTGTTGTAATAAGAGCTTGGAAGCTGTCAGTGTTGGTGTTTCAAAATCAATCCAATTATGTGTTTAGTACTTGTCTATCTAGAGGACATTAATAAGCTTTTGAGTGTTGGTTGCTAGCTCTTTCCCTTTCACCTTAAATGCCTCTACTCCATCTCCATCCATGTGTTTTTGGTGTCACTGGCATTGAAAAATGATAACCATTACCTGCTAAAGAATGGTGTCTAAACCAACTGTTTGCCTGTGCAAATGTTGGTTGATAGTGCCTCTTACTACCTCTATCTCTAAAGGAGCATATATGACTGGTCTCCATAACTTAACTGCTTACGGGCTTTCATTTTCATCTAGATCTCAAACAAATGCGTTTTGAATTCTACTGTATGTAAAGGATGGATGATAATATGTTTCACCACTCTCATAGCCAGAAGCCTGATTCACTTTCTTTGGTCATTGTTGTAGCGATTATAGACTTGTTGGCTCTGTACTTCATTAATTATCATGGCGATAGGCTTCACCATTTGCTTATAATGCTCGCGCTCTCTGAACTACACTAAGACAAAGATGAATATTTAGTAAACCCCCTTGTTGTATTACTGCCTATCAAATTTTCACAATTTGTTGACTTATGAAAGCACTCACGCTCAATTACTTAAGTTAAATTTCCACATCTTTTTTTATTATTATTACCTTTATTGTAATATGTCTATCCTCTCTTCTCTGACCATATTCCAAAATAAAAATATCAAATTATCAAAACTGATTAACATATCTATCTCAATCTTGTGGCAAATTCCCCTTCAAATCATATCAAAGGTATATCATATCCTCTACAACCTAAAAATTCAATGCAATACAATTGATCATATTTTTCCTTTGATAGGTGTGTTTTGTGCAACCAATTAGTTGATCTGTAGCTAACTTCAAATTCTTCATTGCCTGGATGAAGTTGCAGGATATTAGATTTGAATTAAACAGGTGCAAAACATGTTTGAACAGGTATGAAACCTGTTCAGTTTGAATAAATAGATACACACCTATTGGGTTCAAATTTTGAACAGATAAAAACCGTATGGACCTGTTTGGATGTAAGGAAAAAATCAAAACAAATTATTTCCGGAATTAATTTTAATTCTAGACAGAAATTTTATTTTACCAAAAAATAAAATTAAATTCAAATGTTTTTTGCCCAAAAAGATTAGTACTAGGCCGAACAAGCCCAACCTCACACCATGCACCCGTGCCCAAGCTAGCCAGCTGTAAGCAAGCCCGCAGGGGACCTCGTTACAGCTCGGACTCGATTTTGTCACGGTTCTTAATCTAAACCAAAGAGTCCAAATCCGGCAAATCGTTTTGAGAAAACAGATTTTTAGAAAAGAAGTGCCAAACATGGACTGCTTTGTCAGATACAGAGTCGCCACCTAAATATTTTATTTTTGCAAACTTTAGGAAACCCTGACTCGTTTGCCTAAGGCCACATGTCCGTCATTACCAAAGTTGCCTCGGAACTTGGGAACTTAGTGCAGTGGGGAAGGTCACTGCGTGAGCACTTCGCCGCCGATCAAAGATCGGCCTCTACTAACCATGATATCTAGTTTTGAAGACATTGTACGTTCTTATTCCGGTTATTAGCCTAGATTTACTATGTGATGCGCACAGCATACAAGTATAGACCGGGTCGCCTGAATTGGAACAAAACATTTCATGTTTGTTTTTGAAAGACGGTTTGCTACTCGCAAGTAGGCTTAAAATGCAGATTTTGCCACCCTCGGTTGGGCTTAGAAAAGATGGTTTTGCCACTATCTAGTGGGCTTAAAACTCACAGTCGATGATTTGTTCTGTGGGGAGATGGGTTGGAAATACTCTTCGGATCCTGGAAGACGCCAATGATCCTCAGCCGGTCACCTGGGAAGATATGAAGACTCCGGTCGGGGGTTGCGGAATTAGCACTTTGGTGAACCAATCGCTTTTGTTCCAAAGCTTGATGATTCTCGAGATCCTCTCGTGTCTGCAGCTCGTGATTTATACACATTTCCTATGCCTCGGGGCCAGAGTTTATTATTCTTTTATTATTATTTTGTTTGCCCTGATATGCCTCCTCAAATCCGTTCGGCCCTAAGAATGTATTCGGCATCCCAATCGAGCGGAATGGAGCCGTTAAGCTCCTGGCTCTTCAGATGCTCCAGATTTCATTCTTCTAATTATTCGGCTCCCACATGTTCCAATCCAGATAACCCAACCTTCACCCACAGGCACTCAGGCAGTTATATCACATAAGCAAATAGCCTCATGGTAAGCATGCTATCATGGCAGTCACTCACACACATGCAAGGATGCTAAAGCATAAAACTCACCGAGTACTCCAAGCCAAAACAGAAACCGATTAGAAATCCATGCATGATCCTAAATATACAGAAATGCCTAATGCAACACATGCAAAAATGCAACTATGGCAGGCTCGGCTATTCTAAACATGGCATATGGAATGCTACAGCTAACATGTATTCAATTTAGAATTGAAATACAAATGCAGTTAGTATGATGCGCCGAGCCTGGTGCGTGCAAAACAGATGAATGAATGCAAACATGCTATCATACTGTATGCTAATTCAAACATGCCCTAATCTAACCATCATAAGCTGGTAAATAAAAGGGAAGAAAGACGTGGGGTTGGAAGACATACATCACACACACGCACACTTATTACAATATTACCCTCGCACGGAGGGTCCGAATAAATAATATACAGTCCCAAATGAATAGTATAGTCTGAATAAATAATACAGTCCAAATATGTACAAAACATCCTAATTAATTATCAAATTAACTAAGAAAACAATAACGGCATGCAAGCCGTGGATCGCTTGACTCCTCTTCCGATGATGAATGATGCATACCCGAGTTGCCTTTGCGTGGAAATCCACTGTGATGCCCCAATTAGCCTCTGTTTTGCAATAGTTTTCGGAAAGCGCCAAGCCCCGAAAGACTGCTGATTCTTGATTTGCTGTAACAGAGAGCAGGAAAGGGGCATGGCAATGTATTTTCACAAATGTATGCATGCCTCGATCCTCGTGCCACCAATCACGCATCTCGATGCATGATAGCCGAGGAGTCGAATCGCACAACTCAATATGAAATGAATGCACAGGAAAACACAACAAGACCTAACTCCATCATGGATAATTCGGAGTGTCGGTGACTGGGGAATTGAGACACATTCCGTCACTCGGAGTACGAAACGCCCCTCGTTTCCCTTGCTCGGGCTAACTCCTATCCCGAACACAATGCAATATGCATGACATGCATGAAATGCAACTAAGATACAACCTAACATGTAACATGCTATGAAATGGCATACACGATGCACGAGGTAACATGGCATACACGATGCGCTAATATACAACCTAGCATACACAATACTAGGAAATGAAATGGCATACACAATGCATAATGGGCTTACACCAACACAAGTGGACCTCTGCCACACTCACATAGGAGGCCATTAGATGAAAATGAGACACTCGAGATGCGTGCACACGTGCACGCAAACCGAGGACCGAACCTAAGGCACAAATGCCACTCTAACAAAGCATGGCAAGGCATGGAATATGGCATACAAGCATGCAAATTTCAGTACGAAAAATTGATGCAAAACAGCCCCAAAACATGGAAACATGGCACCCGATGCATGGAATGAGACCCGAAACATGAAATTAGGTACATGGAATGACCTATAGCTATGCAAAGAATGCATTATTTGAACATGAAGTGTGAAGACAGAATCAAGATAGTCCCAAAACAAGTATATTTACAGTTTTAATCAAGGCCAAACAGTAAACACAAATAGGACTAAGCTAGCATGCAAAAATGGCCCGTAAGAGAGATAATGAAGCAAGTAGCAGCTTCTGGCCCTAAATGGCCAAGATCCCTTCAACAAAGTTGAATAGGGGCTCAAAACGAAGCACTTTACAGTTTACAACAAGCCACGAAAACCAACACAAGTATGGCTAAACTATTATGCAAGAAATGGGCTAAAAGGGAGACAAAGAAGCAAGTGATGGTTTCTGGCCTCAAACAGAGGAGGGCCCTTCAACAAAGTTGAATAGGGGCCCAAAACATGGTATTTTACAGTTAGTGACCAAACCCAAAACAGTGCACATGCAAGCTTAAAATACTATGCAAAATAAGGCCTAAAAAGAGGTTTAAACACAAAGAGCAAAAAGGGAGCTTCAAACAGCAAAAGTCCCTTGATCAAACATGAATAGGGGGTCAAAATAAAGCTATTTAGATTTTGGACCAGAGCCCAAAAATACAAGCACAAGGAGCTAACAAAACATGCAAAAATAAGGCCAAAAGAGGGATAAAGAAGCAAGTGGCAAAAGGAAGCCTCCAAAAGTGAAGAGCCCTTCAACAATGTTGAATAAGGGCTCAAAATAAGCCACTTTTCAGTTTATAACCAAGCTCAAAACAGTTTACAAATAGGCCTAAAATACTATGCAAGAAAGAGGCATACAAGAGAGATAAAGAAGCAAGTGGTAGCTAGAGACCTTAAACATGGAAGGACCCTAAAAAAAACATGAAAAAGACCTCAACATAATGCTATTTTAAGTTAGGGTCAGAGCCCAAATATGCAAGAAAGTATAGCTTAGATTGTATGCAAAAATAGGGCCAAAAAGAGGAGAAGAAGACTTACCCTTGACGAACCAATCTTTGACAGCCTTTGGACCAAGTTTGGGTGCTCCTAAGCTCTGAAAAATAGCCTCAAGTTGTTGGTATGGAGTATGGAGGCCTTGTCCTATGAGGTGTACTGTAAAATGGTGTAGGATTTGAAGAGTTTTGGTGCTTGGAGTAGAGAGGGAGAGAGATTTGATGCAAGAGGCTTAAACCAAAATTTCTCACCTTCCAAAATGCAGCTGGAGCTGCTGGTTTTATAGAGAAAGGAGTGGAAAAAAGGGGGGGAAATTCAAATTCAAAATTTCCCCCCAAAGGGCCAAACCCTCGGACATGGGTGATGTGCAAAACAAAGTACATGGCTGGAACACACTTGGGAGGAGGGTCATGGCCGGCCAGCTCAAAAGGGCAAAAAAAGTCATCCACCAAGTAAGTGGCTGGCCGGCCAAAAAAAGGTGGCCGGCCGACCAGGTCAAAAGGGTAAAGTGGCCGGCCACCTCCTAGGATGAAACCCCAGAAGTTACCTTTCCAATGCCGAAAACCTTGCATCAAAATTCCTCCTGTGGAAAACGTTATGCCAGTTTCCGTGAAGCCGCGCAGATTCGGTCCAACCGGACTTCAACCAACCATATCTCCTCCCCCCGGACTTGGACTTAGGAAATTCTTGAGTGAAAAATGAAGCCCCGAAAGTAAGCTTTCCAATGGTGGTGGCCTCATATCTTAATCCCTCTTGTGCAAAGAGTTACGCCCATTTTGGTGAAGCCGTGCAGATTTTTCTCCTTCCCGGATTCATGCTGAACCATTTTGGACCAAAAAAAAGTTGGCTTTTCAGCAAAAATGCTGGCCTCCCACCCTCCTACAAGCTTTCTAACAATGAAAATAAGGTCCCTGCCAAAAATGGACCAAGACGGATGCGAAACGAAGGTTCGAGGGCCAAAACACGCAGTTTGGGGCCCTGAAAACAGGCTGTTAGGCACCGGAAGTGGCGTTCGACCACGAAATTGGTCTCTCGGGCCACAGTGTCCCTAAAAAGGGAGGAAATAAAGTGTGTACCAAAAACCGGAGCAAACGGAGGTGGTTAAGCGGTCCCAAACCGAGGCACACGGCCGACAGCTCCGAAAAATTGGGAATCGGGCTCCGAACGGAGAAAATGGCCTACGACCACGAAATGTAGCCTACGGCCACTGAGAGATGGTCTACGAGACCTCTCCCTCCCTTTAGGAAGAGAAAATGGAGAAAACAGAACCTGGTTCGCAAACCGAGGTAAAGTACAAAAGAGTTTGGAAGTCCGGAGGCAAGGCTCGCAGCCGAGACTCTAAAACCTCTGAACGAGCACAATATACAATATCACCAAGCGCTCAATCGGTGACGTCAGAGTCTTAAGGTCGGTCAAAAATGGGGTGTCTACAGTTGCCCCTCTTTGACAGAACTCGGAAGACATAATTGACGGGAGAGAATGTCAAAGCCCAGAGACGACCCATTTTTGACAAGGCCGAAGACTTGGACAAGCAAACGAAGTATAGATAAATAAATGGTTATACCTGCAGGCTACCTACGTATCCCTTTGCAAGGAATCAAACCAGCGTAGTTCAAGGGCAGGATACAAAATGATATGCAGGAAGATTTTGATAATTGGACTTATACGCTACGCAAAGCCGATTTGAAAATTGGACTTATACGCTACGCGAAGCCGGTTTGAAAGTTGGACTTATACGCTAAGCGAAGCCGGTTTGAAGATTGGACTTATACGCTACGCGAAGCCGGTTTGAAAATTGGACTTATACGCTACGCGAAACCGGACATCACTCATGATAATGCAAAGAGAGCTGTAATGAAGCAATTATGCAAAATAAAGGCAACATTTTAAGCGAATGCTAGGCAAGCAAGTAAACTTGAGCCAAACTACGTCTCGTGCAGAAAGGATGTAAGAAAATTACTGCAATTCTCACTGCGAATACAGTGTGCATGTGTGATAGATATACAAAGTGAAGCAAGTGTGATGGATACACTATATGAAGCGAAGTGTGATGGATACACTAGGTGGGTATATGATAGATACACAAAGCGAACGTGTGATAAATACATAAAGTAGGCATAGTGTGATAGATACAAACCGAGTGTGTGATAGATACACTATATGAACAAAGTGTGATTGATACACTAAATGAATGAAGTGAGCAAAGTGTGATGGATACACAAAAGGCAAACACAAAGTGTGATAGACGCACAATAGGTGAACACGAAGTGTGATCGATGCACTAAGTGAACAAGTGTGATGGATACACTAAAGGTGAACACGAAGTGTGATAGATGCACTTAGTGAACAAGTATGATTGATATACTGAAGGTGAACACGAAGTGGGATAGATGCACTTAGTGAACAAGTATGATTGATATACTAAAGGTGAACACGAAGTGTGATAGATGCACTTAATGAACTAGTATGATTGATATACTGAAGGTGAACACAAAGTGTGATAGATGCACTTAGTGAACAAGTATGATGGATATACTAAAAGCGAACACAAAGTGTGATAGATGCACTATGTGAACAGAGTGTGATTGATACACTAAAAGTGAACACAAAGTGTGATAGATGCACTATGTGAACAGAGTGTGATTGATACACTAAATGTGAACACGAAGTGTGATAGATGCACTTAGTGAACAAATATGATGGATATAGTAAAGGTGAACACGAAGTGTGATAGATGCACTTAGTGAGCAAGTATGATAGATATACTGAATGTAAACACGAAGTGTGATAGATGCACTTAGTGAGCAAGTATGATGGATATACTGAATGTGAACACGAAGTGTGATAGATGCACTTAGTGAACAAGTATGATTGATATACTGAATCAATGAAGTGTGATACAGAAAACAAGAATGTGTGTGATAGATACACAAAAGTGAATATGTGCGTGATAGATACACAAAATGAGAATGTGTGTAATAGATACACAAAATGAATGAAGTGTGATTGATACACTAAGTGAAGAGAGTGTGATTGATACACTAAATAAATGAGAGTGTAATTGATACACTAAGTGAATGAAGTGTGATTGATGCACTAAGGCAAATGAAGTGTGTTAGATACACTGAGTGAAGCAAATAAAGTGTGATTGATACACTAAGGCAAATGAAGTGTGTTAGATACACTGAGTGAATGATCTTAAACGGAACTTCTTTGAATGAACTGTACATACAATATCGTGCATGACTGAGAAAGAAACTTGATAGGTACAATGCATTACAATGCATGATGCTTAAGGAAAGCAATAAATGGACAAAACGGCGCTTTAGAAAGCAACTTATGAGGTGAGTGGCAGTGAACCGCTCTACTCTGATGGGGATCTCCCCTCGTGCTCTTCGAACACTTTACCTTTAACTCACAATACAAAGGCTCTGAAATGCTAACAAGTAACAACATCTGCATGCTGGAGCTACGGTTGCCGCTTGTCTTCCTGATCATATTCACAACTTTCCCTATTCTCCAACGGGGTGACAGACTAGGTTGGTTCAGTGTCCAGAATTGAGGTGCATACACGCTATCTCAACCTATGGGGCTTCCATACAGATTTCAAGCCGAGGACACGCCTCTGGGTATTTAAACCAGACTTTAGTCTCGAAAATCCCGAACCTTTGCGTTCTAGGCAACAGCCATTCGAACTCTAGTTTCCACTGTCGTAGTTGGTCTCCTAGGAACTCATTGCGAACACAGCCAAGATGACCCTGGCAAAGAACTGGTACTTAGAGAGAGCACTTTTGATCGCCATTTTGGCTTGAAACAGACTTGATCTTTGAGCTTGAGGTAGAGGCACACTCATACTTCGGAGCATTGACAAGGCCTGACGAGGTGCATACGGAATGCAATTTCGGGGCTCACTGAAGTTGAAACAAACTCAGATACCCGACATTTTCCTCTTTTGCTTTTGCTTTGCAGTCCAGAACCATCATAGCTTCAGATAGGTCCTGGTTCTACTGTTCTTACATGACCTGGGTTGAACCCTGCGATTTTATGAAAGAACAAATTCTGTTTTGCACAAATGTGGAGAATGGCACAGCACTCTGAGAACACAACAAATCATTTTTGAAATTGAGAGAAGAGTTCTTGATCGGGGTATTGAGCCTACGACTGAACACAGCACACTACGACTCAACAACGGAAAACAAAAGGTAAACAACCTAAACACATCGAGTAACACTCGAAACGACTCAAAACAAGAATCGAGATAAAACAAAAAGACACGACACGCAGACATGCACAAGGAGCCTGTTTCTCTGGGTATTATTTCCCACCCTTTCTAATTTGTGATTCTCACATCACTCTGGCACTCAATCTCTTGTTTTCTGAAAAAGCCCTTTTCTCACTTTTTCTCTCATCGCACATCTCTCTATTCTTCAATCTCTCATTTTTCAATCCCTTCCCTGGGTGGTTGATGGATAAACAGGGAGTTGCGGGCTCTTGCCCCTAGCATGCTGCTAGATTCTCTTTCTTCCGTTCACAGCTAGTAAATTCCTCCCATAGAAGGGTTGCGCTACAACTGGGTGTGTAGCAAATCTGCAGCTAACATCGATCAATGATGCTTTGTTGGGGAGTTTGGACGTGATAAGATCTGTCCAGATGATGGAGTGGAATATCTTGCCCCATTCCAGTTCGTGCTTCGCACTTGGCTTGATACCTCGTTGCTTGGAGGGTGAGAGAGCTTTCAGCCCTTTGTTGTGCCCTTTTCTGGCAAATACGGTGCCCTTTCCGGCAAGTAGAGTGCCCTTTCTAGCAAGTATTTTGACAAAGGGGAAAAGATAGAACACCTGACTCAACTGTGCCCCTAGTTCATTATTTTCACCATTTTTGTTTTGATTTTTCTACTAAAACAATTTTAACCAAAATGAGAGTTAGATTAACGTGCTTGTTCAATTTTCTGATTCAAAATCATGCAAGTTAGGTTATGAGCACTAAAAATTTTCCTTTTTTTGGGTCCAGGAAAAGGGTCCAGTTTTGGAAAAAAATGGAATAGTTTTTGAGAGAAAATCAGTCAACCTCAATAAAAATTCTCAAAAACTGTTTTTGCAATCGGCCACTGCTCAACAAGCATAGAACCCACTCTCGAGAAGCACAACCTCAAATCCGAAGAAAAATTGCCCCTTGCTTGAAGAGAGCTGCATGGCAACGGAAAGTTGCCCCTTGTTTGAACGACACCGCGACGCATTGAATGGCAACGGAAAGTTGCCCCTTGTTTGAATGGCACCGCAGCGCATTGTAGTCAGTCCTCAGAGTGACAAACACAACCAAATCCTCAGATACAGAGAAGACAAAGATGATCAAAAACCATTACATGGACACAATCGAATTTGAAGTGTTTTACGGCTGGACTTCAGAATGAAGTTGCCTACGTATCCCAAAGATGGGAATCAAGCCTTACGTAGTTCGGGGTTAAGGTACACTCGGGTATTTTATCTTTCACTTTTTTTTTTTTTTTTTTAGGCTCTAACTTTTGCCAAGGCGCCCGTTGCGGGTTTTCGACCTTGCGAGCTTCTGTTTTTTCTTTTCTTCTCTTTTTTTCTTTCTTTTCTTCTTTTTTCTCTTTTCTTCTTTTTTCTTTTTTTGCTTTTTGTATATATCTTTTCTTGCTTTAACTTTTGCCTGGGTCGCCCTTCCAAGTTTTCGGCCCAGCGAGCCTCTCAAAGGGTAAAAGTGTAACAAATCCATGCCAAATGGTTTTAGGATCTCGAAGCCATCCGTATCCAAGAGAGTGGCTATTGTATCGATTTATAGAAGGATCCATCTTCGGCTCTTTGAGCACATCAGACATTTTCGCCCCTAGTTCGAGGGGTGCTTCTGTTCTAGCTTCGCAAGCTTCTTCTAATGAGGTCTAATCTTCTTGATCTGACTTTGGTGCCTCTTGTTCGAGGGCTGTTTCAAATCTGGCCACACAGGCCTCACATTGTGGTTAACCGTTTGAGCATTCTGAATCCCAGTTCAAGGTTTGAAAGTGAGGGGTCGAGTTTCAAGGCTGAGAGCGATCCTAGGCTGCACAATCTCAAGAGCGATTCCACACAGGTCTTCACAGGACTACGCAAAACATTTTTTGAAATCTTTTAAGAAAGCGACAAATCGCTCGCGCTGAAGACAGTGCGGAACCAATCTGGATCAAGCCAAGATTCTTCCCAGTACTCACACTAACAAGCATGATCTTACTCATTACGGGCTTAGCACGCCTCTCTTTCTCTCAGTTGATCAAATTTTTGCAAAATCCGAGGAATTCCTTCCTCTTCGTTTTCACCGCAGTGTTCAAAAGGTTTTGAAAAACTCAGGTCATTACAATGACTTTAAGGCACAGAAAAGACAGAGTTCTTAGTCAAATACTGCCATCTCATTCAGCACTTCCGGTATAACTGGCACACGGCAGAAGCAAACGTGAGAGCGTGAAAATCACTGCTGTTTCATTCAAAATCTGTTGGCACAACTGGCTTCCTGGCAGGAACAGACTCAAAACAAAACGAAAAGACAAACGCGAAACGAAATGGTGACGCCTGAGGTAACACCCCCGGAATAACCCGACCTTTTGTACAACAGGACTGACTCAATGTAACAAGACAGACCCTTAATAAAAAAGACTGACTCAAGACAAAGAGACAGACTCAAAACAAAATTACAGAACTGACTCAACACCCAAGTCAGAAACTTCAAAAATAGCATTCGCAAATGCTCAAACAGTGCGTGCCATTCCCACGTCTGGAGTAAACTGAGTGCCGCCCGCAGGTGGTTCATCCCTCAATCACATAGTCACATTATCCCCCACAGGTTCACTGGTCGAGTGCCGATAAACTTTGCTGGACTGGCGCGGGGATGACCCTGTTGTCAAACAGATCTTGTACATCATGGCGCAGACGAAAGCAACTGTCAGTGTCATGACCGGTTTATTGATGGTACGCACAGTACCTAGTATGGTCATGCTTTAGAGGGAGAGGATCAGGTAAAGGCCATTAATCCAATGGTTTCAGATGTCCTTTCCGGATTAAGACCTCTAGAGCCTTTGACAAAGGCATATAAAGTGGTGGGTGAAAACCCTCTTGACTCGGGGTGGATATTTGGCCGTCTATGAGCTACTTCTGGACGCACCGGTGAATGGGGTAGCCTTTCTTGATGTGGTGATGGTGACCATGCCCACTTTAGAAGAACTTGCAGCTACATCACCACTGGTGGTCGCATTCGAACTGCGGGAAAACGCTCGCCTAGGCTGCTCTTTCTCCTGGTCAATGAGGCCCTGCTTCATGGAATCCTCGATCTGTACTCCCATCTCATGCAAATCTGAAAAGGTAGGGAAGGGAAGCACGATCATTTTCTGCATTAGTTTGGGCTGGAGGTTGCGCACAACCATCCGTATTTGATCCTTATCCGTTGGCCTAATGGTCATCATTGAGGCCTTGGCCCTCCAGCGGGTTACAAAGTCAGAGAAGCCCTCTTTCGACTCTTGCCTGGTCGTCTCGAGATCACGGGTTGTGATCTCGATCTAGGTGTTGTATGAATATTGTGCGACGAAGGCCTCGGCCATCTCCTCCCAATTTCGTTTCACTGAATCCTCCAATTTGGCGTACCAGATGGCCACGATACCCGACAGGGTCCTACCAAAAAGGGAGAGCTTCTGTAATCTTGTCAAGCCCATCGGGCGCAGAACATTGTAACAAGCCCACGGGGGGGACCTCACTACAGTTCGGACTCGATTTGTGTCACGGTTCTTAATCTTGAACCAAAGAGTCCAAATCCGACAAATCGTTTTGAGAAAACAGATTTTTAGAAAAGAAGTGCCAAACATGGACTGCTTTGCCAGATACAGAGTCGCCACCTAAATATTTTATTTTTGGGAAATTTAGGAAACCCTGACTTGTTGCCTAAGGCCATGTGTCCGTCATCACCAAAATTGCCTCGGCTCGGGAACTTGGGTACAATTGGGGAAGGTCACTTCGTGAGCACCCCCGCTCGCCCGGTCGAAGACCGGCCTCTACTAACCATGATATCTAGTTTTGAAAATATTGTGTGCTCTTATTCCGATTATTAGCCTAGATTTACTATGTGATGCGCACAGCATACAAGTATAGACTGGGTCGCTTGAATTGGAACAAAACATTTCATGTTTGTTTGTTTGAAAATGGTTTGATGGTGCTACCCGCAGGTAGGCTAAGACGTGGATTTGCCACCCTCTGGTGGGCTTAGAAAACATGATTTTGCCACTATCCAGTGGGCTTAAAACACACAGTCAATGATTTGTTCCAATCCAACTAACCCAACCTTCACCCACAGGCATTCAGGCAGTTATATCACATAAGCAAATAGCCTCATGGTAAGCATGCTATTCATGGCAGTCACTCACACGCATGCAAGGATGCTAAAGCATAAAACTCACCGAGTACTCCAAGCCAAAACAGAAACCGATTAGAAATCCATGCATGATCCTAACTATACAAAAATGCCTAATGCAACACATGCAAAAATGCAACTATAGCAGGCTCGGCTACTCTAAACATGGTGTATGGAATGCTACAGCTAACATGTATTCAACTTGGAATTGAAATACGAATGCAGTTTGTATGATGCGTCGAGCCCGGTGCATGCAAAACAAATGAATGAATGCAAACATGCTATCATACTGTATGCTAATTGAAACATGCCCTAATCTAACCATCATAAGCTAGTAAATAAAAGGGAAGAAAGACGTAGGGTTGGAAGACATACATCACACACACGCACACTTATTACAACATTACCCTCGCACAGAAGGTCCAAATAAATAATACAGTCCAAATAATACAGTCTAGATATGTACAAATCCCTAATTAATTTACAAATTAACTAAGAAAAAAATAATAAACTGGCATGCAAGCCAGGGACTGTCTTGACTTTTCTCCAGATGATGAATGATGCATGTCCGGGTTGCCTTGTGCAGAAATCCGCTGCGATGCCCCAATTAGCCTCTGTTTGCAATTGTTTTTGGAATGCGTGCCAAGCTCCGGAAGGCTGTTGATTCTTGACTTGCTGCAACAGAGAGCAGGAAAGGGGCATGGCAAAGTATTTTCACACATGTATGCATGTCTCGATCCTCGTGCCACCAATCACGCATCTCGATGCATGATGGCCGAGGAGTCGAATTGCACAAGTCAATATGGAATGAATGCACATGAAAATACAACTAAGACCTAACTCCCTCATGGACAATCCGGAGTGTCGGTGACTGGGGAATTGAGACACGTTCCGTCACTCAGAATACGAAACGTACCTCGTTTCCCGTGCTCAAGCTAACTCCTATTCCAAACACAATGCATAATGTTATGAAATGGCATATACGATGCACGAGGTAACACGGCATACACAATGCGCTAACATACAACCTAGCATACGCAATGCTATGAGATGAAATGGCATACACAATGCGTAATGGACTTACACCAACATGAGTGGACCTCAGCCACACTCACATAAGAGGCCATTAGATGAAAATGAGACGCTCGAAATGCGTGCATACGTGCACGCAAACCGAGGACCGACCCTAAGGCACGAAATGCCACTCTAACAAGACATGGAAAAGCATGGAATATGGCATATTAGCATGCAAATTTCAGAGGCAATAAGTGATGCAAAACAGCCCCGAAAGATGGCAAAATGACACCTGATGCATGAAATGAATCTCAAAACACGAAATTAGGCATACGGAATGACCTATGACTATGCAATGCATGCATTCTTCGAACATGGAGTGTGAAGACAGAATCAAGAAAGCCCAAAAATAAGCATATTTACGGTTCTAAGCAAGGCTAAACAGCGAACGCAAATGGGGCTAAACTAGCATGCAAAAATGGCCCTGAAAGCAAGATAATGAAGCAAGTGATAGCTGCTGACCCCAAAAAGAGAAGGGACCTTCTACAATTTCGAAGAGGGGCCAAAAATATGGTACTTTACCGTTTACCAAAAGCCACAAAAAGAGACACAAGTATGGTAAAACTCTCATGCAAAAAAGTGGGCCTAAAGAAGGACAAAGAAGTAAGTGATGCATGCTGGCCCCAAACAGATGAAGGTCCTTCAACAAAGTTGAATAGAGACTTAAAATATGACCTTTTACAGTTTATGATCAAACCCAAAACAGTGCACAAGCATGCTCAAAATACTATGCAAGATAAGGCCAAAAAGAGAGCTATAACACAAAGTATAAAAAGGATGCTTCAAATAGAAAAATACCCTTAATGAAACATGAAGACGGGGTCAAAATAAGGCCATTTACAGTTCGGACCGAAGTCCAAAAATGCAAGAAAAAGGGGTTAACAAATCATGCAAAAATAGGACCATAAGATGGATACAAAGGCAAGTGACATATGGAAGCTTCAAACAGTGATGAGCCCTTCAACAATGTTAAAGAAGGGCTCAAAATAAACCTCTTTACAGTTTACAACATGCTTCAAAATAGTTCATACATAGGCCAAAAATAATATGCAAGAAAATGGCATACAAGGGAGGTAATGAAGCAAGTGCAAAAAGGAAGCCTCAAACAGTGAGAGGCCCTTAATGAAACATGAAATAGAGCTCAAAAAAATGTTATTTTCAGTTAGGGTCGGAGCTCAAATATGCAAGCACAAAAGATATGAACCAAGAAAAGGGTCAAAAAAATGGAGAAGATGACTTACCCTTGAAGACCAATCTTTGACAGCCTCTTGGTCCAAAATACAGCACTCCTAGCCTCTGAAAAACCAACTCCAGCTGCTGGAATGAAAGATGGAAGGGTGGGGGTATGGGTTGTAAAGTAAAGGGTGTAGGACTTGGATGTTTTGAAAGTTGAAGAGAGAGATGGAGGATGGATGTATATAAGGCTTCAAAGGAATTTTCTCAACCCTTAAAACCAGAGCTGGAGGCTGGTTTATATAGACAAAAAGAGGGGGGAAAATGGGGGGAAACAATTCAAGTTTCCCCCCAAAATGGCAGCCTCCCGGATACAAAATCGGGGGGGAAATAAAATAGAGATTTGTGATGTATCAACTCTAAAGAATCAGGCCGGCCAGATATCTAGGTCACAGGTGGCCGGCCGGCTCTCCCCATGGCCAGCCAGCCAGGGGTCAAAAGGGCCAAGTGTAATTACTAGCCGACCACTACAAATTGATGGCCTCCCATGTGTTCTCAACACAACCCTGTGGTCAAAAATTGGCAACAGTGAACCAAGAGGGAGAAAAGGCCACTTTTAAGAGGGGTTCAAAAGGGTCAATCACAATTACTAGCCGACCATATGATATTGGTGGCCTCCCAAGTGTGTATAACACAAATATGTGGTTTGCAGTTTGAAAAAGTGGCCTTAGGGTGGTCAACATTGGCTTTCGAGTGAGAAAAACGGGCGACGGAGGGCAATGGAGGAATAAAACAGGTTGCTGAAACAATTACTAGCCTCCCACCCTTCTATGACCTTCCTGGTGATGAAACAGAGGTCCCTGCCAAAAATGAATGCAAACCGATGCAAAATGAAGGTTCGGGGGCCAAAACGCGCAGTCCGAGGCCCTGAAAATTGACTGTTAGGCACCGGGAGTGGTGTTCGACCACGAAGTTGGTCTCTCGGACCACAGTGTCCCTTAAAAAGGAGGAAATAAGATGTATGCCAAAAACTGGAGCAAACGGAGGTGGTTAGGCGGTCCCGAACCGAGACACTCGGCCTGACGGCTTCAAAAACCGGGAACCGGGCTCCAAAATGGGCAAAATGGCCTACGACCACGAAATGTAGCCCACGGCCACTAAAAGATGATCTACGAGACCTCTCCCTCCCTTTGGGAAGAGAAACAGAGAAAACCGAGCCTGGTTCGCAAACCAAGGCAAAGTACAGAAAAGCCCGAAAGTCCGGAGGCAAGGCTCACAGTCGAGACTCTGAAACCTCTGGACGAGCACGATATGCAACATCACCAAGCACTCAATCGGTGACGTCTGAGTCTTAGGGTCGGTCAAAAATGGGGTGTCTAGGTTGCCCTCTTGATGTAACTTCGAAAGTCATAAGTGACGGGAGTGAATGTCAAAGCCCAGAGACGACCCATTTTTGACAAGGCCGAAGACTTAGACAAACAGGCGAGATAAACAAAGGTGTGCCCGCAGGCGTGCCCGCAGGCAAAGGGGCAAAATGCAAAATCATATGCACAAGGCCAAACGTAACTTGATGATCATGCAAGTGCAGCAAGCTGTGATGAAGCAAATATTCGCAAACAGATGCAACAGTTTTAAGCAAGAATGCAAAGCAACAACTACATTTCATGCAGTTTAGGAATGCGGAGAATTATTCAATTCTCGTCACGTCTCACACGGAGAAGATATGATACCTGCGCGATTCGTCTGGTCGCACCAGCTTCAAATGAACCGTACATACAATATCGTGCCTGCAAAAGAGAGAAACTCAACAAGCACAACATACTAACAACATATGTTCAATGCGATATCGAAAGTTCGACTGCCGCGGTTAATGGGTGAGTGCATCGCAATGCGAGAAAGAGGTGTGCGTGACAACGCAAGCTTAAACAAAAAGGCATGGTAATATCAAAGAGACGTGCATAACAATGCAAGTATGTTCATGAGAATGCAAGTTATGTGCACAACAATGCAGAACAAGTGCAAACTAGAATGCATATTTGTCACGAAACAACGAGCAAGGAAATGCACGTTTCGGCGAGGGCGACTCGATCGCGACCTCCGGTTCATCTCCCGGGAGGGTCACAACATGTTCAAAAAGGATACTTCTCACTTTCGATGAATAATGATGAGACACGCATCGGAAGCTGAAGCTGAAGTTCCGACGGAGCGATTTCGCGACCGAAAGTGCACTTTTTTTGTACTTTTTCAAGTCCCAGGAACTCCAATCTTCCCCAAAATTTGCAGAGAGCTTGGGACCAACCTAGGGATCACCACCGGCCAGTTTTCTTTCCCATTGGAGGCCATCGGCTAGTTTTTAAAAACGAGATGGCCGGCCAGCCTGAAAAGGTGGCCGGCCGGGGACATGCCCAAATCCGCGGGCATTTTAGTCCTTTCACCCTCTTTTCTTTAAATTCATTCGGCCAAACACTTTGAGCTCATAACCTCAGCTTCGAAATCACCTCCTTTAGCTTCCCAAACCATTTTCCTCCTCAGATCTGCGCCCTATACGCATTTTCCAACGCCCCACGCAAGTTGTTTTCGCGAAAACTTTCAGTTTTAAGCATTTTGAACCGATTAAATTTTGAATTCGGTGCTTCCTTTTTCGTTTTCGCCACTTGAGGTGAGTTTGTCTCAACATTTGGAAGATTTTCTCGGGAGTTGACTTTTGTTGACTTTTTCATTTCCCAATAGTTGACTTCTGTTGACTTTTTCCAATTTTTGCTCATTTTTTGCTCCTTTTGCAGGTTTTCTAAAATGGCCGGTCATTTTCCTCACGGTGGAGGTCCTACGGATGCCGAAGGTCATCTCGATATCATGGCTCTGCCTCCGAGGGTTCGACCCTTCATACCCGAGTGGTTCGCCCCGCCAGCACATATTCTTCTGCGAGCTGTTTTCCATCACTTTACAGACTTTGATGAACGAGCACCCGGAGATCTGCTTCTGCGGGAGCCGGAGTATCACCTCTCTCATGAGGCACGAGAGGTATTTACTTTGTTTTTACCTTTTCTGCAACGTATTCTGCATTTTTCGTGCAGTCTGTTTACATTATGAACATACAGTTCAATCACTTGAGTTTCTGAACACTTAGCCCATAAATTGATTGTGAATACACGGCACACACTGATTGAGAGTCGAACACGCAGCTCAAACACTAATCTTCTGAACACACAACTCAAATTGAAGGTGAACACACGGCGCACACTGATTGAGATTTGAACACGTAGCCCAAATATTGATTTTCTGAACACACAGTCCAAGTTGAAGGTGAACACACAGCACACACTGATTGAATTTTGAACACGCAGCCCAAACACTGATTTTCTGAACACACAGTCCGAATTGAAGGTGAACACGCGGCACACACTGATTAAGTTTTGAACACACAGCCCAAACACTGATTTTCTGAACACACAGTCCGAATTGAAGGTGAACACGCGGCACACACTGATTGAGTTTTGAACACACAGCCCAAACACTGATTTTCTGAACACACAGTCCGAATTGAAGGTGAACACACGGCACACACTGATTGAGATTTGAACACGCAGCCCAAACATTGATTTTCTGAACACACAGTCCGAATTGAAGGTGAACACACGGCACACACTGATTGAGATTTGAACACGCAGCCCAAACACTGATTTTCTGAACACACAGTCCGAATTGAAGGTGAACACACGGCACACACTGATTGAGATTTGAACACGCAGCCCAAACATTGATTGTCTGAACACACAGTCCGAATTGAAGGTGAACACACGGCCCACACTGATTGAGATTTGAACACGCAGCCCAAACATTGATTTTCTGAACACACAGTCCGAATTGAAGGTGAACACACGGCACACACTGATTGAGACTTGAACACGCAGCCCAAACATTGATTTTCTGAACACATAGTCCGAATTGAAGGTGAACACACGGCACACACTGATTGAGACTTGAACACACAGCCCAAATACTGATTTTCTGAACACACAGTCCACTTACATTATTTTACGCACAGCCTATTCATTTTATTTGCACGCAGCTTATTCATTCTGAATGCAGGTGACTTCTCGCACTGTGCGGGGATACGGCTCTACCGTAGCTAGAGATTGGTACGAGCTCCCGAGGTCGTCCGATTTGGTTGATTTGGCGGGTTTCGCCCTTCAGACTGGCTTTCTCGTTGTCCTGCCAGGAGGACGTTGATGGCAGCTTTGGTAGAGAGATGGTGGGACACTACCAACTCCTTTCATTTTTCCGCCACGGGGGACTTAACTATGACCCCGCTTGACTTTGCTGTATTGACTAGCCTTGACGTGGGAGGTTTGCCCATTCCTTACGACGAAGACATGGGTCAGTAGGAGGCCGCTTGGATATATTTGCTGGGGGCTCGCTTTGCTGATAGAGCCGCGCGGTCCGATACACCTGGTTCTCTTCCCATTTTCGGAGGGTGGAGATGGAGCCCGGGACTCCTGAGGAGGCAGCACAGTATACCCGTGGTTTTCTGATGTTCCTCTTCAGGACTACTTTGTTTGCCGATAGAAGGAACATGGTTGGGCTGTATCTGTTGAGCGCTTTGGTGGACCTATCATAGGTCAGACGGTATGACTGGGGTGGCGCCGGCTTGGCTACCCTTTACTGCTACATGAGCGCGACCTCCCGCGGACAGGGGGACTTACTTTGTGGCTACTGGAGAGCCTGGGAGGTACTTTCTGCCCTCCTAATTTACATTTCTGCTCCTCATTACTTGTAAACTGCACACACGGCGTACTTTGCACACTGTATTTTGCCCTTAGCACTTTGCATTTACATTCTGCACTGTTTTCCACAGTTATGGGTCTATGCGTACTTCTCGACATTAGCCCCAAAGATGGTGGTGGAGGGGCCCCTCGTGACCCCGTACTCACTTGTATTTGAGGGCCAGCACCGGCCAAGACCTCGGGAGTCTCTCCTTTATCTACGGCAGTATTTCGACACGGTGCGGTCGACGGAGGTATTTCAGAACTCTCAGTTCTTTGTGTTTTCATCTTTGATTTGTCTTGTACCTTCCTGATTTCTGATTGATTGGTTACCCGCAGATTACATGGGAGCCCTGGGCACCCTTAGGTGAGGGTCTCCGATACCAGTTTGCTGGAGGGCGGGGTGCCTCCCAGTACAGGATCCTATTTGAGGGGCCAGTTGGTAGAGCCTAGTTTTTGGGGGAGCGCTTCTTGCGTCAGGTATGGGGCTATACTTCTCAGACCCTCCTCAAGACCCCAATGAGATGCGGATTGCTGATAGGCTCTCTTCTCAGGATGTTGTTAATGCTATGCTGGGTACTGATGCTTTACTTCATCTTGAGGAGGGGGATTATGCTACTTACCGTCACATATACCTGATGCCTCCATTAACGGGAGCCCGTACTCCGACGATGAGGCCTGCTGGTATGCCATCTTCGAGCCGGGCCCAGGCTCGGGCTGCGGACGTCCCTTCCACTAGTAGGGCTGGTACATCTAGAGGTGGGAGTGGATCGGTTCCCCCGATTCCCCCGACTTATCATCATCCTGGATGGCCGGATATGCCGACTGAGTTGATGGGGTGGCAATATGGGACTACCTCTCCGATTCTGATCCCGATAAAGCCTCCGATGCCTGGCCACCGATATGTTAGAGACCCCGACTCACCACCGGTATGTTTTACAGCTTTGATTCACTACTCAGTTACTTGGACACTCATTCCTTTACTGATACCCCTGCCTTTTGCATCTGCAGCCCCCTGTTGAGTATATGGATCAGGTGCTCGAGATGGTAGCCTCACTCGAGGGGATGGTACTGCGGAGGGAGGCGCAGTTGTCCATTATGGGCTTCCAGGTATCCTTTAGTTTTCTAGCATTGTATCTTCTGATAACACGCTGATTTTGGACATTTTACTGCATTAATAGGCTACTTGCGTAGAGCGCATCTGACACACACCATATTCATGCATTATTCCTGTGTATACCCACCTTGCGTAGCTTGTTTGCATTTGTATTTGATATACATGTTTTGGCTGATGTATTCAAAATGCATTTTTCATTTTCAGATGCCAACATTTCAGACCGGCCACTGGCCTTCTTGGGGAGCTGGGCCATCCAGGCCTTTTCAAGGAGCTGGGCCATCCAGGCCTTTTCGAGGAGCTGAGCCATCCGTGCCTTTTCGAGGAGCCAGAGGAGGAGGGTCGTCTCACAAGCGCAGAGCACACATTATAGAGGAGGAGCCCGGTGAGGATGAGGAGGAGGAGGCTGCAGATCGTCAGTCGGAGACATCTGCTGACAGAGAGGAGGGCACTGGTCTTGGCTCTGAGAGTGGAGGCGAGGCTGAGGGGGATCCTGAAGATGACAGCTCCGACTCGGACGGTGATGGGGGTGCAGAGGCTATTCCGCAGAAGAGGATGAAAAGGGCCTCTTATTCCCGCTCTCGACAGCATTGATGTTGCGGTTCCCTGTTTTATTTACCTTTTTGCTAGTAGTTATAGCACATTGTGCATTATTAAGCAGTTTTATTTTTGTAAAACTTGTGCCCTTTGTTTGCAAAAAGAAGCATGATGGAATGAAACAGCTTTTGAAAAAGGTGTTGTATTTTAAACTCTTAGCATCATATCACATCGTTTTGCACCATAATGAGATTGAATGAAAATGTGCATTGTGCATTTGCCCAGTCAAGTAGTGAACCGACGCAACAACTTAACTTACTAAGATATAACAAAACCTTAGCAAGTTTACAATTCGATAAGCAAAATACAACAATGTTGACAACTTAATAAACAAAACTTAACAAGAAAATTGCTTAAACAAAGAGTACCAACTCAAACACACGAAAACACGACAGCTCAACAAACAACTCGATAAGCAAAACAACAACTCGATAAACAAAACTTTAACAAAACAGAGTGTGCTTCGGATGATCTGGGCAACGGAATACATCCGAAATAGAGGCCTTTGACATACCCGTTGCATGGAAATGCTTGAAACTTCCTCCCGGGGGGTAAAACAGGGCCAAGGACACACATTGGAGCATGGCCGGCCACTTTTGGGGGCCGGCCGGCTAGCTTTTTGTATGTGAGGGGAGAAATGTGGCCGGCCTGCTAGAAAAGGTGGCCGGCTGGCCACTTATCCCGGCAGCCGCCAAATTTTCGACACGTGTCCCCCTGAATAGTGTCCCATCCTCTTTAAAAGCCCCAACTTCGGGACTCATTCATTTCATCACTGCTTTGCACAAATAATGGAGGCATTTCTCGTAGAAAATCTCACATCTTGGATCTCTTCTTTAGATGGCTTGGAAAAGTTAAATTTTCGGGGTTTCGGCTTGAATGCACTATTTACGCTGAGTCGTACTCCGCTGCACCTTCCTTTCCTCCATGCCGCAGCAAGGTTCTGGAACCCAGTGACGCACGTCTTTAGCTTTGGCGGGCAAAAGATATGTCCAACTTTTGAAGATTTTCAAGTTTTGATGGAGTCTGAACGTTCGGAAGAGATCTTGCCTCAGTTCCGCTTTGGCCACGCCCAAGCTTTAGGGCGAATGTGTGGACTTACCGCGCATGATGCTCGATCTCTGATCTGTAATGAGGAACTAGATATCCTCGGTTTGATCCATCGCTTTTCTGGTGCCGGTGACCGCGACGACCACCATTGGCAAGGTTTCCGACAACATATCCTCTGCTTGTGCATGCTATCTCACTTCCTGCTTGCCCTAGGCCTGGATGAACCCAGCATCCGTTTGATTGAAGTTGCTCAGGGCTTGAAGGAAGGGAAGAGCTGTATTGCTATGGCATTGGCCGAAACACTGATGGGCTTGGACGCTTTCCACCATCAGGAGACGACCAAATTTGCGGGGAGTCCGCTATTGCTGCAGGTAATGTTTCCCACCCAATCTCACATATGTATTTGCTCGCATCGCTCAGCCCTCAGCCTCAGTTTTTCTCTCAAAACCCTTGTCTCACTGTTCTCTTATCGCACTTCTCTCTATTCTTCATTCTCTCATTTTTTCATCCCTCCCCAGGTATGGTTGATGGATAAATTGCAGGTTGTGGACTCTTGCCCTGCCTACTCAGCCCGCGGCTACTTCTTTCGGCAACGCCTGGTTGATGCGCTTGATGAGGGATGGTGGTTCAACTGGATGTGCAATTTGTCTGCTGACCACATTGCTTGGCACTGTCCTTAGCTTAATCTTCCGGCAATGAGCTATAGCATGTCCCGGCAGACTGGGGTCCAGCTGATTGGTCTGACTCACTATGTGTTCTATTTTCCATTCCAGTTCCAACGCCAGTTTGGCCATGATCAGACTTGTCCACCGGAGGGGATTGAGTACCCGGCTGCTTTTCCGGTCCGAGGCACACAGCTTGCCCGATATGCCACAGTGTGGAGGACTAGAGAGCTCCTGGCCCCTGCTCTCACTTTCAGTTGCACTTTGTCTGATGAGTGCTGGGATTGGCTCAATGAAAAGGCACACATTGGGCCTAGCTTGGCATCAGAGGCTTCGACTAGCTCTGGGAGGGGGCGCAGAGACACCTGACTTGACTATGCCCCGGATTTATTGCTTTTATTAGTACTTTCAAGTTTTCTTTATGAGTGTAATAAAAAAAAAAAGCAACTTCAATTGTATGCAAGAGCAAGCGAATTATGTGTTGAAATCAATGAAATTGAAGGTTGTGGTACTGAAAATTTTTCGCTTGGGTCCAAAAATGGTCTTAATTGTAAAAAAGATTAATTTGAACAAAGTCAACTTTTATTAAAACTTTTCAAAACTATTTTCGATATGGATCAGAACTGGACAAACCTGAGATCTGTCACTGAGATGCACAACTCCGGATCCTAGTGTAGACACCCCATTTTTGACCGACCTTAAGACTCAGACGTCACCGATTGAGCGCTCAGTGATGTTGCATATTGTGCTCGTTCAGAAGTCTCAGAGTCGCAGCCGTGCGCCCTGCCTCCGGACTTCCAAACCCTCTTCCGTGCCTTGCCTCGGTTTGCGAACCAGACTCGGTTTTCTCTGTTTTCTTTCCTGAGGGGAGGGAGAGGTCCCGTAGACCATCTCTCAGTGGCCGTAGGCTACACTTCGTGCCCGTAGGCCATTTTTCCCATTTCGGAGCCCGGTTCCCGATTTTCGAAATCGTCAGGCCGTGTGCCTCGGTTCGGGACCACCCAACCATCTCCATTTCCTCCGGTTTCTAGCATGCATCTCATTTACTCCCTTTTGAGGGACACTGGGGTCTTAGATACCCACTTCGTGGCCAAACACCACTTTCGGTGCTTAACGGCCGATTTTCGGGATCCCGAACTGCGTGTTTTGGCCCCCGAGCATTCGTTTTGCATCGGTTTTTGTTCATTTTTGGCAGGTACCTCTGTTTTATCATAAGAAAGGTCACTGGAGGGTGGGAGGCCAGCAATTGTCTCAGCAACCAGTTATGCTCCTCCGGTGCCTCCGGCGCCCGTTTTTCTCACTTCCGGACTAATGTTGAACACCCTAGGGCCATTTTCTCCGAGCCAAAACCACATATTTGTGTTGTACACACATGGGAGGACCCTAAAAACACATGGCCGGCCAGTAACTCTTATTGACCCTTTTGAACCCCTCTTTCAAGTGGCTTGTTGTCTCTCCTGTTTCAGAGTTGCCAAATTCCAACCACAGGGCCTTGTTGTACACACTTGGGAGGACACCAACCTTTGGTGGCCGTCCAGAAATTCTCACTTTCCATTTTTGCCCTTGGCCGGACGGCCATGGGGGGTAGCCGGCCGGCCACCTCCAATAAAAGTGGCTAGCCGGCCTGCTTCCTTGGGATGTGTGCATTCCAGCTGTGCTTTGATTTTCCCCCAAAAATATCTCATCCGGGGGACCCCTTTGGAGGGAAATATAGAGCTCATTTCCCTCCATCACAAAAAGATTCCCCTCTCCCTCTCTTGCACACATTAGTGTCCTCCCAACTCAAGAGAAGAAGCTACAAGCTTTGGTTGGAGCATACATACACATACAACTTCATTTCTCTCAAGTTTGAGGGCCATTTCTTCATCATCTCCAAGCTCTACCCCCACAACTCCATTCCAGCAGCTAGGAGAGCTTTCCAACAGCTAGGAGGCATCCATTCTTCAAGCAAAAGGGAGCCAAGACTTGTCTACAAGGGTAAGTGTCCATTTCCCTCTTTTGTAGCACTTTCTTGCCTCTTTTCTTAAGCCTATTTTCTTATTGTGTTGAGCTCCAACCTTAACTTAAACTAGGTCTATTTTGAGCTATTCTTCATGTTTGTTCAAGGGCTCAACCCTGTTTGAGCCCTCCATCTTGCACTTGTTTCAATATCCTCTTATATGCCTTTATTTTGCATTGAATATTTGGCCTATGTGTGATTTGATTTGGAGTATCTCATGAACTTATATTGTGCTTATTTTGAGCCCCTCTTCAACATTGAAGAAGGTCTCAACCTTGTTTTCATGCTCCATGTGCCACTTGCTTTGAATCCATGTTTTACCCTTGTTTTTGCATGCTTCATCTAGCTTATGATTGATCTGTTTTCGAACATGATGTAAACTGTTAGTGGGCCTATTTTGAGTCCCTCTTCAACATTGAAGAAGGGCTCAACCCTGTTTGTCCTTTCTATCATGCACTTGCTTCATAATCTCTCATATTTACCGTAAATTTGCATGATTTGTTTGGTCTACATGTAGTCTGTTTTGGAGCATGTCCTGAACTGTGAATAAGCTTAGTTTGTGTTCCTCTACAACATTGTAGAAGGGATCAACCTTGTTGGGGGTCTCCATGTTATACTTTCCATTATATCCCTCTTTGGCCCCCATTTTTGCATGTTTTTTAGGCCTATCTAGCTTCTGTTTTCGGCCATCATCAGTACTGAAAGTATCCATATTTTGGCCTTCTTGTCATGTTTTGTTAAGGGTCCAAGGCTGTTTGATGAATGTAAGGCATACTTCATGTTCTAGCCTTTGGTGGCTTCATTCTTGCATGACATTTTTAGCAAGTTTTCATACTGATTTGAGGGTTGTCATCTACTGTAAATGTTCATATTTTTGGTCCCTCATCAGTGTTTTAGAAGGGAATTTTTCAGTTTGAGCATCGCATACATCTCTTGCTTCAATACCCCTCTTTGGCCCCCATTTTTGCAAGCCATTGTTGTCCTATCTATGCTCACTATTTCGCCATGTCTTATACTGTAAAAAATGCTATATTGGGGCTGCTTTGCAACTTTTTTGCATGTCATGTACCAATTATGCATGTTTAGTATGGCTATAGGCCATTTCGGGTGCTTAATATCGCATTTCGGGACCGTTTCGTGCATTTGGTGACATTTCCCCACCTTTCGGGACTGTTTTGCATCATTTGTGAGTGCTGAAAATCCATTGGCATGTTTGCATATCATTCTCTATATCATTTCATGTTTTTAATACATCGCCTCGGTTTGCGTGCCCGTGTGCACGCCTTTCGAGGCATCTGGTTTTTCATCCGACGGCCTCTTATGTGAGTGTGGCTGAGGCCCTCTCATATTAGCGTAAGCCCAATTTGCATTGTGTATGCCATTTCATTCCGTATGTCATTGCCTCGGTTTGCGTGCCCGCGTGCATGCATTTCGAGGCATCTCATTTTCATCCATCGGCTTCTTATGTGAGTGTGGCTGAGGCTCACTCATGTTAGTGTAAGTCCATTTTGTATCCTGTCTGACATTTTAGTCTCATCGCATTCCGTATGCCGTCGCCTCGGTTTGCGTGCCCGTGTGCACACATTCCGAGGCACCTCACTTTTATCCGATGGCCTCCTGTGTGAGTGTGGCTGAGGCCCTCTCATGTTGGTGTAAGCCCATATTGCATCGCATATCTCATTTCAGTCCCATTGCATTCTGCATGCCATTTTCTCGGTTTGCGTGCCCGTGGGCACGCATTTTGAGACATCTCATTTTAGGTTCATTATATATCATATTTCAAGCCGTTTCATGCCTTTATGCCATCGCCTCGGTTTGCGTGCCCGTGTGCACGCATTTTGAGGCACTTCACTTTCCATCGACGGCCTCTTATGTGAGTGTGGCTGAGGCTCTCTCATATTAGTGTAAGTCCAATTTGCATTGCGTGTGCCATTTCATGCCATAGGATCATTTTCTCGGTTTGCGTGCCCGTGCGCACGCATTTCGAGGCATCTCATTTTCATTGCATTGTGTATGTTAGGATTGCATATTAGCTACATTTCATGCATATCGTGCATATTGCATCGTGTTCGGGATAGGAGTTAGTCCGGGCACGGGAAACGAGGCGCGTTCCGTACTCCGAGTGACGGAACGGATCTCAATTCCCAAGTCACCGACACTCCGGATTACCCATGATGGAGTTAGGTTTTGTTGTAGCATTCATCTGCATTCATCCTATATTGAGTTGTGCAATTCGGCTCCTCGGCCATCATGCATCGAGATGCGTGATTGGTGGCACGAGGATCGAGGCATGCATATATTTGTGAAATACATTGCTATGCCCTTTTCCTGCTCTCTGTTGCAGCAAAATCAAGAATCAGCAGTCTTCCGAGGCTTGGCACGTATTTCGAGGAACATTGTAAACAGAGGCTAATTGGGGCATCCCAGTGGATTTTCGAAAAGGCAACCCAACATGCATCAATTCATTATCCAGAAGGAGTCAAAGCCCACGGCTTGCATGCCGATTCTGACTTTCTTAGTTAATTTGTTAATTAATTAGGAATTTGTATATTTATTTCGGACTGTACTATTCTTTCATTCGGGACTGTATATTTATTCAGACCCTCTGCGCGAGGGCAAAATTGTAATAAGTTTGGGTGAGTGTGATGTATGTCTTCCAACCCCCACTTCTTTCTCCCTTTTATTTGCCCGCTTACGATGGTTAGATATAAGGCATATTTCAATTAGCATACAGTATGACAAAATATTTGCATCATTCATCTGTTTTGCACGCACCGGGCTCGGCTCATCATACAAACTACATTTGTATTTCAATTCCAAATTGAATACGTGATACTTGTAGCATTCCATATGCCATGTTTAGAATAGCCGAGCCTGCTATAATTTGCATCTTTGTATGTGTTCCATTAGGCAATTCTGTATATTTAGGATCATGCATGATTTCTAATCGGTTTTCTGTTTTGGCTTGGAGTACTCGGTGAGTTTTATGCTTTAGCATCCTTGCATGCGTGTGAGTGACTGCCATGAAAAGCATGCTTACCATGAGGCTAAATGCTTATGTGATATAACTGCCTTGAATGCCTGTGGGTGGAGGTTGAGTTACTTGGATTGGACAATTCATCAAATGTTTATTTTAAAGCCCACTAGATAGTGGCAAAATCATGTTTTTTAAGCCCACCCGAGGGTGGCAAATCCGCGTCTTAGCCTACCTGCGGGTAGCACCATCAAACCATTTTCAAACAAACAAACATGAAATGTTTTGTTCCAATTCAGGCGATTCAGTCTATACTTGTATGCTGTGCGCATCACATAGTAACCTAGGCTAATAACCGGAATAAGAACGCACAATGTTTTCAAAAACAGATATCATGGTTAGTAGAGGCCGGTCTTTGATCAAGCATGCGGGTGCTCATGAAGTGACCTTCCCCAATCGTACCCAAGTTCCCGAGCCGAGGCAACTTTGGTGATGACGGACACGTGGCCTTTTGGCACCGAGTCAGGGTTTCCTAAATTTCCCATTTTAAAATATTTAGGTGGCGACTTTGTATCTGGCGAAGCAGTCCATGTTTGGCACTTCTTTTAAAAATCTGTTTTCAAAACGATTTGCCGGATTTGGACTCTTCGGTTCAAGATTGAGAACCGTGACATTTGAGTCCTTCGAATCAGAGTGACCCAATATCGAACCGTAACGGGGACTCGCCTCCCTTTCCCCGGATGCGTTCGGGACGTCTCGCTTCTGGCGACTCTGCTGGGGATTTAGAGAACTTGACTCGAACTCGTGATATCTGGTTTTGACTACATTTGTGTGTTTCTTTGCATTGCATTTGCATTGGTGCGCCTAGGACACCGTGTTTGCCATCTGCTATTCCTGAGCGGTTTGCCGGAGGCTTGTCTTGTCAAGGCATGTCCATAAGGCTTGCCGGTTACGGGCTCTGCCAGTATGGGAACACAAACCCCGGTTTTACCGGGGCACCCTTTTGACCATTCGACCTAGTGCATATTCGGATCCATAGTGACCATTCCAAACTAGGACAGGTTGCTTACCCGTTTATAGGTTGTTTGAAGCCGCTGCGTGCGTAGTGAAACCCTAGTTCCTGACAAAATAGGACAGGGAAACCCTACCCCAACATAGGGGTGTTTTCAGCTCTCACTTATCTGCTATGTGCTTGTTAGAGTGTGCCTCTACAGGGAATGCATGTATCAGTTGAGTTTGGGCATCAGGCCTGCGGGCATCAGTCAGTATCTGAGAATCAGTTGTCTGCGGATATCCGATTCAGTTTTGGGGAACAGTGATACAGGAACAGTGATCAGTGATTGAGGACAGTGTATTTTCAGCTTATCAACTGCGTGTTGTATGCCCGACTGTGTGTTGTGTGTATTTAATTTAAGCTGTTATGCTGCCCGTTTTTCTGGTTATTTATTTCCTTTTCGCTTTATTATCTTTTTGCTAGGGCAGTTTTTAGCACGATTGCTTCCGAACCAATAGATACCCCCCAAGCACTTTGGACACGAGGTCGCCGACTCAACCGATCCGAGGATCTCGTTGACGGACATCCAGTGTTCCACTCTCTACCCCCAGTTATCAGAAGAAGGCCGAGAAGGCGCAGTGTGTCAGAACAGGGATTACCGGGACAGGGTCGCTTTGACAAGATCAAAGTTGAGATTTCGTGTCCGCGTAGAAGTACATTTACCGGCCATTCAGATGGAATAGCAGAATACGTCAGGGATGGAGGCGATGATGCGCCAGATGCATGAGAGCATGAAACAGATGCAAGATGATGCCATCCGCCAAGCAAAATTTTCCAAACAACAAGCCGCAGTCATGGCCCAGCAGGCCGAGCTGATCACTAGGCTGCAACAGCAGAATGCAGCGTCTACTTCACATCAGGCTCCTCCTCCACTAGTGGCTCCACTACCTGAGCAGGCATCTACTGGTCAGAATACCCCGCCAAATCCTCAGAATATCCTCCCGAACACTCAGAATACCTTATCCAATGTCTGGAACACTCAAGAGGACATAGGTCTTCCAACGGTCGTTCGCCCCACTTCGCCAAGAATCGCCCAAGAATCTTACACCTAACCACCCGGACTCTCCATTTGAGTTCGAAGTTGATCATACAGCTCTGAAGCTGAGTAAGCTGGAAAAGCTTTTCAAGAAATCACAGGGGGTGAAGGCCATCCCAGATATTGAAGATGGCTACACTGACGTAGCCGTAACACTGCCGGACAGATTCAAGATGCCACAGATTGATCGTTTTGACGGATCAGGGGATCCTATGGTCCATCTCCAGCTATTTTCAGACATCTTGAGGCCAATGGGCCTAACCCGACCACAAAAGCTTTCTTTATTTGGGAGAACTTTGTCGGGGGTGGCAGCCATCTGGTACGCAAAGTTAGAGGATGATGTGAAGAGAAATTGGGATGAGCTGGCTGAGGCCTTCGTTGCACAGTATTCGTATAATACGCAGATCGAGATTACAACACGTGATCTCGAAATAACGAGGCAGGAACAAAAGAGACTTTCTCTGATTTTGTAACTCGGTGGAGAGCAAAGGCATCGATGATGACCTTGAGGCCAACAGATAAGGACCAAATTCGGATGATTGTACGCAACCTCCAACCGAAGTTAATGCAGAAAATGATCGTACTCCCTTTTCCCACCTTCTCAGATTTACACGAGATGGGGGTACAGATCGAGGATACGATGAAGCAAGGTTTAATCGATCAGGACCGAGAGCAGCCCCGAAGGACATTCAACCGCAATAACAACGCAGTCTGAGTGGCGCCGCCAACACAAGGACTTCGAGGTCGGTATGGTCACCACCACTTCTTCCCAACCAAGGCCCGCAGCTGCCACACCCTTTTCCAAGACCTCCGGAGCAAAGAACCAAGCCCCGAGATATCAATCCAGAGGCCAAAGAACCTTCACTCCACTATATATGCCCCTGTCCAAGACTCTGGGGGTGTTAATCAGGAAGAAGCATCTGACGCCCCTAGAACCGAGGCCACTACCGAATCCACTCCTCCTTCCCACAACCCAAGTAAATGGCATCACCGTGTACCAAAGATGACCATGACACGGATCAATGTTTCAGCCGTCCACGAGATTCAAGACCTCGTTGACAAGAACATCATCGTATTCTCCTCGAAGACCCAATGTCACAACTAACCCACTTCAAGACATAACCAAGTTCCACCACCCAAAAGAGTCAACCTCATCCAAACTGGGGTCGTTTCCTACGATCCTAGTATCTATATTACTCCCTCTCACCTACCTAAGCCGGAGGTGATCCTTCCTGATTGCACTGACTTGTACATGTTGGACACCTTCACAACCCAATCTGAGCCAGAGGTGGTGACCTCCGAAGATGGAATGGGGCAGGTTTCCGAAGAGAACAGAATTGGTGAGTCAGGATGGGGCAAATGAATTGTCTTTGGAAGAGCTTATGATCCAAGCGGATATATCTTATCAGTGGGCCGGTCTGAGCCGAGTGTAGGACTGCCAGAAAAAGCTGAACTGTGCATGATTCGGGGGGACGGACTAGAACAAGGGGCAGATGATCTGACAACAGTGGAAGAAGATTTTGCTAACCTCCTGTTCTTCAACGACCAAGAAGCAGGGGATGCAACAATCAATTGGTTTGAATATGAGGAGTCGGCAGAAATTACCGAGTGGTTAGATGACCAGCCAGATGTTGTGGAAATTCAGCCAGAGCAAGGCCCGGCAGAGGCGGGGGTATCAATGATGGCCGAAAGGGCCGAGAGTCAGAATGAATTGCCGGAGAGCGCCGGTACAAAGAATTTCGCTCGGGATCAAGATATTGTGAAAACCGAACAACAAACCCTACTAACACAGGAGGAGCAAGAAAAGAGGTGGAATTCAGAGAGAATCCGGAAAGCCAAGAACCATGAAGAGGTTGAAAGTGCTGCGAGCACAAGAGCAGGACATGCTGTGAGCATGTGGGATGAAAATACCGAGAGTACGAACTTGCCAGAACCAGATAGGTGTCTGTTGAACGTTAGTGGGATGTGGTGGGAAGACGATGACTTATGTCTTGCCCACACGGATGAAGATTGGGCAGATACTCAACCAGATGATACTTGGTACCTCGATGAGGTAGATCATATGACCAGGAGTGGGCAGTATTTCAAGCCCCCACACCTTGACCAACCTGAGACATCTGCGAAAGATAAAGAGGCAGAGAAACAGAAAGAGAAGCAAATCGAAGAAGGTATCTTAAAGAAAATACAAGCGAACATCTCCATCTGGGACCGCTTATGGCATCAAGGGTACATAGACAGTTGTCCTATTCGCTATGGACAAGGCCAAACTCTCCATCGAAACTACGCCAGAAGCATTTGGTTGGGTTTTTCCGGGAGGAGGTTCCCCGGCATTAACCTTTTCAGACAAGGAATTGCCGCCTGAGGGCGTCAATCATAACAAACCTCTCTACATCTCCGTGGAGTATAGAGATAAGTGGATACCGGTGGTACTTGTTGATACCGGGTCTGCTATCAATGTCTGCCTAGTCAGAACGGCATATGCAATCGGGTTAAAACCCGCAAACTTCATACCAACCACTCAGGTGATCAGAGCTTATGATAATACCAGCAGGGAAGTGATGGGAACTGTCAAGGTTCAGACCCAGGTTGGTCCAGGACAACACAACATTGAATTTCATGTCATGGACGTTCCTGCAACCTTCAACTTACTCTTGGGGCGGCTGTGGTTGCACCAAGTGAAAGCAGTCTCTTCCACTCTGCACCAGATGTTGAAATACCCTCACGGAAAGGGGGTTGCAATTGTTTTCGGAAATTCATCCATCCATCCGCCGCCAGAAGTGTCTACGCCTGTTTTGCAAATCGAGCACGGCACGGAGGACGTGTTCTTATCGGGGTTCACTTTGGCAGAGGCCCGGGTAGTACAGAATATTATGGCTGTGAATGAAGGTGTGTACGTTAGTGCTCAATCCGTCTACCTCATGAACAAGCTACAACGTATTCCCGAGATGGGATTAGGAAGAAGCGGCAGGAAATGAGTCGCAGCATTGGCCGAAGTGCCACACAACCCGCATACCTTTGGGCTGGGTTATCTACCCACCAAAGAAGACTGGGTGAGGAAAGGAAAGGAAATGGCCGGCAGAGCCAGAGCGAAGCAGGCTGGGAAGCCTTTTGACTTAATGCACAGGCCCATCCAGGGTACCCTGAATGGACGCTTCGTCCGGGAGGGGGAGGACTTTCCGTTTTGCGGCTTTCCAGAGCCATGGTTAAACGCGGAGAAGAAGCGCGTACCAGGTTTCGAAATCTTCTTCGACCTGCAACTATCCGGGGATGACGTTGCCATAGAGCAGATAGACCCAACAACTGAGTTTGAGCAGAATAAGGCAGTGGATCCTGAGGGCACATAATTGGAAATGGGGGTAGCACTGGCATGTCTCCTCTCTAATCCTCCGATCGACCAAGAGTGCTTGGGGGATAACTTTGCAGTTTCCATGATTGGGGATGAAACGGCTGCGAGCCGACCAGCAGCTATCTTGGATGCATCAATCGCACCCTCTCTCACTTGGCAGTACGAGGAGGGATTTTTGTCCAGTAGCACCGGGTCAGGTAGTGAGCCGGAATCTGATTCCACCGAGTCCTGTGAGTCGGAATCAGGTTCCAGCTGACCGAAGTCTGAAGTCTGTACTGGGGATGTTAACCCGATGCCACTCCGCCTGTATCGTCTTTTTCCTTTTCATTTGAGTCTGTTGTAACCAATGAATTGGATGATTTGGATGTGCCTAATGAGAATGAACTATCTGTGGTTTCCGAGTACTTTTCTGTGCCCCTAATTTATTGCATTAATTCAGACTTTCAAAATTTTGATCAAAACGACGAGGACAAAGTTCCTCCGGTTTTACAACGTTTAATTGAGCAAGAGCAAGAGAGATTTGTTAAACCATTAATGGATGAAATCATTACCATGAACATTGGTACTGAGGAGGACCCGCGGCTGGTCCAGATCGGGTCCACGTTGTCTTCGGAGGAACGCGAGCGCTTAGTCGCTTTATTAAAAGATTTCAAAGATGTTTTCGCGTGGTCCTACGAAGACATGCCTGGAATCGATCCTGAGATTGTACAGCATCGGATCCCCCTTGACCCCGAGGCCCGACCTGTCAAGTAAAAACTCAGAAGGATCCGCCCAGATTGGGCTATTAAGATTAAGGAAGAGGTCACCAAGCAAATCGACGCAGGCTTCCTGCTGGTATCTGAATATCCGACTTGGTTGGCCAACATTGTTCCGGTGCCAAAGAAAGATGGTAGGATCCGGGTGTATGTAGACTTCAGGGGTTTGAACAGAGCTAGTCCGAAGGACGACTTTCCCTTACCGCACATCGATGAGTTGGTAGATTTCACGGCAGGGCATGCATTACTCTCATTCATGGATGGCTTCTCGGGATACAACCAGATAGCGATGGCACCAGAGATGTGAAAGATCAGATTCACCACCCCGGGGGACATATCACTACGGTAATGCCGTTTGGGTTGAAGAACGCCGAGCTACTTATCAACGGGCCGACCACAATACTACATGATATGATCCACAAAGAGGTTGAGGTGTATGTGGACGACATGATTGTCAAGTCCAAAGAAAGAGAGGGCCACTACACCGCCTTGCACAAGTTTTTTCAAAGGATCAGGGAATTCCGGTTGCGTCTAAACCCTCAGAAATGTACGTTTGGTGTTACAGCGGGGAAAATGCTAGGGTTTCTGATTACACAAAGGGGCATCGAGGTCGACCCTTCCAAAATCAAGGCCATCTTAGAAATGCCGCCACCAAGGACTGAAAAGGAGGTGCGAGGCTTTCTGGGTAAAGTGCAATTCATAAGACGGTTTATTTCAAAATTAACCTTGACTTGTGAACCACTTTTTGGCCTCCTCAAGAAAGTAAAGAAGTTCCAATGGGACGGCCGACGTCAAGTTGCATTTGAACAGATCAAAGAATATCTACAGAACCCACCCGTTTTATCGCCACCAGAACCAGGGAAACCGTTGATTTTGTATCTGTCAGTGACTGAAACTACAATGGGCTGCATGCTTGCACAAGAATCAGAAGATAAGGTGGAGAAAGCCATCTATTATTTGAGCAAAAAGATGCTGGAGTATGAGACCCGATATACACCGCTGGAAAAGGCTTGCTTAGCTCTGGTATGGGCTACCAGAAGTCAAGGCACTACTGTTAGCTCATTCTAATGTTGGTTTCACGACTTGATCCCATCAAATATCTCTTCGAGAAACCGGCCATTACGGGTAGGCTAGCTCGTTGGTTGTTGCTCTCGAATTTGATCTCACGACGTGACACGCAAGTCAAGAAAAGGAAGAGCAAAGCAGAGTTCCTTCGACCACCCGGTTGAGGGGGATGAAGCGGTCGAGTACCTATTCCCGGATGAATCAATTCTGCATATCGACGAAGAAACTTGGACGATTTACTTTGACGGAGCGTCAAATCAACATGGGTATGGGATAGGAGTGTTGCTGATAGCACCCGATGATTCCTGTATCCCTCTCGCCTTCAAACTCCGGTTCAAAGTCTCGAACAATGAAGTAGAATACGAGGCGTGTATCGCTGGTCTAGAAGCAGCCCTGGAACTAGGGGCAAGACGACTGGACGTCATTGGGGATTCGAACCTTGTTGTGTCTCAAGCTAAAGGAGACTGGAAAGTAAAAGAGGAAAAGATGATGATGTACCACCAAACCTTGGATTTGCTAATTCCTCGATTTGATAAGTTAAGTTTTACTCATCTACTAAGAGAGAACAACAGGTTTGCAGACGCTTTAGCAACCCTATCATCGATGATAGACATCCCGTGTGGAGTCCGAATCGTCCAAATATTATTGACTGAAATTTGCACCTGCCTATGAGTCGATTGCAGCCATAGATGAAGTTCAGGACGAACACCCCTGGTATTACGACATCTGGAACTTCTTGGAGAAAGAAGCATACCCGCCAAGGGTAAATGCCAAAGACAAGAGGGCAATCAGAAGAATGGCAGTTCAGTTCATCATCTGCGGGGGTAAACTGTATAAACGAGGTCATCTGGGAATGCATAAACTGTGCGTTGATGCCGAAGAGTCAAAGCGTCTGATGGAAGCCATCCACGGGGGTGAATGTGGTGCACACATGAATGGGGTAATGTTGGCACGGAAGATCCTTAGACAAGGCTATTACTGGTCCACCATGGAGGAGGATTGTATTGGCTTCGTCCGGCGATGTCACAAGTGTCAAATTCATGCAAATCGCATGAACATCCCCCCGTCAAAGCTGTACAACATGACTTCGCCATAGCCATTTTCTGTCTGGGGAATTGATGTAATCGGAGCTGTTACGCCAAAGGGGTCGAATGGGCATGAGTTCATTTTGGTAGCGATAGATTATTTCACAAAGTGGGTTGAGGCCCAATCTTACGCAGTGTTGAAGGCTTTGCATGTAGCAAAAATTTATCAGAAACAACATTATCTGTCGCTACGGAGTCCCGAATGAAATCGTTTCAGACAATGGTTCCCACTTCAAGAAGGAGGTGATCGATTTGTTGGAGAAATATAATGTGGCTTTTCATAAGTCGTCTACTTACCGGCCGCAAACCAATGGAGCAGTTGAGGCCGTCAACAAGAACATCAAGCGCATACTACAGAAGATGGTGGAAACCTATCGGATCGGCCAGATAAGCCGCTTGCTCAGGCTACAAGACTTCGATCGTAACCTCATCGGGCGACTCCGTACTCATTGGTCTATGGGATGGAAGCCGTTCTACCTATTGAGATTGAGGTCCCGTCATTACGAGTATTGGCCGAGTGCCAGATAGCCGAAGCAAATTGGCAGCAAAACAGATTGGAGGAACTCATGCTTTTTGATGAAAGAAGGCTGAAAGCACTGTACCACATCCAAGGTTATCAACGCAGAATCGCCCGGGCTTTTAACAAGAAGGTTAAGTCCAGGAATTTGAAAGAAGGAGATTTGGTACTCAAAGACAACCGAGCTTCCATCCACGACCCAAGAGGCAAGTTCAGACCCAATTGGACTGGTATCTATATTATCAAGTCAATCTGGTCTGGTAGAGCTGTGGTTCTGATGGATCTAGATGGCTTGGAGTTTTCCTAACCGATCAACATGGACAAGTTGAAGAAATATTATCCCTGAAAGGCTCGCTAGGCCGAAAACCCGAAAGGGCGACCTAGGCAAAATCCAGAGCATAGAAAATTTGAAATTATAAAAACTGAACTCGCAAGGTTGAAAACCCACAAAGGGCGGCCTTGGCAAAAGTTAGAGCGCAAAAGGAGAGTAAAAATACCCGAGCGAACCCAAGCCTGAACTACGTAAGGCTTGATTCCCATCTATGGGATACGTAGGCAGCTTCATCATGAAGTTCAGCCCCAGTCTTTTCCCCAATCAACTTTGTCCATTTGATCATCTCAATCATCTCTATTCATCAACATTTATCGTGATCTCCAGTACAGTGTTATTCAGACTAGGGGCAACTTTCCGTTGTAATAAAGTGTTGCGGCACTATCCAGACTAGGGGCAACTTTCCGTTGCTATGAATCGCCGAGGCACTTTTCAAACTAGGGGCAACTTTCCAGTTGCTAGGATCCGGGGTTGTACATCTCGGATGTGATCTCAGCGTGTCCGATCGATCCATATCGAAAATAGTTTTGAAAAGTTTTAATAAAAGTTGACTTTGTTCAAATTAATCTTTTCACAACTAAGACCATTTTTGGACCAAAAACGGAGAATTTTCAGTATCACAACCTTCAATTTCTTTGATTTCAAAACAGAGTTCTCTTGCTCTTACATACAATTGAAGTTGCTTTTTATTACACTCATAATAAAAACTTGAAAGTACTAATAAAGCAATAAATCTGGGGCATAGTCGAGTCAAGTATCCCTGCGCCCCCTGCCAGAGCTAGTTGAAGCCTCTGACGCCAACCTAGGCCCAATCTGTGTCTCCTCATTGAGCCAATCCCAGCACTCGTCAGATAAAGTGCAACTGAAAACAGGGGCGGGGGGCAGGAGCTCTCTAGTCCTCCAAGCCGTAGTATGTCGAGCAAGGTGTGCACCTCGAACCAGGAAAGTGACCGGGTATTCAATCCCCTCCGGAGGGCAAGTCTGATCATGACCAAATTGGCGCAGGATGCGGAATGGGAAATAGAATACACAGTGAGTCAAGCCGATCAAACGGATCCTAGTATCCTGGAACATGCTATAGCTCATCGCCGGAAGGTTAAGCCAAGGACAGCGCCAAGCAATGCGTTCAGCTGACAAGTTGCACATCCATTCAAACCACCATCCCTCATCAAGGACGTCGACCAGGCATTGTCGAAAGAAGTAGCCGCGGGCTGAGTAAGCAGGGCAAGAGTCCACAACTTGCAATTTATCCATCAACCATATCTGGGGAAGGATGAAAAATGAGAGAATAAAGAATAGAGAGATGTGCGATGAGAAAAAAAGTGAGATGAGGGTTTTGTGAGAAAAACTGAGCCTGAGGGCCGAGTGATGTGAGCAAACACATATGTGAGCTTAGGTGGGAAACATTACCTGCAGCAGTAGTGGACTCCCCGCAAACTCCGTTGTCTCTTGGCGGTAGAAGGCATCCAAACCTAGCAGCTGTCTCGCCAATGTCATGGCGATCTGACTCTTTCCTTCCTCAAGCCTTGAGCGACTTCAATCACGGATGCTAGTCCTCCGAGCCGAGACAAACAGAAAATGAGATAGCATGCACAAGCAGAGGGCATGTTGTCGGAAACCTTGCCAATGATGGTTGATGTGGTCACCGGCGTCAGAGAATCGGTAAATCAGGCTCGGGATATCCAACATGCCATTACCAATCAGAGATCGAGCATCATGCGCGTTGAGACCGCACATCTGCCCTAAAGCTTGGGCATGGCCAAAACGAGACTGAGGCAAGATCTCTTCCGAGCGTTCAAACTCCATCAAGACTTGAAAATCTTCAAAAGTAGGACATACCTCTTGCCCGCCGAAGCTAAAGACATGCGTCGCCGGGTTCCAAAACCTTGCCGCGGCACAGAGGAAAGGAAGATGTAGCGGAGTCCGGCCCAGCGTGAATAGTGCATTTAAGCCGAAACCCCGGAAGTTCAACTTTTCTGAGCCGTCTAGAGAAGAGATCCAAGATGTGAGATTTTCTGTGAGAAATGCCTCCATTTTTGTGAGAAACGGTGATGAAATAAATAAGTTCCAAGGCTGGGGCTTTTATAGGGGGTAAAACACTATTCAAAGGACACGTGTCAAAATTCTGGGGGTTGCGGGAGAGGTGGTCGGCCGGCCATCTATTCTAGTAGGCCGGCCACCCTCTAGTCTCCAGATGCAAAATATGTTCGACCACGCATTGGTCCTGTTTTGCCCTCCAAAAGGAAGTTTGAGGCATTTCTAGGCATCGGGAACATCGAAGGCCTCCATTTCTCTCAGTTTCGGGTACGTTCATCATCCAAATCGTCCGTCCGAAGTACACTTAGTTGTTTTTTTTGCTTATCGAGTTGTTGTTTTGCTTGTCGAGTTGTTGCTTTGTTTATCGAGTTGTAAGTTTTGTCGAGCTGTCACATTTTGTGTTTTGAGTGGTTACTTTTTGTTTATGCAATTTTGTTAAGTCTTGTTTATTGAGTAGTTAACATTGTTGTACTTTGCTTATCGAGTTGTAAACTTGCTAAGATTCTGTTATTTCTTAGTGAGTCGAGTTTTTGATTTATTGCGTCGGTTCATTACCTGACCCGGTAAATACACAAGGCACATTTTCATTCAATTCCATTTTGTGCAAAATGATGCGATGCGATGCCAAGAATTTCAAATACAAACATCTTTTCAAAAGCTGTTTCATTCCATCATGTTTTACAACAAAATAAAGGTACAAGTTTTACAGGAAATAAAACTGCCTAACAATATGCAAAGTGCTACAAACTACTAGCAAAAAGTAAAATAAAGCAGGAAATAACATCAATCTCCTCGGGAACGGGAATGAGGAGGCCCTCTCATCCTCTTCTGCGGGACAACCTCTGCACCATCATCACCATCCGGGTCAGAGCTGTCATCATCCGGATCCCCTCACCTCATCTCCACTCCCGAACCAAGACCGAGCCTCCTCCCCATGATGTCTCGACTCACGGCCTCATGACCTCCTCCTCCTCCTCCTCAATAATGGGTGTCCTACGTCTGCTGGATCCTCGAGCTCCTCGAAAAGGCCTAGATGGCCCACTCGAGAAGGCTGGATGGCCCACTCGAAAAGGCCCAGATGGCCCAAGACCATGAACAGTCCAAGACTCGCCTCCCTCGAGAAGGCCGGTGGTCTTACCGCGACGGAGCATATACAGGAGGCATCTGGAAGTAAAAAGTTCAAATATGAAAAGCAGACGCGAGTACAATATGCGAGTGGGGTGTGTGTCAGATGTGCTCTACACAGCCTATCAATACAGCAAAACGTTCAAAACCAATATGTCATCAGAAATATGCTAAAAGCAGGGAAGATGAACAGTACCTGCATGCCCATGATGGCCATCTGTGCCTCCCTCCGTAGGATCATGCCCTTGAATGTGGCCAGCATCCCGAGCAGCTCGTCCGTGTACTCAACTGGGGGCTGCAGATACAAATGCAAAACTGTCAGTGAGGGAATGAATGTCCAAGTAATCGACCGATAAATCAAAGTCAGAAACATACCGAGGGTGAATCGTGGTCTCGACATATCTGTGGTCGAAGAGGAGGCTCTAGCGGACTCGTAAGGAGTCCCAACCGCCAACTCGTCAACTCGGCCGCATGTCCGCCACCCGTAATGATGAAGAGTCGGAGGGATCGGAGGAATCGAGCTACCTCCACCCCTAGATGCACCAGCCCTGCTAGAGGAGGGGATATCGGTAGTACGGGCACAACTCGAAGATGGCACACTAGTAGGCCTCAGTGGTGGAGCACGCACTCCCGTCAAGGGGGGCATCAGATATATACGACGATAGGTGGCGTAGTCCCCATCCATGAGATATAACAAAGCATCGGTGCCCTGCATAGCACTAATGACCTCCTGGGCAGAGAGTCTATCGGCAGTCCGCATAGTGGCTGGAGGTACAGCAGGAGGGTTCTGAGAATCGTACCCCCACACCTGACGTAGAAAGCGTTCCCCCAAGAACCATGCCCTACCAACTGGTCCTTCGAGCAGGAACCTATACTGAGAATTACTCTATCCTCCGGGATACTGGTGTCGGAGACCATCACCAAAGACCGCCCAAGGCTGCCAAGTAATCATGATAACCAAAGGCATAAATCAATCGTAAATCGTGAGTATACAAGGCGATCAAAGATGAAAATGGAAGGAACCGAGTTCAAATACCTCTGTCAAGATAGTATCAAAATATCGTGCAGTAGAAGAGAGTCTCGAGGTCTCGCTTTGCTCGCCTCGAATACTAATGAAAACGAGTCATAAGGACTCCGCCACCTCCATCTCCTGAGCTAATGTGGGAAAGTATACGACACCCATAGTCGAGAGAAGTAAAAGGAATGTGAATACAAAGTGCTAAAAGAATCAGAGTGCAAAGTGCACCGTGTGTGCAATGAACAAGTAATGAGGAGCAGAATGTAAATCAAGAGGGCAAACGCACTCCTGTGCTCTCCAATAGCCGAAAGCAAGTCTCCCCGCCATGAGAGGTCAGCACTCATGTAACAATAGAGGGTAGCTGTGAGGCCACACCATATCGACCGACCTGTGATAGGTCCACCAGGCACTCGGAAGATACAACCCAACAAGTTCTCTGTCGGCAAACAGAGTGGTGCCAAAGAGGAACATAAGGAAGCCACGGGCGTACTGCTCAACCTCCTCGGGAGACTCAGGCTCCATCTCCGGCCTCCGAAAACGGGAAGAGAACTAGGTGTACCGGACTCTCTCGGAAGCTCTGTCTACAGGTGGACGGGCCCCCAACAGGTGTATCCATGCGGCCTCCCACTCTCCCATATCCTCGTCATAAGGTATGGGCCAACCGCCTATGTCTAGGCCGGTGAGCACAGCGAAGTCTAGCGGGGTCATGGTCATATCCTCGGTGGCAGAAAAGTGGAAGGAATTGGTGGTATCCCACTATCTCTCCACCAAAGCAGCTAACAAAGTCCTGTTGGTAGGACAACGTGATAATCCCACGCAGAATGCTCCGAACCCTGCTAGATCAACCAGATCCCGGACGGCCTCTGGAAGCTCAAAGATACTCTCTCACGGTAGAGCCAGATCCTCAGATAAAGGCGAGAGCCAACAAGATTCAGAATGAATACATGTGTTCATCCCAATAAATAAAATGCAAATTGTGCAAATGAAATGAAGTAGTCAGAAATAAAATGCAAGCCGTGTGCAAATGAAACGAATCGAGCGTGTGTTCACTTCAAAATCCGGGCTGCATGTTCAAGAACTCGTGTTTTGGGTCGTGTTCAAATTCCTAATCAAGGTCAGTGTGTTCACTTCAAAACCGCCGTGGTTCAAGAACTCTGTGTTTTGGGTCATGTGTTCAAATTCCTAATCAAATGTGGTGTTCACTTCAAAACTGGGTTGCGTGTTCAGTAACTCTGTGTTTTGGGCTGTGTGTTCAATCCTTAATCAGTGGGCTGTGTGTTCACTTCAAAACTGGGCTGCGTGTTCAGTAACTCTATGTTTTGGGCTACGTGTTCAAATTCCTAATCAGTGGGCTGTGTGTTCACTTCAAACCTAGGCTGCGTGTTCAGTAACTCTGTGTTTTGGGCAGTGTGTTCAATCCTTAATCAGTGGGCTATGTGTTCACTTCAAATCTGGGCTGCGTGTTCAGTAACTTGGTGTTTTGGGCTGCGTGTTCAAATTCCTAATCAGTGGGCTGTGTGTTCACTTCAAATTTGGGTCATGGTTCAAGAAGTCCGTGTTTTGGGTCATGGTTCAAATCTTACTCGATATTCAATGTGTTCACTTCAACTGGATCATGTGTTCAAAAAATCGGTTTAGGGTCATGTGTTCTACTCTCAATCAGTGTGGGCTGTGTGTTCACCATCAACTTGGACTGCGTGTTCAGAAAAATCGGAGTTTAGGGCTGTGTGTTCTACTCTCAATCAGTGTGGGCTGTGTGTTCACCATCAACTTGGACTGCGTGTTTAGAAAATCAAAGTTTGGGACTGTGCGTTCTACTCTCTATTCTCAATTAGTGTGGGCTGTGTGTTCACCATCAACTTGAACTGTGTGTTCAGAAAATCGGAGTTTGAGACTGTGCGTTCTACTCTCTACTCTCAATCAGTGTGGGCTGTGTGTTCACCATCAACTTGAACTGTGTGTTCAGAAAATCGGAGTTTGGGACTGTGCGTTCTACTCTCTACTCTCAATCAGTGTGGGCTGTGTGTTCACCATCAACTTGAACTGTGTGTTCAGAAAATCAGAGTTTGGGCTACGTGTTCTACTCTTAGTCAGTGTGTGTTGTGTGTTCACTTTCAAAACTCGGGCTGTGTGTTCGACAAATCAGTGTTTAAATCGTGTGTTCAATTCTTAACTAATGTGTACCGTGCGTTCACAATCAATCAGTCAATGAACCGTGTGTTCAGCAATTCAAGTGTTTAAACTACATGTTCAGGATGCAGGCAAAGTACTATGTCATAAGCTAAAACTGTGTGTTCAAGCATGGCAAAGCTACAGAATGCACGAAAAATGCAGAAAATAGAGTAAAATACCTCTCGTGCATCATGAGAGAGGTGCTCGCTCGCAAAGAAGAAATCCCGGTGCCCGTCATTGAACCCGATGAAACGCGAAAACGTTCATGAAGCATATGTACCTGCAGGCGATCTCCCGGAATGAAAGGCGACTCTGGGCAAGGTCATAACATCAAAATCATCCCCGGCGCTTGGAGGACCTCCGCCATGAGGGTAATCACCCGCCATTTCAAGAGATCTGCAAAAAGGAGCAAAAATGAGCAAAATGAGCCAAAATTGGAAAAAAGTCAACAAAAGTCAACTCCCGGGAAATGGAAAAGTCAACAAAAGTCAACTCCCGAGAAAATCTTCCAAATATTGAGACAAACTTACCTCAAGTGATGAAAATGAGAAAAGAAGCCCCGAAATTAAAATTTAATCGGTTCAAAGTGCTCAAAACTGAAAGATTTCATAAAACAACTTGCTGAAGGCCAAAAGCGCGTATAAAGTGCAGATCTGAAGAGAAAAATGGTTTGGGGAGCAAGGGAAGGAGTTTTTGCAGCTGTGGGAGTGATTTCGGAATGAATGGGCAAGGGAATATATAGAAATGAGCAAAATGACAAAATTGCCCCTGCTTTTGGACAGGTGGCCGGCCGGCCACCTTTTCTAGCTGGCCGGCCATCTGCTTTTTTGTCCTTAGCCGGTGGCCTCCCCTAGGGCAACCACCTGGCCGGTGGTGTTCTCCACTCCCCCTCTAGCTCCCTGCAAATTTTGAGGAAGATCGGAGTTCCCGGGACCTGAAAAAGTTCAAGAAAAGTGCACTTTCTGGCGTGAAATTGCTCCGCTGGAACTTCAGCTGTAATTTCTGACATGTGTCTCATCATCACTCATCAAAATTAAGGTGTATCCTTTTCAAACATGTTGTAACCTCTTCGGGAGGTGAATCAGAGGCCGCGATCAAGTTGCCTTTGCCGAAATGCGCGTTTCCCAGCTCGTTGTTCCACAACAAACGGGTGCCTTGATTTATGCTCGTTTTGCAATGTTTTGCATATAACTTGCATTCTCATCAACATTTTGCATTGTCATGCATGATTTCTTGATGTACCATACCTCTATGCTTGAGCGTGCGTTGTCACGTGCGTTCCTTTCTCGCATTGCGATGCATTCACTCGCCGATTAATCGCGGTGTCAAACTTTCGAACCACGTGAATCACATTGAATATATGTTGTTAGCGTATTGTTCTTGTTGAATTTCTCTCTTTTGCAGGCACGATATTGTATGTACGGTTCATTTGAGGCTGGTCAAGTACTGCATTTAATCGCAGCAGTATCGTATCCTCTCCGTGTGAGACGCGACGAGAATTGAATGATTCTCCGCATTCCTAATCGCATGAAATGTAGTTGTTGCTTTGCATTCTTGCTTAAAACTATTGCATCTATTTTAATACTTGCCTCATTACAGACTTGATGCATTTGCATGATCATTTGGCTCTCAGGCATGTCGCTTACATTTTGCCCCCCGCTCATGCAAGCACATATCTCTGCTCATCTTGTATGATTGTCTAAGTCTACCTTGTCAAAAATGGGTCGTCTCTAGGCTTTGACATTCACTCCCACTTCTTGACTTCCGAAGTTCACAAAGAGGGGCAATCAGAGACACCCCATTTTTTACCGACCTTAAGACTCAAACGTCACCGATTTAGCGCTCGATGATGTTGCATATTGTGCTCGTTCAGAAGTCTCAGAGTCGCGGTCGTGCGCCCTGCCTCCGGACTTCCGAACCCTCTTCCGTGCCTTGCCTCGGCTATAACTCCACTCGGTTTTCTCTGCTTTTCCTAAGGGAGGAGAGGTCCCAGAGACCATCTCTCGCGGTCAGGCTACACTTCGCCGTGAGGCCATTTTGCCCATTTTCGGAGCCGTCGGGCCGCTGTCAGGTGCCTCGTTCGACCACCCAACCATCTCCGTTTCCTGGTTTCTAGCATGCATCTCATTTAATCCTTTCGAGGACACTGGGTCTTAGATACCACTTCGTGGCCAAACACCACTTTCGGTGCTTAACGGGTTTTCTGATGCCGAATCATGCGTGTTTTGGCCCTCGAGCATTCGCTTTGCATCGGTTTTTGTTCATTTTTGGTGTAATTGCTTTTATCATAGGGAAGGTCACTGGAGGGTGGAGGCCAAAGAATTGTCTCAAAGAATCAGTTATGCTCCTCCAGCGCCCGTTTTTCTTACTTCCGGGCTAATGTTGAACACCCTAGCGCCATTTTCTCCGACCCAAAACCACATATTTGTGTTGTACACACATGGGAGGACCCTAAAAACACATGGCCGGCCAGTAACTCTTATTGACCCTTTTGAACCCCTCTTTCAAGTGGCTTGTTGTCTCTTCTGTTTCAAAGTTGCCAAATTCCAACCACAGGGCCTTGTTGTACACACTTGGGAGGACACTAACCTTTGGTGGCCGGCCAGAAATTCTCACTTTCCATTTTTGCCCTTGGCTGGCCGGCCATGGGGGGTAGCCAGCCGGCCACCTCCAATAAAGGTGGCTAGCCGGCCTGCTTCCTTGGGATGTGTGCATTCCAGCTGTGCTTTGATTTTCCCCCAAAAATATCTCATTCGGGGGACCCCTTTGGAGGGAAATATAGAGCTCATTTCCCTCCATTAAAAAAAGATTCCCCTCTCCCTCTCTTGCACACATTAGTGTCCTCCCAACTCAAGAGAAGAAGCTACAAGCTTTGGTTGGAGCATACATACACATACAACTTCATTTCTCTCAAGTTTGAGGGCCATTTCTTCATCATCTCCAAGCTCTACCACCACAACTCCATTCCAGCAGCTAGGAGAGCTTTCCAACAGCTAGGAGGCATCCATTCTTCAACCAAAAGGGAGCCAAGACTTGTCTACAAGGGTAAGTGTCGATTTCCCTCTTTTGTAGCACTTTCTTGCCTCTTTTCTTAAGCCTATTTGATTATTGTTTTGAGCTCTGATCTTAACTGAAACTAGGTCTATTTTGAGCTATTCTTCATGTTTGTTTAAGGGCTCAACCCTGTTTGAGCCCTCCATCTTGCACTTGTTTCAATATCCTTTTATATGCCTTTATTTTGCATTGAATATTTGGCCTATGTGTGATTTGATTTGGAGTATCTCATGAACTGATATTGTGCTTATTTTGATCCCCTATTCAATATTGAAGAAGGGCTCAACCTTGTTTTCATGCTCCATGTGCCACTTGCCTTGAATCCATGTTTTACCCTTGTTTTTGCATGCTTCATCTAGCTTATGAGTGATTTGTTTTCGAACATGATGTAAACTGTGAGTGGGCCTATTTTGAGCCCCTCTTCAACATTGAAGAAGGGCTCAACCCTGTTTGTCCTTTCTATCATGCACTTGATTCATAATCTCTCATATTTACCGTAAATTTGCATGATTTGTTTGGTCTACATGTAGTCTGTTTTGGAGCATGTCCTGAACTGTGAATAAGCTTATTTTGTGTCACTCTACAACATTGTAGAAGGGATCAACCTTGTTGGGGGTCTCCATGTTATACTTGCCATTATATCCCTCTTTGGCCCCCATTTTTGCATGTTTTTTAGGCCTATCTAGCTTCTGTTTTCGGCCATCATCAGTACTGAAAATATCCATATTTTGGCCTTCTTGTCATGTTTTGTTAAGGGTCCAAGGCTGTTTGATGAATGTAAGGCATACTTCATGTTCTAGCCTTTGGTGGCTTCATTCTTGCATGACATTTTTAGCAAGTTTTCATACTGATTTGAGGGTTGTCATCTACTGTAAATGTTCATATTTTTGGTCCCTCATTAGTGTTTTAGAAGGGAATTTTTCAGTTTGAGCATCGTATACATCACTTGCTTCAATACCCCTCTTTGGCCCCCATTTTTGCATGCCATTGTTGTCCTATCTATGCTCACTATTTCGCCATGTCTTATACTGTAAAAAATGCTATTTTGGGGGCTGCTTTGCTACTGTTTTGCATGTCATGTACCAATTATGCATGTTTAGTATGGCTATAGGCCATTTCGGGTGCTTAATATCGCATTTCGGCACCGTTTCGTGCATTTGGTGACATTTCCCCACCTTTCGGGACTGTTTTGCATCATTTGTGAGTGCTGAAAATCCATTGGCATGTTTGCATATCATTCTCTATATCATTTCTCGGTTTGCGTGCCCGTGTGCACGCATTTCGAGGCATCTCTTTTTTCATCCGACGGCCTCTTATGTGAAAGTGGCTGAGGCCCTCTCATATTAGTGTAAGCCCAATTTGCATTGTGTATGCTATTTCATTCCGTATGTCATTGCCTCGGTTTGCGTGCCCGCGTGCACGCATTTCGAGGCATCTCATTTTTCATCCATCGGCTTCTTATGTGAGTGTGGCTGAGGCTCACTCATGTTAGTATAAGTCCATTTTGTATCCTATATGACATTTTAGTCTCATCGCATTCCGTATGCCGTCGCCTCGGTTTGCATGCCCGTGTGCACGCATTCCGAGGCACCTCACTTTTATCCGATGGCCTCCTGTGTGAGTGTGGCTGAGGCCCTCTCATGTTGCTGTAAGCCCATATTGCATCGCATATCTCATTTCAGTCCCATTGCATTCTGCATGTCATTTTCTCGGCACGCATTTCGAGACATCTCATTTTAGGTTCATTATATATCATATTTCAGGCCGTTTCATGCCTTTATGCCATCGCCACGGTTTGCGTGCCCGTGTGCACGCATTTCGAGGCACTTCACTTTTCTCCGACGGCCTCTTATGTGAGTGTGGCTGAGGCTCTCTCATATTAGTGTAAGTCCAATTTGCATTGCGTGTGCCATTTCATACCTTAGGATCATTTCCTCGGTTTGCGTGCCCGTGCGCACGCATTTCGAGGCATCTCATTTTCATTGCATTGTGTATGTTAGGATTGCATATTAGCTACATTTCATGCATATCGTGCATATTGCATCGTGTTCGGGATAGGAGTTAGTCCGGGCACGGGAAACGAGGCGCTGTTAAGTACCGAGTGACGGAACGGGTCTCAATTCCCAAGTCACCGACACTCCGGATTATCCATGATGGAGTTAGGTTTTGTTGTAGCATTCATCTGCATTCATCCTATATTGAGTTGTGCAATACGACCCCTCGGCCATCATGCATCGAGATGCGTGATTGGTGGCACGAGGATCGAGGCATGCATATATTTGTGAAATACATTGCTATGCCCCTTCTCTCGCTTCAAAGAAAATCAAGAATCGATCTTAGGGCTTGCACGATTTCGAGGAACATTGCAAACAGAGGCTAATTGGGGCATCCCAAAGGATTTCGAAAAGGCAACCCAACATGCATCAATTCATTATCCAGAGCGGAGTCAAGGCAGTCCCTGGCTTGCATGCCAGTTTACAGCTTTCTTAGTTAATTTGTTAATTAATTAGGAATTTGTATATTTATTTCAGACTGTACTATTCTTTCATTCGGGACTGTATATTTATTCAGACCCTCTACGCGAGGGCAAAATTGTAATAAGTGTGGGTGAGTGTGATGTATGTCTTCCAACCCCCACTTCTTTCTCCCTTTTATTTGCCCGCTTACGATGGTTAGATATAGGGCATATTTCAATTAGCATAGAGTATGACAGCATATTTGCATCATTCATCTGTTTTGCACGCACCGGGCTCGGCTCATCATACAAACTGCATTTGTATTTCAATTCCAAATTAAATACGTGATACTTGTAGCATTCCATATGCCATGTTTAGAATAGCCGAGCCTGCTATAATTTGCATCTTTGCATGTTTTCCATTAGGCAATTCTGTATATTTAGGATCATGCATGATTTCTAATCAGTTTTCTGTTTTGGCTTGGAGTACTCGGTGAGTTTTATGCTTTAGCATCCTTGCATGCGTGTGAGTGACTGCCATGAAAAGCATGCTTACCATGAGGCTAAATGCTTATGTGATATAACTGCCTTGAATGTCTGTGGGTGGAGGTTGAGTTACTTGGATTGGACAATTCATCAAATGTTTATTTTAAAGCCCACTAGATAGTGGCAAAATCATGTTTTCTAAGCCCACCCGAGGGTGGCAAATCCGCGTCTTAGCCTAACTGCGGGTAGCACCATCAAACCATTTTCAAACAAACAAACATGAAATGTTTTGTTCCAATTCAAAGATTCATTTATACTTGTATGCAGGCGCATCACATAGTAACCTAGGCTAATAACCTAATAAGAACGCACAATGTTTTCAAAAGCAGATATCATGGTTAGTAGAGGCGATCTTTGATCGGGCGAAGGGTGCTCACGGCGACCTTTCCCAATCGTACCCAAGTTCCCGAGCCGAGGCAACTTTGGTGATGACGGACACGTGGCCTTTTGGCACCGAAAGTGGTTTCTAAATTTTCCATTTTAAAATATTTAGGTGGCGACTCAGATTCCGGCGAAATCCATGTTTGGCACTTCTTTCAAAAACTGCTTTCAAAACGATTTGCGGATTTGGACTCTTCGTTCAAGATTGAGAACCGTGACATTTGAGTCCTTCGATCGGTAGTGACCCAATATCGACCCGAAACGGGGGGGGGACTCGCACTCCCTTTCCCCGGATGCGTTCGGGCGTCTACACCTAGGCGGAAAGTTGCCCTAGTCTGAATAGTCTTCAAGACCGTGTGGCAACGGAAAGTTGCCCCTAGTTTGAATAGCACTGCACCGGAGATCGCGATGAAAAAAGATGACTGAGATGATCAAAATGGACCAAGTTGATCGGGGAAAAGTTTATGGCTGAACTTCAGGATGAAGTTGCCTACGTATCCCAAAGATGGGAATCAAGCCTTACGTAGTTCAGGCTCAAGGTCGCTCGGGTATTTTCACTCTCCTTTTACGCTCTAACTTTTGCCAAGGCCGCCCTTTCCGGGTTTTCAACCTTGCGAGCTCAGTTTTTACAATTTCAAAATTTTCTGTGCTCTGAGTTTTGCCTAGGTCGCCCTTTCGGGTTTTCAGCCTAGCGAGCCTCTCAAGGGTAATATTTCTTCAACTTGTCCATATTGATCCGTTGTGAGAACTCCAAGCCATCTAGATCCATCAGAACCACAGCTCCACCTGACCAGATTGACTTGATGATGTAGGGACCAGTCCAATTGGGTCTGAACTTGCCCCTTGGGTCGTGGATGGGAGCTCGGTTGTCCTTGAGCACCAAATCTCCTTCTTTTAAATTCCTGGACTTAACCTTCTTGTTGAAAGCCCGGGCAATTCTGCGTTGATAACCTTGGACATGGTACAACGCTTTCAGCCTTCTTTCATCAAAGAGCATGAGTTCCTCAAATCTGCTCTGCTGCTAATCCGCTTCGGCTATCTGACACTCAGCCAATACTCGTAATGACGGGACCTCAATCTCAATAGGCAGAACGGCCTCCATCCCATAAACCAATGAGTACGGAGTCGCCCGAGAAGTTCGATTGAAGTCAGAGCCCCCAAGAGCTTAACGGCAATTATCTGCCCACCCGTGGTTTCCACCATCTTCTGCAAGATGTGTTTGATATTCTTGTTGGCGGCCTCAACCGCTCCATTGGATGCTGTCGATAGGCGTAGCGACTTATGAAAAGCCACATTGTATTTCTCTAACAAATCAATCACCTCCTTCTTGAAGTGGGAACCATTGTCTGAAATTATTTCGTTTGGGACCCCATAGCGACAGATGATGTTGTTTTTGATAAATTTTGCGATGTGCGAAGCCTTCAATACCGCATAAGATTGGGCCTCAACCCACTTTGTGAAATAATCTATCGCTACCAAGATGAACTCATGCCCATTCGACCCCTTCGGGGTGATAGCCCCGATCACATCGATTCCCCAGACTAAAAATGGCCATGGCGAAGTCATGTTGTACAGCTTTAACGGTGGAATGTTCAGGCGATTTGCATGAATTTGACACTTGTGGCATCGCCGGACCAAACCAATACAATCCTCCTCTATGGTGGACCAGTAGTAACCCTGTCTGAGGATCTTTCGTGCCAACATTACCTCATTCATGTGCGCACCACATTCTCCCCCGTGGATGGCTTCCATCAGACGCTTTGACTCTTCGGCATCAACACACAGTTTATGCATTCCCAGATGACCCCTTTTATACAGCTTACCCCACGGATGATGAGCGGCCATTCTTCTGATTGCCCTTTTGTCTTTGGCATTTACCCCTGGCGGGTATGCTTCTTTCTCCAAGAAGTTCCAGATGTCGTAATACCAGGGGTTTTCGTCCTGAACTTCATCTATAGCGGCAATCGACTTGTAGGCAGGTGCAAATTTCTGGTCGATGATGACTGGACGCATCCGGACTCCACACGGGATGTCTATCATGGAAGATAGAGTTGCTAAAGAATCTGCGAACCTGTTGTTCTCTCTTAGTAGATGAGTAAAACGTAGCTTCTCAAACCAAGGAATCAGCAAGTCCAAGGTCTGGTGATACATCATCATCTTTTCCTCTTTCACTTTCCAATCTCCTTTAGCTTGAGACACAACAAGGTTCGAGTCCCCGATGACGTCCAACCGTCTTGCCCCTAGTTCCAGGGCTGCTTCTAGACCAGCAATGCACGCCTCATATTCTGCTTCGTTGTTCGAGACTTTGAATCGGAGTTTGAAGGCTAGAGGGATACGGGAATTGTCGGGTGCTATCAGCAACACTCCTATCCCATACCCGTATTGATTTGACACTCCGTCAAAGTACATCGTCCAAGTTTCGTCGTCGATATGCAAAATGGCATCATCTGGGAATAAGTACTCGACTGCTTCACCCCCTTCTACTGGGTGGTCGGCTAAGAACTCTGCCACTGCTCTTCCCTTGACCGACTTGCGTGTTACATACTTTAGATCAAATTCGGAGAGCAACAGCAACCAACGAGCTAGCCTACCTGTAAGTGCTGGTTTCTCGAAAAGATATTTTATGGGATCAAGTCGTGAAACCAACATTACAGAGTGAGCTAACAGGTAGTGCCGCAGCTTCTTGGTAGCCCATACCAAAGCTAAGCAAGCCTTCTCCAGTGGAGTGTAGCGGGTTTCGTACTCTAGCATCTTCTTGCTTAAATAGTAGATGGCTCTCTCCACCTTGTCTTCTGATTCTTGCGCAAGCATGCAGTCCATTGTAGTCTCAATTACTGACAGATACAAAATCAACGGTTTCCCTAGTTACAAAGACGGTGGGTTACGTAAATATTCTTTAATCTGTTCAAATGCAGCTTGACATCGGCCGTCCCATTGGAACTTCTTTCCTTTCTTGAGGAGGCCAAAAAGTTGTTCACAAGTCAAGGTTAATTTTGAGATAAACCGTCTTATGAATTGCACTTTACCCAGAAAGCCTCGCACCTCCTTTTCAGTCCTTGGTGGTGGCATTTCTAAGATGGCCTTGATTTTGGAAGGGTCAACCTCGATTCCCCTTTGTGTAATCAGAAACCCTAGCATTTTTCCCGCTGTAACACCAAATGTACACTTCTAAGGGTTCAGCCGCAACCGGAATTCCCTGATCCTTTGAAAAAACTTGTGCAAGGCAATGTAGTGGCCCTCTCTTTCTTTGAATTTGACAATCATGTCGTCCACGTACGCCTCAACCTCTTTGTGGATCATGTCGTGTAATATTGTGGTTGCGGCCCGTTGATAAGTAGCTCCAGCGTTCTTCAACCCAAATGGCATGACTCTATAGCAGTATGTCCCCCACGGGGTGGTGAATGCAGTCTTTTCCCGGTCTTCTGGTGCCCTCACTATCTGGTTGTAGCCTGAGAAGCCATCCATGAATGAGAGTAAAGCATGCCCTGCTGTGAAATCCACCAACTCATCGATATGCGGTAAGGGAAAGTCGTCCTTCGGACTAGCTCTGTTCAAATCCCTGAAATCCACACATACCCGGATCCTGCCATCTTTCTTCGGCACTGGAACAATGTTGGCCAACCAAGTCTGGTATTTGGATACCAACAAGAAGCCTACGTCAATTTGCTTGGTGACTTCTTCCTTAATCTTGAGAGCCCAGCCCGGGCGGATCCTCCTGAGTTTACGCTGACAAGTCGAGCCGGTCAAGAGGATCCGATCTTTGTACAATCTCAGGATCGATTCCAGGCATGTCTTCATAGGACCACGCGAAAACATCTTTGAAATCTTTTAATAAAGCGACTAAGCGCTCGCGTTCCTCCGAAGACAACGTGGACCCGATCTGGACCAGCCGCGGGTCCTCCTCAGTACCAATATTCACGGTAGTGATTTCATCCATTAAAGGTTTCACAAATCTTTCTTGCTCTTGCTCAATTAAACGTTGCAAAACCGAAGGAACTTCGTCCTCGTCGTTTTCATCAAAGTTTTGAAAGTCTGAATTAATGCAATAAATCAAGGGCATAGAAAAGTACTCAGAAACCACAGTTACTTGATTCTCATTAAGTACATCCAAATCGTCCGATTCATTTACAACAGACTCAAATGAAAAGGAAAAAGACGACCTAAACAGATCGTGGTATCCGGGTTATCATCGAGATTACGATTCAGACTTCGATCGGTGGAACCTGATTCCGACTCACAAGATTCGGTGGAATCAGATTCCGGCTCACTACCTGACCCGGTGCTGCTGGACAAAAATCCCTCCTTGTATTGCCAAGTGAGAGAGGGTGCGATAGATGCATCCAAGATAGTCGCTGGCAGGCCTGCAGCCGTTTCATCTCCAATCATAGAAACCGAGAAGTTATCCCCCAAGCACTTATGGTCGATCGGAGGATCAGAAAGTAGACATGCCAGTGCTACCCCCATTTCAAATTCTGTGCCCTCAGGATCCCCTGCCTTACACTGCTCAACCTCAGCTGATGGGTCTATCTGCTCTGCGGCAACGTCATCCCTGGATAGTTACAGGTCGAAGAAGATCTCGAAACCTGGCACGCGCTTCTTCTTCGCGTTTAGCCATGGCTCTGGGAAGCCGCAAAATGGAAAGTCCTCCCCCTCCCGGACGAAGCGTCCGTTCAAGGTACCTTGAATGGGCCTATGTATTAACTCAAAAGGCTTCCTAGCCTGCTTTGCTCTGGCTCTTCCGGCCATTTCTTTTCCATTCCTCACCCAGTCCTCTTTGGTGGGCAGATAACCCAAGCCAAAGGTATGAGGGTTGTGTGGCACTTCGGCCAATGTCGCAACGCCTTTCCGACCACTCCATCCTAATCCCATCCCGGGGATGTGTTGTAGCTTATTCATGAGGTAGACAGATTGAGCACTAACGTACACTCCCTCATTGACAGCCATGATATTCTGCACTGCCCGGGCCTCAGCCAAAGTGAACCCTGATAGGAAAACATCCTCTATGCCATGCTCGATTTCCAAGACAGGTGTGGACACTTCTGGTGGCGGATGGATTAATGAATTCCCGAAGACAATAGCCACCCCCTTCCCGTGAGGGTACTTCAACATCTGATGTAGAGTGGAAGAGACTGCCTTTACTTGGTGCAATCATGGCCGCCCCAAGAGTAGATTGAAGGTTGCGGGAACGTCCAAGACATGGAATTCAATGTTATGTTGTCCCGGACCAACTTTGAGTCTCAATTTGTGATCCCCATCACTTCCTGCTAGTATTATCATATGCTCGATCACTGAGTAGTCGTCTGAAGTCCGGGCTTCAACCCGATTATCTGTTGCATTACGGCGGAACATTGATGACGGACCCGCTATCAACAAGTACCACGGTATCCACTTGTCTCTACATTCCACGGAAGCGTGGGGGTTTGTTATGATTTGTGCCCTCGGCGGTAGTTCTTTGTGCGAAAAGGTTAATCTTGGGGAACCTCCTCCCGGAAAAGACCAACCACCTTTGCTCTGGTGTAGTATCTATAAAGAGTTTGGCCTTGTCCATGGCAGATAGGACGGCCTGTCTGTGTACCCGCGATGCCATAAGCAGTCCCCAGATGGAGATGTCTGCTTGTATTTTCTTTAATTGCTTAAGCACAGCTTCTTCTTCAATCTACTTTTCCCTCTGTTTCTCAGCTTCCTTGTCTTTCCCAGACGCCTCAGGTTGGTCTAAGTGTGGGGGTTTGAAATACTGCCCACTTCTCGTCATATGAGTGACCTCGTCAATATACCAGGTATCGTCTGGTTGATTATTCCCCCAATCTTCATCTGTATGGGCAAGACATAAATCATCGTCTTCCCACCACATTCCGTCGGCAGCCGACAAACACTTGTCCGGCTCCGATGTGATCGTACTCGCAGTACCTTCAGTCCATATGCCCGCAGTATTTTCTATTCCCGTGCACACAGCACTCTCGACCCCCACATGGGCCTTAGCTTTTCTGATTCTCTCGGAATCCTCAAATTTTTGTTGTTCCAACTGCGTCGATCTGTTGGTTGTTCAATACTCCTGCATTTACAATACCCAAGTTACGGCGAAATTCTTAGTCTTGACGCTCTCGGCGGTGTATTCGACTCTCGGCCCTTAGGCCACCGATACTCTACGCCCCTGCTTACGGTTGATATCCTACGATGTCTGGTTGATCATCTAACCATCCGGTAACTTCTGCCAACTCCTCATACTCGAACCAGTTGATTACCGCATCCCCTGATTGTTGGTCACTGAAGAACTAGAGGTTGGCAAGGTCTTCTCCTATAGCCATTAGATCATCCGTCCCCCGTTCAAATCTGTCATCCTGTATTACACAAAATTCTGCTTTTTCTGGCAGCCCTACACTCAGCTCAGACTGGCCCACTGACTGGATGTATTCACTTGGATCGTAGACCCCTCCAGCGGGATTCCCATACTGTTCAACCCCAGATTCAACAACCCCACTTTCCTCTGAAATCTGCCCTATCCCATCTTCGGTGGTCACCACCATTGGCTCAGATCGGGTTGTGGAGATGTCCATCATGCACAAGTCAGTGCAGACAGGAAGGATCACCTCCGACTTAGGTAGGTGGGATGGGGTGATATAGATACTAGGATCGTAAGACGCGACCCCAGTTTGGATGAAGTTGATTCTGTTGGGAGGAGGAGCTTGGTTATGTGGTGGGAGAGGATTTGTTGTGACGTTGGGTTTGTCGGGAGGCGCGATCACCTACTTGTCAATAAGATCCTGGATCTCATGACGCAATCTAAAGCAACGGTCGGTGTTATGACCATGCTGTTGGTGATCTGTATGATATTTTGCGGGTCATGAGAGGGAGGAGTGGATTTGGCGATGGCCTCGGCTCTAGGGCGTCAAATGCTTCTTCTGATTAATACCCCGAGCTTTGGACGGGGCATATATAGGAGGGTGAAGGTTCTTTGGCCTCTCGGTTGGTATTTGGAGTTTGGGTATTGCTTCGGATCTTGAGAAAGGCGTGGCTGCCATGGGTCTTGGGGGAGGGGAAATGGTGGTGACCTTGCTCACTTCTGAAGCTCGTGCAGTTGTAGCGCCACTCGGGCCTGCGTTGTTGTTACGGTTGAAAGTCCTCCTAGGTTGCTCCCTATCCTGGTCGATCAGACCTCGTTTCATGGCATCCTCGATCTGTACCCCCATCTCGTGTAAATCTGAGAAGGTGGGAAAGGGGAGTACAATCATCTTCTGCATCAATTTCGGTTGGAGATTGCGCACAATCATCCTGATTTGATCTTTGTCCGTAGGCTTCAAAGTCATCATCGATGCCTTCGCCCTCCATCGAGTTACGAAATCTGAGAAAGTTTCTTTAGACTCCTGCCTCGTTGTTTCGAGATCACGAGTTGTAATCTCGATCTAGGTATTGTACGAGTACTGTGCAACAAAGGCCTCAGCCATTTCATCCCAGCTTCTTTTTACCTCATCCTCTAACCCGGCGTGCCGGATGGCGGCCACACGGCGAGGTTCGGCCAAACGAGAAAGCTTTGTGGTCGGGTTAGGCCCATTGGCGCAGGATGTCGAGAATAGCGAAGATGGACCATGGGGTCCCGGACCCGTTAAGCGGTCAATTTGTGGCATCTTGAACCTATCGGGCAATGTCACGGCCACGTCGATTACCCGTCCTCGATGTCCAAATAGCCTTCACCTTGTGATTTCTTGAAAAGCTTCTCAAGCTTGCTCGATTTAGAGTCAGTATGGTCTATTTCGAACTCGAAGGAGAGTCGGTGGTTGGGTGTATGGGTCTTGCATAGTTGGCGAAGCGGAGGCGGGCGGCAGATGGAAGGTTTGTGTCCTTTTGGATGTTCTGGACATTTGGCACGGTGTTCTGGGTGTTTGGCGAGCATTACAGATGAGTGCTGCTTTCGGGTAATGGGGCCCCTGGTAGGAGGAACGATGTGAAGCGAGATACGCGATTCTGCATTGCGATCTAGTGATTAGCTCGACTCTTTGGGCCATGATTGTGGCTTGTTGCTTGGAGAACTCTGCTTGGCGGGCAGTGTCCTCTTGCATCTGTTTCATGCTCTCATGCATTTGGCGCATCAAGGCTTCCACCCCTGACGTATTTTGCTGATCCATCCGACTGACCGGTATGTCTATTTCTATAGCAACAATTGAGACCTCAGTCCTACTGTCCTCTGATGGAATAACCCACTGTTCTGGCAACCTCTGTTCTGACACTGCGCTTCCTTGGCCTTCTCCTAACAACGAGGGGTAAAGAATAGAACACTGGATGTCCGTCAACCAAATCCTCAGATCGATTGAGTCGACGACCCCGTGTCCAAAGTGCTTGGGGAATATCTACTAGGTCGGAAGCAATCGTGCTAAAACTGCCCTAGCAAAAGATAAATAAAGCGAAAAGGAAATAAATAACCAGATAAATGAACAGCGTGACAGTCTTAAAATAAATACACAACACACAGTCGGGCATACAACACACAGTTGATAAGCTGAAAACACACTGTCCCCAAATACTGATCACTGTCCCTGAATCACTGTTCCCCAAAGGCTGAATTCGATACCCGCAGATAACCGATTCTCAAATACTGACTGATGCCCTCAGGCCTCATGCCCAAACTCATAAACTGATACATGCATTCCCTGTAGAGACACACTCTAAAAGCACATAACAAATAAATGAGAGCCAAAACACCCCTAAGTTGGGGTAGGGTTTCCCTGTCCTATTTTGTCAGGGAACTATGGTTTCACTACGCACGCAGCGGTTTCAAACAACCTATATCGGGTAAGCAACCTGTCCTAGTTTGGAATGGTCACTACGGATCCGAATATGCACTAGGTCGAATGGTCAAAAAGGGTGCCCCGGTAAAACCGGGGGTTGTGTTCTATCTTGGCAGAGCCATAACGGTCGACCTTATGGTCATGCCTTGACAAGACAAGCCTCCGGCAAACCGTTCAGGAATAGCAGATGGCAAACACGGTGTCCTAAGCGCACCAATGCAAATGCAATGCAAAGAAACACACAAGTGCAGTCAAAACCAGATATCATGAGTTCGAGTCAAGTTCTCTAAATCCCAGTAGTCGCGAAGCCGTAACAAGCCCTTGGGGACCTCGCTACAGTTCGGACTCGATTTGTGTCACGGTTCTTAATCTTGAACCAAAGAGTCCAAATCCGGTAAATCGTTTTGAGAAAATAGATTTTTAGAAAAGAAGTACCAAACATGGACTACTTTGCCAGATACAGAGTCGCCACCTAAATATTTTTAGGAAATTTAGGAAACCCTGACTCGTTGCCTAAGGCCACGTGTCCGTCATTACCAAAGTTGCCTCGGCTCGGGAACTTGGGTACGATTGGGGAAGGTCACTTCGTGAGCACCCTCGCTCGCCCTGTCAAAGACCAGCCTCTACTAACCATGATATCTAGTTTTGAAAACATTGTGTGCTCTTATTCTGGTTATTAGCCTAGATTTACTATGTGATGTGCACAGCATACAAGTATAGACTAGGTCGCTTGAATTGGAACAAAACATTTCATGTTTGTTTGTTTGAAAATGGTTTGATGGTGCTACCCGCAGGTAGGCTAAGACGTGGATTTGTCATCCTCAGGTGGGCTTAGAAAACATGATTTTGCCACTATCTAGTGGGCTTAAAACACACAGTCAATCATTTGTTCCAATCCAACTAACCCAACCTTCACCCACAGGCATTCAGGCAGTTATATCACATAAGCAAATAGCCTCATGGTAAGCATGCTATTCATGGCAGTCACTCACACGCATGCAAGGATGCTAAAGCATAAAACTCACCGAGTACTCCAAGCCAAAACAGAAACCGGTTAGAAATCCATGCATGATCCTAACTATACAGAAATGCCTAATGCAACACATGTAAAAATGCAACTATAGCAGGCTCGGCTACTCTAAACATGGTGTATGGAATGCTACAGCTAACACGTATTCAACTTGGAATTGAAATACGAATGCAGTTTGTATGATGCGCCGAGCCCGATGCATGCAAAACAAATGAATGAATGCAAACATGCTATCATACTGTATGCTAATTGAAACATGCCCTAATCTAACCATCATAAGCTGGTAAATAAAAGGGAAGAAAGACGTGGGGTTGGAAGACATACATCACACACACGCACACTTATTACAACATTGCCCTCGCACAAAGGGTCCAAATAAATAATACAGTCTAAATAATACAGTCCAGATATGTACAAATCCCTAATTAATTTACAAATTAACTAAGAAAAAAATAATAAACTGGCATACAAGCCAGGGACTATCTTGACTCTTCTCCAGATGATGAATGATGCATGTCCGGGTTGCCTTGTGCAGAAATCCGCTGCGATGCCCCAATTAGCCTCTGTTTGCAATTGTTTTTGGAATGCGTGCCAAGCTTCGGAAGGCTACTGATTTTTGACTTGCTGCAACAGAGAGCAGGAAAGGGGCATGGCAAAGTATTTTCACACATGTATGCATGTCTCGATCCTCGTGCCACCAATCACGCATCTCGATGTATGATGGCCGAGGAGTCGAATTGCACAACTCAATATGGAATGAATGCACATGAAAATACAACTAAGACCTAACTCCCTCATGGACAATTCGGAGTGTCGGTGACTGGAGAATTGAGACACGTTCCGTTACTCGAAATACGAAACGTACCTCGTTTCCCGTGCTCGGGCTAACTCCTATCCCAAACACAATGCAATATGAATGACATGCATGGATGCAACTAAGATACAACTTAACATGCACAATGCTATGAAATGGCATACACGATGCACGAGGTAACATAGTATACATAATGCGCTAACATACAACTTAGCATACGCAATGCTATGGGATGAAATGGCATACACAATGTGTAATGGACTTACACCAACATGAGTGGACCTCAGCTACACTCACATAAGAGGCCATTAGATGAAAATGAGACACTCAAAATGCGTGCATACGTGCACGCAAACCGAGGACCGACCCTAAGGTACGAAATGCCACTCTAACAAGACATGGCAAAGCATGGAATATGGCATATTAGCATGCAAATTTTAGAGGCAATAAGTGATGCAAAACAGCCCCGAAAGATGGCAAAATGACACCCGATGCATGAAATGAATCCCAAAACACAAAATTAGGCATACGGAATGACCTATGACTATGCAATGCATGCATTCTTCGAACATGGAGTGTGAAGACAGAATCAAGACAGCCCAAAAATAAGCATATTTACGGTTCTAAGCAAGGCTAAACAGCGAACGCAAATGGGGCTAAACTAGCATGCAAAAATGGCCCCGAAAGCAAGATAATGAAGCAAGTGATAGATGCTGACCCCAAACAGAGAAGGGACCTTCTACAATGTCAAAGACGGGCCCAAAATATGGTACTTTACAGTTTACCACAAGCCACAAAAACAGACACAAGTATGGTAAAACTCTCATGCAAAAAAGTGGGCTTAAAGAAGGACAAAGAAGTAAGTGATGCATGCTGGCCCCAAACAAATGAAGGTCCTTCAAAAAAGTTGAAGAGGGACCTAAAATATGACCTTTTACAGTTTATGATCAAACCCAAAACAGTGTACAAGCATGCTCAAAATACTATGCAAGATAAGGCCAAAACGAGAGCTATAACACAAAGTATAAAAAGAATGCTTCAAACAGAAAATTACCCTTAATGAAACATGAAGAGGGGGTCAAAATAAGTCCATTTACAGTTTGGACCGAAGTCCAAAAATGCAAGCACAAGGGGTTAACAAATCATGCAAAAATAGGACCATAAGATGGATACAAAGGCAAGTGACATATGGAAGCTTCAAATAGTGATGAGCCCTTCAACAATGTTGAAGAAGGGCTCAAAATAAACCTCTTTACAGTTTACAACATGCTTCAAAACAGTTCATACATAGGCAAAAAATAATATGCAAGAAAATGGCATACAAGAGAGGTAATGAAGCAAGTGCAAAAAGGAAGCCTCAAAAAGTGAGAGGCCCTTAATGAAACATGAAATAGAGCTCAAAAAAATGTTATTTTCAGTTAGGGTCAGAGCTCAAATATGCAAGCACAAAGAGCTAAGATATGAACCAAGAAAAGGGTCAAAAAAATGGAGAAGATGACTTACCCTTGAAGACCAATCTTTGACAGCCTCTTGGTCCAAAATACAGCACTCCTAGCCTCTGAAAAACCAACTCCAGCTGCTAGAATGGAAGATGGAAGGGTGGGGGTATGGGTTGTAGAGTAAAGGGTGTAGGACTTGGATGTTTTGAAGGTTGAAGAGAGAGATGGAGGATGGATGTATATAAGGCTTCAAAGTAATTTTTTTCAACCCTTAAAACCAGAGCTGGAGGCTGGTTTATATAGACAAAAAGAGGGGGAAAAATGGGGGGGAAACAATTCAAGTTTCCCCCCAAAATGGTAGCCCCCCGGATACAAAATCTGGGGGGAAATGAAATAGAGATTTGTGATGTATCAACTGTAAAGAATCAGGTCGGCTAGGTATCTAGGTCACAGGTGGCCGGCCGGCTCTCCCCATGGCCGGCCGGCCAGGGATCAAAAGGGCCAAGTGTAATTACTAGCCGACCACCACAAATTAGTGGCCTCCCATGTGTTCTCAACACAACCCTGTGGTCAAAAATTGGCCTTGAGTGAACCGGGGAGAGAAAAGGCCACTTTTAGGAGGGGTTCAAAAGGGTCAATCACAATTACTAGCCGACCATATGATATTGGTGGCCTCCCAAGTGTGTACAACACAAATATGTGGTTTGGAGTTTGAAAAAGTAGCCTTAAGGTAGTCAACATTGGCTTTCGAGTGAGAAAAACGGGCGACGGAGGGTGATGGAGGAATAAAACTGGTTGCTGTAACAATTACTGGCCTCCCACCCTTCTATGACCTTCCTAGTGATGAAACAGAGGTCCCTGCCAAAAATGAACGCAAACCGATGCAAAATGAAAGTTCGAGGGCAGCTTGTCCGCGTGGCCTCAAGGGCACCGGGAGTGGTGTTCGACCACGAAGTTGGTCTCTCGGACCACAATGTCCCTCAAAAGGGAGGAAATAAGATGCATGCCAAAAACCGGAGCAAACGGAGGTGGTTAGGCGGTCTCGAACCGAGGCACTCGACCTGACGGCTCCAAAAATCGGGAACCGGGCTCCGAAATGGGCAAAATGGCTTACGACCACGAAATGTAGCCCACGGCCACTGAGAGATGATCTACGAGACCTCTCCCTCCCTTTGGGAAGAGAAACAGAAAAAACCAAGCCTGGTTCACAAACCGAGGCAAAGTACAGAAAAGCCCGGAAGTCCGGAGGCAAGGCTCACGGCCGAGACTCCGAAACCTCTGGACGAGCACGATATGCAACATCACCAAGCACTCAATCGGTGACGTCTGAGTCTTAGGGTCGGTCAAAAATGGGGTGTCTACAAACATCTGAAAACAAACTCAAGTGGACCATGGGATCTTCTGACCCGTCAAAGCGGTCGATATGAGGCATCTTGAACTCCGTCCGTGGTCTTGGCCGTTTCTTGTCGGTGTACCCGTCCTCAATGTCCGGGATGGACTTTACCCCCTGGGATTTCTTGAACAACTTTTCAAGCTTGCTCACCTTTAATGCTGTGGGGTCCACCTCGGACTCAAAGGGAGAATCCGGCAGGTTGGTGGGTGTTTTGGATAATTGGGGTAGGATTGGGGGCAGAACAGGCCCTACTGGAATGTTCGTACCTTCCTGGACATTTGGCATCTCCCCAGGTGCTGGAGCTCCTGCTGGGGGAGGAACTTGTTGTGAAGCAGACGCGCCGCTTTGCTGTTGCAGCCTGGTGATGAGCTCAGCCTGCTGAGCCATGATTGCAGCCTGCTGCTTGGAAAATTCCGCTTGGCGGACAGCGTCTTACTGCATGAGTTTCATAGTTTCCTGCATTTGACGCATCATTGCCTCCATCTCTAATGTATTCTGCTGATCCATCTGACTGACCAGTAGATCTATCTCTATGGCAACAATTGAGACCTCAGTCCGACTGTTAAGGGCCACTGATCTGGTAGCTATTTGAGGGTGATCGTACTGTTGGCCCTTTACCTGTTTTTGGCGAACACCAACGGTTGCCCTTAAATTGAATCTCTGACCTAACAAAGTCTATCAGCACTAGTCTAATGTACCCGAGGGATATCAGAGTCTTCTGAAGCTATGGTTCCAGGACTACCCCGAGCAAAAGAGAAAACAGACAGCACCTTAGCTCAACTTCATCAAAATAGATATGAGTGTAACAGGATTACAGTGCCCTCTACTGAATTCTGCCCCCAAAATTCAGCCTCAAATCTGATACCCTCAGGTAAACTGAATCCCAAAATACTGAATTGGTGCCCGCAGACCTGATGCCCAAACTTGTAAACTGATACATGTATTCCTGTAGAGACGCACTCTAAAAGCACATAACAGATAAGTGAGAGCCAAAACACCCCTATGTTGGGGTAAGGTTTCCCTGTCCTATTTTGTCAGGAGCTAGGGTTTCACTACGCACGCAGCGGTTTCAAACAACCTATATCGGGTAAGCAACCTGTCCTAGTTTGGAATGGTCACTATGGATTTCGATATGCACTAGGTCAAATGGTCAAAAAGGGTGCCCCGATAAAACCGGGGTTTGTGTTCCCATATTGGCAGAGCCCATAACCGGTCAGCCTTATGGTCATGCCTTGACAAGACAAGCCTCCGGCAAACCGTTCAGGAATAACAGATGGCAAACACGGTGTCCTAGGCGCACCAATGCAAATGCAATGTAAAGAAACACACAAGTGTAGTCAAAACCAGATATCATGGGTTCGAATCAAGTTTTCTAAATCCCCAGCGGAGTCGCCAGAAACTGTAAGCAAACCCGCGGGGGACCTCGATACAGCTCGGACTCGATTTTGTCACGGTTCTTAATCTAAACCAAAGAGTCCAAATCCGGCAAATCGTTTTGAGAAAACAGATTTTTAGAAAAGAAGTGCCAAACATGGATTGTTTTGCCAGATATAGAGTCGCCACCTAAATATTTTATTTTTGGAAAATTTAGGAAACCCTGACTCGTTTGCCTAAGGCCACGTGTCCGTCATCACCAAAGTTGCCTCGGCTCGGGAACTTGGATACGATTGGGGAAGGTCACTTCGTGGGCACCCCTTCGCCCAAAAGATCGGCCTCTACTAACAATGATAACAAGTTTTAAAGACATTGTGCGTTCTTATTCCGGTTATTAGCCTAGATTTACTATGTGATGCGCACAGCATACAAGTATAGACCGGGTCGCCTGAATTGGAACAAAACATTTCATGTTTGTTTTTGAAAGACGGTTTGCTACTCGCAAGTAGGCTTAAAATGCAGATTTTGCCACCCTTGGGTGGGCTTAGAAAAGATGGTTTTGCCACTATCTAGTGGGCTTAAAACTCACAGTCGATAATTTGTTCCAATCCAGATAACCCAACCTTCACCCACAAGCACTCAGGCAGTTATATCACATAAGCAAATAGCCTCATGGTAAGCATGCTATCATGGCAGTCACTCACACACATGCAAGGATGCTAAAGCATAAAACTCACCGAGTACTCCAAGCCAAAACAGAAACCGATTAGAAATCCATGCATAATCCTAAATATACAGAAATGCCTAATGCAACACATGCAAAAATGCAACTATAACAGGCTCGGCTATTATAAACATGGCATATGGAATGCTACAGCTAACATGTATTCAATTTAGAATTGAAATACAAATGCAGTTAGTATGATGCGCCGAGCCCGGTGCGTGCAAAACAGATGAATGAATGCAAACATGCTATCATACTGTATGCTAATTGAAACATGCCCTAATCTAACCATCATAAGCTGGTAAATAAAAGGGAAGAAAGACGTGGGGTTGGAAGACATACATCACACACACGCACACTTATTACAATATTGCCCTCGCACGGAGGGTCCGAATAAATAATATACAGTCCCAAATGAATAGTATAGTCCGAATAAATAATACAGTCCAAATATGTACAAAGCATCCTAATTAATTACCAAATTAACTAAGAAAACAATAAACTGGCATGCAAGCCAGGGACTGCCTTGACTCTTCTTCAGATGATGAATGATGCATATTCGGGTTGCCTTTGCGCGAAAATCCACTGTGATGCCCCAATTAGCCTCTGTTTTGCAATAATTTTTGGAAACCGCGCCAAGCCCCGGAAGACTGCTGATTCTTGATTTGCTGCAACAGAGAGCAGGAAAGAGGCATGGCAATGTATTTTCACAAATGTATGCATGTCTCGATCCTCGTGCCACCAATCACGCATCTCGATGCATGATGGCCGAGGAGTCGAATCACACAACTCAATATGAAATGAATGCACAGGAAAACACAACAAGACCTAACTCCATCATGGATAATCCGGAATTAATGGGTGGTAGGGAATTAAGACAGTTCCGTCACTTTCTGAAACGCCTCGTTTCCCATGCTCGGGCTAACTCCTATCCCGAACCCAATGCAATATGCATGACATGCATGAAATGCAACTAAGATACAACCTAACATGCAACATACTATGAAATGGCATACACGATGCACGAGGTAACATGGCATACACAATGCGCTAACATACAACCTAGCATACACAATGCTAGGAAATGAAATGGCATACACAATGCATAATGGGCTTACACCAACACAAGTGGACCTCGGCCACACTCACATAGGAGGCCATTAGATGAAAATGAGACACTCGAGATGCGTACACACGTGCACGCAAACCGAGGACCGAACCTAAGGCACAAATGCCACTCTAACAAAGCATGGCAAGGCATGGAATATGGCATACAAGCATGCAAATTTTAGTACCAAAAAATGATGCAAAACAGCCCCAAAACACGGAAACATGGCACCCGATGCATGGAATGAGACCCGAAACATGAAATTAGGTACATGGAATGACCTATAGCTATGAAAAGCATGCATTATTTGAACATAAAGTGTGAAGAAAGAATCAAGACAGTCCCAAAAAAAGCATATTTACAGTTTTAAGCAAGGCCAAACAGTGAACACAAATAGGACTAAGCTAGCATGCAAAAATGGCCCCGTAAGAGAGATAATGAAGCAAGTAGCAGCTTCTGGCCCTAAATGGCCAAGATCCCTTCAACAAAGTTGAATATGGGCTCAAAACAAAGCACTTTACAGTTTACAACAAGCCACAAAAACAAACACAAGTATGGCTAAACTATTATGCAAGAAATGGGCCAAAAGGGAGACAAAGAAGCAAGTGATGGTTTCTGGCCTCAAACAGAGGAGGGCCCTTCAACAAAGTTTAAGAGGGACCCAAAACATGGTATTTTACAGTTAGTGACCAAACCCAAAACAGTGCACATGCAAGCTTAAAGTACTATGCAAAATAAGGCCTAAAAAGAGGTTTAAACACAAAGAGCAAAAAGGGAGCTTCAAACAGCAAAAGTCCCTTGATCAAACATGAAGAGGGGGTCAAAATAAGGCTATTTACAGTTTGGACCAGAGCCCAAAAATACAAGCACAAGGAGCTAACAAAACATGAAAAAATAAGGCCAAAAGAGGAATAAAGAAGCAAGTGGCAAAAGGAAGCCTCCAACAGTGAAGAGCCCTTCAACAATGTTGAATAAGGGCTCAAAATAAGCCACTTTTCAGTTTATAACCAAGCTCAAAACAGTTTACAAATAGGCCTAAAATACTATGCAAGAAAGAGGCATACAAGAGAGATAAAGAAGCAAGTGGTAGCTAGAGACCTTAAACATGGAAGGACCCTAAAACAAACATGAAAAAGACCTCAAAATAATGCTATTTTCAGTTAGGGTCGGAGCCCAAATATGCAAACACGTATAGCTTAGATTGTATGCAAAAATAGGGCCAAAAAGAGGAGAAGAAGACTTACCCTTGAAGAACCAATCTTTGACAGCCTTTGGACCAAGTTTGGGTGCTCCTAAGCTCTGAAAAACAGCCTCAAGTTGTTGGTATGGAGTATGGAGGCCTTGTCCTATGAGGTGTAGTGTAAAATGGTGTAGGATTTGAAGAGTTTTGGTGCTTGGAGTAGAGAGGGAGAGAGATTTGATGCAAGAGGCTTAAACCAAAATTTCTCACCTTCCAAAATGCAGCTGGAGCTGTTGGTTTTATAGAGAAAGGAGTGGAGAAAAGAGGGGGAAATTCAAATTCAAAATTCCCTCCCCAAAGGGCCAAACCCTCGGACATGGGTGATGTGTAAAACAAAATACATGGCTGGAACACACTTGGGAGGAGGGTCATGGCCGGCCAGCTTAAAAGGGCAAAAAAAGTTATCCACCAGGTAAGTGGCCGGCTGGCCAGGTCAAAAGGGTAAAGTGGCTGGTCACCTCCTAGGATGAAGCCCCAGAAATTAGCTTTCCAATGCCGCAAACCTTGCATCAAAATTCCTCCTGTGAAAAAAGTTATGCCAGTTTCTGTGAAGCCGCACAGATTCGGTCCAACCGGACTTCAACCAACTATATCTCCTCCCCCCTGGACATGGACTTAGGAAATTCTTGAGTGCAAAATGAAGCCCCGGAAGTAAGCTTTCCAATGGTGGTGGCCTCATATCTTAATCCCTCTTGTGCAAAGAGTTACGCCCGTTTCGGTGAAGCCGCGCAGATTTTTCTCCTTCCCGGATTCATGCTGAACCACTTTGGACCAAAAAAAAGTTGGCTTTTAGAAAAAATGCTGGCCTCCCACCCTCCTACAAGCTTTCTAACAATGAAAATAAGGTCCCTGCCAAAAATGGACCAAGACGGATGCGAAACGAAGGTTCGAGGGCCAAAACACGCAGTTCGGGGCCCCGAAAACAGGCTGTTAGGCACCAGAAGTGGCGTTCGACAACGAAATTGGTCTCTCGGGCCACAGTGTCCCTAAAGAGGGAGGAAATACGGTGTGTACCAAAAATCGAAGCAAACAGAGGTGGTTAAGCGGTCCTAAACCGAGGCACACGGCCGACAACTCCAAAAACGGAACTGCCGAGCGGAAAATGGCCTCTGACCATGAAAGCGTAGCCCTGACCCAGAGAGATGGTCTACGAGACCTCTCCCTCCCTTTGGGAAGAGAAAACGGAGAAAACAGAACCTGGTTCACAAACCGAGGTAAAGTACAAAAGAGTCCGGAAGTCCGGAGGCAAGGCTCGCAGCCGAGACTCTGAAACCTCTGAACGAGCACGATATGCAATATCACCAAGCGCTCAATCGGTGACGTCTGAGTCTTAAGGTCGGTCAAAAATGGGGTGTCTACAGTCTCAGGTTCAAAATCTCTTAGGTGCTATCAACTCTTGTGTTGGGCCAGTCCATACGGAACTCTACTCTGGCTTTAAATGAGCCCCCCGCTAGTGGACGGTGGGATTGGTCCTCCAGGGATTAGTCGCGGTGCGCGCAAGTTGGCCGGAATACTCTAAGTTATCCAAAAAAAAATGTTTTTTAAAATCCACCGATTGATATTTCTTCAAAATATAGCTGATGTGCTGGACCCATAGGATAGGATTGGATAGTCCAATCATTTTCAATTAATTTGTGTAATGGTAGATACTTGTAATGGTATATATTTTGATTTAAAAATAAGAAAAAAAGTTATATTTTAAATGGATAGTGAAAAATTGTTTCATTTTCATGGTGCAAGTCTTTTGTGTATTAGAATTGTACATAAAAATTCTATTTTTAGTGAAATTATTTTTAAAATATTCCATTTATTTGTAATTTTTTAAGAAAAATTAGTGATCACAAAGTTTGCATTCAAATTAAAAAAGGAAAAATTACACACTATTAGTGTGCAAAAAAAATATTTAAAAAAATGATAAATATTATAAATATTAATAATTAAAATATAAATTTTTTATTATAATAATTTTTCAAAACCTCAATAGTAGTTTTCCTTTAAAAAATAGATTAAAGCAATGCATTGAGTGCCCATTTGGCATGAGGAAGTTTAGACTTTTTGGCTAAAATAATCACAAAAAAATAAAATAGATTAAAAAGTCAACCATATTCAAATTATAATCATTTTATTTTTACTCTCACAAAAGTTAAAAAAATCAAAAAATCTATCCCAAACAAGACTTTGGCCTTATTTGAGAAGTTGATTATTTTAGTAGGTTAAAATTTTTGTGTTTTGGAAGTTGATCAAATTTTTTTTTTAGTTGGATGTGATGTTTGTGAAAGAAAAAGTGACATGATTATAGATTTAATATGACATTTTGTCTTATTAACTATTTTAGCCCATTTTATCTTTTGTCAATTTTAGCCTAAAAAGCTCAATTTTAGCATATGTCAAATAAGGCCTTTTTAGTCTCAAACTAAAATAGCCATAAAATTAAAAAGTTAAAAAACCAACACACATCTCAAATGAAGCCTGAAAATATCCGTAGTGAACATATTTGTTTTGATGAGACGTATAGAAAGATAAGTCAATTATTGGTTTGGCATGGTTTATTGGGATAATAATCAATGTGTTTAGTTTTAATTTTTTAAATTTAATTTTCTGAAAATTGAATTTTATTTTTTGTGTTTTTTTAATTTTTAGTGATTTTTTTTAAAATTTTAAGAAATTTTTTTTATTTTTTTAGATTCACAACTTAGATATCGCTAAAAAGTGAAATATTTATAAATAAAAAAATATATTTTAAAAAATTAATAAATATATAAGAATAAGAAAAATATATTAAATTCTCATATTTTTTATATATATTTTTGATATTTAATAAATTTTGTAAAGGTTTTGTTTTATAAATATTATATTTTTAAGTATATTTATGTTAAGTACATTTAAAAATTAAAAAAATATTAAAATATTTATAAAATTCAATATAAATATGAAAAATAAAATATTTTAATTTTCCTAAAAATCAAATCAAACCAACTAAAAAGTGTCACAATAATTACATAGAAAGATGAGTCAATTATTGGCCTGGCATGGTTCATTGGGATAATAATAGGGAAAAATTACCGGTAAATCCCAAATTAGAAAATGTTAATCCATTTAATCTTATGTTTTTTTTTATGAACCATTTGATCTTATTTAATTGGCAAGGAATAATTACAAACGATGGCTATTAATGACATTTGTCACCGCATTTGTTTCACTATTTATAGTGGTTAGGAGACTTGTGTGTTAGAACCAATTGGGTTAACCCATTAGCCAAGAGATTGTGCACCTCATTAGGAGGTCAAATGTTCAATTTTTCTTACTTATATGATGTACATGAAAAACTTTGCAAAGTAAACGGTTCGGATTATCGAAACGAAATCTATAGTAGATCTCATAAGCCATGACAACACTCTCCATTCGAGATTATGGACTGGAGGGAATCAAATTCCTCGAACAGTGACATAAATTAAGAAAAAATTTAGTTAAAATATTAATAATTAAAATCATAAACTTTTTCATTAATCTATAATAATTTTATAAAATTACCATTCCCCCATAAATTAGGCTTTTTTTTAAACTATATTAGCTAGACTTTACACATGGTTGTTATGTTGATGCGCAAAAATAGAGGGGAAAGCGGAGAACTTAAAAGGAGAAGGTGAGTATAGATGAGGAATGTAAAATAGTGCAGATGACAGCAGTAGATGGAGATTGCTTGAAGCTTTAAAAAAGTTTTAACCTCATCCACCACATCATTCCCAGATATTTGTAATGGTATATATTTTGATTTAAAAATAAGAAAAAAGTTATATTTTAATTGGATAGTGAAAAAATAGTTTCATTTTCATGGTGCAAGTCTTTTTTGTGTATTAGAATTGTACATAAAAATTCTATTTTTAGTGAAATTATTTTTAAAATATTCCATTTATTTGTAATTTTTTAAGAAAAATTAGTGATCACAAAGTTTGCATACAAATTAAAAAAAGGAAAAATTACACACTAGTACTGTGCAAAAAAAAATATTTAAAAAATGATGAATATTATAAATATTAATAATTAAAATTATAAAGTTTTTATTATAATAATTTTTCAAAACCTCAATAGTAGTTTTCCTTTAAAAAATAGATTAAAGCAATGCATTGAGTGCTCATTTGGCCTGAAGAAGTTTGAACTTTTTGGCTAAAATAGTCACAAAAAGATAAAATAGATTAAAAAAATCAACCATAATCAAATTATAATCATTTCATTTTTTCTCTCACAAAAGTCAAAAATGTCAAAAAATCTATCCCAAACAAGACTTTGGTCTTGTTTGGGAAGTTGACTATTTTAGTAGGTTAAAATTTTTGTGTTTGAGAAGATGATTGGATTTTTTTTATAATTAGATGTGATGTTTGTGAGAAAAAAAGTGACATGATTATGGATTTGATATAATATTTTGTCTTATTAGCTATCTTAGTCCATTTTATCTTTTGTCAATTTTAGCCCTTGTCAAACAAGGCCTTTTTAGTTCCGGATTAAAATAGTCATAAAATTAAAAAATTAAAAAACCTACCCACATCTCAAATGAAACCTGAAAATATCCGTGGTGATCATATCTATTCTGATGAGACGTATAGAAAGATAAGTCAATTAATGGTCTGACATGGTTCATTAGGATAATAATCAATGTGTTTAGTTTTAATTTTTTGGATTTAATTTTTTAAAAATTGAATTTTATTTTTTGTGTTTTTTTAATTTTTAGTGAATTTTTTAAAAATTTTAAGAATTTTTTTTTATTTTTTTAGATTCACATTACTTAGATATGGCTAAAAAGTGAAATATTTATAAATAAAAAAATATATTTTAAAAAATTAATAAATATATAAGAATAAGAAAAATATATTGAATTCTCGTATTATATATATATATATTTGATATTTAATAAATTTTGTAAAGATTTTGTTTTATAAATATTATATTTTTAAGTGTATTTATGTTAAGTACATCTAAAAATTAAAATATATATATTTAAAATATTAAAAAAATTCAATAAAAATATGAAAAATAAAATATTTTAATTTTCCTAAAAGTCAAATCAAACCAACTAAATAGTGTCACAATAATTACATAGAACGAGGAGTCAATTATTGGCCTTCCCTTTCACCTTAAATGCCTCAACTCTATCTCCATCCATGTGTTTTTGGTGTCACTGGCATTGAAAAATGATAACCATTACCTGCTAAAGAATGGTGTCTAAACCAACTGTTTGCATGTGCAAATGTTGGTTGATAGTGCCTCTTACTACCTCTATCTCTATAGGAGCTTATGTGACTAGTCTCCCTGACTTAACTGCTTATGAGCTTTCGTTCTCATCTAGGTCTCAAACAAATGCATTTTGAATTCTACTTTATGTAAAGGATGGTTGATAAAATAATATGTTTCACCACTCTCATAGCCAGAAGCCTAATTCACTTTCTTTGGTCATTGTTGTGGCGATTATAGGCGATAGGCTTCACTATTTGCTTGTGATGCTCCCCCCTTCTAGACTACACCTAGACAAAGATGAATATTTAATAGACTCCCTTTGTTGTATTAGTGTCTATCGAATTTTTACAATTTGCTGATTTCTGAATGTACTCATGCTCAATTACTTGCGTTAAATTCCCATATCTTTTTATTATTATTACGGTTATTGTAATAAGCCTATCCTCTCTTCTCTGATCACATTCCAAAACAAAAATATCAAATGATCATATTCCAAAATAAAAATATCAAATTATCAAAACTGATTAACATATCTATCTTAATCTTGTGGCAATTTCCCCTTCAAATCATATCAAGGGTATATCATATCCTCTATAAGCTAAAAATTCAGTGCAATACAGTTGATCATTTTTCCTTTGATAGGTGTGTTTTGTGCAACCAATGAACTGATCTGTAGCTAACTTCAAATTCTTCATTGCCTGGATGAAGTTGCAGGTGCCATGTGAAAATAGGGAAAAATCGGGACTACTAGTTTCTACAAAGAAAGCTAGAGCAGAACCCAATGGATGCCTTGGCCACGAGCTATTTAAAACTCTACAAAGTCCACAAATTGAACAAACCCCCTTGTCCCTGCTCTTCATCAAAATAAATAAATAAATAAATCTACCCTTAATTTTGAAAACAATCCACATGACACAACAGAGTAAAGTCAGGAATCAAGAAGCTTCTTCCTTTCTCTTTCTAACTCTACTCCCCCTCCAACTATAACAAAAAACAAAAAAACTCATCACCCAAAGATCCATAGCAATGTCACAGTGAATGAGAAGTTGATTAACAGACTCACAATCCCCACGTAGAGCATGCATGAAAGCTCAACTCAACTCGACTCAACTTGTTGAAAAGGCAAAGGCCTGCATCGAAACAAAATATATGCACATAACAGGAAACCCCAAAGACCCAAAAAAGAAAAAAGTGCTCAAAAACAAATGTTTCAACTTGCAAACCACTAGTTGCCGTGTAAGTAATAATTATGGAGCTTCGTCAGAAAAAGAAGACGAATACAAAAAAGTTCTTCAACTTCCATTTCAAGACAAATACAATAAAGTTCTTCAACTTCCATTTCAAAACGTATAAATGTTTATTTTCGTGGAATGTACATGAAAAGCAAAAAGCCTATAGGACTCTAGCAGTTGTTCATATTTTGACTAAGGCCCAACAGACAATTACATATTTGCAAAGAAGTTACAAAGACCATGTCTCTCTCTCTCTCTCTCTCTCTCTCTCTATATATATATATATATATGTCTATATGTCTATATTTGTTTTTTATCGGCATGTCATATTATGCATATGCATAAAGGAAGATCCAATGGAGTGCAGACATCACTAGTGATGTAGCTTACTTCTTCAGTATGTCAGGAACATCCTTTCTGGAGCTCACAACAATTGGAGAAGAAGAGAAACCACTTTGTTTATCTGAAACTAATAAGTGATCCCCTTGCTTACCATCTTTACCTTCTCTAGATAAACTGGAAGATGATGATCCAAATATCTGCACCATTAAGCTTCCGCCTAGAGGACAAAGACCCAAAAGACATTTTTAGTACAAAAAATATGAGTGTCATTGGAGAATATCATGGAGTTTTTTTTTTCTATTGAAGGAAGGTCATATCAATACTCTTGGTTAGAGTTAATTACAGAGTACATCATTCCTTCTACAGTTTCGAGCTAATAAAATGCCTAGAAGACAAACTGTCAATTGTATGATTGCATTTCATAGATTGCCTAGAGAGAAACCTTCAATTGTATGGTTGTATTTCATAGGATATACAGGTATTCCTCAAATCAACCCAACATCACATAATAATATTGATCAAGTGTTGAATAAACATGAACACATTGGATTAGGATCATCTCCAATAGACCTCGTGAGATGTGAAGTGGCCAAAAACACAAATCCTAAGCACTTGTTAAGGGCATGAAAAGATACCAGTCACATTGTAAGCATGCTTAGTTAGAAGCTAATCATGAGAATCCATGTAACCACACAACAAATCTGTTTCCTTTTTGGTAAATAAATAAATAATGATAGTTTTCTCTTGGTTTTATTTATTATGGCTAGGTTTGTACTTTCATTGTGTGTGCGCGCGCGCACGCACATATAGGTGCAAAACAAGGGCATCTTCTCAAATTTTATTAAGGTGTTGTAGATTGTGCGACTAGTCCTTTGGCTACCAAGTCTCTCCTAAGCAATGTTTTGAAAACTGTACCGGTGAACAAACCGGAAAAGTGACCAGGCGGACGAGTCACTGGTTCAACCGCAGGTGAACCAGAATTGAACCATGATATCATAAATATGTCATAAATATATTAAAATTTATAAGTATAAAAAATATAGATATTAAAATTACAAAAATAATAAATAATAAACAATTTTTTTTTTAAAAAAATTCTTAAATTTATTTTAAGTTTTTTATACATTGATTTTTAGTAAAAATAATTAAGATAATATTAAATATATAGTATATATACTTGTTACATTGTCAACAATTGTGTTGATGGAATAGTTGTTTGAGTGCTTGCTTTTTATGCACTTAGTTCCACGTTCAAATCCTCTCCACAACATATTTTTGGAAGAAATTTTAATTCTTCAAACCCGACTGGTTCTTTTGTCGACTAGTGACTAGTTTGCCGGTTATTCCGGTTGAACCGACGGTTCTTCCGGTTTTCAAATTCTATGCCGGTTTTGAGCATAGTCCGGGCTTGCAGGGTCATCCAAACCGGAACTAGGTCTGGACTGGTCGGACCAGTCCGGGTTTTCAAACATTGCTCCTAAGGAGAGGTCTCTTAGAAGTGGAATGGGAGGCAAAACTTATATGCTTGTATGGAGTGGGCGTGCCTTCATCTCCCTATAGCTACTAATCTAACAACTAACCACTAACTTTCACCGATCAAGAAAAAAAGGGCTTCTTCTCAAATTTTATGCAGCCAATTTATTTCCTAAACATTCATGTTTAGTTTAACAATCTCCGTAGGACAAAATTGGGAATGTCTTGTATTGGTTTATAGGAGTGTTTGTAAGGAGAGTTGAATGTGTTGGTGCAGTTCGTATCTTGATTGGAGAGCTGTTCACGATTGATGCAAAGAATCTCCTTTACACTTAAAGGTATAACCCTGCATGATTACTTTCATTAGTTTTACGACACTATTTTAACTGTTAGGCACCTCATCTCAACATGTTTTTGTCTCCTTATATTTTGATTTTTTTAAATTGTCAAAAAAAAAAAAAATGAGGAAAATTTAAGAATCAGAAGTCCACTCAAAACCTCACTCAATCTGGAGTGCACTGGACCTGCAAACCTGCAGCAATCCAAAGAGATCTGCTCACTTTGTGCTTGATAGTGTGCTTGAGCGAAGGACTGTCAGTAGAGATCCAAAGGACTATGCTCATTATGCACTTGACAGAAAGCTCGAGTGGGCTAGTGCACCTTCTACGCTCTTGCTTCAAGATTCAAGTGAGAACCCTTAAATAGAGGTGTGCTCACTACCAGCTCGACAAGGCAATTTGTGATACCCCTGTTCTGTATTACGCTAATTGGTCCCTAATACGAATGTGATTATATGTTTTGATATGATTTTGTGTGCCATTATGTCAATATATGTGGTTTTGAATTCCTATCTATTCACCGTAGGAGTATCTGTCTGAATAATCTGCTTTGGAAATTAAATTGAGGGCCTTATCGGCCACGGAACCCGAAATTGATTATGCCATTGTGATTGGTATAATTTTTAGAGCCTACGGTGAAATTTAATTGAAAATTTGATTCGGACCAGATTAAGTTAATTAAATTGGTAAATTGGTGCCCAACTATTTATTATTATTATGAGTTAGTGGGAATTGTTGGGTAAGAGCACTACACTTCTCATTCTCTCCTATGTATTCATTTTGGCTGATCAAACATTGAGAAAGGGAGAGGAGAGTCGGCTGTAGAGAGGGAGAGAGGAGAGAATTGTGCAAAATTTAACTTAAAGCTTGGGAACCTTGAAGATAATCCAAGAATTGTTATAGATTGTGAGAATCAAAGCTTCTAGGTGAGTAATTATTGGATTATAGTTTGTAATTTTGTGTGTTTAAGCTAATTGGGTGATCAAGAGTAAGATTGAAATGAAATTGGGTTGGTTTTGTTAAATTAAAACTTGACATATGCATGCATGTAAGAAATTGTGTTGAAATAGCATGTATAAGCTTGAAATACATGATTCAAGTAGAGTTTTGGTTGAAACTCATGTTTTGATCACCATTTGTATTGTCTAAGTTGAGAATGTGACTAATTCATCACATGCATGTACAATTTATGAAGATATGAGCTTGAATGTATGAATTTGTTATGTTAGAATGAGTTTGATGAGAGATTGGGGCATGCATGTGAATTAATTGTGAATTGAGCTCCATTGGGTTGAGATTTGGGGTTTACATCATATTAGTATACTTATATTTGAGAATTGAGCCATAACATGCATGATATGTTGGTTGGAAATCGAATTTGAGCTCAAGAACACATTCTAGGTTTTCCAAAATTTTGAGGTCCGCTCGAGCGGGAGAAACTCCGCTCGAGCATAAATTTCGTGCTCCAGCACTTTTTGCAGAGTTGGATGTTCGCCGTTTGGATATTTCACGCCGGCGGTGAGCTTTGTAGACGTGCCTTCGCCGAGCTCCTAATTCACGCCGGCGTAATTTTGAGGTAACCAAGATTTTTGCGAGCCTCTTGAGTCGCCGGCGGACCCCTGTTTTTTGAAATTTTGTTCATACGTTCGGTGTTTCGTTTTCCGTTCTCTTTCACTTGTAATCACTCTTAGGCATATGTTAAGCATTGTAAATGAATTAATGAGATAAGAATAAAGCCTAAAGAGGAATATGTGAATTAAGGAACGGAATGAATTGTTAATGACCCTTTTGTGTTCATGGAATGTGTAGGGTCAAGCTCCAGGGCGAATCTACAAGCCGATCACTGTGAGTAATATCGACATTTGAAAGCTTAGCAATGTCCAACTGTTTATTCCCTTATAAGCTTTATGAGTTGCTAATTGGGATCGTGGACAAAAGTCTGACATGAATGAATGAATGGACCGAAGGTCGTTTTGACAGAAATGAATAGACCGAAGGTCGTTTTGACAGAAATGAGTAGACCGAAGGTCGTTTTGATAGAAATGAATGGACCAAAGGTCGTTTTGATAGAAATGAATGGACCTAAGGTCGTTTTGACACGAATGTATGGGCCGAAGGCCGTTTTGACGTAAACGAATGGGCCGAAGGCCGTTTTGACGTAAACGAATGGGCCGAAGGCCGTTTTGACATAAATGAATGGGCCGAAGGCCGTTTTGACATGAATGGAAATCCAAATGGGCCAAAGGCCAAAATGTTTGGAACTACAGTCACTTGATTTAAATTTCGTATAGTTATATATTTGTTAAATAGAAATATGAATTGCGCCCAAGGCCGTTTGGAACATGTTGTTCTACATTGTTATGTAACTTTTGTATTTGATTTGATATTATTCACTGGGCTATCGCTCACGCTCATTCATGTGTTTGTAGGTGAGCCAAGAGAAGTCCAAACCCAGCCCCAGTGATGTCTGCCAGGAACAACATGAGTTTTGAAGAGTTAGCCTTGTGTCTCACGCACGAGACCCATCCTTGCCATTTTGTTATGTATTTATATTTTGTCTTATTGGCAAGGACTTTGTGTATATCTGTATATAGTTGTGTTATAGGTTGACTCAATTTGGATGATCCTATCTGTAAAGGATTTTATGGTACTGTATTTTGTTGTGGATTATTAACGTATATGTGTATGGTTTGTTCGATATGCATATAAGTACGGCTCTATGGACAAAGTTTTTAATTATTGCTTCCGTTTGGCCCCTTTACTCTGTTGAGTTATGTCTGTTTTGATTTGAGGCCGTAGGTAATCTCAGGGTTACTGGCCGGTTATGTCCTTAACCCATAGGGGTGGGTTCGGGTCATGACAGAATGGTATCAGAGCACGAGTTAATAACTCACACACTTGTCCAAAAAGAGCAATAAGCGTCTAGATAAGATCTAGGATGCATTCATATGATAAATATGAATTTGAAAGCATTGATTATATGCTTAAATGTTTTGATATGAACAATTATATATGTAAGTTGTTAACTACTTGCATTGCAAATTATCTGAATATATGTGCTTCTTAGTATATGCACACTTGTGTACCTTTTGTATATAATATAATGCAAGTTTAATCAGATGGTGAGAACCAGAGGTGATGAGATAGAGGAATCTTCTACTGCCAGGTGGATGTAATGGAAAGACTGATTCAGGAAATGGCAGAGGCTTTGAGACAGCAACAGGAGTGGCAACAACAGTGGCAACAACCACACCCGCCACCTCCACCTCCGGCACCACCCGTGCCAAATAATCAAAATGATGACCAGATAATAGCTCTCACCAAGAAGTTCAAGAAAATAAAATCACCACAGTTCCACGGGGGATTAAATCCGTTGAAAGCCGAAGCGTGGGTTCTCGGCATTGAGAAACTATTTGAAGTATTCCCCTATTCAGAGACACAGAAAGTGCTTCTAGCCACTTTTATGCTAGAAGACGAGGCCCGAAAATGGTGGATGTTAATGCGTGAGAATCATAAAGATGTGGACTGGGTAAAATTTCTGGAGATCTTTTATGACAAGTACTTCCCGCAGTGTGTTCGGGATAGGAAAGTAGCCGAGTTCATGGAACTCAAGCAAGACAGCATGATTGTAGCTGAGTATGAAGCCAAATTCACTGAATTGGCCAGGTTTGCACCACATGTAATTGACACTGATTATAAGAAGGGAAGACATTTTGAAAGTGGGCTCCGAAGTGACATCCTAGAGAGAGTGAATGTCCTGAAGTTGGAGACCTACATTGGGGTGCTTGACAAGGCCATCATATCAGAGGCTAACATAGCTAGACAAGCTAAGCCAACAACAAAATGAAAAGGCAACAAAAGGCAAGGCTTCTTTTCGAAGAAGAAACTTCTGAAAAAGCAAAACACGAGCTCCTCAATTACTTCAAGTTCTTCCCGAGACACAGCTCCCATGTGCAATATTTGTAGCAAAAGGCACCGTGGAGTCTGTTACCGTGCATCAGGAGCCTGTTTCAAATGTGGGAAGCAAGGGCACATAGCCCGAGAATGTAATCAAAACAGTGGAAAACTAGCAGCTAGTTCAACTGCATCAGTTCCAAAGCCGGGAAATACTTTGAGGTCCGCTATTACCGGGGATACCATAAGACAGGGGAGAGTTTTTGCGCTTGTTCCGGGAAATACACGGAATGCCAATGCCGTTGTCTCAGGTACTATTTCAATATGTAATCAGGATGCCTTTGTATTAATTGACTCTGGATCAACACACTCATTTGTGACATGTACATTTGCATCTAGACTAAATAGACCCCTAGAATTATTGCCATATTTGCTATGTGTCTGCTCCATCGGGGGAATCTGTGTTATGTGAATATATATATCGGTTTTGTGACATGCATATCGAGGATGCTACCCTATATGTAGATTTGTTGCCCTTGAATTTTAGACATTTCGATGTAATTTTAGGCATGGATTGGTTGACCAAATATTGTGCCACCATAGATTGTGTGACAAAAAGGGTTGTGTTTAAACCACCAGAACAGAAAGAGATTGTGTTTGTGGGTAACGGGGTAGTGACTCCACCTTATTTGATATCTGCAATGAAAGCATGCAAACTGATCAGGAAAGGGTGCCAGGGTTATCTGTGCTATGTGTTGACTAAACAATCTGTGAATGTTGAATTGAATGATATTTCTATTGTTAGAGAATTTCCAGATGTGTTTCCAAATGAATTACCAGGGGAATTGATAGACAGGGAGATAGAGTTCACCATTGAAATCGTGCTGTGCAGCCCATTTCTAAAACCCCCTCTGTAATGGCTCTTGAAATGAAGGAATTGAAAGAACAGTTGCAAGACTTGCTTGATAAGGGGTTTATCCGACCTAGCACTTCACCTTGGGGTGCACCAGTGTTATTTGTGAAGCAGAAGGATGGTACTTTGCGCCTGTGCATCGACTACCGGGAATTGAAAAGGGTAACGATAAAGAACAAATATCCCTTACCCCGTATTGATGATTTATTTGACCAGTTGCAGGGATCACAAGTGTTTTCTAAGATTGATTTGAGATCCGAATATCATCAGCTGAAAGTTAAGGCAAAGGATGTTGAGAAAACCGCATTCAAAACGAGGTATGGTCATTTTGAGTTCCTTATTATGCCATTTGGAGTAACTAATGCTCCGGCAGCATTTATGAACTTAATGAATAGAATTTTTAAAACCTACCTTGATGAGTTTATTGTAATCTTCATCGATGATATTTTGATATACTCTAAAGATAGACTTGAACATGAGCATCATTTGAGGACTGTTTTACAAATATTTCGGGAAAGAAAATTATTTGCTAAACTAAAGAAATGTGAGTTTTGGTCTATGAAGCACGGACACGTCCCTGAGGCTTGCGTATCGGTGTCGGACACGGACTCGCGTACGACACGCTGTTGACACATGTCCGACACTCTTCCCTGCGTGTCCCCCTTTCTTCAGAATTTTTCAGAGTCGGACACGAGGTTAGACACACGAGAGGGGTGAGCAGCGGATATACCGATCCGCTAAAACCGACCGAACCGAACCGATCCGCCGCATTTTGGACGGATGCGTGATAACGAGCGGACGGTTGCGGATTGATTTTCTCCAATCCGCCAATTTGGCGGACAGATAGCGGATTTGAGATTTCTTCGGCCGCAACCGAACCGCCAAACCGCCAAATCGCGAGCACTCCTAGTAATTTATAAGATTTTGTATTTTCAATTTGTTTAAATATTATGTTTGTGTTTTCAATTGAAAAAGAGTTTAAATATTCTGTTGAAAAAAAGTTTTCAACTTGAATATATTTTTTGAATTGAAAAAAATAAACATATTATTTATCTATATTTTTTGATTTTTAAATCTAGCTCTAATAATAATAAATAGAAAATATGATATATGCTAGTTGGTTTTTGTTTTCAAAAACATATGTAGATGTAACAATATAGAGACATACAATCTCTACTACTGCTCTGTTTATGGTTTTGGAGATTTGAATTATTATTATATTTTAATAATCACAGATTGTAATACTTTATGTGGATAAATCATGCTGTAATTGTAATATGTGGATGAGGCATGTAGTGATCGTGATATTCTAAAGTTTCAAAATTTCTTTCTTTAGATAAGGCATACAGTGATTGTAATACTTTTTTAAGTCATTGACTGTAATACTTTCTTTTTCTTTTTTTTTTTTGAGGAAGTGCACAAGTTGAATTATATTAAAAATTTATAAAATTTTAAACCGCCAAACCGATTCGCATCCATCCGCCAAACCGCCAATCCGCCAATCTGGCGGACAGATGCGGATTGATTTTCTTCAATCCGCCAATCTAGCGGACGGATGACGGATTGGAAGTTCCGTGGTCATAGCACCCGCTACCACCACACCGATTCGCAGACAGTGGGTGGATCGAAGAAGCCCTAGAACTGTTGGAGAGGAGAAAGAGAGAAAGCCAGAGACAGAGACAGATCGAGGAGAGAGAGAGAGAGAGAGAGAGGGAGAGGTCGAGGGAAAAAAGAGACAGATTGAGGATAGAGAAGAAACCCTAACCTGTTCGTCTTCCTCGTCTCCCTCTCTACGCCTCGATCAACCATTGATCGCCCTCGCTTGACCATCGATCGACCATCGATGACCATCAATCGCCATCTCTGCTCTCTCTCTCTCTCTCTCTCTCTCTCTCTCTCACTAAAATTTTCAACGCAATAGCTATATACGTTATATACTAACAATATATATATATATTTATATACTAATAATAAATAATATAAATAAATAAATAATATAACCCCTAACCTTTCTTTTGGTCTTAAATAATATAAATAAATACAAATAATATATTTATTTTTTAATTTTACATATAATAAATAAAATAAATAAATAAAAACAAATAAAAATAGTATATATTTTTTAATTTTACGTATAATATATAAATAAAATTATATATATTAAACGTGTCCCCAGCGTGTCGTGTCCCTCATTTTTTGAAAAATTGCGTGTCCGCGTGTCTGTGTCGTGTCCGTGTCCGTGTCCGTGCTACTTAGGTTTTGGTTGGATGAAATTGTTTTCTTAGGACATGTGATCAACAAGGAAGGAATTTCAGTGGACCCACAGAAAATAGAGGCAATCGTGAATTAGCCTACACCGACAAATGTGACAGAAGTTCGCAGTTTCATGGGCTTGGCTGGGTACTACAGGAGGTTTGTGAAGACGACATTAGCTGTGCCTCTTACCCAATTGACACGTAAAGGGCAACCATTTGAGTGGAATAGTGAAAGAGAATCAGTCTTTCATGAATTGAAAACAAGATTGACCACGGCACCAATTTTGACACTACCTTCAGGTACGGAAAATTTTATGATTTTCAGTGATGCATCTTATAAAAGTTTGGGTTGTGTGTTAATGCAGAACGGAAAAGTTATTGCTTACGCCTCCAGGCAGTTGAGGCCACACGAGAAGAACTATCCAACACATGACCTAGAATTGGCCGCAGTTGTTTTTGCTTTGAAAATTTGACGACATTATTTGTATGGGGCAAAGTGTGAAGTCTACACAGATCACAAGAGCCTGAAATACTTCTTTACACAGAAAAAGCTAAATATGCGTCAGAGAAGATGGCTGAAACTAATAAAAGATTACAACCTAGAAATTCAGTACCACCCCGGGAAAGCTAATACAGTTGCTGATGCCTTGAGCAGAAAATCAACGGGGAGTATGGCCTGTTTGCTTACTGAACAGAGAGATCTTGCAAGATTTTGAGAAGTCTGAAATTGAAGTGGTAATGTGTGAACAGGGCGGGTTGATAGCCGCTATTACAGCCGAGCCGACAATCATTGATGAAATCAAACAGAAACAGAAAGAGGATGAGTACCTCAAGAAAGTGATTGACGAATTTGAAGCAAGCCCGAAAGCAGACTTCAGTATTGAGAATGAAATGTTGAAATTCCGGAACCAAATATGTGTCCCAGATATCCCGGAACTAAAAAAGAGGGTTTTAGATAAAGCCCACAGGTTCGTATTTGCTATGCATCCGGGTAACAAGAAAATGTATCGGGATTTGAAACAAACCTATTAGTGGCCTAAAATAAAGAAAGAGATTGCAGAATATGTGTCCAAGTGCCCTCAGCGTCAGCAAGTTAAAGCTGAACATCAGAAGCCAGGCGGTCTACTTCAACCTCTCCCTATTCCTGAATGGAAGTGGGAACATGTGATCATGGATTTCGTTGTTGGCCTACCTCGGACTTCTCGAGGTATGGATTCTGTTTGGGTTGTAGTTGATAGACTGACTAAATCTATACATTTTCTGCCCGTCAAAACTACATTTACTGCTTATAGATTGGCTACTATTTATGTTGATGAAATTGTCCGTTTACACGGAGTTCCGGTATCTATTGTATCGAATAGAGATCCGAAATTTGTATCTAGATTGTGGAAAAGTTTACAGGAAGTTATAGGAACAGAACTAAGGTTCAGTATTGCATTCCACCCACAGACAGATGGGCAGTCAGAACGGACAATACAAACCTTGGAAGATATGCTTCGCATGTGTGCTTTAGATTTTCAGGGGAGTTGGGAGGATTATTTGCCACTTGCAGAATTTGCTTATAATAACAGCTTCCACTCCAGCATCGGTATGGCACCATACGAGGCTTTGTATGGTAGGAGGTGTAGATCACCTATTTATTGGACAGAGGTCGGGGATAGAGCTTTGCTTGGGCCTGAAATTGTGCAAGACACTTCTGAAAAGATTGAAACTATTCGGCAAATGCTCAAAACAGTTCAAGACCGACAGAAGAATTATGCAGACGTTCGGAGAAGACCTCTTGAGTATGAGGTTGGTAACCATGTGTTCATCCGTATTTCTCCAATGAAGGGCCAAGTCAGATTTGGGAAAAAGGGCAAGTTGTCGCCCTGTTACATCGGGCCGTTTCAGATTCTGGAGAGACTTGGTCCAGTTGCTTATAGAGTTGCCTTGCCACCGGGATTCGAGCAAATCCATAACGTGTTTCATGTGTCGATGTTGAGGGGTTACCTCCGAGACCCGTTTCATTGTGATTGATTATCACCGGGTAGCTATTGACGAGAATATAGAATACGCCAAATGGCCAGAAAGAATTGTTGACCGACAAGTGAAAGAATTGAGAAACAAAACCATCCCAATGGTGAAAGTAGAATGGAAGGAACACTATGGGACGGATGCCATGCGGAAAAAAGAGGAGGAAATGCGACTACGCTATCCACATTTGTTTCCCGACGAAGGTAAATTAAGTTTGGAGGACCAAACTTCCTAAAGAGGGGAAGACTGTGATACCCCTGTTCTGTATTACGCTAATTGGTCCCTAATACGAATGTGATTATATGTTTTGATATGATTTTGTGTGCCATTATGTCAATATATGTGGTTTTGAATTCCTATCTGTTCACCGTAGGAGTATCTGTCTGAATAATCTGCTTTGGAAATTAAATTGAGGGCCTTATCGGCCACGGAACCCGAAATTGATTACGCCATTGTGATTGGCATAATTTTTAGAGCCTACGGTGAAATTTAATTGAAAAATTGATTCGGACCAAATTAAATTGATTAAATTGGCAAATTGGTGCCCAACTATTTATTATTATTATTATGAGTTAGTGGGAATTGTTGGGTAAGAGCACTACACTTCTCATTCTCTCCTATGTATTCATTTTGGCCAATGTTTTCAAAGGCGTATTTGATGCGCGACTTGAGGTGCGCCTTGAGGCGAGGCGTTGGGAAAACGCACAGATGCGTTATCTTTTGGGCGACACACCAACTATGCGTACGTATCAAAGACAGAGGCGTAAGCATCTGAAACGCTTTATACGATTTTCACGCTTCGGACAGTGAGGCGCAAGCCTTTTGAGGAGTTCGATTTCAAAAATCAAAATTCGAAAAAGACTTCGATTGAAACTGAAATTGCTCAAGAAGAAAGTATAAATACCTTGTAAGTTCGAATCAGAGTCCATATTCTTCAAATCAGAGTCCAGCAAGTTCGAATCAGTCTTCTCCAACGAATTAGGGCTTTCCAGGTACGAAGTCTGTCTCTCTCTTTCTCTCGTTGAGTCGAGTCTCTCTCTCTCGTTCACTCCTCTCGCATCGCTCTCGTGCATCGCTTTTCTTGTTCTTTCGTCAAGATCGCCTCTCTCGCTTTTTGTCCCAGACGCTCTCTATCTCTCTGCGTATTTTTTATAAATGGCTAATGCTTCTCGTCTCTTCTCTGCAGTTATGCACACAAATATCTCCACTTATACTAATATATTATTATTATATAAACTGAGATCAGTCCTTATATAATATATTATTATTATTTTATAAACTGTGCTCCTCTAACATGGCAATCTCCACTCACTAATATATTATTATTATATAAACTGACTGAGATCAGTCCTTATATAATATATTATTATTATTTTATAAACTGTGCTCCTCTAACATGGCAATCTCCACTCACTAATATATTATTATTATTATATAAACTGAGATCTCTCCTTATCTAATATATTATTATTATTTTATAAACTGTGCTCCTCTGACAATTAGCGAAGATCCGAATTCTTTATTATCAGTGTATTTAATATATTATTATTATATAAACTGAGCTCCTCCCTCATTAATTTATTATCAATGTAATTAATTTATTATCAATGTAATTTTAATATATGATTATTTAATATTATTATTAAGCTTCTTCTCGTTTAATTTTTTATTATTATTATTATTTTATAAATTTTAATTTTTTATTTTTTTAATTGAGCTTCTCTTCTCATAATTTTTGTTTTTATTTTTTTTATTTGTTTATTTTTGTAGTTGATAACTTGGTGGGGATAAAAAAAAAAAAAGATGACTGAACCCAAAGGCCAAAGAAAAGATTTTGTCTGGAAGTATGCAAAAGAAGTTGATGGGGAAAAATATTTTAGATGCAAATTTTGCGATCAAACTTGTAGTGGTACTGTAAGTCGATTTAAAAATCATCTAGCCGGTACGCATAAAGGCATTAAACCGTGTTCAAAAGTTCCTGAAGATGTAAAGTTGGAATGTCAACAAGCATTAAAAAATTTCTTTGAGCAAAAAAGTGCCCGTAATGAGATGCTATATGAAATTGGGATGGGTGCTGGAGCAAAGGGCGAGAGTGGTGCTTCTCAATCTATTGAAGGCGATACTGGTAGTATGACACAACCACCAAAACCGAGGGGTCCAATGGATAAATTTGCTAGTTCTCAAGCACGACAATCTACACTGAACTCCAAATGGAAACAAGAAGAAAGAAAAGATGTATGTCGAAAGATTGGGCGTTTTATATATTGTAAAGCTCTTCCATTTAATTTAGTGAATGATCCGTATTGGGTAGCTGCAGTTGATGGAATTGCAAATTATGGACCTGGTTTCAAACCCCCTTCTATGCATGAATTGAGGACTTGGATTCTTAAAGCAGAAGTAGAGGATATAAATGTCATGATGGAGGAACATAAGAAAGCATGGAAACAATATGGATGCTCAATTATGTCTGATGGACAGATGGGAAAAGTAGAGTTGTTATTAATTTTCTTGTGAATAGCCCCGCTGAACTTGGTTTTAAAATCAATTGATGCATCCGATACTATAAAAATGGGGAGTTGATGTTTAACTATCTTGATAGTGTCGAGATGAAATTGGGGAAGATAATGTTGTTCAAGTTATTCTGATAATGCTTCAAACTATGTCAATGCCGGGTCAAGACTTATGGAGAAGAGGAAGAAGTTGTATTGGACTCCATGCTGCACATTGTATTGATTTAATGTTGGAGGACATTGGAAAATTGAAAGTCTGTGACCAAACTCTCTCGTTAGCTAGGCAAGTGGTCAAGTTTATATATGGACATTGTTGGGTTCTTTCAATGATGAGATCATTTACAAAGAACGGTGAACTACTCGGCCCAAAGAAGAATAACACGGTTTGCCATTGCTTATCTTACTCTCCAAAGTCTTTACAAACAAAAGCAACCACTCCAAGCTATGTTTTCTTCAGAAAAGTGGGCTTCTAGTAGTTGGGCAAGAAAGGTTGAAGGGGTAAAGGCTCGTGCAACTGTGTTGTTTGATCCAAAATTTTGGCCTAATGTTGCTTTTTGTATCAAAAGCACAATACCTTTGGTTAGTGTTTTGCGAGAAGTTGATTCAGAGGAGAGGGCTGCTATGGGTTACATTTATGAGTTGATGGATGTGGCTAAAGAAAAGATTGCTTTCAATTGTGGAGGAAACGTTAGGAAGTACGGACCCATTTGGAATAAGATAGATGCAAGGTGGACACCACAACTTCATAGACCTTTACATGCTGCGGGTTATTATCTAAACCCTCAGTTGCGCTATCGAGATTCATTCTCCAATGTTGAGGAGGTGAGGCAAGGATTGTATCAGTGCATGGATAGAATGTTGAGTTATGATGAGCGTCTCAAGGCTGATATCCAATTGGACTATTATGATCAAGCAAAAGGAGAATTCGGAAGTCGTGTTGCAATTGATTCCAGAGCGATACGCTCTCCCGGTAAGAAACTAATATGAAAATAATTTTCCAATTACATTCTATAAAATTAAAATACGAGATTGAAATTATTTGTGCATTTTTCAAATTATGTAGCTGATTGGTGGATTCGTTTTGGGAGCAAAACACCAGAGTTAACAAAATTTGCTATTCGAATACTTAGTCTAACTTGTAGTGCTTCGGGATGTGAGAGGAATTGGAGCACCTTTGAGTCGGTAATATATCTTTCTTTCCTAAACTTTCTTATGCATAAAATAAAATATTCATGTTTCTTATTTCGTTTCTTATATTATTATATTAGATTCATACAAAAAAGAGGAATAGGCTTGAGCACAAACGTTTGAATGCTTTGGTCTATGTGAAGTACAACACTAAACTAAGAGAGAGGAGTATCTGAAGATGACAAAACATTGATCCAATACTAAATGATGAAATTGATTCAGATGATGAATGGATTGTCAAAAAGAAGATCCTCTCCCTTGATGCTTCTTGGCTTGATGAAGAAGAATTGTTCGATGCTGAAGCAATTAGGACTGTGCCTATCACTACATATGATAGAAGTGTGGAGAATCGATCAACTACGACTACGATTAATGTTGACTCATCTTCGAATGCAAAGAAAAGAAAAGTTGGTGAAGGTTCAAGTAAGTTGTTAAATAATTATGGACTAGTTGCATACATATTATTGTATGTGCCTATTTAATTAATTTGAAATCATATTTCTTGTATAGGAAATGATAGAGGAAAAGGCAAGGCAGCAAGATGCACCCTTGTGGATGAAGATATGGAGTTGGAAGAAGTTGGTGGAATAGATGATGGAACCTATCCCATTACAGATATAGCAGATGAAGATGATGACAATATTAATGAGGATGACTTAGAGTGACCTATTATTTATTTATTGCTTTGTTTATAGAGTATTAGAGTTTTAAGTAATTTTGTTTATTGAACAATTGAAATTTAAGTTATTTTGACTATCACTTAAGTTATTTTTTTTATTATAATATTAATGAGAATGACTTAGAAAGCACTTATAATACTTGAAATTATTAATTAATTTTGGTTATATGCTTAGAATGGCCTTTAAGAATTTTATTTGATAATTCTTATTTTTTTTTTCTTTTTATGCTACATTTAATTAATTTTGTATTTTATAAAAATTAAAAAAAATCAACATTCAAAAGGCTTACGCCTCGCCTCAATAAGGGTAAAACGCCTCGCCTTGCGCTTTCGCCTTTAAAAACACTGATTTTGGCTAATCAAACTTTGAGAAAGGGAGAGAAGAGTCGGTTGTAGAGAGGGAGAGAGGAGAGAATTGTGCAAAATTTAGCTTAAAGCTTGGGAACCTTGAAGATAATCCAAGAATTGTTATAGATTGTGAGAATCAAAGCTTCTAGGTGAGTAATTCTTGGATTATAGTTTGTAATTTTGTGTGTTCAAGCTAATTGGGTGATCAAGAGTAAGATTGAAATGAAATTGGGTTGGTTTTGTTGAATTAAAACTTGACATATGCATGCATGTAAGAAATTGTGTTGAAATAGCATGTATAAGCTTGAAATATATGATTCAAGTAGAGTTTTGGTTGAAACTCATGTTTTGATCACCATTTGTATTGTCTAAGTTGAGAATGTGGCTAATTCATCACATGCATGTACAATTTATGAAGATATGAGCTTGAATGTATGAATTTGTTATGTTAGAATGAGTTTGATGAGAGATTGGGGCATGCATGTGAATTAATTGTGAATTGAGCTCCATTGGGTTGAGATTTGGAGTTTACATCATATTAGTATACTTATATTTGAGAATTGAGCCATAACATGCATGATATGTTGGTTGGAAATCGAATTTGAGCTCAAGAACACATTCTGGGTTTTCCAAAATTTTGAGGTCCGCTCAAGCGGGAGAAACTCCTCTCGAGCGTAAATTTCGTGCTCCTAGCACTTTTTGCAGAGTTTGATGTTCGCTCGAGCGAGATATTTCACGCTCGAGCGGTGAGCTTTTGTAGACAGGCCTTCCGGTCAAGCTCCCTAATTCACGCTCGAACGTAATTTTGAGATAACCAGTACTTTTGCAGGCCTCTTGGTTCCGCTCGAGCGAGAACCCTGTTTTCTGAAATTTTGTTCATGCATTCGATGTTTCATTTTCCGTTCTCTTTCACTTGTAATCACTTTTAGGCATATGTTAGCATTGTAAATGAGTTAATGAGATAAGAATAAAGCCTAAAGAGGAATATGTGAATTAAGGAACGGAATAAATTGTTAATGACCCTTTTGTGTTCATGGAATGTGTAGGGTCAAGCTCCAGGGCGAATCCACAAGCCGATCACTGTGAGTAATATCGACATTTGAAAGCTTAGCAATGTCCAACTGTTTATTCCCTTATAAGCTTTATGAGTTGCTAATTGGGATTGTGGACAAAAGTCTGACATGAACGAATGAATGGACCGAAAGTCATTTTGATAGAAATGAATGGACCGAAGGTCGTTTTGATAGAAATGAGTGGACCGAAGGTCGTTTTGATAGAAATGAGTGGACCAAAGGTCGTTTTGACATAAATGAATAGACCGAAGGTCGTTTTGATAGAAATGAATGGACCTAAAGTCATTTTGACATGAATGAGTGGGCCGAAGGCCGTTTTGACACGAATGTATAGGCCGAAGGCCGTTTTGAGGTAAACGAATGAGCCGAAGGCCATTTTGACAGAAATGAATGGGCCGAAGGCCGTTTTAACATAAATGAATGGGTCGAAGGCTGTTTTGACGTGAATGGAAATCCAAATGGGCCAAAGGCCAAAATGTTTGGAACTACAGTCACTTGATTTGAATTTCGTATAGTTATATATCTGTTAAATAGAAATATGAATTGGGCCCAAAGCCGTTTGGAACATGTTATTCTACATTGTTATGTAACTTCTTTATTTGATTTGATATTATTCACTGGGCTATCGCTCACGCTCATTCATGTGTTTGTAGGTGAGCTAAGAGAAGTCCAAACCCAGCCCCAGTGATGTCTGCCAGGAACAACATGAGTTTTGGAGAGTTAGCCTTGTGTCTCACGCACGAGACCCATCCTTGCCATTTTGTTATGTATTTATATTTTGTCTTATTATCTGTATATAGTTGTGTTATGGGTTGACTCAATCTGGATGATCCTATCTGTAAAGGATTTTATGGTACTGTATTTTGTTGTAGGTTATTAACGTATATGTGTATGGTTTGTTCAATGTGCATATAAGCACGGCTTTATGGACAAAGTTTTTAATTATTGCTTCCGTTTGGCCCCTTTACTCTGTTGAGTTATGTCTGTTTTGGTTTGAGGCCGTAGGTAATCTCAGGGTTACTGGCCGGTTATGTCCTTAACCCATAGGGGCGGGTTCGGGTCATGACACAATTGAGCGAGCATGTGGAAATTGGACCGCTTCGATTCTAGAGGCACGAGATACAACAGGTTATGCAATCTTGGGAGTTCTCACACTTGTTGTGAGCGTATCCCCTCATTAGCTTGATTTAGGTCTAGATTGAGTGCTCTTGCATAAAAACTCTAACTGCATAATGCGATCCCTTCAACCGTGGTCTGTGGGTAGCGGAGCAATCAGAGTACGGAGATCAAAACGAGAAGCTACATGGAGCATTATAGGATCAGAGAAGGCTGACTGGGTCAAAGCCTTGTATAGTAGAGATCAAGTACAAGGAGCACTTCTTGAAAATTTCCAAGTTAGGTGAATGGTGGTAGAGATCAAGTGCAAGGAGCACTTCAGGAAAATTTCCAAGTTAGGCGAACGGGGTAAGGGTTGTAACTCCTAGCATCATAAATCTTATAATTGTGGATTCTATAGTGGATTTTGTGATTGGTTTGAATCATGGTTTTCTTCCTTGGAAGAGTTCTCCTTGAAGTTAAGGTTTCCACTTAAAATTATGCATCTCCATAGAAGGCCCACTGGGAAATATCAAGGTAAAGATCTTTTTGTTTGCTTTTCAATTATTCGCTGTGAACAAGTGTCCAGAACATTAAGGATGACAAGATGTAAAATCTGAAAGTTGAGACAAAGTAACCTCAAAAACAATTTTGTGGTCAAGTTTGACAATCAAAATCTGCATAAAATGATAACCCAGAAGCAAAAGATAAATAGTATCCTACCTAGCACAAGAGCAGCACCAATCCATCCAGTCAAGCCCCACCTTTCGCCAAGAAGAAACCATGCAAAACCAGCACCCCATACTGGCTCCAAGCCATAAATAATAGCAGTTTCGGTGGCTGATACATCACGCATAGCATCCATCTGCATAATCAATCAAATTCATCTCAGAAACATTGCCAAATTATCCAAAACATGAAGGAAATAAATTTTTCATCTGAGAGCCGGTGGATTTAAAAGAGGGGTTCCCACTAAGACACTCATGCTGTAGTGCCTTGATTTCAACTTTCTCTTCTTTCCCTGTTTCTGTGCGAAACCTGGCCCTCAGTAAGTTATATCCTATTAGAACACAAACCTCAAGCTGTCAATGGGTTTCGCAAGAGGGAAGCCGGATATATCCATATCATTTTTTCCGACCTGCCACTCTATCAAGGTTTTAAAAATAAGCCGCAACTGTTACGTAATGGTTTCGGTGGTCACTGTACCCAATATGGCCACTACAACTGATGTGACTGAAATTCACAACCGGGACAGCAGCCACCATTACATAAAGGCTGTAACAGTCCTTATACCGCTGTTACAGCACCATTGTGACTGTTACTTTTTTGTTTTGAATAGATTTTTTATATATGACCCAGTTTTCAGCCTTTTTCTTTTTCTTTATTTTTTCTAACTGTGAAATCATAGAAAAAGGCACATAGAACTTATGCAGAAATGTTAGATCTACATTCTTTAAAAGTCCAATCTTCGAGTTTTAAAAGATTTGAGTTGCTATCAAAGTTAAATAAAACTTTCATTACTTTCTCTCTTGATTCATTGTTTACTAACTTATATCTGTTTGGATTTAGATTCAATTTGTTAAACAAAGCTTGGATGTCAAATTATATACTTTTACATTAGTATGTTGGCAATGGCATTTTGTATTATGACCTTACGTTCATGAGACTTATCATTTTAATATCAAACAAGCTTCATGATTTTATCATTTTAATATAAAAAGGAATGTCAAATGTTTGCAGAAGGCTTTTACACATAAGTTGTGTTTAGTCATTTGTAAGGAACCACACAAAAATGAAAAAGCAAAAACATAAAAATAAAAAATAGAAGTTTATATACTGAGGCAAACGCAAAAGGATTTTACCTCTACCCATAAGCATAACCCTGTTGAAAATACACCAGTGTAAAGTGCAGGTAACCATGGAAATGCTGCCATCCAATCCCAAAACATTGTCCATGTCCACGATGAGGGATTACCTTCGTGGATGCCACCAAACCAGCCTCCAAGGAAGTACCACAGAGTTGATAAGAGAGCAACAACACATACCTGCATGGAATAGAATTTCAAACCACGAATGAAAATCAATTAGCTGGAACATTCATTTTCACATGGAACTGCATTATTTAAGGAAGAAGCGGCGGCACCTTAAGCACGCCTAATTATCTAACCTCATATCCAAGGAGTGCTAAGAAGTTCTCTTTATCAGTACTTCTTGAAATATGTTCTGTTCTTAGCATATGGATCCCAAAAAATACAGCACTCAAAAAGTTCAACAAATCACCAACCTGAAATGAGTTGATGGAAGACATGACTAATTTATATTAGTTTGAACACAATCAAATGCTCAGAGTAACAAACTCCAATAAAAAAAATTATTTTTCCTATATTTTTCTTATTAGCATATCGTACAAAATGCATGGAAGAACAACTGGTAGGACTAGCTCAATACTAACACTAGGAGGTGACCCACTGGATTCCATCATTGCGACTCCGAAAATAGACATTAGAGCCCCAAACCAGGTACGGGCAGGAACTATGGCTCCTAACATTCCATCAAGCAAGGGAACCACAATTACCTGATTTAGTCACCCAATATTTGTTAAAATAGAGCCGCTAAGAACTCTCAGAGACCGATATACTTCCAGTTATGCAAATGAATTTCTGATGAGCTTTCTTACAGTGAACATGGAAATAAAAGATGCACGCCCAGCATCTGACGTTAGCAGTCCAAGTGCCTGCATAAGATAGCCTAAACTGACCCAGAATCCCAACTCTATCCCAGCATTACGGGTCTGAGCATCACCCCGTGCATGTAAAACAAAAGGGATAAATGGAATCGCTGACATTGCAAATCGCACAACGGTGAAGGCTGCTGGATCCATGATTGCTTCGACCTCTTTCACTACCGGAATGTTACTAGCTACAAGGAACAAATAACTATTTTAGAAAATATTGATCCCTGCAGTGAAGATGCCCTAAAATGTTTTTACAATATATGCAAAAATATTACCCAACAAACAATATATTATTTCCCACAAATGATCAGTCCTTACAGGCAAGGCTCTTCCTTTACAAGTCATGAATGTGCAAGCAACAACATACCATGCATTCTTAGGTAAGTAGGTTTTAGCCTAAGCCAGGCATTTTTAAGAAGGTGGCATGTCCATGTCCAACACATGTTAGACACTAACACTAGTCGGACATTTTCCAACACGTATCAGACATACGTCCAAACGTGTACTAATATTTGTTTAAAGTTCTTTTAGACTTGGACATGCTTCAGATCAATAAATCCACAACCTTATTGATGGGAACCACAGCCATGACAGGCCCCCTCTCACATGAGTAGGCTCCACCATGAGAGAGAGGGGTAATAGAACCATAAAAAAAGATGGCAGAATTAGTGCTGTTCTATGTTTTATTATAATTAGGAATTCAATTTTTTACTTGAATTGATTTGACACTATTGTATCAACATATCTAATCAAAAAAAAAATCATAAATTAAAACCCATGTAAATCAAAAAATGATATATCTCTCCTATAACCCACTACATAATTTCTTTCGAAACCCCATCATGTATTTTGAAAAGTGAGAAAAGCATGACAAAAACCATTCTCTGTAAATCTACATATTCTTGTCAGGACAGATGAATTTGGCTCACAAGCAAGCATCAATTTCAATAGGATTCAGATTAAGTTCCCACCAAAGATAATGCAGCAGAACAAGCTAATCATATACTCAACTAAACTAAAAAACCTTGGTCCCAATTTCTTGAGGTTAGCTACATGGATCTGTATTTTGAAGTTGGATTCAGAATTGAAAGCCATACATTAATCCAGAATCCTATATCATAAATTGGTCCAGGGCACAAAATGGAAACCATTATTACGAAAAAGGCTAATAAAATACTGAATTGGCAGCCACAACTTCTATCAGTTGAGGCAATGACCCTGAATTTAACAAATGGACCATTCTAGTGACAGATTTGCACTTCCAATTGCTTTTTCAATCACATGGTCATTCAAAATCATGCAGCATTCAAATACTCTTCAAACCCAACTGAGAAACAATAAGATTGCAACATGTGGCAAGTAATACAACACCAACCAACAACATTAAAGCCTCCTCTTCTTCTAACTAACCTTTCCAATACACAGAAACTCTCAAAATTAAGCATCCCGGTCTCAAAATCTCTGTCAATAATCTAATATATATTGCTTCAGAATATTCTTCTTCTTTTTCTTTTTCTTTCTTTAAGTTATGGTAAGTTTCAGTAATTGATCCACCACATTATGTTCCCATATGATCAATGTATTAGAAGATTACAGCTACAACAATCAAATTGACAACAATTTTAAAAACAATTCATAAACTATTGCTCTAAAGAGAAACAATGAAAGTTATTATAAACATAAATTAAAGAGAAATGAAAGGCTTACCACAAACAACAGTGATGAGATTGAGCAAAACGATGCTTCTGACTTTGGTCGAAGCAAATAAGATCCTTCTCCACGAAGATCGCCTCCTGAACAACGATTTGAGACTCAAAATTGTCCTCTTTCGGGACTGAGGTAGATTAACAGAGACCTCATTCTTTGAAGTTTCCACAAATGTTACTGGTATTACAGATTTCTTCACTCTCTTCCTGCCATTGTGAGCAGAAGAAGTAGACGATGACGAAGAAGATGAATCTAGGGAGGAAGTGGTGAGACGAGTCTGCTTTTTGTGAATCAAACGGAATGTGAAGAGGATTGAGGAATTCAAAGAAGAAGAAGAAGGACAATTTGAGAATTTCATTTGAGAGTCACCTATTCTCTTCCATCGCCAGGTCCACGGTGGTGATGGTGAAGCCATGCTTGAGCTTCAAGACCACACCTCTCTCTCTCTCTATCTCTCTCTCTCTCTAGATTTTCTCTCTGCATTTCGCAACTGCAAATCCGGTGACCTAGCAACCCAATTCCCGAGGAGTGCAGCAATGAAGGGTTGACACGTAAGAAAATGTCGGCTAGACCACACCTCTCTCAATTATTATTAGTAAATAGCACTTCGACCTTAACATATGAATCTATAGATATTAATCTTCACGCTTTTGGAGGGTAGTAAAAAGTGATATATTTTTATAATTAAAAAATTAAGATATATATATAAAGAGAAATTTAAAAGTAATTATTTGGCATGGGTTAGTAGATTATCTTATTTAATTATTTTATTTAAATCATATTATTTTTTTATTATATTATTTCAAATTTAATTTATATTTTATATTTTTTTGTAAAAAATTAAAAAATATATTAATCTAACATTTTTTAAATAATCTCTTAATTAAAAATCTCTTCATTGGATCATTATTTAGTAAAAAAGATAGTCTAATTTATTTTACTTCATTAATTTTCTAAAGAAAAAACACATAATCAAATAAGGACAAAAAAAAAAATTTCTTGGATAATATTACCAGAGTAATATATTACTATGAGACAAAGTAACATGTTACTATTACTGTTTACATCAATTTCGATAGTAATTAATTTTTTTAAAAATAATTTTATAGCCAACATGAATCTTATTTGACAGATCTTGATGACAGAATTTTAAAAATACTAATTTTATTAAAAATCGACATCAACATAAAAAATTATATTATTTTAAAGTTTAATATTTTAATAATAATAGTATGTGTGGAATTTTTTTTAATTTTTTTTTATACTTATCCTTAATATATTAAAATTTATTATGAAGAGATTTACATAGTTAAACTTCACCTTTTTTTTTTCACACTTTTTGAAAACTGTAAAAAGAATGTTAAAAAATCATGAAATTTCATATAAAACTATCAAATTTTACAAAATATTGAAGTGTGAATATTTATATTAGAGTGAAAGATTTGCAAAATGCTTACAATTTTTTAACTTTGCTTTTGAAATCAAATCAAAGTAAAATTTGATGCGAGTTCAAAAAAAAATTTGTAAAATTTGATGTCAGTAGAATAAAAAGCAGTCAATTGTAATATGTATGCTATACTGTAAGCATATCCAAATAGCATAATATAGTTATGGTTGTTTTAGAATGTAGGTTAAAAATTAATTTTTTATTTTTTTAAATTTTTTTAAAGAAAAATATGTGAAATAAATAAATAAATGATGTGATCTAAAAGAGATTAAAAATAAAAAATAAGCTTTAACGTCTTTGTCAAAAGAGGCCTCAAGGTATACAATCAATGTAAAATTGATAAGCAGCGGTTTAGTACATTTGTTTTCATAATCTACACACATATAAAACTAATTACTGTGGTCACTAAGTTTTAAAAATAATAATAATAAGTTTTAATGACAAAATTTTAAAAATATCGCTAACAAATGTAATTTTAATAATAAAATACTTTTGTGCTAAAAATGTTTAATGAAAATTTTAGTTTCAAAATAATAGTAATTTATCATTAAATGTCAAATTTCATTTTTACATTTTATATCTAAAATTTTACTATAATGTTAGAAATACAGAGACTAAACACAGAATAAAATACAGATATTTCACATAAAATGAGTCTCATATGTGAATCTCCCATAATAAATATCATTATGTACGTCTATACGCTTAAACTTGTTAAAAACTTTCATTTGTTGGAATGAAAACCTTTTTCTCGTCAAGATCTAGCAACAAACTTGGCTAGTAGAGTGGGTGTCATATTCTCCAATGTGTGTGCAAAGAACTTAGAATTCTACCCCATCAAAATAAAATAAAAACTTAGAATTCTAGAATGACAGATATGGAGAGAAAGAGGGGAAATAGGAGTCACTATCATGGATCATCATATTGCTGGGTGTTTTTTAGGAAGGAAAAGGAAAAAAATAGATAAAATGTATTTATTCATATTTTATTTAATTTCACACATATTTTTTCTTTTCTTTTCTAAGTCTCTTCTCAAATCTCCCAATCAAATACAGCATTAGGAACTATTTGGCATAAATTAAATAAGTGTATTTGTTTAGATAATTATATTTATTTGGATCTTATCATCTCTTTATTTTTTTTCATATCTTTTCGTTAAAAGTCAAAAAATATATTTATTTAGATTATTATAAACAATCCCTTAGGTAGTAGGACAGAACCTGGGTTATAGAAAATAAATGAGATTTTAATGTTTTATGAATCTCATATATGGAATTTTTGGTTAAAAATCTCGTGATGGAAATTACCCTTTATTAAAATAAAATAAAGTAAAATAATTGCCACTAGATTTACTTTTTTTAGCACAGAATAAATGATCAGGCTTGGGAGTGAATTCTCTGACATTGTGTTTTTTCCTTATGGAATAATTGGCCAAAGAAATGATAGTTGGTTCAAAAATTCATCCCAATGCCGCAGTGATAAGTCAATTTCTATGGCAATATAACATTTGGTATAAAGATTGATGTTTTATGGAAATAAGGGTATGATTAATAAAATTATTTGGTGAGAAAATAAATTATTACTTTGAAGAAATTTTTTTTTTTTATCTCACTGCCATTAGATCACCATCGGTCAGCTGCCAAATCACCATCAGTGTCAAAAAAGTCGTCGGTGGCGGTAATGGTGATATGAAAAAATTAGATGGATAGGTGGGGATGATACAAGAATAAATAAAGTGAGATGACTCATGAATAAATAAATAACATTTGAACAAATGGGTTTGGTTATGGTGTGCAACTTACACCTTACACCTTATACCTTACACTTACACCTTACACTTACACCTTTTGTGAAAAATTAAACCTTACACTTACACCTTTTTTGAGGTTGCACACCATATGCAACCCACTTACACCTTACACCTTACACTTACACCTTATACTTATACTTACACTTTTTGTGTAAGTGGCACATGGTGTGCACTTGCACACTTAAGAAAACTCCAACGTGAACAGATAAGTAGAAATAATATGATATTTTCAAATTATTTTGTTATTTTGGCTTCAAACGAATAGAGTTTGAAGCTATTGCTCAAAAAGTTTTGAAAGAAATAACATTGACCTGCACCCCCTTCTTAATTTCGTTTTTTATTCCAGGAGTTGTTGAAATTCAAGAGTCAATCCCTTCGTTATTCATGGAGAGAAGATCTACCTCCAAGCTGTTAAAATTTCAGCATGACATCTTTCAACCAAATTTACACGCATATCACCTCCCCTTAAAGCCCCTTTCACTTTGTTTCTCAATGGATGTTCAATGCCCAAAACTATGTGGTCACCGCATTTTGTACATTGAGGTCCATGTGTTACCAAACTTCTTGATTAAAATTCTAATCATTCGTTGTACTGTGACAACATTTCCATTAAAGATCAGTATTCTTATGAGGAAGAGCCAATTTAAAGCATCCTTCTTCAGCTCAACCATCATAAAAACCAACCACACCATTACTCAAGTGTTTAGGAGTGGGGCAAACTTTGGTTAGGTCAAGTTCAGGTCGAACTTGCATGACATAATAAAAATATATGTATTATTTCAAGTCTAATTAGACTCGATATCGAGTCTAATCTAACCATTCTGAGCTCATTCTCAAATGAACTTCTAAATCTTAAGTCCGTTCACTAATCTAAATGATATGGGTTATTATTTTTTTAATCCTAAAAAACTAAATAAATTAGACCATTTTAATAATTATTTAAATTTAAAACATTAATAAAATTTAATTGTAGAATAAATTTGGGTTTTTTTTTAACAAATGTTCGAATTGAATTTTTTAACCAAAAATTGTATTTTTTTTAGATGGTTCAAAAATTTTATTTAAGCCTTAGAAATAAGTAAATATATATCATTTTTTAAAAAATTATTTTTTTAGTTTATTGTGTAAATAAATAATATAGAAAGTGAAATTAATATTTTATAATGGGTTGGGTTGGACTTGGCCATGCCAAACTTCAACTCTTATCCTAAGCCCAACTCAAAAATTAAATGGGCTTAAAATTTCAACCCAACCCAATACCATGTGTTAAATATTTATTTTAAGTCCTAAAAATATTATATTAGGCTAATCTAAGTTGGATACTGAGGCCTATTTTGATAAGTAGGTTAAAAGTTAACTCTCTTTTTTTTTTTTTTCTTTTTTTTGAAAAAATAAATAAAAAAGTAGAAAGATGATGTGATTAAAAAAATAAAAAAGCTAAAAAATTGACTTTTAACCTAGTTGACAAAATAGGCCTAAGTAGTATGATTGAGACTTACATTGAAAGGACAGTTCTCGTACACTTGCCACTACGTGTGGAATAAGAAAGGTCAAATATACATAATTTTATTTTTGAATACGAAAAAAATCATTTCGGTGATTGAGACCTACATTCATTAACATTAATATACGATGTAATTGGGTGGTTGATATGATGATTAATTTTTTAGCCTTCAACCAGCATGTGCACCAAGATGGGGCCTTCTCTCATTGAACATTGCTTCCCAATTTGTGATGGAAATGTTGGTGATAAAAGAATGAAGATATTGAAGAATCCCAAAAAAATGTTAAGCAAAGCTATAGCCAGCTAAAGTTGGCAATGACTTGGGTGGGTGGAAACAATAAACAATATTATTATGAAATTTGATGGAGAGAGAGAAAGAGAGAGAGATGAGGTGGTTGCATCCTCATGACACCCCTCTTTATTAACTCCTCACATTTATATGCTCCTTAATGGCACCAAGCAAACATTCACTTCTTGAAGAAAAACTATCCTCAATGAAAAAAAAATAACAGCCTACATTTCCAATCTCAAACACCCCAACAAAGAATCTTTAGAACCATTCAAAGCTTCTAATTGAAGAAATAGCCCTCTCTTCCCCATCATTTCTAGGGACTCTTTTAAAGACTAGTTGAAGAAAATAAATAAATCAATAACTCATTCCAAGGAAGTTTCTATCGCTTCTTTATAATAGATCTCACCTTGAGAACATGGACTTTGTTAAGTTAAAAATATATATATATATATTATAAAAAAATGTGACATTGGTACAAACAAATTAATGTATATAATAATAAATGCCAATGAATTATTCATTATCATATAAATGTATTGAGGGATGGGCAATGCAATGCATGCATGCATGTACAAGTGCTTTAAGTGCTACTCTAATTGGGCACCAGCTATTAGACAATGACAATGGGCTTCATTGCCATTCACAACAATTACAGTGGTTTTGTAAAGAAGAGTAGGGACAGCATGGTCCTTTACATCACTGCCCCACAATTACAAATACATATAAAATTTGAGAAAAATTCTAAACATATATAAAATTTATAAAAAAAAATTTGACAAAAATGATGTGATAATGTCATTATTGTAAATAAATTCATTTTCAGCTTTATTGAATAATGTTAGAGATTCTAATGCTGTGTTTGGTTGGGGGATTTGAGAAGGGATTTGGAAAGGAAAATGGAAAAAGTAGGTGAAATGAGAATAAAATATACTTAAATTTCACAAAGTTTCACACACTTTTTCTTTTTCCTTTTCCAAATCCCTTCCCAAATTCTCCAACCAAACACAGCATAAAAGTTTTACTAAATTTTCTACCCAATGTCTCAGACCCACACTATGTGGGTCTCATGTGTGTCCCACACCTATGTGAGATATTTGGTAAAAAATTTGGTAAAACTTTTGGAGTCTCTAGCATTATTGTATTTTATTTTGAAGTAAAAGGTTCATAATAAATCACATCATTATATATGAATTTTTTATTTTTATAATACTATTCAAAATTTAAGCATACATTAATGTGTATATAAAATAAATATATTTTTCTGTGTGTATTTAATATATGTTGGGGTTGCAATGTCCTAAACCTTGAGAAAGCGTGTTGGCCAGGCGAGACGGGCATGCCCTTTGAGAAAACAATAATACTAGGTATCATGAAAGAAGGATCATAAAAAGTCTTCATGAGAATTCTCCACCATTGGATTAATTTATAGTGTTTGTAGTGTTTTATTATATGTTATACAATCACCCTTAGATTAGTTTCATGAAGTATTTCATGATGCGTAGCATTACTCAAAAAAAAATTGGAAAGCATTTAAGTAAAAAGAATAAAAACTTCTAGGAATAATAATCAAGGAAACCCTACAGGCTACAGACTGAGCCAATTAATAATATGAAAGCCCAAAAACCACTATTGTTTTTCGCTATTCCGCATGACACTTAAATTGCCTTTGATCACTTATTTTTTGATCAGGCCTTTGATCACTTATTGATTCCATTTTTTTTCTCTCTCTCTTTTTTAGTATGAGTATATATTATCTAATTTAACAGACTTAGCCAATTAATAACATGAAAGCCCACAAACCCTATTGTTTTTCACTATTCCACATGACACTATGCTTTGTTTGACAACAGGCTGTTTTAGTCAAAAAGTCAAAAAGTTACTAAAAAATTTAAAAAGCCAACAACTCATACCAAAAAGTCAAAGATTCTCTTTTCTCTCTACTTTTTGCACATCTTTTAATAAAAAGTCAAAAAGTCATCTCAAACATACTAGTTTTTTTTAGTTCATATTTTAGCCAAATAGCGAAAAAGCTACTAAATTAACATGTTCCCAAACGAGGCCTTAAATTGCCTTCCATCACTTGTTGATTCCATTTTTTTTCTCTTTCTTTATTAGTGTTAGTATAAATTGTACTATATATTATCTAATTTAACTTAACCTAATAGATTAGAGTCGTAAAACAACTCAAGTTGCTCTAACTTTACCTATTTTTGACTGTTTAAAATCTTATTTGAGATCAACTCATCATGTAAGTAAATTAATCTTGAACCATACTAAAATTCGTTAAGTTTTTAATTTAAATTTGAACAACCCATTAATGGACTCAATAAGTATACATAGGATACAAAAAATCAAATTATTCGAGCTCGATTTATGTTCAATTTGTTAAAAACTAGTTTAAAATTAGCTCATTATGTAAACAAACTAAATCTAAACAAGTTTTGAAACTTGTTAAGCTTTTAAATTCGATTTGAACGATTGACTATACTCAACTCAACTTAATTCATTTGCAACTTTATGAAATGAGTGAGGTTGATACTTCAACCCTTGATCAATAAATTGAGTTACGTTGTTGTCAAGCTACGATAGAGAGTGTTGATATTATGCCAAACACTTTAATACAATAATATTACAAAGAGTTTTGATTGGGACCTTGAATCCTTTCCCCGAATGCTTCGTCTGAATTCCGTTTTTTTTTTTCTGCAGACGAAGGAAGAAGATGAAGGAGGGAGGAGGAGGGAGGAGGGCCTAAAAATGGAGGAGGAGGGGCGGAGGCGACGATCGCAGCAACGACGGCAAGAAGCAAAAGGCAACCCGGCGACGAGTGACAATGGCGACGGGCGATCGGCGAGACGACGAGCCCTCTCTCTCTCTCTCTCTCTTCTCCCTCCCTCCCTCCCTCTTCTTCCTCTGCGTCAAAAAAAAAAAAAAAAAAAAAGACATCGTTTTGGGCTTAGGGGGATTCGGGGCATCCCAGATTCGAGGACCAAATCATTTTTGTATTACAAATTCAAAATATATATATTTAAATATTTACTCAAATTTAATTTATGTGAACCAAATTTATTATTGATATAATCCATAATACATCAAATCTATCCTCAATCATTCATTCATTTTTTAAATAAATTTGATGAGAGTCTTTCTCAGTTTGTAGTTTCAATATCCTTCTTTAAATTAATTAAGAGGGGACTTGTTTTTGTTTACAAAACTTGTAAAAAGGCGAAAGGTTTGCTGTCTTTTTAAATCCAACCTTTTTAAACTTGTCAAAGGTCAACACGCAAAAAGGCAAACTACTGTACAACAGAATATGGGCAGTGTTTTTCCGAGTCGTTAATATTATTGCATTGAAAAGACTGTGTTGTTCCCCGAATGAGATTTTTTTATTAAAGTAATAAAAAAATCAAAATATTTAATCACACCTTTCTTTATTTTTTTTATACGTTTTCTTATGAAAATTTAAAAAATTAATTAAAATAATCAATTTTGAAACTTGCTTTCATCAAAATGATAGTGTGCTTGTTGCTTAGTAGTCAATTAAGGCTGAAGTGTCTAATCACCTGTTGGACTGCCCAAGTGACCAGCAAATGAAAAAAAAAATATCCACCCAAAAAATGAAGAAAAAAAAAAAAAATGAAAAATGATATTTATACCCGATTTTCATATCAGTAAGGTTAGGCTTCACAAAAAAAATTGTTTAGTGAGTGGGTGTTTGGATTTTTTTTTTTTTAAATTTGTTTTTGTCTTTATTATACTTTTTTTAATTAAAAAAGACAAAAATTAATCAAAAATAATAATAATAAATTTAAAAATCACTAAATACAAAAAAATATATAATTTATTTAAATTATCTCAAACAGTAAATGCGGTTTACTGGTCATCCGGTCCACTGGCCATGACTTTGTGATAAAATTAACAAAATATTTTTCATGATAGTAATTTTGTTTTCATATAAAAACTAGACAATAATAGTCGTGTAATTATGAACTATTGTAATAGTCACCCTATATGAAATTTTTAAAATTTTGTAACTAGAATAATGTAATAACGAAAACACTTTGTTGTAAAATCATAAGTGGCAATCCAATTCTCTTTACTGTTGTATTTCACTACTCTTAAATAAATAGTAAATTTAAAATAAATAAAATAAAATGACAAAATCAAAACAGAAGTAGATGAAGAACAGTAAATTCACCAATTAATACAGGAACAATAATTTTAACAGAAGGTACAGAACAGGAACACTGCACTAGTAAAAACAGGAGCATTAACACTAGCTGCCTTTTATTGTCTTCCATTTTTCTTCTCTCTCTCTCTCTCTCTCTCTCTCTCTCTCCATAGCTAAACTTTCCATAACCTCATTAAACAATGACTACTCATGAAAAAGGCTAAAGCAATGCTACCATTGATTCTAAAGTCAGATAATAAATAAATAAAAAGAGCAAAGAAAGAACAAAAGGCTGATAGATAACAGAAAGAACATACACAGAGTCTTCTGTAACACTAGAATCAACTGTAGCAAAGCCAACCCCCATTGATCAATGTTGTTTGTTACCTCTCTAATAACAATACTAGTTGTGAAGTGGGTTTGGACCTGTGTGAACTACTCTCTTGTCTTCATCATCATCGTCGTCGTCAAAGTTGCTACCCACAGATGAATTGACGGTGTTGAAAAACCGAACTTTTCTTGGGGAAGAATGACCATTGTGCTCAGAAGAAGAAGATAGGCATAACTGAGTGAAAATTAAGATGACCCAGATGAAGAAAACTGCAAGATTTGTAGCTCTAGGATGTCTTTTGCTTCTTTTTGTTCTTGTTGTTGTTGTTGTTGTTTTAGTACTACTACTCTTTGTGGCTTGTTGTGAAGGGACTGTCATTGCACCAACTGTTGTTGTGATTGGAACAGTAGTACAACACTGCTTTAGACCTCCAGCTGAGAGAAGACCAGCGAGGTCTCTAAGTGGAGATCTCTGACTTAAAATATAAAATAAAATAAAAAATGGGTGTGTGCTATTGTTTATGGTTTTGGAAAATCTGAACCTTTTTGAGAGAGATAGAGAGAGGGGAGGGGGGTTTAGAATGCTCCTCCTTATCTCGTGGGTCTAGTCACATGATCTTGACCCTTGATTCCTGGAACCTTCTTATTTAGAGTATCTTATTTCACCTCTGAATCTTTGAACTCTGGACCTTTTTGCTTGTACTAGACACCAACACTGATTTTTTATTTTTTATTTTTGGATTTTGGCATCTGTTTGGTTTATATATTTTTTACTTTAATGTACTTATATATGTATATAAGATGGTGTGAATACCAATGAGTGCAGCATGAAATTAATGTAGATGGAGGATTTTTACCAATTTTAAAAAAAAAATAGAGATAAGAGACGATAAAAAAATTATCAAAATTTAAAATTTAAAAATGAGGCACTTGTGTAGGGCCAATTTGAAAATGTAAAAAAATTCCAAAAAAATGGTCAGAAAATAAGTGTTTGGTTGTAGTTGTTAGTTATTCAATAAGAGAATTTCCAATGGTTCAAGTCAAATTGATTTTATTAAAATTATTTATTGGCTTGTTACGGTGCAAAAAAAAAAGTTAATTTGTGTAATTAAGTTGTGTAATTATAATTATAATTTTAATATTATTAATTTTTTGGAATTTGTAGATTTTCTATAGTATTAAAATTTTTGATAGAGTGTTGATTTGTTAAAGTTGTGAAAAATAGTTGAGTTGTGATAAATAAATAAATAATATGATGTGACAATAAAATGACTTTGCCAAATTTTGGTAATGATTTTAGCTCACCATTTTGTAAATTCTAGCTATTTAAAAAAAAAAAAAATCATTTTGCTCAACCATTAAAGATGCTGTAATGTGAACTAATGTTGAAATTAACCCTTTTAATTTGAAGTAATGCTGAACTTTTTGGAAACCCAAAACTGTTAATCTGAAAGCAAGTTTCGCTTTCATGGTAAATGTGTTATTTGAGTTCAAAAAAAATGAGGTGCTATGGATGGATGTGTCTTCATGGAATTCGCATACAATGCTGTCAATGTCAGAGGTGAATAGAGAGATATTGCTAGTGAAGAAATGTTTTAGAATTTTAATTCTTGAACTCTAAAGTGAGTTTCAAGAGTTGTCACTGTAATGTAACGTTTTGATTCTAATTTTTTTTTTTATTTTTTATTATGTTATTAGTGCTCCATTAAAATATCAAAATTAATACTCTAAATCATTGCTGATTGCGAGTGGGCCTTCTCCGTCAAGATCAAGTCAAACCCTTGGGTTGATAATAAAGAACAAATTGAGAGAGAAGCAAAGGGAAAAATAGGCAAACTGTCACCACTACAAGTAAAAAATTCGTTTGCAAATGAGTTATTTTAATTGATATTTTAAATTTTTATAAAAATACGTTTAAACAAGTAAATAAATGATATGATAATTTATAATAAATTTTTTTGTTTTTTGGTTACAAACTTAATTCTCCAAACAGGCGATTGTTTTGACAACCGCCTAAAATAGTCAAAATGTTATTATTAAAAAGTTAAGTATTTTCTTTATTTTTTTACACATATTTTCATCTATCTATCTATCTATTTATCTGTATATTATATAAGAAAAATAGTGTTTTTAGTGAGAAATCTTGTGAAAGTTTCAATATCTCATACTAATTTTTTTGATTTTCTTAATTTTAAATAATTCAGAAAATTTCTATTGACTAACTTTTATTTGATAATCCCACATCGAGAAAAAAATAAAAAAATAAGTTATTTTACTTATATAAAGAGAATCTTATACTCTCATCCCATTTAATGAGGAACCTTATGAGAATTTTAATATTTCATACTAATTTTATTGATTTTCTTAATTTTAAACAATTAAGAAAATCTACATTGGTTAACTTTTCTTTGATAATCCTACATCTAGAAAAGAAGGGGAAAAAATGAGTTATTTTACTCCTATAAAATAAATCTTATACTTCCATCCCATTTAATATTGTAATGTTGTGCATGTTTCAATTTAATATAGTTCAAATTTTAAAAGTTTCAATTAATTAATTATGACTTAGCTGATTAGACAAAATCATTTTTTATTTGATTGATTTGTTGTTTTAAACGTAATTTTAACAGTTTTATCGAAATATATTAATTAGATTAATTTGATTCAAATAAATTAAAGATTGATCTAATTAAAAATTGAAAGACTGAGATTGCTTAATTAAAAATAAATTTTCATCCAAATAATTGTTAACTTTTATTTTATAATCACACATCGAAAAAAAAAAAAAGTGAGTTGTTTCACTTATATAAAGTGAATTTTTTAATAGTGTTATATTGTGTATACTTCAATTCAAAACAGTTTCAATTTTAAATTAAAATAACATTTAAAAGTTTTAATTAATTAATTCTTGTATAAGTCGGTTAGTCATTTGACCTAACTGATTAGACTGAACCATTTTAGATTTGACCGATTCATAGGTTTAATCGCGATTTTACATACTGATTTTATTATTTTAAATAATTAAAAAAGTTCTATTGGCTAACTTCCATTTAACCATATAAGAAAAAGTAAAATTTGTTTCACACTATCTATATATTATGACAGGGATAGGCCCACAAGAACCACGGCCCACCATGAGTAAACCCAAGCCCACCATTTAGACCCCATTGCACAACCCGGTCAGTAAAACCCGGTACAGCTGGAGGCCAACTGAGCAGGAAAGGCCAATGATGCTCGGACACGTGGCAGGTGCAGAACAGGCCATGTCAGCAGACAAAGATCTGCGAAGTTATTACCACAGCACATCACCATTAATGCAACCCATCACAGCATTTATTGCGACAACACCCCTCAGCCGGAATGGCGCCCCCTCACCCTGAACAAGACGAACCACGGCGTAAGTTTTCGGCGGGAAGGTCAGAACGGCTGAGACAGCGAAATGATTACCAAAGGATATAAGCAAAGCTCGAAGACAAGAAGAAGGTTAAGTTTTCCATCCCCTCTCTCTCTCTCTCTAGATTTTGTCCATCACCTTTTCTAATTCATATACCGGAGGGTTCGCCGGGGGACTACCCCGTTCCCCGATTGAACTTGCTTGCAGGTTATCCAGTGGGCTTGAGGAGCTTGGATCGGTCTAGCCCATTCATCAGGACGCACTGTATCATCAGTTGGCGCCGTCTGTGGGAACCCAGTTTGTCCGTGCGCCAGTTGTGTTCATTGCCGCCGGAGACCTTTTTCCAGTAACCTTTTTCACCTCATCCGTCACGTGTATGGTAATGACCAGATCCATGGCTTCCCATCATAATGCTGCCGATCACCAGACCGACCCTCCCAATCCAAACAACCCACCACAGTACTTCATCGAGCTCACCAACAGCATCAACCGAATGGCCGAACAAAACCAGGCCTTAATCAATGCTCTGCTCCAACGGAACCTCCCTATTCCTTCACCACCTCCAGATATTCCACCCCATCCAGAACAAGTTCCGGGCCATACTGTCCCACAACCCAATCCTCCCAACTCGGGGGGCTTGCAACCCCCTCACCCACATATACATCCACCTCCTCCACCCCCACGTCCGTCAGTCATAGCTCCAGCTCCCGAGGGAGAAGCTAGCAGCGTCCAACATCTGTCTCCCTCTGGCGGTGACAACATTCCCCTTTGGGACGCTGAACTCCGAGCCATGAAACTCCAACTCCAAGGGGTCATGCAGAACATCCAACATAAGCCCTCCACTACAGCAAACTCCCCATTTGTCGCCTCCATCCGAGACAAACCCCTACCCCCCAAGTTCAAAATGCCTACCATCGACCCATTCGACGGAACAACCAACCCCGTCAACCACCTGGAGACCTACCGTACACTCATGATCCTCCATGCTTTCCCTGACGAAATCATGTGCCGAGCTTTTCCCGTGACACTGAAGGGGTCGGCTCGGCTATGGTTCAGCCAGTTGCCACCAGATTCGGTCTCCACATTTCAACACCTCAGTGACTCCTTCCTGAGCCACTTCATCGGGGCCCAACGCCAACGACGTCCGGCGACCCAACTCCTCAACATCCGTCAGACCGAGGAGGAGTCACTGCGCAGCTTTGTCACTCGCTTCAACACCGAAGCCTTACAAGTTGCTGAAAATGACGATAAAGTCATCCTTACCGCCTTCATGGCTGGTCTGCGGTCATCCAATTTCCTCTTCTCATTCTCTAAGAACCCCCCGACATCCATGGCAACCTTGCTCTCCAAAGCCCAAAAGTACATGAACGCCGAGGATTCTCTAGTCGCTTGGCAGGACTCAACAACTAAATATCTGACCCCCAGAGAAAAGAGAAAAGACCAAGAACCCAGTAACACCCGGCATCATAATCAAACATCCCGCTATGCCGACCGACCTCCTCACGCCTCTTGGCTCGACTACCAGACTTCGGTCGGTTCGAGCGATATACACCCCTCAATACTCCCATGGAACAAGTTCTTAACCAGATCCAACGGGACTACCCCCTCAAGTGGCCTCTTCCTCCGCGGAACCTTTCCAACCGTAAAGACCAGTCCAAATATTGCCGTTTCCACCAGGACCATGGCCATAACACCGACGACTGCATCAGCCTCAAGGATCAGGTGGAGACCCTCATTCGCCAGGGGCGTCTAAGCCGATTCCCAAACACCCGCCCTCAGCAGAGGCAAAGGACCGAGCCTCACAGAGACAATCACAAGCACACCCCCCCACGGCGACCAGCTCAACCAGACTAGGGGCATGATCGACCCCCTCAACAACCTCGACTTCAAGGTAATCCACCTCCGCCAGTTGGTGAAATCAGAGTCATTTCAGGTGGTCTTGCTTGTAGAGCCATCTCGCCAAATTTCGAGGGCGAGCTTAGAAAATACGACAGGCTCAGACAAGATACGCCACTAGAGACCGACCCAAGCAACCCAAGCAGTGGACAGAGCCCATTACCTTCCCGGACGCCGATCAGACAGCATCCGTTATCCTCACGATGATCCCTTGTCATCTCCACCGTCTTCCAATTATAAGGTCGACGAGTTCTCATTGACAATGGCAAATCGTCGAACATCATCTTCTCAATCGCTCGCCAACCGAAGATCGGGAAGAAAGCTCATCCCCACTCCAAACTCCTCGTTGGTTTCACCGTGATCGGGTGACCTCTATTGGCTCCATTGATCTCCCCATCACCATTGGAGAGTACCCACTACAGGAACCAAACGGTTGCTTACTTTCCTTGTTGTCGACCGCCCTCACATAACATCATCCTCGGCCGCACCGCCCTCAATGCCTTCCAAGCCATCACATCCACCTACCACCTTGCCCTCAAGTTCCCTACTGATTTCGGGGTCGGAACGGTCAGAGGAGAACAGACCGTCGCTAGAGAATGTTATGTGGCCTCACTTAAAGAGGTCAAACTGAAGGAGGCAATGATCATTGAAGGACTTGACGTCCGAGATGAGGACGAACTGATCAGAGGCGAACCTGTGGAGGAACTCGTCGAAGTTAACATCGATCCCACCAACCCACTCAAAACTGCCAAAATCGGCAGTCAATTACCTCCCCAAACCAAGGCCGACCTCACCGCTCTCCTGACCGAACACAGAGACGTCTTCGCCTGGACTCATGCAGACATGCCAGGCATCGACCCCTCTTTCATAACCCACCGCCTCAGTATTGAGCCTCATTTCCGACCTTACCGACAAAGGCAGCGTATTTTCCATCCAGAGCGCAACAATCTCATAGCTGCAGAGGTTGACAAACTCCTCGAGGCCCAGTTTATCCGAAATGTGGATTATCCTAAGTGGCTGTCCAACGTGGTCCTGGTGCGCAAAAACAATGGCAAGTGGCGTCTCTACGTCGACTACTCCGACTTGAACCGAGCTTGCCCCAAAGACAGCTATCCCCTCCCCCGCATTGATCTACTGGTCGACGCCACGACCGGTCATCAAATGCTCAGCTTTATGGATGCTTTTTCCGGGTACAACCAAATCGTGATGCACTCATCCGACCAGGAACACACATCTTTCATCATCGACCGGGGCACCTACCACTACCGTGTCATGCCGTTCGGACTAAAGAATGCTGGGGCCACCTACCAACATTTGGTCAATACAGTCTTCCACCATCAGATCGGACGGAACATGGAAGTGTATGTGGATGACATGCTAGTTAAGAGCAAACTCTCCACTGACCACCTCACCGACCTACGTGAAACTTTTGCCACCCTTCGCAAATATCAGATGAAGCTCAACCCCGAGAAGTGCGCCTTTGGCGTAGGATCTGGCAAGTTCCTGGGTTTTATGGTCGACAACATGCATCGAGGCCAACCCTGAGAAGATCAAGGCCTTGATTGAGATGCAGTCACCCAAAACCGTTAAAGAGGTTCAGAGACTCACCGGCAGAGTGGCAGCCCTCAACCGTTTCATCTCCCGCGCAACGGATAAGTGCCTACCATTTTTCAAAGTCCTTCGGCAGACTTTTGAATGGACAACTGAATCTGAAGAAGCCTTTCAACAGTTAAAACAGTGCATGGCCAATCCTCCCCTTCTCTCACAGGCAATTACCGGTGAGCCCTTCTTCCTCTACCTAGCAGTGTCAAGCACCGCAATCAAGGCAAATTTCATCGAGAGGACGCTCCCCAACGGCCGGTCTACTACATCAGTCGGGCTCTCAGGGGAGCGGATCAGAACTACCCCTATTAGAAAAGTTGTCCCTGGCCTTGGTCACCGCCTCCAGACGACTCTGCCCCTACTTCCAAGCCCATTCCATAGTGGTTCTCACCGACTCTCAAGAAGGTCATGCAAGAACCAGAGCTCTCAGAAGACTAATGCAAGGGTCAAGAGAACTAAGCCGCGACATCTCTTATCGCCCCGGACAAAGAATCAAGGGCAAGTCAGAGTCGACTTCATCTTGGAATTCACCAATCCAACCCCAACCACAAACCCTTCACCCCCCCCAACTCCACCAGAGCCTGAAGACCCTCATTGTTGGACACTCAATGTTGACGGCTCGTCTCGCAGGGAAGGAAGTGGAGCTGGCCTCATCCTCACATCCCCCGAAGGGGGTTATTTCAAATGTGCTCTCCGCCTCTCGTTTGCCAAAGAACAATGAAGCGAATAATAAGCATTGCTAGTGGGTTTCGTCTGGCCAAAGACATTAGTGTTAGCCACATCCGCGTGTTCAGTGACTCCCAACTTATCGTCGGCCAGATCACGGGTGAATTCGATGCCAAGGATACCACAATGCGGGCTTACAGGGACATGGCGCTCACCCTTGTTCGTCTCTTCAACACTTTCCAGATCAGACACATACCTAGGGCGGAAAACTCCAAAGCAGATGAAATGGCCCAGCTGGCCTCCGCCGACCAATCCGACCTCAGCCATGGAGTTCGCCTCGAATACCTAACTCACCCGGCCATCTCACCCGACCTGCAAGAAGTGCAATTCCTCCAGACGGAACCCATCCCTTGGGCATCCGACATCTTCCTCTTCTTGACCACTGGAGAACTCCCAGATGACCACAAAGAAGTCGCCAAGGTCGAGCTCTCGCCTAACTACATTCTCGGTCAACGGCCTCCTTACAAGCGGTTTCTCACGCATCGTACTGCGATGTCTCGGCCCAAGCAACCTATATAATGCAAGAGATCCATGAAGGAATTGTGGCAATCATTCGGTGGCGGTCTCTCAAGACAAAGTACTCGTACGGCCGAACCCTCAACAAAGATGCCTCTGATTTCGTGCTTAAATGCGACAAGTGTCAGCGCTTTGCCAACATCCCTCATGCTCCTCCCTCTGAGCTGATCACTCTCTGCAGCTCTTACCCGTTCGCCAAATGGGGTATCGACTTGGTTGGTCCACTTCCCACCGGGTCGAGGCTGCACCAAGTTCGCAATTGTTGCCATCGATTACTTCACCAAGTGGGTCGAGGCAGAACCCCTCGCCACAATCACCGAGCGGAACACCACCAAGTTTATCCGCAATCGATTGTCCGCAGATTTGGCATCCTCGTGCCATCGTCTCCGAAACCAAGCAAGCAGTTCGACAATGCTAAATACAGAAATTTTGTGTAGATCTCCAAATTCAACCATGCTTCTTCCGGTCATCCCCAAGCAAATGACCAAGTTGAGGTCACCAACCGTTCTCTCCTGAAGATCATCAAAACTAAGCTCGAAGCTGCTAAAGGCCTCTGGGCTGAGGAACTACCACATGTACTCTGGGCTTACCGAACCACTGCCCGGACTCCTACTGGGGAAACCCCTTTTCGCGTAACATATGGCGCTGAGGCGGTCATTCAGAAGTCGGTCCGCCCACCCCTGTGGTCTTACATCCGACTCGCCAACCAAGAACTCCGTCGAAAGGACTTGGACCTCATCGAAGAGCTCAGAGAGATCATTGTCCGATTGGCTTGCATCAAAGAAAATGAGAACACACTACAACCGCAGAGTCCGACCACGGGAGTTTTCGGTAGGGGACCTTGTCTTGTGAGAAGCAACTCTCGCCACCAAGAATCCGACCGAGGGCAAACTAGCAGCCAAGTGGGAGGGACCTTACATTGTGAAGGCCCGCCCACAGCCAGGCACTTACCGACTTCAAGACATAGATGGCCGAGACCTTCCCCATCCCTGGAATGCTGAACACCTGAAGCGTTACTATCAATGAATCCTTACTTTTGTATTGTCAAACTTGTTGTATTTTCCTTTTTCAATACATAATACAAATATCAACTGGAGTTCCAACTTTCTATAATTCAACTGTCTGAATGTCGTTTCCATAAAACTTTCATTTGCGAAGACAAAAGCCTCAACCGACTGAAAGCACTTTCAAAAGCCTCGGTCAGGCTGACACTTACAAAAGCCTCAAATCCGATCCGAGCACTTTCAAAAGCCTCAACCGACTGAGCACTTACAAAAGCCTCGGCGGACCAAGCACTTTCAAAAGCCTCGGTCCGACCGAAAGACCTTTCAAAGCCTCGGCCCGACTGAGCACTTTCCAAAGCCTCATCCGACATGAGCACTTTCAAAAGCCTCAACCGACCGAGCACTTTCAAAGCCTCATCCGACCTGAGAAATTACAAAGCCTCACCGACTGAGACTTTCAAAGCCTCCATCCGACTGAGCACTTTCAAAGCCTCATCCGAGCTGAGACTTACAAAGCCTCGGCCAGACCGAGCACTTTCAAAGCCTCAACCGACCGAAAGACTTTCAAAGCCTCACCGACCGAAAGGCACTTTCCAAAGCCTCGGTCCGAGCACTCTCAAAGCCTCGGCCCAAAGGCACTTTCAAAAGCCACAGTCAGACCTGAGCACTTTCAAAAGCCTCAGCCAGACTTGAGCACTTACAAAAGCCTCGGCAGACCGAGCTCTTTCAAAAGCCTCTCAACCGACTGAGCACTTTCAAAAGCCTCACCGACTGAGCACTTTCAAAGCCTCACCGACCTGAGCACTTACAAAAGCCTTGGCGGACCAAGCACTTTCAAAGCCTCGGTCAACCGAGCACTTTCGAACATCGGAAGACCCAGCGAAACAAGTACTAGCACAGCCTTGGGAGAACACTCAGTCACAAGTTGAGGTCACAAAAATTTACAGCATCTCCACTTAGTTAAATTAAAACCCATTTTCCTACCCTCATTCATTGAATTTTTACACCGGTCCAATCTCACTCTGCATAAAGGAATTTTATCAGTTTACCCTTACTCTGCATGATGGAATTTTTAATTTAACAAGTTCAAATTCAAATTCAAATTCACAAGTTCACCCTCTTTAATTCATCGGCCCAATTTTATCAATCCAATCTCACAAGTTCAAGTTCACCTGGCTCACTTATCTCAAGTTCACTCTGTCATGAAGTTGAATATTTCCATAAGTTCATTACTCATTTTTATTACGAACTGAATTTTTCATAAGTTGAATTTTTCCATAAGTCCATTACCCATTTTCATTATAAGTTGAATTTTTCATAAGTTCACTACTCGTTTTTCATAAGTTCACCCTGTCATGAAGGCAAATTTTTTCACTCTCCATTTCAACCCCACCACACCAATGAATACAGCTAACTACAAGACATAAATAGAGTTTTATTCATTCACAAAATGTGTACATCAATTTATTACAATACTTCAAAAACAAAACGAAACAAAAATATGTATACAAGGAGGAAACAAAAACTCCTAAGTACATTTATTTTCAGATCACTCCCCCTCCTCACTAGAGATGAGATCTGCCTCCTCTATGCCCTCGTCCAGGGGGGTCTGGGCCACATCATCCTCTTCAATCGCCACCCTGCTAAAGTCAAGCTCTGGGAACAGCTCTTCAGCCTTGCGTTTAAACATTTTCCACCCGCTGTCCCAGTACTCTGACATCTCATGCTTGTAGAAGTCCGACTGCTGGAAGCTTGCAATCACCTCAGACTCAGCCTCCCAAAGAATCTTCGATGGGCCAGACCCCCCAGTCTCCTCCCTTGCTAGGCTGCTGGCAACTGCAGCATCGATCGCCATCTGGAACTCAGGAGACCCTTTGAATTGTGTAACAGCTGCAACATAAAGATCAGGGTAGGCTGCCCTTTCCGAGGCCGCCTTCGCCTTCTCTTCGTTCAGCTCCTTTTGTAGGGCCTCCTTGTCAGCTGCAGCCTTGGCCCTCTCAACCTCCAGCTCCCTCCTCCAAGCCTCTCCCTCAGCAACCAACTTTCCCTTCTCTGCTTCAAATTGTTTCAGCAGGGTCTCCCTCTCCACAGCCACCCTACTCCGCTCCGCCTCCAGTCCTTGCGCAGGCTCTCTCTCTGCTCCAGCGCCCTGGCGCGCTCGTCCTCCACCTCTTTTTGCAGAGCCTCAGCCTTAGCATCTGCATCATCCCTCTGCCTAACGAGCTCTTCGTTATTGGTCATGGCCTCCTCATGCCGCTCGACCGCAGTGGCACAGGCCTTTTTGGACTCCTCCAATTTTTTCTGCTCACCAGCCAACTGAAACTCGAGCGACACAACCCTGCGGCGCGTGTCCTCCAAGTCCGACTTGACTGATGGCAGCTCGGTATGGGCAGCCTTCCATGCAGCACTCTCCTTCTTTAGCTTGGTTAGGTCTGCCTTGGCCTCTTCAGCTTTGATCTTGGCCGCCGCAGTTTTCCTCAGTAAGGCCCCTGCCAGGGTAGTTACCTCCATTTGGGCGGAGCATAACCCCCTGAACAGGTCGGCCTCACCGAATCCAGAGGCCGAACGCAGAGCTGACTCCTCCACCATCTTCACTAGGCGGTCTGCCACCGCCTTAGCTGGGCCTCCATCTCCCTCCAGCCTTCCAAATTCACAAAGACGCGATGGTAAATTGTGGCGCCAGGCCAACTCCTCTTTCTCGAGGCAGAGCCCCTTTGGGTCTCCTCCCACTTGGCTCGCCCCAACCAACCCAACTTCGCTTGCACCACTGGGGTCTTCTCAAACCTCCCACTTGGCTCACCAACCAAATCCCCACTTGTTCTGTTGGGTCTTCCACAACGCCCACCGTTGATCGCTTATCACCACTTCGGGTGTCCTTTGTCACAAGGACCTTCGCTTCCGGAGACGCCCACCCCTTCTGCGGTCTGCTTCACCTCTCCCCTCTCTACTTGCTTGGCCAGACTGGCCTCTCCCACCCTCACCTCCTTTCTTCTTTTTTGGGCTGGCTCTTCTTCACTCTACCTCAACCTCTTCTTTTTCTTCCCCACACCCAGCGCCTCCATCTCCTTCAACGACCTCTCATTCAGAGGGTCTTTTGGGAGCAATCGTGGGACGAAGTCGACCAAATCCTTCTCTCCCAAGGGTTTGAGACGAGGTCGAATCCTCTCCCTCGCCACTGGCCGAGCCGGTCGGTCGACTTGGGACTCCTTGAATTTCTGGGCCTTCAGTAGGATGGCTTGATCCTCTGCGTCCTGCGCCTTTCTTCTGGCTTCCAGCTCTGATCGGTCGAGGTCTCCACCGCTCGGTTGTGGACCCAACCCAGCTTCAAACAGCGCCGACGGCTGAACCAACTCGTCCCACTTGACTTTTTCCTTTTCCCTCCACTCCTTCACCTTCTTTACCCTCCGCCGCCCCCAACTTTAGCTCCGCATACTTGGTTGGCACCTTCCACACGGTGCGCACACCGGCCCCTCCAGAAATGGACACATAGAACCACCGCGGCCTCCAACCTTTGATGGACGTTGGTAAACCAGCCACCAAACCCTTTCCTACCGACGCCTGAAGGGTGATCCAAGTCTCCTGCTGTCCTGAAGCCTTGTAGCAGCCAAAGAACTCCTCCACCGTCATGGCCACCCCTCCGTTCGCCTTCGGCCAAGCACTTGCGCAAGCCAGCAGAATTTTCCATGCATTGGGCATCAGTTGCCCTGGTGCTACCTCCAGGTAGTTGAGCACATCTACCACGATTTGCGGCAGAGGCAACCTCAGTCCACCTTTTAGAGCTTCCTCATAGAGGGAAAACACTCCCGCCCTGACGTCAGACGGTCTCTCCGTCGATTTTGGCACCTGTAATTCCACCTCCACCGGAATCTGGTACTTCTCGCGGATAGCCTCCAATTCCGCCGCTGTAATAATGGATCTATCAGCCCTCGAATGCCAGTGGTCTGGTTCCACCTGGCTGATTGGCTGTGCCGTTTCCACCGATTCCCCCCTGTTGGACCTATACTGAATCGCTAGTTCCTCTGCATCATCTTCCCCCAGTGGATCTACCCTGACAATTGTCGTCTCTTCGTGGGCCATTTCTAAGCTGTGTTTGTGAATAGCTTCTGATGCAGGTGCTAAAAAATCGAAGAAATGTTTCAACGGAGTATCGTGAGCAACGAAGGAACTGATACTTCGAATGTTTTGAGTTTTTGTAAAGAAGTAGGTGAATCGTATGATACCAAAAGCCCACGGTTTGCCCGTATTCCAAGGATCCAAATTAATGTTCGCCAGTTTGAAAACTTTTCAAATCATCCGCCAAAACTGTCTCATCAATGCCCATCATAATCCCCTGACGTTTCACTCCTGATCTAACGCTTGCCCTTTCCCCTCCCCCGACATCCTGCCACGTGTATGGTCCTGATACGCTGACTTTTGCCCTTACCTTGTCTTTTCCACTTCAAATCATCATGTGACACGCCGCCCCTTGAGCCCCTGCCGGTCGGCCTCGCCCCTTCGGCTCCTCACGGTCTGCCTCACCCGCTCGGCGGCCCTCACGCTCGGCCTCTCCCGCTCGGTCACCTCACGCCACTTACCCGCCGGCGCCTCACGGTCGGCCTCACCCGCCGCCCTCACGCTGGCCTCCCGCTGTCACCCCACGCTGGCCGCCTCACGGCCGACCACTCGCCAGCCCTCACGCTGGCTCTCCCGCTCGGTCACCTCACTCGCCTCACGCTGGCCACCCGCCACCCGCTCACGCCGGCCTCACCTGCCATGCCTCACGCTCGCTTTCCCGCTCGGTCACCCTCATGGTCGGTCCCTCACGTTCGGCAGCCCCTCACGGTCGGCCTCACCCGTTCGGCGGCCCTCACGCTCGGCCTCTCCCGCTCGGTCAGCCTCCCGGTCGGCCTCTCCCGCTCGGTCACCCTCACGGTTAGTCTCCCCCTACCGGTCGGATTCATCTCCACTATTATTATTCCCTTCGTTGGACTAAAGCTGCACTCGGGAATGGGGGACTACTGACAGGGATAGGCCCACAAGAACCACGGCCCACCATGAGTAAACCCAAGCCCACCATTTAGACCCCATTGCACAACCCGGCCAAGAAACCAGACATACCGAGGCCAACTGAGCAGGAAAGGCCAATGATGCTCGGACACGTGGCGGGTGCAGAACAGGCCATGTCAGCAGACAAAGATCTGCAAAGTTATTGCCACAACACATCACCATTAATGCAACCCATCACAGCATTTATTGCGACAACACCCCTTAGTCGGAATGGCGCCCCCTCACCCTGAACAAGACGAACCACGGCGTAAGCTTTCGGCGGGAATGTCAGAACGGCTAAGACAACGAAATGATTACCAAAGGATATAAGCAAAGCTCGAAGACAAGAAGAAGGTTAAGTTTTCTATCCCCTCCCTCTCTCTCTCTAGATTTTGTCCATCACCTTTTCTAATTCATACACCGGAGGGTTCGCCGGGGGACTACCCCGTTCCCCGATTGAACTTGCTTGCAGGTTATCCAGTGGGCTTGAAGAGCTTGGATCGGTCTAGCCCATTCACCAGGACGCACTGTATCATCATATTATATAAGAAAAATGGGATTTTAAAGGAGAAGCTTTCTAAGAGTTTCAATCCTTATTCTAAAATTATTAAATTTTCTTAATTTTAAACAATTTAGAAAATTCGTTTTGGCTAGTTTCCATTTACCTTTTTATTTTACAATCTCAGATTGAAAAAAAAAAAAAGAAAAAAAAAAAAGTGTGAATTGTTTCACTTACATAAGTGAATCTTATACTCTCATTTATATAAGTAAAAGGTGATTTTTTATGAGAAACCCTATAATCAATACCTCATACTCATTTTTTTGATTTTTTTAATTTTAAAATTAAGAAAATCCTCATTAGTTAGCTTCCATTTAATTTTTATTTTATAATCCCACATAGATGTTTTGATTGTTAAATTAATTTTATATGGGATTTTGAAACTCTCATAATATTTAACTCAATCCCACATCGAGAAAGAAAAAAATGAATTGTTTCACTTATATAAAGTGTTACAATCCCACATCGAGAAAAGAAAGAAAAAATTGAATTGTTTCACTTATATAAAATGAATTTTATAAAGGGAGTTTTAAGGAAGAAGCTTTCTAGAGACTCTAAACACTCATTATAAAATTATTAAATTTTCTAAATTTTAAATAATTAAGAAAATTTTCATTGGTTAGCTTTCATTTACCTTTTATTTTACAATCCCAAATTGGGGAAAAAAAGAAAAGAAAAAGTGAATTGTTTCATTTGCATAAAATGAATCTTATGTTTCGATTTATATAAATTAATTATTGAAATTTCTTAATTTTAAACAATTAAGAAAATCTCCATTGATTAGCTTTCATTTAACTTTTATTTTATAATCCGACATCAGGAAAAGAAGAAAAAAGTAAATTGTTTCACTTATATAAAGTGAATTTTATGGTCCCATTTATATAAACAAAAGAAGATTTTTAGTAAGAAGTCCTATAATCAATACCATTTTTTTTTTCTTAATTTTAAACAATTAAGAAAATTTCTATTGGTTAGCTTTCATTTAACTTTTATTTTACAATCCACATAGACATTTTGATTTAAAAATAATTTTGTATGAGGTTTTGAAACTTTCAAAATATTTAATTTTAAAATAATTACAATCCCACATTAAGAAAAGAAAGAAAAAATGAGTTATTTCATTTATATAAAGTGAATTTTATACTCTCATTTAATATTATAGTACTAGCGTATGCCCGTGCCTGAAGGCACGGTGTAAATAATGTTAGGATTATAATATAATTATAATCGCAATACTATTTAAATTTAAGATTAAAATACAATTATAAAAATATATTTAATAGACTATCTATATAATAAAGCAGGACGGATTTTGAAAATGTCCCAGATACAATTGTCCTACTAGGACATTTCAACGGCTGAGATGACTTTTAATAATAACATCCAACGCTTAAAAATGTATAAACTAATCTAAGAGCTGAGAGTAATTTGTTTCCCGCCCAAACACACTCTCCACTCTCCCACCTACCCATGTCTCCTTCCCCATTCCATCTTTATCTCTTCTCTACCAGTTTTCTGAACAACAAGATAGATCTCCATATATAGATAACCATTGAGAACAACATCTTTATCTCTTCTCTCCCTCTCCCTCTACCCTCCCACTCGGTGCCTCTCCCCCTCTCCCTCCTTTCGCAGAGACGCTCTGCAACCCTCCCACTCACAACCCTCCCAGCTAGCCGCCGTATTTTCTTTCTCTCTCTGCTTCGAACCATTCACGCCTCTCCTCCTCTCCTCCACCTCCCACTCGGCCTCTCCCTCTCCTCCTTCAGAGACGCCTCCCGCCACGCTCTCCCCCTCCACCCAATTCCGAAGATCCAACAGTCACTTGATCCGGATTTTCTCAAAACTTCACTGTTTTGTTGGGTTCATCGACTGATCAAGTTGATTTATATTATGTGTTTTTAACTTCTGATTAAGGTTATGTTAAGGGTTATGGGTATTGATCTGACGGGAAAAAAATTATTCTTTGTTTGTAGGCTTGCAGAGAAAGCAGAACGCACAGATTCGCCTTCAACCACAAATTCGCAGATTCGCCTTCAACCACAGATTCGCAAGGTAAAATTCTCTTTTTGGGGGTTTTGAGAAGGAAATTTTGGGTTTACTTTTAAGATTCGCAAGGTAAAATTCGCAAGGTAAAATTCTCTCATCTTGGAGAATGTATGTTCACATATATGCTCTTCATTCCAATTTTAACATTATTTTTTTGGATGGAAATGGTTACAACTTGGGCCAAAGTTTATCTATCTTTTTTTTTGGTCACAACTTGAGCGAAGGTCTTGGGACCTACCCTCTTCCCACTGATTCTATTAGGACCAAAGTTTTTAGGATAAGGAGGTCGAAAGACTTCTTAAATAATATTTTATGTTGTTGATAACATAAACATTAGTAAATCCGATCTGTTAGGCTTTTGATCAGTTTGACTTTTGGTTCCAAGTAAAATATTATTATTTTTTTTTGTTTTTTTGGTTTCTTTATAATTTTTTTTTTCCAATTAACATAAATTTATGAACCTTACATGTGCTTTGGTTCTATATATTGTTACATTTGTCTTCTTTTTTAATCATCTTATGGCTTTTTTGATTTTTTTTCTCAGTATTCTGAGAACAGTGACAGTTGAGAAAAGTTGGTTCTGTGAATATTGCTCTTTTATCTGTGCTATTTTTGTTAGAAAAAACCTGAGGGTTTTTCATTTATTAGTCATTTTATATAGTTATTATCATTTAGGAATTACCACATGGATTTGTTTCAGCTATCTTTGCTAAGCTCCTCCCATATAATGATCAAACAGTGTTTTCCTCGAGTACAATCTATAATGATGATAAAAATATTCAAGGATCCATTATTTATAAGTCTATGCCTACTGATAATCCAAGGACAAAATATTAATCATATGCATCCTACCAAGTCAACCTGTCAAACTTTTTTCTTGACTGATTACTTATTGATTAGGATCATCCCCTTGGGTCAATTCTAAGAACATATTCTTAAATTAGGACCATTTTCGGTGGATGCATTCATGTCCAAGAGAAAGGAAGCCCATAATGTTTTGGATGCCATAAACCATGCTGTCAATAGTCAATACTAATTAAATCTACCTTTGGCACCTTTTACTGAGAAAACAAGAAATAGAATATAGAAATCATAAATGGCTTCAGGGCCGCCCATGTCCATATTGTTCTTCTTAGATGACCTATTTATCCACGTGTGCACTGAGATCTTTTCCTTAAGCCATGATAGTTGCTTACATGTGGGATAAGAATTTGATGTGCTATTTTATTTATTATTTATCTGTGGATTAAATTTTTATTCATGTTTTTAGATCAATGCATCATGTTGCCAATGGTTCTATATATTGTTACATTTGTCTTCTTTTTTAATCATCTTATGGCTTTTTTGATTTTTTTCTCAGTATTCTGAGAACAATGACAGTTGAGAGAAGTTGGTTCTGTGAATATTTCTCCTTTAGGATAATAAGTTGACAATTATAAATTTGTAATGCTCCTTTAGGATAATAAGTTGATAATTATAAATTAAAAGAAATAAGAGAGAATTACGCCATTGGTCATTGTAATTTTTTCTTTATGCTGATTTGGTCTCTGTAATTTTGATTAATTTAAATTCTATCTAGCTTTTTTTAATTGTGTTAATTTGGTGGGGAAGGGGTTTATGTATGTTGTTTAATCGTGCTTCTATTTGGTGGTGTTAATCATGCTTCTATACATCAATAAAATCTCTTCTTTGCTCATCCAAAAATAAATAAAAAATTACTAATTGCATTGGTTTGTAAAAGACTAAAAGGCGAGTCGCTTTTTAGTAGTTTATGTATGTTGTTTAATTCTGAGTTATTTTTATACTACATGTTGCACGTGCCTGAAGGCACTATCTAATAAAATTCTTATATTACAATTTATGTATTGCAAAAATGTTAACGATCATAAAAATATTTTATGAAAAGTGTCTCAGAGTTGTGATCAAACAACAAAAAAATGTTTAGGATCAATCAATCGACCTAGATGATTTTTCGTAAAACTACTTAATAAAAATTATGTAGTATACCCAAACAAATATAGCCTAAAATAATATATCAAAAAAATTTAAAAAAAAAAAACCAACATCAAGTAGTGTGTGGTTTAAATTCACATGTGAAGTGAATTTAAAACATACATTACTTTTATTAACATTTGTTTTGTGTTTGAATTCTTGATCTATATATTATGTTTCTTAGTATTTTCTTTATGTATGAAGTAGCTGACATTACTTGATAAACCACTTTCTAGGTGAATCACCTCAATTTCGTAATTATTGTTCTTAAAAAGTAACTAATATGCTATTTCCAATATTATCATAGTTTCATTTAATTATTGATAATTTTATATATCTCAAACCATCTTTATAAAACATACTTTTGTAATCTGTCAATAAATAAAAATTTATTAGTGACAACATTTTCAAAATGGAAAAATTGTCAGTAAATCCAAGTTGAGGGGTCACTACTAAAAAAAACACTTTTTGCGACCGCTATAAACCGTCGCAAATAATAAAAAACAGTCGCAAAAGACTTTTTGCGACGGCCCATGCGACGGCAAATGGGGGTCGCGAATATGGGGGTGGCAAATACTTTTTGCGACGGCAAAACAACGGTCGCAAATTATTTGCGACCACCTAAACTACTTATGGCGACCACTATTTTGCCGTCGCAAAAAACAAAGAAAAACACTAATATGATCTTTTGCGACCATCTTGTTACCGTCGCAAAAAATAAAAATAAAAATAAAAATAAAAACAAATAAATAAATAAAAGCATTGCATAAATTGAGATTAACTTCATTAAAAATTATGACGTTTTCATTGTCAAAATAACAACCATGCAAAGGCCTAGTTCTAGCTTATCAATGGTTTTGATAAGTGGCATTAGAAGGTATCAATGATATTAATGCCTCTGAGGTTCAACTCTTAAATATTGAGAAACAGGGCAAAGCCAGTAATCAAAGGACTCCTTTAAGTTTAAAGAAATGTAGAAAATAACAAATATCCCAAACATCAAATACAAGCTTCCCGTGCTCCTGTTTTTGCTTCGAACATAGACAGACCGGTTGTGACCTTCACAACAAAAATTGAAATTCATAAAAAATTCTGATAGTTTCAGTCAAAATAACAACCGCGAAGGTCCTGTTCTCTGTATTGTGTCTAATATCCATTTGAATCCACAAGTACAGTATTTAGCTCCTTGTGGGTGATGCAACTTCACTAACAGAAAATATCAATCAGATTTATCTCTTAAAACACCTGTAACTTCCAAACTACTAGACAAGTGTCATTTTTTTGTTTCACTTCAACTTCATATCAAGGTCTAAAGGAAATGCTTTTCCACGATGGTTGAAGATCATGAAATCCATATTCGCAGGTAAAGATACTACCCTGCACTCAAGAAAACAGGAATTTGAAGTCATTATCCATTCATTTCCAGATCAATAGCAAAGCAAATATAATCATTTCTAAAGTTAAATCATCAGACAAAAAATAAACATAAAGGCTGAGAATTAGTAGTGCAACTCACTATTATAGAACATATACTTAACAGGTTCTACTGGTTTGAAGATTGTATATTAGCTTTCACACATGCAGCTAGGCTTGGTTTAACTTTTGGCTTCAAATACAGTAGATTTATTTTTCTCATATTCTAAAAAGATAGAGAGGAAGAACAAAATTGGAAGAAAATAAAGAAAAACCGAGTCATTTGCATTTTAAGGAAACTTATCCTCGACCTAGACCAGTACATCATGGCAGTGTACATGTTACAGGAAATATGTTCTCCTAGACCTCTCAAGCAGGTGACACCTGCTTCTTTCGGGGAGAATTCTGCATGACCATAAATAAAAATTTGGGTAGGCCAAACTAGAACGGGGCATAAAAATACTTATCAAGCTTCTTTAGAGTCTCAAACCCAAGGAATAAGCATGTGGTTTTACTGCCTAAAAGCATTTTAAACTTAGCTGCATTCTGGTATTCTGACTATTTAATTAGCAAGACTAAGTTAGCCTAGTGGATGAGGTACTTCCTTATCACGTACTATGCCTAGGTTCCCTCTTGTGCAGCCTTATTGGTTGACCCAAATTTTGATGCTTTTGTTTTTAAGTGTAAAATAAAATTTTGCTCATATAATTTCCTGAAAATATATAACTGAACATGAATAATAATTATGAACTGGTTACTTTACCTTGAATGAGATTCATCATGGACCCAACTTCTCATATGCCTTTGTGAGTGTTGACTATGTGTACGTCCCTCTTGTTGAAGAGTGCCCTCAATCCATTCTAATTGTCACTATTGAGCCGACTATTAATTCAGACATCACGATTGGTAAGAGAGCGCATCATTCACCATTTGAATTTGTAGTCCAGATTAACTGAATGCAAAACATAAAAATAAAAGCTAGAAAAGCAAGAAACACAAGATAAATCATTATTTGGTCAATACTAAAAGTTTATGAAAACATGCTCAAACATCTTCTGCTGGAGTTTACACAATTCATATGAAAATATGCAGTCAATTTCTACAGCAATGCTGGAAAATGATCAGCAGAATCATGGATCCTTTACAATACCATAAAATTAACATGCAACCCCTATCAAATATATATATCAATTGTCACTACAGGCAACAAACAAATGATAAAATGCAATCAAACTTACGAAATACAAACTTTACTTGTAAAAAACATTTTAGGAGCTGAACTTTCATGCATAATATAATTCTAGATATCAAGAATCTGGCAATTGATCAATGTGTAATCTAATACACAAATCAATTGGTTCCGTCAAGCTAGCTATGTTGTGTATTATCAACAATTTCCACAAAGAACACTCTATGGTCCTTCACAGGTGGCCCTTTTTGCTTAAACAGTTGTTTGGCATAACCTATAAAATATCATCATTCATATTTCATTAGAGTTAGCCGGTTAGCCTAAAATTGTTATCCATCATGCAAAATGACCTCACCAAGAATTTATAGTGGAATATTAAAAAAAAAAAAAAAAAAAAAAAACTTATCTAACATACGACACCTAAAGCAAAGAAACCACATTTTCAAAGAAATAAAGCAATTAATTAAATATATAACAAAGAAAAAGGGCCCATAAAATAATAGAATGAAAGGTATATTCATTTTAAAGGCCTAAACAAGCCAACACAAAGAAAGTGGATTATCAAGCTCCAAGCTGACAAATGCTTCATACAAATCCAACTACCCTACTCGAGATTTGTCAATGTCAGCTTAGAGGAGCTCCAGCTCTTTCACATTAAGCTTCTGCTAGTGATATCTGACATTCACCTTGACCTTGTTGCAAATGTTTACTTGCTAAACAACTAAGCTAAAAGCTTAAGGCAGATATGGGCTTGTTTGGATTGGTTAATGAAAGGACGGAGCCAACTTCTTCATGAGAGCTTATTCATTCACCAATGCTATTAATTTTGGGGGAGGTTCAGATGCTCATCAAGTGAAATAACTGATTCATGAAAATCGCATCACGCATGAATCTGACGACATGTTAAATTTGTTGGGTATACCTGCAAATCATTTTTCTTTATATACTCCCACATTCTCTTCACAACATCGGCCCGGGATAATTCACTTTCACCTGTACCAAAGAAGTTCACTAGAGCATCCGACAGCGGGAGTGGAGCAAGAAAACCAGAACCCTTTTTTCCCTTCTGCTGTTTTACTTTCCGATCTGGCTCATTTGGACCTGAATGGTAAAAAACATACAAACAGAAGTAACTAACAAATGGCATAAAACCTGTGGAGTTTATTCTCTAATTTATTCATGCATGCTATGCAATTATCAGACTGTCATGAGGTCAGTGTTAAAAGGCAGGTCAAGCTGTAGAGAAATTACAATCAACAATGTTATCAGCTTTATACAATCCACCCAGATAAAACCTTTAAAACTTAAATTTCTGTTTTCACCTTCTCTACCTCGTTTGCTCTGCTTTTCCTTTTGTCTTGATTTGACAGGAACTGCAACATCATGTAGGAACCTTTTCATTAAGTATCACTTGAAAAATATTTGATAAATGAAATGCAATATGTAGATGAGCATCACTTTCAAATATGTCAGAATATCTTGTTGGAAACATAAACATTCATGCTTTAGAAATGAACTTGACGTGATCCACCAGGGATCCCATGGATACTACTTAAATATTTATAAGTTGCCCAAATAAAAGGGTTATCCATGTTGTGCATGCTCTGTTAAGAGATTCTCTTAATTTTTAGTCATAAAAATAATTTTCTTCCTTTTTTGACAGAATTCTGAGATTCTCTTAATTACTTTGGTTGACAGCCTAAATGTAGGGAAATTGGAACATCTTATCAGTTATACATAATACTTTGAACAAAATTGAGTAGACTATTGATTCCAAAATGCCCTCAGCATACTCATCATGATGTGCATAACTACTACTATATCCCTTTATTTACATATCATTTACTAAATCCTCAAGAACATGGAAAGATAATGAGAAAACCAGGTCTCAACATCTTAGCATACCTGTGACTTGAAAGAGCAAAGATAGTCCTGAATCGTTTTTAGGTTGCTTATTAGCTTATCTTTGTCCTGAAAGGAAAAACAAAAACAGAAATATGTTAGAAAAGCAATTTTGATTTTGTTGCCAGTCCATGGGCATTATTTCAAGTCACTCATTCTAAAGGTAAATGAAACAACATGAGTCAATTAGTGCAAATTAAATCTTTTTGTTACTTAAGGTCCAGCTTAAATTAATGATCATGAGCCAAAAGAACCGACATAACAAATACGAGATGTTATGGGTTTAGTCCATCAGCATGCCCCACCTAACAAGAATTAGGGGAGCCTAGAATTTGCACTTAAATACAGATATGTGTTCAATGTATTGAGTCCACTACAATATACAAATAAAACCATGCTGTCTGTGCACTGTGTATACTTCTGAAATTTGGTTAATGGCCATGTCCGACACACTGAAACACTATAAAATTACGACAGTGTTCTCAATGTCCATGAAAATGGGAGTTCAATCAACCAATGTTGTCCAGTTAGAAGCAGCATCCCAATTCGAGCAACAAATTCAAGTGAATTGTGAGTAAAATTGAAATCAAAGGGCGCAGAGCAAAGTATGAATCAAAGTTATGACATACACAAATCAAGCACAATATCAGTTCAACTTGAGAGAGAGAGAGACAGACACAATGGAGCTCACCGATCTGAATCTCTGAGATGAAATTCGATTTCGATTTCGATTTCGAGAGAGAACTTTGAAATGGCTCTGATGAATCACCGAGCTGAATCTCTGAATCACAGAGCTGAACTGACAGAGATAACTAGGGTTTAGATAGCACACACAGAGAGAGAGAGAGAGAGAGTAGCTCACCGATCTGAATCAATTCACCGATCTGAGAGACTGAGATTCGAGCGAGAGAGTCGAGTGAGAGAGACATGTTTTGAGAGATAGAGTTCAGATTTGGGAAATAAGGGGAAAAAATTGAGGACGGGTCATGTTTTTTTTAATGGTTTGGGGTTTTTTTTATTTTGAGAGAGAGAGAGTTCACGGTTGGGTCAATTAAAAAGAGGTTTTTTGCGACTGTAAAATTAACGGTCGCAAAAAAATAGACGCAGAAAGTCATATTTCTAGTAGTGGGTGCATTAAGTATTAGATCCAAGCTTTGATTTTTTTTATTTATAAAGACTCATAACACTTCTGAGTTGGTAAGGAAAAACATGTGATGGTAGGGATAATTTTTACCCTCTATTTTGACCCTCTATTTTGACCTAAAAGAATTTAAAAATGCATACAAATCTATTTTTAACAAAATTAATATAGGTAGATTTGTCTTTTTGATATCTTTCAAATAATAAGATCAATATTGAATATGAAATTTTAAAATAAATAAATAATAGATTGATTTTTCGATTAATTAAAATAATGAAATTTTAGAATAAATAAATAATAGATTGATTTTTCGATTAATTAAAATAACAAAACAACAATTTTTTTTTTTTTTGAGAAAGTAAGCACTCGAAACCACTTTCGGTAATTTTGAATGGATAGATCTCACAACAAAAAAATAAATAAATAATTCGAATAAAAACAATTGTCTAAAACGAAATAAATAATTGGACAATTGTTGTGTTCCCATTTTAATACTCTTTATGTTATTAGGGCTGATTTTAATTTTATCATTTTAATGTGATTGTTAAAATACATCATCGAATAGCCATAATTATATAACCAAACATTTCAGGTTGAAGTACAATAGTTATGGACAATATCACTATTTTCGGTCAAGTAAGTGTTCTTTTTTTTTCTCCCTCCATAGAAATTTAAATACCTCTCTTATAATGTAAGGCCTATTTATTTATTTATTTTAAACTTATCATATTTAATTTTCTTCTAATAAATGCTTTTTCCCTCATACTTTATAGGTGGATGAAGACTTGTGCCGAACGGTAATATCAAGGAAAAAATGATTTTTTTTTTCTTATTTATGTGTACAAAATTTTATTTATCACTCTAAAATTTTTGTATATATAGATTCAATTTCTTCAAGAAAGAAATGTTAATGTTGTTGTCCGCGATGAGCGTAACCTTAATACTATTCGCATTTGTGAGGTAAGCCTACATATAACTTATATTCGCATGCATTTTCTTATCATCTTAAAAATATATTTCAATTACATATTCTACTTATTTTTTTATGGGGAAAGGAAAAGGAAAAACACAAAGCAATATCAAAGGAGACAGAAAGGCTATCTCTTCCGGCAAAGGAAAGGAACATGCAAATCCCGTAGTATGGTTTCTCAACATTTTTTAAAAGTTTGTTTTTCGAATATTTATTATTATTTTTTATATAGATTTTTGTTAGAATTGCATAGTGTCATATACTCTTTTTTATGTATATTTTTATGTGTTATTGTTTTTAAAATATTTATTCAATTGTTTTGACTGATTGTAAAATATTTTTCTAAACTATGTTAAAGTAAGCATTTGTACAACATGTTAATGCATTTGTCTGAATATTAATTTGAACACATGTTGCAGTTACAACATATCGTAATAAACATATAAGATAATAAACATATAAGAGAAGAAAACGAAAAACGAAAAATGAAATGAAGTTTTTAATTATAAAATATAGATTTTTTTTAATTTTAATTTTACTTATAATATAACGGAAAGAACACGAAGAGGGAAGCAGAAAGTAGAAAACATTACACACTAATATTCACGTTGTACGTACTCAATGATCTAATATTTATCTTTTCAACGTAGGACAAAAAAGATGAGTGTAATTAGCAACATGAGTGTGGTCTCTAAAAAAAATAAATAAAGCCACGCAGAATTATAGAAGGTGTATGGAAGGTTGGTTAATTTAGTAAGTTATTTTAATTTTTTGGTTACTTTAATAGGTTAAAATAATTATGTTTAGCAAGATTGTTCAATTTTTTAATAATTAGATATGATGTATATCAGAAAAAAATGTAAAATGATTAAATACATTTTTAACTTATTTTTTCTTTTAATATTACATATGACTCAAAAAATTTATCAATATTAATTAAAGGATGTGATACCAATGTTAATATTAATAATATTCTCAATTAATATTAATAATATTAATTAAAGGATGTGATACCAAAAATGTATCGTCTTGAGAATATTATTAATATTGCTGTAGATAGTGGTGAAAGTCATATGACTCATGGAATTATTAATATTAGTTAAACTTTTGAGAACAAATACATGATAAAAGAGAAGCAAGAGATGGGACAATCTTCATATTTTATGCATCTAATTATATAATATTCTCATTTTAGGCACACAATGATAATGTATTATCAAAAGCTGCATTGGCTCAACGTGCACGGCGAGAACGTGAAAAAAATCAAAACTCATGTTCTGCATACCAATTAGGACAACGCATGCGACGAGAACGAGAGAGATCAAATGAATGTATTAACCCAAGACAACCATCTGTAACAACCAATTGGTAAACAACTCAGTTTAATTCTTTAAATATATACTCTTACTATTACCACTTTATTATACAGATTTTAATTTATTCACAATCCATTTTTGTAGCCTTGCTCCTACAACCCCGTCTAGAAATGTTGGTGTGGTCATCCGTGATGAGCATGACCTTAATGTTATTCGTGTTCGTGCGGTAAGTACAAAATCAAGTAAAACATTGTATGTATTTTTATTTATATAAGATTTTTTAAAATCTTTTCAATATTTTATTTATATTTGTTAGGCAAAAGAAAAAGAAAAGGTCAACCCAAAGTCTAAGGGAAAAGAAAATGTGACTCCTTCTGGCAAGAGAATGACAAATGCATGTCAAGTGATATATATTCCTTTTAAAAAATATGAAGCAAAACTATATGAATTTGTTGCTTTATGTTTCTGCTCGTAGAATGATTGTAATATATTTTCCTATAATTTGCTATTATTTATATGTATTTTTCAAATTTATTTATTTTTATTTAGCATAGATACATGTGCATTTATAATGTAACATGTGAAAAGAATAAGAAAAAAAAAAATCGAAGAAATAAAGACAAACTATGTAATGAAAGAATAAACTAAATAAGATAGATTTTTTATTTCTTCTTTATTTTTTTATATAAAAAATAAAATGTATAAAGAAAGAAATAAATACAGATAACACTATTAAATGTATAAAACAAATAAAATATAAAACAAAATTAAGACAAACAAAATAAATAAGAAGATATTTCATGTTAAGTACAAAATATTCACATATTTTGCACCAATGACAAAATATTTTCATTTTAGGCACAAAATGATAATGTAATATCAAAAGTTGCATCGGCCCAACGTGCACGACGAGAGCGTGAAAAAAAATAAAAAATCATACTTTCAATGCTCGCAACGAGAACAAGAGGGATCAGAAAAATGTATTCAACCAATACACCCTTCTTTAGCACCAAATCGTCGCAATCGTGCTTGCCTGGAATGGGAAACAATAACTGAAGATTCTCATTCGGCACAAAAATGAACAATGGTTGCCCATCATTCTACATGTTCGTTTTCTATGCCCAGCACATCTTTACCACCACAAAGGAATCGGTAAACTACTATGTCTAATCTTGAAATACATATTCTTACCATTTTGTTTTGTAGAATTTTATTTATACACAAATATTCGTAAGTCTACTTCCATACATCAATTTCTTCAAGAAGATCTATGTACTGATGATGAATTAGAAAATATGTCTATGAGTACATCAATTGATGCCCGAGCACACAACAATTCTTGCCGCCATTATCTTGGCAAGATGGACGTATTATGTCCTTATTGTTCAGCCTTACATTGGATGGATGAAAAATTGACCGAATCATCTATAAAGCGTCCCTTATTCGGAACTTGCTGTTTGGAAAGGAAGATTAGGCTACCTTTACTTATTACACCTCCTCTATCACTTCAAGCGTTGTATGATGGGAATAATAATCAATCAAAATCCTTTCAAAGTTATACTCGATTGTACAATGCAGCCAATGCTTTTACGAGTCTTGGTGCTACATTGGATCCTAGAGTACTCAGTGGAAGGGGTCCTACATCATTCACAATTCATGGGGAATTACGACATCGAACAGGATCACTACAACCACAACCAGGGCAGGATGCGAGTTATGTTCAACTGTATATCTATGACCCTGATTCAGCATTAGAAATTCGTAATCGTAGAAATTCTAACTTGAGAAGGGATGTGCTCAAAACTATTCAAGATAGTTTGTTGCAAGTCAATGCATTTGTAGCTACATTTCGCCAGGCTCATGCCATTTTACATCAATTAGATGCGGCAGGACACAATCTACCTGCTCATCTTCATTGCAATTCAACAACTGATCGACGTCGGTATAACTTACTAACTGTAGATGAGATTGAGATTGTAATACCAGGTGATGGAACAGAGGTAAGTGGAATCAGAGATATTATCTTACATTTGCAAGGAAATAATGAGTTGATGCAAATTAATGAATGTCACCTAGCATACTTGCCATTACATTATGTTCTATTATTTCCTTATGGTGAGCTTGGATGGGAACCTGAGTTGAAATTGTGGAATATTCAATATGATCGACCTTCAACTGATCGACTTACTCAAATGGATTTTTATAGTTATCGTTTGTTTCAACGACCCACAGAGTATTCAACTATTTTGAGAGGTGGGAAACTATTTCAAGAGTTTTTGGTAGATGCTTGGGCCACAATTGTGGCAAAATCGATTGACATACTACAAGCTTAATCAAGGGAAACTTCGGGTTGAGCTTTACCAAGAGTTGTCAGATATTGATCCAGATTATGTGCGACCTGATCAAATTGGTCAAAGGTTTGTTTTGCCATCTTCATTTACTGGTAGTCCTAGACATATGTTTGAAATCTTTCAAGATTCAATGGCTATCACGCGATACAACCAACACCCAGATATTTTTCTTACCATGACTGCAAACCGTAATTGGCCAGAAATTACTTCAGCATTATTATCACATCAAAAACCTATTGATCGTCCTGATTTAATTGCCCGTGTTTTTGAGTTGAAGAGAAAATGTTTGATAAAGGAGATAGAAGCAAATAAAGTGTTTGGAAATAAAGTTGCACATGTTTTTATAATTGAATTTCAAAAACGAGGTCTCCCCCATATGCATGCACTTTTATTTCTTGAGAGTCCAGACAACATTCGGACATGTGCTCAAGTAGACAAATTGGTCTGTGCAGAATTTCCAGACCCAAAAGAAGATCCTATGCTTTTTGAAACTGTCAAATGTTGTATGGTACATGGACCATGTGGTGCTCGAAATCCTCATGCACCATGTATAGAAAATGATAGATGCAGTAAGAGATACCCTCGAGCTTGTACAGAAACAACAACTATGGATCAAGATGGATACCCCATCTATCGTCGTCGCAATAATGGCCAAGTACATATTGTGAGGGGGCAAGAAGTTGATAACAGGGATGTCGTACCATACAATGCATATCTTTCTAAACTTTTCAACTGTCATATAAATGTAAAAGTATGCGCCGGAATGAGATGTGTCAAGTATATACATAAGTACATTTACAAAGGTTATGATCGTACAACGATAGTATTGGGATTGATAAATGAGATTCAACAATATCTCGATGCAAGGTATATTGGACCTCTAAAAGCTACTTGGCAAATATTTGCTCATCCTTTGCATGCAGAGATACCAACAGTTGTACGATTGGCACTTCATTTACCTGGAATGCATCGCGTTGTTTTTAATCCAGAAGAGTCATTAGAAACGATTCAATCTAGAGCTGGTCAACAAATGTCAACTCTTACTGACTTCTTTGCATATTGTGCTGCCAGTGAAGATGAATGTCCATTCACTTATCAAGAATTTCCACAGCATTTTGTATGGCTCAAGTCAGAAAAGAGATGGAAATCAAGAGAAAGAGGATATGCAATTGGTAGAATGTACTTTGCCAGTCCTAATTGTAGTGAAAGATTTTATCTGCGTTTGTTACTAACTGTTGTCAAAGGACCAACATCATTTCGGTCTTTACGCACGGTCGATAATGTTGTGCATAATACATTTAAATTAGCATGTGTTGCAAGGGGGCTTTTAGAAGATGATGAAGAATGGATACAATGCTTGAAAGAGGCTGCAGTTATGAAAATTGGATACCAATTGAGGAGATTGTTTAGTGTTATTCTCACCCAGTGCTCTCCACTAAATCCATGTGCATTATGGAATCAATTCTCAACGCATATATGTGATGATCTTGCACATAAGATTCGTACATTGTTTGCCATTTCTAACCCAACTGAGGCTCAAATTGAAGATTATGGTCTCCATCTTTTGAATCAAATGCTTCATGAATCAGGCAAATGTTTAATTGACTTCCCACCCATGCCACAACCTACTGCAAATTGGAGTGCAGTAGTTGGTAATCAATTGATATTCGAACATCAACAACTGCAGACTGAGGAACATCAGGCAGATCTAGAAATTACTATTGATTGTCTCAACAATGGACAATGGAATGCTTATAACACAATCACTTCTTCAATTTTTCAAAATAAAGGAACTGTTTTCTTTCTTAATGGGGGTGCTGGAACAGGGAATCTGTACAATACGATTGCATTAAAATGTCGTAGCCTTGGGCATATCGTTGTTACTGTGGCTTCATCTGGAATTGCATCATTGTTATTGGTAGGAGGTCGCACTGCACATTCAACATTTTTCATTCCGTTAGATGTCTTGGAAAATTCACTTTGTGGGTTTACCAAACAATCATTACAAGCTGAGTTGTTTAGAGAAACAAAACTCATAATTTGGGATGAAGTTCCTATGCAACATAGACATTGTGTTGAGGCGGTTGATCGTACATTGAGGGATATTCGTGATAGTGAAAAGCCATTTGGGGGTATTACTGTTGTTCTTGGTGGAGACTTTCGACAAATCTTACCAATTATACCCAAAGGAATTCGTGAGCAAATTGTGAATGCATCATTAAGACACTCTGTTCTATGGAAGCATATACATATCTTAACTTTGGATTTGAATATGCGCTTGAGTCATGGAGACCATGAAAATGCTATTTTTGCAAATTTCTTGATGGAGGTAACACTACTTTAACCTTTTTCTTTATTATATAGATTATTTTAAATTAATAAATTGTTTTTACACTCATATTTTTTTTAATTGATTTCACTTTTTTTAGATTGGGACTAATCCTCAAGAAATCATCAACTTTCCATCAACAATACACAAATGTCAAGATTTGAATGAATTGCTCTCTACAGTTTACCCACAGTTGAATATGATAAAGACGTCGACTCCAACATTTTTAACTAAACGCACCATTCTATCTGCGCGTAACAATGATGTCAGTGACATTAATACTACTGCATTGAATATCTTTCCAGGGAGATTATATACTTATTTTGCAGCAGATAAAATGTCTGAAGATAATGAAATTGATCCTACCATTACAAATAGATATCCTAATGAATATTTAAATTCATTGGATCCTCCCGGGCTACCAACTTTTAAGTTAGAGTTGAAAGTGGATTGTCCTATAATATTGTTAAGAAATATTGCACCGAAAGATGTACTATGTAATGGTACAAGATTAATGGTTACTAGGTGCGACACTCGCATAATTGAAGCTCAAATTTTAACTGGAGAAAAGTTTGGCAATTTGGCATTCATACCAAGGATATCTTTGACACCATCTTCTTCAGAAATGCCTTTCCAAATGACAAGACGTCAATTTCCAGTCCGTTTAGCATATGCCTTGACCATTAATAAATCTCAAGGACAATCTGTGAAATTTATTGGGGTCGATTTGCGCATGCCAGTGTTTAGCCATGGCCAATTATATGTGGCATTGTCCAGATGTACATCCTTTGATCGTATAAGTATTCTCCTCCCTAAAGATAGTTTGGATTCTACTACAAATATTGTTTATCCTGAAGTGTTGTTGTAGTGTTCCATATTCATTAAATCATGTTTTATCAAAAGATAACCATGTATATTTATTTCTATTGATTATATATATAGATTTTTTTAATAAAATTTCAATCTAATAATAATTTGAAATATGGATTTTTTAAGGATTGGATCGAAAAATTTATGGAGCTTAAAAGGACAAATACAACTAGCTTGCTTCGATGGGCATGTAATAAGGTAATTTCAATCTCAAAGTATTTTGATATGTATATTTCCAACAAATATACCAATCTATATATATATATATATATTTTTTTTTCCACAAATTACTAGATTGTTGTGCATGTTCCTCATTGGGGATGCATACAAGTTGATACAAAGACTTTTTCGAAAATAATGAGGAGGAAGTTTGGGCGAATACATGTTTAAAGACACATTATTGACACATCTTCTGCGAAGCATTCATATTTTGGAAATCTTCGACCCACTTTTTTTTTATAGAGTTTTAACTCACTCTTTTGGCGTATGACAATATAATGTTTGTTTTCCTTATGTAGTTAGAATTTGATTAGCAGCAGTAACACTAACTGATGTGCATTTTAATTTTAATTTCTTTTAAATTGTAGAGTATTGGCTGGTGTGCATTATTTGATATTTAATTTTTTTTTATATTTCATTTGTTTGAAATTGTAAAGTATAGTCTATTAAATAGATTTTTATAACTGCATTTTAATCTTAAATTTAAATAGTGTTGCGATTACAATTATATTATAATTCTAACATTATTTACACCGTGCCTTCAGGCACGGGCATATGCTAATACTCTACAATTCCAAACAAATCAAATACAAAAAAAATTAAATATCAAATAATGCACACCTTTCAATAATTTTTCTGTTGGTAAACCATAACAATAATAATTTTTCTCTAAATTTTATCTATCATTTTTTTTTTAGTCTGTTGCAATTTGTTTAAACAACTAAAAAAAAAAAAATTTTAAAAAGGAGAAATTTGCTCCAATCTGAAACTTGAACGCATATATGAGCTCAAATCTTTTTTTTTTCTTTTATAAAAATTTAAAAAAAATTAAAAGGCCTCAGATCTATCTTACTCTCTCTCTCTCTTATCTGTTGAAAATATCTAAACAGCAAATAAAAAAATGATAAAAGAGAAGACCTCCTGTGAAGCAATTCATCAAGCATTTAGTAGACAAAGGAGAATAAGGTATATTTGTTGATCCAACTTACCAATTACCAATATTGCTTAACTAAACAACTTAAAATTTATTATTTTAAGTAATGTATTAATTATTTGATTTTTTTTTTAAAGATAAGGATAAATGGATTTATTTTTTTCCCACAATTTATATTACTTATTTATTCATATGTATAAAAAATTATTATTTCATATTTTCTCAATCATATATTATTTTCAATTTTTAATTTTTATTTTCGAGTCATTAAACTTTTAATTGATGCATATTTAAAGAATACAGGTTAATATATCTTACAGAATTACAAAAATTAAAAAATAAATAAATATAGAAGTAAAAAAATCAAAATAAAAAATCTAATGACCTTCCAATAAATTACAATTTTTTGATAGAGAATGAAAGATTAAGAAATCATTTGACAATAATAAACAATTCAAACAATCTCTCATTTATTACATCAAAAATTAAAATTAATCTTTATTTGAATGGAGAAATTATTATACTAATATAATTGATGATTTGACTAATATTTTTCTGATACAGTAGAAGAGGCATGATCCACCATAAAGCTACATGACTTTGATAAGTCAAGATCAATGTTTTCAACTCCCTGCGATTCAGAATCGATCCAGCGATCAATGTGAAGAGCAGAATCCTTGATCAAGGGAAATTGGACAGCAAAAGAGCCCACTTTTGTGCCTTTGCATTGTTGGTGCATAAAGTGATTGACCCGCTTTAATTCCGTCTTGATGTATACATACACAGGAGAAAACAAAATTTACCTGCCAATTACCGAAGTGTGTGTCTTTAACTTGGCATCTACCCAAGTAATAATTTTCATTTGGTGACTCTTTGTCCTCACTCAAAGAAGCATTGGTTAGAACATAGAAAAAACCACAGTGATGTTCCAAAAGGTACTGTACACCAGGGACACGCTTACATAAGCTTCGTAATCTACCTTGCATATTGATTGCATCTATGGCATAAACCTGTATGAAACCACCAAGATATAAATATGAAAGGAGATAAAATATTTACACGCACATTAAGAAACAAAAATAATACAGATAAGTTCCTTCCTCAGATGAAGTTCTCGAGTTAGAATTCACAGTTATGAACTTGCTGTCCTTTGTGCTTGTGATGTCCACACAAAAGCTGGAATCATTTTTTGTAAATATTGGAACATCAACGACAGAATCTGATCCCAGATTTTTGCATAGAAGAGAAATAGAACCCACCTGAACTCTCCAATACCCAGATATAAAAAAATGATGTAGATTTAAATAGACAGAGAGAGGACATGGAAGGAGGAAGAAGAGGAATCATGTGAGATAAGAAAATAATGAGAAGAGAGAGAGAGAGAGAGAGAGCAATTAGAATCTCACCTGAAAATTAACCCTAATGCTTCACACAAACTCTGTTTTCTCCTGGTTTCTATTATGTAAACAATATGCAGTCAGAGTGAGAAAGAAAGCAGAAAATGAAGCCTCACCAGCCGTAGAGGGTGACCTTTAAGAAGAAAGCATCCAATTGTTTTCACATAAAAAAAACACACATCAATCTCAACAACAAAATCCCAAACTTTACCAACAGCGACAGCAAAAAATATCAAGAATAACCACAATTCACATCAAAACACACCAATTCCGTTCAAATAAGAAGTAACCAAGCATCAAAATCCAAAATGCATACCACAGGAAGAGCATCAATGAAATTGCTGTAAATTTTAATCCGCCGGAGTACAGATCGCCGCTAGATTTATAGTCTACATCACAAAAACACAACATTCAGCATGAATTGCGAGCACAGGATTGAAAAGCACATAATTTAAGATATTTTTGGGCATAAATACGATTACAAACAGAAACAACAATGTGAGAAACTTCAAGAGCGTTAACTATTAGAGAAATTCTAGGCATTTAAGCTTCTAGGCACACAGATCCAAAACGATATAAATTCACAAAAAACAAAAAAACGAAGCGATAGAGAGAGAGAGAGAGAGAGAGAGAGAGAAAGAGAGAGAGAGAGAGTACCAGATCTTCCATCTTGATGAGGCCTTCGAGCCTGGAATCGTTCTTGATGTTGATGCAGCGGAACTGGATACGGTCGGACCAGGGAAGGGAGGCCGGTTTGAGAAGGTGCTTGATCTTGTCGTTATAGACGTCCACCGCCAACACCTTGTGCGGCGTCTCCGCCATGAGTTAACCCTAATGCTTCACAAAATTTATAATTTCGGGAAGAACAGGGAGGGAGAGAGAGATAAAGAGGAAATGGGATGGGTGAGACCAAAGAAGGGAGGAGATAAAGATAGAATTGAATAAGAGAGTGATCTTAAAAGATAGAAGGGAGTTGAGACGTGGGTGTGCAGGAAGTTTAGGATTTGGGCGGGAAGTAAATTGATATATATTTAAGGAGTAATCTCAGCCATCTATGAGAATATACAAATGAATCATGACCCTTCAAATGTCCTAGTAGGACAAATGTCTCTACGATAAATTCAAAATCCGTCCTGCTTTATTATATAGATTGTACATGTTTTAGTTCAAGATGGTTTAAATTTTCAAATAAAATATAAAGGTTTTAATTAATTAATATTGTTGTAAATTGGTTAGTCTTTTCACTTAAATAATTAGGCTGAATTATTTTTGGTTTGACTGATTCACTGGTTTAATCACGAATTGAACAATTTAAAGGTTTTAAACCCGTAGTGAACAATTTGTACTGTTAGGCCCGAGTTATCTATATATTTTAGGAGATTGACAATTGTTATAAAATTATTAATTTTGATCTATAACTTGAGTAGAATGACTAAATTGAAACTAAACTTAAAGTGTATAAATCAAATTGTTCAATTTAAAATAATAGAGACCAAAATAAAATTTGAATCAAATTATAAAAGTTAATATATAATTTTTTCTATTAATATTATGGGACTCATGTCTCTAAATTCAGTCGTAAAAAAATCACATACAAAAATATGTTCATTGTATAGGTTTTTTCAATCTATATTGAGTAATGAAATATAAATAAAAATTATATAAAAGTTTATGTAAAGTGAATGTGACAAGTTTTTATTCATTCGTTTCAAATCAAATGTTTCATTATTCTAGTTAAATGTATAAAATTTCATTTAGCATATTATTTTCTATATTAATTATATTGGTGTACATATAGTATGAAAAATGTGCTATGTTATTATTTTTTTTTGTCATTGTTTTATATCACTTCTTATATGAATATTCATGACTGATTTCTTATTTGGAAATTGACATCAAACAAATAATATTTTATAATGTCGCAGGATCATATAAAATGATAAAAAAATCAAGTTATTTGTAGACGTCCTCATGTAATATCTGTTCTATTAAATACTGTAGTTCATGCTTTGCTTTAGATATGATTTGGCAATTGCTTTTTTTATTATTTTTTAAAATTTTTTATTGTATTTATAGTATAGTAATTGCCAAAAAAAAAAAATTATATACATTTTTTTAGCTTTATGAGTTTTTTTTTTTCTTCTTCTTTCTTGTTTCTTTCTTTTTCACATAGCAAAAATAAATATAAAATTATGTAATCAAAGAACATTCAGTGTGTTTGGTTTCAATTTTTTGAATTTAATTTTTTAGAAATTGAGTTTTTTATTTTTCGTATTTTTTTGTTTTTAGTGAATATTTTTAAATTTTTAAGCAATTTTTTTAGTGTTTAAGATGCATCTTATTTAGATGTATCTAAAAAGTAAAATATTTATTAAAAAAATATTTTAAAAAATCAATAAATAAAACAGAATACAAAAAATGTATTGAATTCTCGTATTTTTTTAAATATATTTTCAATATTTAGTGAATTTTCTAAACATTTTTTTCACAAATATTATACTTTTTAATTATATTTATGTTAGGTGTATCCAAAAAAAAAAATTTAAAAATTGCTTATAAAAATTCTGTAAAAACAAAAAAAAAAAAACACAAAAAAAAAAAATAATAATAATTTTCTAAAAATTGAATCCTGAAAATCCAAACCAAAAACATTTGAACTACTAGGATATTGACAAAAGCAGGATGCCTTGGTTGGAGGAAATCCAAGCCAAGAATTAGCATCCTATTCCAATCTTTCTTGAATTGTGCTAGGTGTGGAATGTGCTATTGTTTCTCTTCTCTCTAATATGTCGCCCGGAAAATGTCTCGTAGCTCAAATTTTGTGGCTCAAAAGTGGCTCAAATGGCCAAAACGACGTCGTTTTGGCCATTTTTATGTTGTTCTGTACTCAAAACGACGTCGTTTTGGCCATTTGAGCCACAAAATTTGAGCTACGTAGCATTGTCGCGCGCCGCCCTCCTCCGCCTCTGACGCTTAACTCCCTAACACTAGGTCCTCCGCCTCTGACGCTTAACCCCCTAACACTAGGTGTAAATTGGGCCCATACAGCCTCTTGCCAAAATTTGGATAGAACCGAGTTGGCCACGGATTATAAAATTAAGTCCAGATTTAGGGAATAATTGGGCCTTAGGCTGGCTAGTTGGCTGGCAAGTTGGGCCAATGGGCTTGGGTTTGGGCCAAGCCTGGGCGGGTCAGGATATTTTTTTATTTTTTAATTTTTTTATCAAAGTTTTATTCTTTTCTATTAAAAATGACACTGGGCCATGGGTTGGCTGGGCCTCGGGTTAAGCTTTGAGTAGGCCGATGGGCTAGGCTAGGCAAGTTAGGCCCATGGACTCAACCGGGCTTCAAAATAACGGCCTAAGCCCAGAATCCCAGACTGAGCTCGGGCACAGGCTTAATCGAGCCTAACTGGGTCGAGTTCACCTCGGTCCGTGGATTATTTTTACACTCCTATCTGCCGCCATTACCAAACCCATGCTCGTAACCCACCCCTTAATCCCCCACTCCCGTAGCAACCCTCCATTCTCTTCGCCTACTACACATGATTGTTAACATCCAATGGAATCGAAAACTTTGAAACTCACAAAAAAATTAAATATCAATTACGTTACTTGTACAAAAGTTAATTATAGAATCGAATACAACCCTCTAATTCTATAATCAATTTTATGTTACTAATTTTTTTTATAAAATAAACCCTTGTAAAAGTACAACCATGGAGTCTCTAACAAATTGTAAGAAATAGTTTTGAAAAAAACAGATTTTTCCTCAACTTTGGCCTTTTTTTTAGGTGGGACCCATGTGTTAAAGTTGGCGGGTCTAACTAGTAACACGTTCTATACCGCATTGTGATTCACATAGTATTTGGTTGTTCAAAACCATTATCGGGTGAATGAAAAATTAAAGTCAAAGTAAGCTCCATAGAAATGGTATTCTTGGTGAAATTTCCATAAAGATTGAATTAAAACTTGTCCCACATTGGTTTGGTGGGCAAACTTTTGTGGGTTTATAAGGCTTGGGTTTGCAACTTAGGAAGGGTCCCAAGGGGTACCTAAGTTTTGTAGAAGGGTGAAATTATGGGCAAAATGGGCTAGATCCATTGGACCCAAAATAAACACACGCGCAAGCAGCGGCCCCGTCCGTCTGTCCCTTCGGGCTTGGGTGTGGGTGCATGGCGTGAGGTTGGGTTGAGCTTGTCTAGCCCAATACTTTTGGGCCAAAAACATTTGAATTCAATTTTTTTTTTTTTTTTTGGTAAAATAAAATCTGTCCAATTTTAATTTCAAATTTTTGTTGGAAAAATTCAAATTTTGCTTGCACCTCTTCAAACCTTCTGTACAGATTCATCCCTGTTCAAACAGGTTCAAGTTCAAACCCATATATGTTTGAATTCAAATCAAATAGGTTCATACCTATTGAGTTCAAAATCGAATAGATTTTTTATCTATTCAACACTGTCCGAACAGGTACCATACCTGTTGGATTCACATTTGAACAGCCACATTTTCTCCTACAAATAGATAGACCCTCATTTGGATTTTGTATTCAGGAAATTCGTTCTTTCCTCTGTTATTACTCTTTGCATTTTGCTGCATCATTTTTTCCTGTGAGAATGAGTGTAAACAAAAAGTGTTCGTTGTGTAAATAGTTTGTAGTGCTGCTACTATTCACTGTTGATCATTTTATCCTATGAGATAGACATCTACAATCTGAAAGCGCCATGGAGAGGATGAATCTGTCTTAAGAACACAGTGTTAAATATTAGAATTGATCAAAAATTTGTTCGATAAATAAATAAGGTAAGTAATTAATTTAATTTCTGTTATATTTATTTTTATCAGATTCTAATTTTGTTTTTGTAACAAAATAAGAATCTGTTGTTTTATTTTATTGCATATACTGTTTTGATTTTTGTAATCAAACAGCTTCTCTCATTTCTTTAATTCTTTGAATACAGTGAAAATTGTTCAATAATCTTAAAATAGATCTTTTTTCTATGTCTTCATTGTATTAATTTTCTGTGCTTTTACAAAGTGATATTCTGGTTGAAAAATACAAATAGTAGTAATATACTGTTTATTTTCTTTGACAAATAGTAGTAATATACTGTTTTCCATTAACAATTTCGATATATTAATTTGTGTAGTAGTGTTACAGAAAATTATTGTGTAGTATTTTATTGTTTTGGTTTTAGTAACTAAAAAAATAAAATTATTTTGTTTTATAATTTATTTTCTAGTTTTAATAACTAGAAAATTAATTTATATTTTGGTTTTTCTGATTTTTGTAATAAGATATTATGGCTACTGTAACTAAATGTGGTATTCTAATTGTTACAATGACTCCGGTCCCTATCCAGAACCATGTTCAAGTTTCAATAAATTATGGAGAAAAATCGAAAAAAATTAATGGCACCGAGTTTAAGAGATGGCAGCAGAAAATGCTATTCTTTCTTACAACTCTGAATCTTGCCTGGTTTCTCCATGAAGAGGCTCTAGTGCTTAAAGAGGATGAAGGTGATCGGCAAATTGTTGCCGCTGTAGACGCTTGGAAACATTCTAATTTTCTATGCAAAAATTACAGCCTAAATGGCCTAGACAACATGCTATATAACGTTTATAGTCTTCTGAAAACAGCAAAAGAATTGTGAGATTCTTTGGAGAAAAAATACAAGACAGAGGATGCTGGCACAAAGAAATTTGTTCTCAGTAAATTTCTAGACTTTGTAATGGTAGACTCCCAAATGGTGATTTCTCAAGTTCAAAGTTTTCAATTAATTTTGTATGATATTCATGCTGAAGATATGTCTCTTAGCGAGTCTTTCCAAGTCACTGCGTTAGTGGAAAAATTACCACCGACTTGGAAAAATTTCAAAAATTATTTAAAACATAAACGTAAAGAGATGACCATGGATTGTAAGATTAAGAATTGAGGAAGATAACCGTAAAGCTGAAAAGATGAACGGTAAAAATCTCATTGAGTCCAAGGTTAATGTAGTTGAACAAGTTCCCAAACCACATAACAAAAAGAGAAAGTTTGCTAGAGATGGTACTAAACAAGGCAACAACAATGGCAATAAGAAATTCAAAGGAAAATGCTATAACTGTGGCAAGACCGGATATTGAGCCTCTAATTGCCGACACCCTAAGAAGGATCACGGAAGTACAAGCAAGAAGACTACCAATCAAGCCAGACATAATTAGATTACATCTGTGACGGAGTAAATGACATCAATCTGTCTACTGTGGTGTCTGAGGCTAATTTGGTTGGAAATCCCAAGGAATGGTGGGTTGACATTGGGGCAACTCGTCACATTTGTGTGGACAATAAGATTTTCACTACTTACAATGAAGCTGCAAATGGTGAACAACTTTTCATGAAAAATTCTTCTACTTCTATTGTGGTTGGTCAAGGAAATGTGATCTTGAAGATGACGTTGGGGAAGAAACTTACCCTCAACAACGTGCTGCATGTACCAGACATCTGGAAAAATTTAGTTTCTAGTTCTTTATTAAGTAAAAATGGTTTTAGGCTTGTATTTGAGTCTGATAAATTTGTATTAACAAAGAGTGGTATGTATGTGGGTAAAGGATACATGAGCGATGGTCTCTTTAAGTTAAATGTAATAACTATTGTACCAAATTTTGCTATAAATAAGAATAACACATCTTTTGCTTATATTCTTGAATCAAATTTATGGCATGGTAGATTAGGACATGTAAATTTTGATACTCTGCGTAGATTAATTGGTTTGGATTATATACCAAAGTTTGAAATTGATCATAATCACAAATGTGAAATTTGTGTAGAAGCAAAACTAACTAAGGTTCCATTTAAATCAATTAAAAGAAAAACCGAACCTCTAGAATTAATTCATACTGATGTGTGTGATTTTAAATTTGTTCAAACTAGATAAGGCAAAAAGTATTTCATAATATTTATCGATGATTGCACAAGATATTGTTATGTATACTTACATAGAAGTAAAGATGAAACCTTAGAAATGTTTAAACTTTACAAAACTGAAGTTGAAAATCAACTTGGTAAAACCATTAAAATGGTTAGAAGTGATAGGGGTGGTGAATATGATGCACCTTTAAATGAATTTTGTGCACATCATGGCATTATTTACCAAACTACAGCACCTTATTCTCCACAACAAAATGAAGTTGCTGAAAGGAAGAATAGAACCCTTAAAGAAATGATAAATGTCATGTTACTAAGTTCAGGCTTACCACAGAACTTATGGGGGGAAGCAATATTGTCTGCTAATTATGTTCTTAGCAGAATACCCCACAAGAAAACGAATAACACTCCTTATTAATTATGGAAAGGTCGACCACCTTCTTACAAATACTTAAAAGTGTGGGGGTGTTTGGCAAAGGTAGAAGTTCTTATTCCGAAAAAGACTAAAATAGGACCAAAAAAAGTGGATTGTGTGTTTATTGGTTATGCTCAGAATAGTAGTGTATATCGATTTCTGACTTATAAATCAGAAATACCCGATATAAATGTAAACCCTATTATAGAGTTAAGAAATGCTGTGTTTTTTTAACATGTTTTTCCTTACAAGAAAAGACAGGAATTAAGTTCACATAAAAGAATTTATGATTATACACAAAGTCAAGAGACTAATGACAATCAAATACAAGAGACTAATAATGGTTTCGACCAACAGAACTTAACTGAAGATGAACCAAGACGAGGTAAGAGAGCAAGAACATCAAAATCCTTTAGTCCAGATTTTTTTAAATACTTGTTAGAAAATGAACCTCAAAGCTTTAAAGAAGCAATGTCAGATCCTAAAGCACCTTTGTGGAAAGAGGCTGTTAATAATGAAATTGAATCCTTTATGCAAAATCATACTTAGGAATTGTGGATTTTCCACCTGGTTCTAAACCACTTGGATATAAATGGATATTCAAGAGAAAAATGAAAAAGCATATGGTTCAATAGACAAGTATAAAGCAAGACTGGTGGTAAAAGGTTACAGACAAAAGAAAGTTCTAGACTATTTTGACACATATTCCCCTGTGACAAAAATAACATCCATCTGCATGCTTATTGCTATAGCAGCATTATATAATTTAGAAATACATCAAATGTATGTTAAGACAGCTTTCTTAAACAGTGATCTAAATGAAGAGATCTATATGGAGCAATCCGAAGGGATTGTAGTGCCAGGGCAAGAAAATAAAGTTTGTCGGCTTGTAAAATCTCTTTATAGATTAAAACAAGCACCTAAGCAATGGCATGAGAAATTTGATCATGCTATGCTTACTAATAGGTTTAAGATAAACAAATGTGACAAGTGCGTCTATGTTAAAAACACTGACAAAGGTTATGTCATTATTTGTCTTTATGTGGATGACATGCTTATCATTGGAAGCAGTCAAAACATGATCAAATCAACCAAGCAGATGCTGAATAAAAGATTTGATATAAAAGATATGAGAGTCATAGATATAATATTAGGAATGAAAATTATTAAAACATATGATAGATATGATGGATATGCATTATCTCAATCTCATTATATTGAGAAAATTCTTGGTAAATATATCAAGGATGATATGAATGTAACAAGACCACCTGTAGATATCAGTTTTTATTTATCAAAAAATAAAGGTGATACAATGTCTCAGCTAAAATACTCTCAAATCATTGGAAGACTAATATACCTAATGAATTGCACTCGTCCTGATATAGCTTATGCTGCCAGTAAATTAAGTAGGTACACTAGTAAACTCGTAGAAAACCATTGGAAAGCGATCATTCGAGTTCTTAGATATCTAAGATTTACCTGTGATCATGGTTTGAACATTACTCGATATCTAGCAGTACTCCAAGGCTATTATGATGCAAATTGGATATTGGATACTAAATCCACTAGTGGATATGTCTTTACTTTGGGAGGCGTTGCTGTTTCTTGGAAATCCACAAAACAAACATACATCACACAATCCATAATGGAATCTGAGTTCATTACTTTAGATAAAGCAGGAGAAGAAGCAGAATGGGTTCATCACTTCTTAGAAGACATTCCAATGTGGCCAAAACCTATGCCAACTATTTGCATTCATTGTGATAGTCAATCTACAATAAGCAAAGCATAGAGTCATATGTACAATGGTAAGTCACGACATATTCGTCGTCGATATAATACCGTAAGGCAATTGATTTCAAATGGAATAATCTCAATAGATTATATAAAATCTAAAGAGAATATTGCGGATCCGTTAACAAAAGGTTTGATAAAAGAGCAAGTGTATAGTTCATCGAAGGGGATGAGATCAAAGCCTATTACATAAGAGTCATCATAGTGGTAACCCTACTTAAATGACTGGAGATCCCAAAAATTAAGTTCAAAGGGACAACTAAGTTATGTGTGGCTCGCCAGAAATCACCAAGGGATTAAAATTCCCTACCCATTCCTATGGTGAGAATAATATCTGTAACATGTGTTGTATGTAGGGATTTAAGGATACGCTTTACTTTTAATGATTACTTATATCTTGATTTAGGCATAAAAATCAAGACGAGTATAAGAGATACTCACAATAAGAATCATTTATATGAGTGTCGAATTGGGGCCGGTTCTATGAGAATGAAGAGGCTAAATTCTCCAAAAACACTCATGAACAATCAGGAGTGTTCAAGGCCAAAATGAACACAACTGTGAGAATCATGATGTGTTAGAAGATATTTTGTGTGAAATCTATTGTCTTAGTTTACACAAATGGCTGAACAATTCAAGGCATCGCTATAGACACCCCATTTTTTACCGACCTTAAGACTCAGACGTCACCAACTGAGCGCTCGGTGATGTTGCATATTGTGCTCATTCTGAAGTTGTGGAATCTCGGCTGCGAGCCTTGCCTCCGGACTTCCGGACTCTTTTGTGCTTTGCCTCAGTTTGTGAACCAGGCCCTGTTTTCTTTGTCTTCTCTTCCCGAAGGGAAGGAGAGGTTTCGTAGATCATCTCTCAGTGGCCGTAGGCTACATTTCGTGGTCGTAGGCCATTGTAGACACCCCATTTTTGACCGACCTTAAGACTTAGACGTCACTAACTGAGCGCTCGGTGATGTTGCATATTGTGCTCGTTTTGAAGTTGCGGAATCTCAGCCGCGAGCCTTGCCTCCGGACTTTAGGGCTCTTTTGTGCTTTGCCTCAGTTTGCGAACCGGGTCCTATTTTCTCCATTTTCTCTTCCCCGAAGGGAGGGAGAGGTCTCGTAGATCATCTCTCAGTGGCCGTAGGCTACGTTTTGTGGTCGTAGGCCATTTTTCCTGTTTGGAGCCCGGTTCTCGATTTTCAGAGCCGTCGGCCGTGTGCCTCGGTTTGGGACCGCTTAACCACCTCTGTTTGCTCCGGTTTTTGGCACACACCTTATTTCCTCCCTTTTGAGGGACACTGTGGCCCGAGAGACCAGCTTCGTGGTCGAACGCCACCTCCAGTGCTTAACAGTTTGTTTTCGGGGCGCTGAGCCGCGCGTTTTGGCCCCTGAACCTTCGTTTTACATCGGTTTGGGTTCATTTTTGGTGCAGACCTTATTTTCATTGTTAGGAAGGTTGTGGAAGGGTGGGAGGCCAGCAATTGTTCTGAAGACCAACTTTCTTCCCTCATCGCTCTTCATCGCCCGTTTTCTTCACTAGAAAGCTGACTTTTTCCATTCTCGGGCCACTTTTTTCTGACTTTTCACCACACCATTGTGTTGTACACACCTGGGAGGCCACCAATATGGATAGGCTAGCCATCAATTGTTCTTGACCCTTTTGAACCCCTCTAAAAAGTTGGTTTCTCTCTCTCATGGGTTACATTTTCTGGGTTTTGACCATACAGCTGTGTTGTACACACATGGGAGGCCACCTTTTTGGGGTGGTCGGCCACTAATCTTTGTTGACCCTTTTGACCCCGGCCGGCCGGCCAGGGTGGTGGCCGGCCACCTGAACCTCTTGATCCTGGCCGGCCCAATTTCTCTCTCCTGGTGCATGCTACAGTGCGGCTATTTTGCACTGCAGGACCCAGAGGGTTCTGCTCTTTTAGAAATTTGAATTTGTTTTTCCCTCCCTTTCTTTTACTCCTTCTCCTCTATAAAGCAAACACTTGAGCTTCATTTCTAAAGAGGAGAAACCAACTGAGGCACTATTACACATACCCTCCCTATATCTATACTTCAAACCCTCCAAACCCTAAGATTCTTGTACCATTTGCACTACAACCCATAGCACTACACCACCATCATCCATTTCAGCACCTTGGAGGCCATTTGAAAAGGTTGAAAGCTCATTTCCTTAGACCAAAGGCTGCTGGAGGTTGGCTTTACAAGGGTGAGTCCCTATTTCCTCATTTCTTGCCTTATTTTGCTTGGTATCTTAGCACCTTTTGCTTACATTTTTGGGCTTCGACCTCAATTGAAAATAGTCTCATTTTGAGTTCATCTTCATGTTTGATCAAGGATTGTTTTCTGTTTGAGGCCATCTACTGCCCCTTTCTCTTTATCTCTCTTTTAGGGCTATTTCTTGCATGATGTATTAGCCCTGTTTGTAAGCATTTATGGGCTTTGAGCCAAACTGTAAAGTGCCTTATTTTGAGTCCCTCTTCAACTTTGTTGAAGGGCTCTTTACTGTTTTAGGCCAGCTACTGCCTCTTGCTTTCTATCTCTCTTTTGGGGCTATTTTTGCATCATATTTTAGCCTTACTTTTGAGCATATTTGAGATTTTCCATAAACTGTAAAGTATCTTTTTTTGAGCCCCTCTTCAACTATGTTGAAGGGCACTTTTCTGTTTGAGGCCTTTTACTGCCCTGTTTGTTCAATCTCTCTTTTAGGGCTTATTTTGCATGATACATTAGCCTTATTTGTGAGCCTTTTTGGACCTCGACCTAAACTGAAAAAAGTCTTGTTTTGACATTATCTTCATGTTTGATTAGGTCTATTCTCTGTTTGGGGTCATCTCCCCCCTATGCATGCTTCATCTCTTCATGATTAGGGCTATGCATTAGAACACTTGTATTGGCCATGGTTTAGCCTCATAGCCACTGAAATCCAGCGGATTTTCAGTGGCTTAGGTGTATTCTTGAAGGCCAAAATCAGAGGGGGTGACCCCCTCTCTCGTTGTTTTGCTTGATGGTCTTTTTGGCCTTCCAAAGAGGCCCTATCTTGCATGCTTTGTTGACTGATTTCAGGGCCAATTTGATAAGTTTTAGGACTATCATATTTTATTTTCAGAGTTGATTTGGCTATGATAAGTGTCCTTGATGCATGTACTTAATAACCCCTTGTATGCCCTTCCAAAGGAGCCCCTCATTTGTGCATGCATTGGCTGCATTTCCATGTTTATTTGGGCATATTTTCACATGTTTTGTTCACTGATTTTTCTTGGTTCGGTGAGATTCCATATGCTTCATATACATGCCATGTAAACCATGTTTGCTAGTCAAAATTGCATGCTATGTTAGGCCATCTTGCTAGTATCTTTTGGCCATGCTTTGAACTGGAAATGTTCATGTTTTAGGATTGCCTTGGTTCTGTCTTTGTACTTCATGGTCAAATAATGCATGCTTTGTATAACTATAGGTCAATGCATGTGCCTAGTTTTGTGTTTCGGGACCATTCCATGCATCGGGTGCCATGTTTCCATGATTCGGGATCATTTTGCATCATGATTTAGTGCTGAAATTTGCATATTTGAATGCCATGTTTCATGCCTTGCCATGCCTTGTTAGAGTGGCATTTGTGCCTTAGGATCAGTCCTCGGTTTGCGTGCATACGTGCACGCATCTCGAGTATCTTATTTTCATCTTATGGCCGCTGATATGAGTGTGGCTGAGGTCCACTCATGTTGCTGTAAGTCCATTATGCATTGTGTATGCCATTTCATTTCATAGCATTGCGCATGCTAGGTTGTATGTTAGAGCATTGTGTATGCCATGTTACATCAAGCATTGTGTATGCCATTTCATTTCATAGCATTGCGCATGCTACGTTGCATATTAGAGCATTGTGTATGCCGTGTTACATCGAGCATTGTGTATGCCATTTCATAGCATTGCGTATGCTAGGTTACATGTTAGGATTGCATTCATGCATGTCATGCATATTGCATTGTGTTTGGGATAGGAGTTAGCCCAAGCACGGGAAACGAGGGACGTCTCGTAATTCGAGTGACGGAACGTGTCTCAATTCCCGGTCACCGACACTTCGGATTATCCATAATGGAGTCTCAGTCTTGTTGTGTTTATGTGTGCATTCATTTCATATTGAGTCGTGCAATTCGACTCCTCAGCCATCATGCATCGGGAGGCGTGATTGGTGGTACGAGAATCGAGGTAAGCATACATATGTGAAAATACTTTGCCATGCCCCTTTCTTGCTCTCTGTTGCCGCTAATCAGAAACCGACAGTCTTTTGGAGCCTCGTGCAATATTCCGGGCTTAATTGTAAACAGAGGCTAATTGGGGCATCGCAATGGATTTCCGCGCAAGGCAACCTGAACATGCATCATTCATCATCCGGAGCAGAGTCGAGGCAATCCCTAGCTTGCATGCTAATTTACTGCTTTCCTAGATTAATTTGTTAATTAATTAGGAATTTTGTATTTATTCTGACTGTAATTATTCATTTGGGACTGTATATTATTTATTCGGACCCTCCGAGCAAGGGCACAACTATAATAAGTATGCGTGTGTGTGATGTATGTCTTTTAACCCCACGTCTTTCTCCCTTTTATTTACCAGCTTATGATGGTTAGATTAGGGCATGTTTCAATTAGCATACAGTATGATAGCATGTTTGCATTCATTCATCTGTTTTGCATGCACCGGGCTCGGCGCATCATAACTCACTGCATTGTATTTCGATTCCAAGTTGAATACTTGTTAGCTGTAGCATCCCATATGCCATCTTTAGAATAGCCGAGCCTACTATAGTTGCATTTTGCATGTGTTGCATTAGGCATTCCTGTATAGTTAGGATCATGTATGGATTTCTAATTAGCTTCTGTTTTGGCTTGGAGTACTCGATAAGTTTTATGCTTTAGCATCCTTACATGTGTGTGAGTGACTGCCATGATAACATGCTTACCAAGAGGCTATTTGCTTATGTGATATAACTGCCTGAATGCCTGTGGGTGAAGGTTGGGTTATTTGGATTGGAACAATGCATTGACTGTGAGTTTTAAGCCCACTAAAAAGTGGCAAAACCATCTTTTCTAAAGTCCACCTGAGGGTGGCAAAATCCGCATTTTAAGCCTACTTGCGAGTAGCAAACCATCTTTCAAAAACAAACATGAAATGTTGTGTTCCAATTCAGGCGACTCGATCTATACTTGTATGCTGTGCGCATCACATAGTAAATCTAGGCTAATAACCGGAATAAGAATGCATAATGTTTTCAAAACTAGATATCATGGTTAGTAGAGGCCAATCTTTGATCGGGCGAGCGGGGGTGCTCACGAAGTGACCTTCCCCAATCGTACCCAAGTTCCTGAACCGAGGCAACTTTGGTGATGACGGACACGTGGCCTTAGGCAAACGAGTTAGGGTTTCCTAGATTTCCCAAAATAAAATATTTAGGTGGCGACTCTGTATCTGGAAAAGTAGTCCATGTTTGGCACTTCTTTTCAAAAAAAATCTGTTTTCTCAAAACGATTTGTCGGATTTGGACTCTTTGGTTCGGATTAAGAACCGTGACATTGAGTCTTGAACTGTAGTGTGCCCAGAATGAACGGAACGGGACTCAATTCCTTCCGGGGCGTTCGGGGACGTCTACAGTTTCTGGCGACTCTGCTGGGGATTTAGAGAACTTGACTCGAACTCATGATATCTGGTTTTGACTACACTTGTGTGTTTCTTTGCATTGCATTTGCATTGGTGCGCCTAGGACACTGTGTTTGCTATCTGCTATTCCTGAGCGGTTTGCCGGAGGCTGCGTGCCATAAGGCTTACCGGTTACGGGCTCTGCCAGTATGGGAACACAAACCCCGGTTTTACCGGGGCACCATTTTTACCATTCGACCTAGTGCATGTTCGGAATCCATAGTGACCATTCCAAACTAGGACAGGTTGCTTACCCGATATAGGTTGTTTGAAACTGCTGCGTGCGTAGTGAAACCCTAGTTCCTGACAAAATAGGACAGGAAAACCCTACCCCAACATAGGGGTGTTTTGGCTCTCACTTATCTGTTATGTGCTTTTAGAGTACGTCTCTACAGGGAAATGCATGTATCAGTTTACGAGTTTGGGCATCAGGCCTGCGGGCATCAGTCAGTGTTTGAGAATCAGTTATCTGCGGGTATCAGATTCAGTCTTGGGGAACAATGATTCAGGGATAGTGATCAGTGTTTGAGGACAGTGTGTATTCAGCTTATCGACCGTGTGTTGTTATGCCCAGCTGTGTGTTGTGTGTTTATTGTAAGCTGTTATACTGTTCGTTTATCTGGTTATTTATTTCCTTATTGCTTTATTTGTCTTTTTGCTAGGACAATTTTAGCACAATTGCTTCAAACCAAGCAAATATTCCCCAAGCACTCTGGACAAGAGGTCGTCGACTCAATTGATCTGAGGATCTGGTTGACGGACAGCCGGTGTTTCATTCTCTACCCCCGGTTGTCAGAAGAAGGCCGAGAAAGCGCAGTGTGTCGAAAGCGAGAGGTTACGAGCGATGGTCTACCCTAGCGATGAGCAATGGGCTGAGGTCTCAGTTTCTGCCATAGAGATACACATACCAGTCAATCAGCAGGATCAGCAGAACATGGCCGGAATGGAAGAAATGATGCGCCAACTCCAAGAGAGTATGAAGCAAATGCAAGAGGACGCTGTCCGCCAAGCAGAGTTCTCTAAACAGCAGGCCACAATCATGGCCCAACAGGCGGAGCTAATTACCCGGCTACAGCAGCAAGCCGGAGCATCAGCCTCACATCCAAATCCTCCCCCACCAGGAGCCCCGCTACCCGAGCAAACACCAACTACCCAGAATGTCCTGCCAAATGCCCAGAACATTTTGCCAAATATCCATGCCGTTCAAGAAGACACAGACATCCCAACGGGACCGGCTCTGCTCCCGCTTCCACCTCAATTATCCAAAGTACATACACCCGTCAACCACCCGGACTCTCCCTTCGAGTTCGAAGTAGACCCTACAGCACTGAAATTGAGCAAGCTCGAGAAGCTATTCAAAAAATCCCATGGGGTAAAGGCTATCCCAGATATCGAAGACGGATATACCGATGTGGCTGTGACGCTGTCGGATATATTCAAAATGCCGCAGATCGATCGTTTCGACGGATCTAGTGATCCCATTGTCCACCTTCGGCTATTCTCAGATATATTACGGCCAATGGGCCTCACCAGACCCCAGAAGCTTTCATTATTCGGCCGGACCATGTCGGGTGTGGCCGCTATCTGGTATGCGAAGTTGGAGGATGATGTCAAGCGGAGTTGGGATGAAATGGCTGAGGCCTTTGTTGCGCAATACTCTTACAACACCCAAATTGAGATTACAACTCGTGATTTCGAAACAACAAGACAGGAGCCCAAAGAGAGTTTCTCGGATTTCGTGACCCGGTGGAGGGCGAAGGCCTCGATGATGACTTTAAGGCCCACCGACAAGGACCAGATCAGGATGATTGTGCGCAATCTCCAGCCAAAACTGATACAAAAGATGATTGTGCTCCCCTTTCCCACCTTTTCGGATCTGCACGAGATGGGGGTACAAATTCAAGATGCAATGAAACAGGGTCTGATTGACCAAGACAGAGAGCAACCCCAGAGAACCTTTAACCGCAACAACAATGCAGGCCCGAGTGGCGCTGCAACTGCAAGAACTTCGAAGGTAAGCATGGTCGCCACCATTCCCCCTCCCCTTCCAAGGCCCATGGCAGCCACACCCTTCTCCGGTGCATCCGGAAGCAATACATAGACCACTAAATACCAACCCAGAGGCCAAAGAACCTTCACCCCATTGTACATGCCCCTGTCCAAGGCTCTAGGGGTGTTAATCAGAAAAGGGCATCTAAAACCCTTAGAGCCGAGGCCGTTGCCAAATCCACTACCCCCCACTCACAACCCAGCCAAATACTACGCATATCACTAGCAACACAGTCATGACACCAACCAATGTTTCAAATTGCGTCACGAGATTCAGGATCTCGTTGACAAACAAGTGATTTTGCCACCAGAAAGACCCAATGTCACAACCAACCCACTCCCTACACACAACCAAGCTCCACCTCCCAAAAGAATTAACTTTATCCAGACTGGGGTCGTGTCTTACGATCCTAGCATCTATATCACTCATTCCCATCTACCTAAGCCGGAGGTGCTCCTTCCTGATTGCACTGACCTTTTGTGTATGATGGACATCTCCACAACCCAACTTGAGCCAATGGTGGTGGCTGTTGAAGACGGTGCAGGGGAGATTACAGAAAAGGATGAGATAGTTGACTCAGAGTCTGAGCAGTCTGGGAATTTTACTGGGGAAACCTATGATCCGAGTGATTACATTTTGTCAGCAAGCCAGTCTGACCCAAGTGTAGAATTGCCAGAGAGAACAGAACTGTGTGTGATCCAGGGGGACAGATTTGAGCAGGGAACAGATGATTTAACGGCCATAGAAGAGGGTTTTGCCAACCTCCAGTTTTTCAATGACCAGGAATTAGGGGACGCAGCAGTCAACTGGTTCAATTATGAGGAATCGGCAGAGGCTACCCGATGGCTGGATGATCAACCGGATGTTGTAGAGTTCCAACAGGGCCCGGCAGGGGCAAGTGTATCAGTTGTGGCTGGAAAGGCCGGAAGTCAGAGTACATTGCCAGAGAGCGTCGGTACGAAGAATTTCGCTCAGGATGCAGGGAAAGCTGAACAACAAACTGCGTCGACGCAGGTGGAACAAGAAAAATTTTGGGATTCTGAGAGAACTGGGAAAGCCAAATCCCATGAGGGGACTGAAAATGCTGTGGGCACAAGGACGGGAGATGCTGCAAGCACGTGGGCTGAAAGTGCTGCGGGTACAATCATGCCGGAGCCAGACAGATGTCTATCGGTTGCTCACAGGATATGGTGGGAAGACGATGATTTATGTCTTGCCCACACAGACGATGATTGGGGAAACAATCAACCAGACGACACCTAGTATCTCGATGAGGTTGATCACATGACAAGAAGCGGGCAGTATTTCAAGCCCCCGTACCTAGACCAGCCAGAGGCATCTGGGAAAGATAAGGAAGCTGAAAAGCAGAAAGAGAAGCATATCGAAGGAGGAGCTGTATTGAAGTAGCTGAAGAAGATACAAGCAGACATCTCCATCTGGGGATTGCTTATGGCATCACCGGTACACAGACAAGCCATCCTATCTACAATGGACAAGGCTAAACTATCGATAGAAACCACACCGGAGCAACTGGTAGGATTAGTCTTTCCGGGAGGAGCTACCCCGATGCAGACTTTTTCTGACAAGGAACTGTCACCTGAGGGTGCAAACCACAATAAGCCACTCTACATCTCTGTGGAGTGTAGAAATAAATGGATACCGGTGATTCTTGTTGATACCGGATCCGCTATCAATGTCTGCCCGGCGAGGACAGCGTATATAATCGGTTTGAAGACTGCGGACTTCATACCGACAGCCCAGGTAATTCGGGCATATGACAACACGAGCCGAGAAGTCATGAGGACAGTAAAGATCCAGACCAAGGTTGGGCCAGGACAACATGAGATAGACTTCCATGTCTTAGAAGTTCTGGCAACCTTCAATCTGCTTTTGGGGCGGCCGTGGTTGCACCAGGTGAAGGCTGTCTCGTCCACTCTGCATCAGATGGTGAAATACCCCTATAAAAAGGGAGTAGCCATCGTGTTCGGGAATTCATCGATCCACCCACCGCCGGAGGTGTCTACACCAGTCCTGGAAATTGAGCACGGCATGGAAGACGTGTTTGTGTCAGGGTTTATCTTAGCTGAGGCTCGGGTTGTGCAAAACATCATGGCTGTTAATGAGGGAGTGTATGTCAGTGCTCAATCTGTATACCTCATGAATAAGCTACAACACATCCCCGGGATGGGATTGGGAAGGAGCGGCCGGAAGGGCATCGCAGCATTGGCCGAAGTGTCACACAACCCCTATACCTTTGGATTGGGTTATCTGCCCACCAAAGAGGATTGGATAAGAAAGAGAAAGGAAATCACTGGGAGAGCCAGAGCGAAGAAGGCAGGGAAGCCTTTTGACTTAATGCACCAGCCCATTCAGGGTACCCTAAACGGACGCTTCGTCCGGGAGGGGGAGGACTTTCCGTTTTGTGGCTTCCCAGAGCCGTGGTTGAACGCGGAGAGGAAGCGCATGCCAGGTTTCGAGATTTTCTTTGACCTACAATTATCCGGGGATGACGTCGCCGAAAAGCAGACAGGCCCATCAGCTGAGGTTGAGCAGTGTAAGGAAGTGGATTCCGAGGGCCCTGAAATTGAAATGGGGGTAGCATTGGCTTGTCTACTTTCAGATCCTCTGATCGACCAGAAGTGCTTGGGGGATAACTTCTCGATTTTCATGATTGGGAATGAAACGGCTACGGGCCTACCAGCAACTATTTTGGATGCATCTATCGCACCCTCTCTCACTTGGCAATACGAAGAGGGATTTTTGTCCAGCAGTACCGAGTCAGGTAGTGAGCCGGAATCTAATTCCACCTAATCTTCTGAGTCGGAATCAGGTTCCAGCTCGACTGAGTCTGAGTCTGGTAATCCTGGGGATGATAACTCGGATGCCACAGTCTTGTCCAGGTCGTCTTTTTCTTTCTCTTTTGAGTTTATTGTAACCGAGGAATCGGACGATTTGGATGTGCTTAATGAGAATCAAGTAACTGTGGTTTCTGAGTACTTTTCTGTGCCCTTGATTTGTTGCATTAACTCAGACTTTCAAAATTTTGATGAAAACGACGAGTAAGAAATTCCTCCGATTTTGCAACGCTTAATTGAACAAGAGCAAAACAGATTTGTTAAACCCCTAATGGATGAAATCACTACCGTGAATATTGGTACTGAGGAGGACCCGCGGCTGGTCCAGATCGGGTCCACGTTGTCTTCGGAGGAACGCGAGCGCTTAGTCGCTTTATTAAAAGATTTCAAAGATGTTTTCGCGTGGTCCTATGAAGACATGCCTGTAATCGATCCTGAGATCGTACAGCACCGGATCCCTCTTGACCCCGAGGCCCGACCCGTCATGCAGAAACTCAGAAGGATCTGCCCGGACTGGGCTTTCAAGATCAAGGAAGAGGTCACCAAGCAAATCGATGCAGGTTTCCTGCTGGTATCCAAATACCCAACTTGGTTGGCCAGCATTGTTCCAGTGCCGAAAAAGGATGGCAGAATCCGAGTATGCGTGGATTTCAGGGATTTGAACAGAGCCAGTCCGAAGGATGACTTTCCCTTGCCACATATTGATGAGCTAGTGGACTTCACAGCAGGGCATGCTTTGCTCTCATTCATGGATGGCTTCTCAGGGTACAATCAGATAGTGATGGCACGAAGGCAGGAAAAAGGCGCATTCACCACCCGTGGAGACATCTTTGCTACAGAATGATGCCGTTTGGGTTGAAGAATGCTGGAGCTACTTATCAATGGGCCGCAACCACAATATTGCATGACATAATCCACAAAGAGGTTGAGGTGTATGTGGACGACATGATTGTCAAGTCCAAAGAAAGAGAGGGCCACTACACCGCCTTGCAAAAGTTCTTTCAAAGGATCAGAGAATTCCGGTTGCGGTTGAATCCTCAGAAATGTACGTTCGGCGTTACAGCGGGAAAAATACTGGGGTTTCTGATTACAAAGAGGGGTATCGAAGTCAACCCTTCCAAAATCAAGGCCATCTTAGAAATGCCACCACCAAGGACTGAAAAGGAGGTGCGAGGCTTTCTGGGTAAAGTGCAATTCATAAGACGGTTTATCTCAAAATTAACCTTGACTTGTGAACCACTTTTTGGTCTTCTGAAAAAAGGCAAGAAATTCCAATGGGACAGCCGATGCCAAGCTGCTTTTGAACAAATCAAGAAATACTTACGGAACTCACCCGTGTTGTCACCACCAGAGCCGGGAAAACCGTTGATATTGTACCTTTCCGTGACTGAGACCACAATGGGCTGTATGCTCGCACAAGAATCAGAGGACAAAGTGGAGAGAGCCATCTACTATCTGAGCAAGAAGATGCTAGAGTATGAAACTCGCTACACACCGTTGGAGAAGGCTTGCTTAGCTTTGGTATGGGCTACCAGGAAGCTGCGGCACTACCTGTTAGCTCACTCCGTAATGTTGGTTTCACGACTCGATCCCATCAAATATCTTTTCGAGAAACCAGCACTTACGGGTAGGCTAGCTCGTTGGTTGCTGTTGCTCTTCGAATTCGATTTGAAATATGTAACGCGCAAGTCAGTCAAAGAAAGAGCAGTAGCAGAATTCTTAGCCGACCATCCAGTGGAAGGAGGTGAAGCAGTCAAGTACTTATTCCCAGATGAAGCCATTTTGCACATCGACGATAAAACTTGGACGATGTACTTTGACGGAGCGTCAAATCAATACGGGTATGGGATAGGGGTGCTGCTGATAGCACCTGACAAGTCCCGTATCCCTCTAGCCTTCAAACTCCAGTTCAAAGTCTCGAACAACGAAGCAGAATATGAGGCATGCATTGCCGGTCTAGAAACAGCCCTGGAACTAGGGGCAAGACGGTTGGACGTCATCGGGGACTCGAACCTTGTTGTGTCTCAAGCAAAAGGAGACTAGAAGGTCAAAGAAGAAAAGATGATGATGTATCACCAGACCTTGGATTTGTTAATTCCTCGGTTTGAGAAGCTAAACTTTGCTCATCTACTAAGAGAGAACAACAGGTTCGCAGATTGTTTAGCAACTCTATCTTCCATGATAGACATCCCATTCGGAGTCTGGATGCGTCCAGTCATCATTGACCAGAAATTTGCACCAGCCTACGAGTCGATTGCTGCTATAGATGAGGTTCATGATGAAAACCCCTGGTACCACGACATTTGGAATTTCCTGGAGAAGGAAGCATACCCGCCGGGGTAAATGCCAAGGATAAAAGGGCAATCAGAAGAATGGCCGTTTAGTTCATCATCTGTGGACGTAAGCTGTATAAGAGAGGTCATCTGGGAATGCATAAGCTGTGTGTCGGTGCCGAAGAATCAAAGTGTCTAATGGAAGCCATCCATGGAGGGGAATGCGGTGTGCACATGAATGGAGTAATGCTAGCACGGAAGATCCTCAGACAGGGTTACTACTGGTCCACCATGGAGGAGGATTGCATTGGTTTTGTTCAGCGATGCCACAAATGTCAAATTCATGTAAATCGCATGAACATTCCACTGTCGAAGCTGTACAATATGACTTCGCTATGGCCATTTTCAGTCTAGGGAATTGATGTGATCGGGGCTGTCACCCCGAAGGGGTCAAATGGGCATGAGTTCATCCTGGTCGCGATAGATTATTTCACGAAGTGGGTCGAGGCCCAATCTTATGCGGTGTTGAAAGCTTCACATGTTGCAAAGTTCATCAAAAACAACATCATCTGTTGCTACGGAGTCCCAAACGAGGTAATTTCAGATAACGGTTCCCACTTCAAGAAGGGAGTGATTGACTTGTTGGAAAAATACAACGTGGCTTTTCATAAGTCATCTACTTATCGGCCGCAAACCAATGGAGCGGTTGAGGCCGCCAACAAGAACATCAAACACATATTGCAGAAGATGGTGGAGACCTACCGGGACTGGCCAGATAAGTTGCCGTTTGCTCTATGGGGCTACCGGACTTCAATCAGAACTTCTACTGGGGCGACTCCGTATTCATTGGTTTATGGGATGGAGGCCGTTTTACCTATCAAAATTGAGGTTCCGTCATTGTGAGTATTGGCTGAGTGTCAAATAGCCGAAGCAGATTGGCAGCAGAGGAGGTTTGAGGAACTCATGCTCTTTGATGAGAGAAGACTGAAAGCACTGTACCATGTTCAAGGTTATTAGCGCTGAATTACCCGGGCTTTCAACAAGAAAGTTAAGTCCAGGAATCTAAAGGAAGGAGATTTGGTGCTCAAGGACAACCGAGCTCCCATCCACAACCCAAGGGGCAAGTTCAGACCCAATTGGACTGGTCCCTACATCATTAAGTCTATCTGGTCAAGTGGAGCTGTGGTTCTGATGGATCTAGATGGCCTGGAGTTCTCACAACCGATCAATATGGACAAGTTGAAGAAATATTACCCTTGAGAGGCTCGTTAGGCCGAAAACCCGAAACGGCGACCTAGGCAAAACTCAAAGCACAAAAAATTTGAAATTATAAAAACTGAGCTCGCAAGGCTGAAAACCCACAAAGAACGGCCTCGGCAAAAGTTAGAGCGTAAAAGGAGAGTGAAAATACTCGAGTGAACCCGAGCCTGAACTACATAAGGCTTGATTCCCATCTTTGGGATACGTAGGCAACTTCATCCTGAAGTTTAGCCATAAAATTTTCCCCGATCAACTTTGTCCATTTGATCATCTCAGTCATCTTAGTCTATCAGCATTCATCGTGATCTCCGGTGCAGTGCTTTTCAGACTAGGGGCAACTTTCCATTGCTGTGCAGTACTGTGGTACTATTCAGACAATGGGCAACTTTCCAGTTGCAGGAGTCTGGGGTTGTGCATCTCAGTGACAGATCTCGGGCGTGTCTAGTTCTGATCCATATCGAAAATGGTTTTGAGAAGTTTTAATAAAAGTTGACTTTGTTCAAATTAATCTTTTTACAACTAAGACCATTTTTGGACCAAAGCGGAAAATTTTCAGTACCCACAACCTTCAATTTCATTGATTTCAATACAGAGTTCTCCTGCTCTTGCATACAAATTGAAGTTGCTTTTTATTACATTCATAAAGAAAACTTGAAAGTACTGGTAAAGCAATAAATCCGGGGCATAGATAAGTCAGGTGTCCCTACGCCCCCTCCTAGAGCTGGTCGAAGCCTCTGATGCCAAGCTTGGCCTAATCTGTGCCTCTTCATTGAGCCAATCCAAGCACTCATCAGACAAAGTGCAACTGAAAGTTGGAGTGGGGGCCAGGAGCTCTCTAGTCCTCCAGGCTGTGGCATACCGGGCAAGCGATGCGCCTCGAACCATGAATATGGCAGGATACTCTATCCCCTCTGGCGGGCAAGTCTGATCATAACCGAACTGGCGCTGGAACTGGAACGGAAAGTAGAACACATAGTGGGTCAGACCAATCAACTGGATCCCAGCCTGCCGGGACATGCTATAGCTCATTGCCGGGAGATTAAGTCGATGATAGCGCCAAGCAATGCGATCTGCAGACAAATTGCACATCCAGTCAAACCACCATCCCTCATCAAGGGCATCGACTAGGCGTTGTCGAAAGAAGTAGCCGTGAGCTGAGTAGGTTGGGCAAGAGTCCACAACCTGCAATTTATCCATCAACCATACCTAGGGAGGGATGAAAAATGAGAGAATAAAGAATAGAGAGATGTATGATGAGAGAAAAGTAAAGAAAGAGTTTTGTGAGAAAAACTGAGCCTGAGGGCCGAGTGATGTGAGCAATACATATGTGAGATTGGGTGGGAAACGTTACCTGTAGCAGTAGTGGACTCCTCGCAAATCTGGTCGTCTCCTGGCGATAGAAAGCATCTAAGCCCATCAGTGTCTCGGCCAATGTCATGACAATGCAGCTCTTTCCTTCTTTCAAGCCTTAAGCAACTTCAATCAGATGAATGCTAGATCCACTAAAGCCTGGGGCAAGCAAAAAGTGAGATAGCATGCACAGGCAAAGTGCGTGTTGCCGAAAACCTTGCCAATAATGGTTGCCGCGGTCACCGGCATCAGAAAAGTGATGAATCAAGCCGAGGATGTCCAGTTCCCCGTTGCAGATCAGAGACCAAGCGTCATGCATGGTGAGCCCACACATCCGCCCTAAAGCCTGGGCGTGGCCAAAGCGAAACTGAGGCAAAATTTCTTCATAGCGTTCAGATTCCATCAAAACTTGAAAATCTTCGAAAGTTGGATATACCTCTTGCCTGCCGAAGCTAAAAACATGTGTTACTGGGTTCCAAAACCTCGCCGCGGCATGAAGGAAAGGAAGGTGTAGCGGAGTACGGCTCAGCGTGAATAGTGCATTCAAGCCGAAACCCCAGAAGTTCAACTTTTCCGAGCCATCTAGAGAGGCGATCCAAGCTGTGAGATTTTCGATGAGTAACGCCTCTATTTTTGGTGCAAAACTGAGATGAAATGAATCAACTACGAAGCTAGGGCTTTTAAAGAGGATAAGACACTGTTTGGGGGACACGTGTCAAAAAACTGGTGATTGTTGAGCTAAGTGGCCCGCCGGCCACCTTTTTTGGTAGGCCGGCCACCCCTCTCCCCTCCAATGCAAAAAGCTGGCTGGCCATGCTGCAAAATGTATCTTTGGTCCTGTTCTACCCTCTAGAAGAAAGTTCCCAGCATTTGCATGCATCAGGAGTATCGAAGGCCTCCATTTCCCTCAATTTCGGATGCGTTCCGTCACCCAGATCGTCCGAAATGCACTTTGTTTATAGAGTTGTTGTTAAGTCTTGCTTATCGAGTTGTTGCTTTGCTTATCGAGTTGTTGTTTTGTTGGTTGAGATGTCTTAATTATCGAGTTGTTAAGTTTTGTCGAGCTGTCGAGTTTCGTGCATTGAGTTGTTACTTTTTGTTTAAACAATTTTGTTGTGCCTTACTTATCGAGTCACCAACTTTGTTGTGTTTTGCTTATCGAGTTGTAAACTTGCTAAGGTTTTCTTATTTCTTAGTAAGTTAAGTTGTTTAGTTTGTTGCGTCGGTTCACTACCTGACTTGGTAAATACACAATGCACATTTCCATTCAAATCTCATTTTGGTGCAAAATGATGCGATACGATGATAAGAACATAAAATACAACACTTTTTCAAAAGCTGTTTCATTCCATCATGCTTCATTTGTTACAACCTTTTACAACATGGGTACAAGTTTTACAAAAAATAAAACTGCCTAACAATGTACAATGTGCTACAACTACTAGTAAAAAGGTAAATAAAGCATGAAGCAACTGCATCAATGCTCTCAAGAGCAAGAATGAGAGGCCCTTCGTCTTCTTCATGAAATGACTTTGCACCATCATCACCATCATCTGAGTCGGGGCTGCCATCCTCGGAACCCTCCTCAGCCTCATCTCCACTACCGGAACCAGGATCAGAGCCACCCTCTCTATCAGCAGATGTCTCTGACTGGGGATCTGCAGCCTCCTCCTCCTCACTGGACTCCTCCTCTATGATGTGCGCCCTACGTCCGCCTCATCCGCGAGACGACTCCCCTCTCCCAGCTCCTCGAGGAGGCCAAGATGGCCCAACTCCTCGGGAAGGCCCAGGTGGCCCGGACTATGGCCCGGTATATATCGGAAGCATCTGAAAAAGAAGAATGCAACTTGAATACATCAGCTCAAATATGCATATCAGATGCAGATGCAAGAAAGCTACATGAAGTGGGTGCATGTAGGTACAGTACGTAAGTGCGGTGTGTGTCAGACGTGCTCTACACAAGCAGCCTATCAATGAAGTAAAATGTTCAAGATTAGCATGTCATCAGAAGTATGATAAATGCAAGAAAGCTAAAGGGTACCTAGACACCCATGAGGGACAACTGCGCCTCTCTCCGTAGGACCATGCCCTCAAGTGAGGCTACCATTCCAAGCACCTTATCCATGTACTCCCTGGGTGGCTGCAGATACAAGCTCAAGTCATCAATGAATAAACAAATGCCAAAGTATCTGTGTGATAAACGGAAAACAATGGAACATACCGGTGGTGAATCAGGGTCACTGACATATCGGTGGTCAGGCATAGGAGGCTCTATCGGAATCAGGTAGGAAGTCCCATATCGCCATCCCGTCAACTTAGTCGGCGTATCTGGCCATCCAGGATGATGATAAGTCGGAGGGATCGGAGAACGATCCACCCACCTTTGGATGTGCGGCCTATTTGGTGGAAGGGACATTCGATTCGAGCAGGCTCGATGAAGGCATACCACCAAACCTCCTTGTCGAAGTACGGACCCCCGTCAGTGGAGGCATCAAGTATGTGTAACGATAGGTCGCATACTCCCCCTGCTCCAGATGTAAGAATGCATCGGTACCCTGCATAACACTGACGACATCCTGGGGAGAGAGCCTATCAGCGGTCCGTATGTCGTCTGGAGGCGCTGAAGGAAGGTCCTGAGTAGGGTAGCCCCATACCTGCCGCAAGAAGCGATCCCCCAAAAACCAGGCCCTACCAACTGGCCCCTCGAACAAGATCCTATACCGAGAGGCACCCCATGCTCCGGCAAACTGGAATCGGAGGTCTCTGCCTAAAGGCGCCCAGGGCTGCCACAAGATCTGCGGATAACCGATGTATAAGCTAATCAAAAATTGTGAATGTGCAAGATAAATCAAAGATCAGAAACATGAAGAACTGAGAGTTCTGAAATACCTTTGACGGCCGCACTGTATCAAAGTATTGCCGTAGGTAGAGGAAAGACTCTCGAGGTCTCGGTCGGTACTGGACCTCGAATACAAGTGAATATGGGGTCGTGAGGGGCACCTCCACCTCAAGCTTTGGGGCTAGTGTCGGGAAGTACGCGTAGACCCATAGCTGTGAGAAACAGAGCAGCAGCCATCAGAATACAGGATGCTAAGTGCAGAATGTAAATACAAAATACTGAGAGCAAAGTGCAAGGTACAGAGTGTAAAGTGCGCCGTGTGTGCAATGTACAAGTAATGAGAAGCAGAAATGCAAATCAAGAGGGCAAAAAGTACCTCTCAGGCTCTCCAATAGCCACCGACCATGTTCTCCCGTCCGCGGGAGGTCACGCTCATATAGCAGTAGAGAGTAGCCAGGCTAGCGCCACCCCAATCATATCGGCTGACCTGTGATAGGTCCACCAAAGCACTCAACAGATAAAGCCCGACAGTGTTCCCCCTATCGGCGAACAGAGTGGTCCCGAAAAGGAACATCAAGAATCCACGGGTATACTGTGCCACCTCCTTAGGAGTCTCAGGCTCCATCTCTGCCCTCCTGAAATGGGAAGAAAACCAAGTATAGTGGACTCTGCCCGAAGATCTGTCAATTGGCGGGTGAGCTCCTAATAAATAGATCCAAGCGGCCTCCCACTGGCCCATGTCCTCGTCATACGGGATGGCCCAGCCTCCCACATCAAGGCCCGTCAGTACGGTGTAGACACCCCATTTTTGACCGACCTTAAGACTCAGACGTCACCAACTGAGCGCTCGGTGATGTTGCATATTGTGCTCGTTCTGAAGTTGCGGAGTCACGGCTGCGAGCCTTGCCTCCGGACTTCCGGACTCTTTTGTGCCCTACCTCAGTTTGCGAACCAGGTCCCGTTTTCTCCGTTTTCTCTTCCCGAATGGAGGGAGAGGTCTCATAGATCATCTCTCAGTGACTGTAGGCTACGTTTCGTGGTCGTAGGCCATTTTTTCCCGTTTGGAGCTCGGTTCCCGGTTTTCAGAGCCGTCAGCCGTGTGCCTCGGTTCGGGACCGCTTAACCACCTCCGTTTGCTCCGATTTTTGGCACACACCTTATTTCCTTCCTTTTAAGGGACACTGTGGCTCGAGAGACCAACTTCGTGGTCGAATGCCACCTCCGATGCTTAATAGTCAGTTTTCGGGGCCCCGGGCTGCGCGTTTTGGCCCTCGAACCTTTGTTTTGCATCGGTTTGGGCTCATTTTTGGTGGAGACCTTATCTTCATTGTTAGGACGGTTGTAGAAGGGTGGGAGGCCAGCAATTGTTTTGAAGACCAGCTTTATTCCTTCATCGCTCTTCATCGCCCGTTTTTCTCACTAGAAAGCTGACTTTTTCCATTCCCGGGCCATTTTTTTCTGACTTTCCACCACACCATTGTGTTGTACACACCTGGGAGGCCACCAATATGGATAGGCCGGCCATCAACTCTTCCTGACCTTTTTTGAACCCCTCTAAAAAGTTGGTTTTTCTCTCTCTTGGGTTAGATTTCCTGGTTTTTCTTCACATAGATGTGTTGTACACACATAGGAGGCCACCTTTTTGGGGTGGCCGCCCACTAACTTTGCTTGAACCTTTTGCACCTGGCCGGCCGGCCAAGGGAGGTGGCCAGCCAGCCACCTGAACCTCCTGAACCTGGCCGGCCAAATTTCTCTCTCTTGGTTCCTTACAATTTGTGCATTGTTTTGACCTGCACCGGGGATCTGCCCTTTTAGGGGGGAAATTTGAATTTGTTTTCCTCCCATTTCTCCACCCCTCTCCCTCTATATAACCAGCCTCTCCCCTCCATTTCTAAGGGTTAGAAAATTTGGTTAGAGCCTTATACATACAACTTCCATATCTCTCTCATCCAAGCTCCAAAACCCTAATTTCGTGGCCATTTTTACCCTACAACCCATAGCACCACACCACCATCATCCATTCCAGTCCTTTGGAAGACATTTGAAGAGGTTGGAAGCTCACAAATTTGGTCCAAAAGCTGTTGGTTTGCTGCTCTTCAAGGGTGAGTTCTCTCTTCCTCTTTTCTAGTCTTTTCTTGCTTCATCTATAAGCCATATTTGCTTACATTTTTGGGATCCGACCCGAACTGGAAATAGTTTTATTTTGAGCTCATCTTCATATTTTATCAAGGAACTTTCTCTGTTTGAGGCCATTTGTTACCCCTTTCCCTTTATCTCTCTTTTAAGCCTATTTCTTGCATGATATATTAGCCCTGTTTATAAGCATTTCTGGGCTTTGAGACAAACTGTAAAGTGCCTTATTTTGAGCCCCTCTTCAACTTTGTTAAAGGGATTTTCACTGTTTGAGGCAGCTACTACCTCTTACTCTCTATCTCTCTTTTAGGGCCATTTTTGCATCATATTGTAGCCTTATTTGTGAGCATATTTGGGATTTTCTATAAACTGGAAAGTATCTTTTTTTGAGCCTTTGTTCAACTTTGCTGAAGGGCTCTCCTCTGTTTGAGGTCATTTACTACCATGTTTGCTCATTCTCTCTTTTGGGGCTGTTTTTTGCATGATACATTAGCCTTACTTGTGAGCCTTTTTGGACCTCGACCTAAACTGAAAAAAGTCTTGTTTTAACATCATCTTCATGTTTGATTTAGGCCTATTCTCTTTTTGGAGTTACCTTCCCCTATGTATGCTTCATCCTTCCATGATTAGGGCCATACATGTGAGCATTTGCATTGGCCTTGTTTTGGCCTCTTAGCCACTGAAATCCAATAGATTTTCAGTGGCTTTGATGTATTTTGGAGCCTCAAAATCAGAGGGGGGTGACCCCCTCTCACTTTGTTTTGTTTGATGGTCTTTTTGGCCTTCCAAAGAGGCCCTATCTTGCATGCCTTGTTGACTGATTTCAGGGCCAATTTCATGAGTTTTAGGGCTATCATATTTGATTTTCAGAGTTTTTTGTGCCATGCTAACTGTCCTTGATGCGTGTACTTAATAACCCCTTTGTATGCCCTCTAAAAGAACCCATCATTTGTGCATGTGTTGGTTGCATTTCAGAGGTTATTTGGGCATGTTTTGGCATGTTTTATTCACTGATTTTTTCTGGTTTGATGAGTTCTCACTTGCTTCATATACATGCCATGTAAATCATGTTTGCTAGTCAAAATCGCATGCTATTTTAGTCCATCTTGCTAGCATCTTTTGGCCATGCTTTGAACTAGAATTGTTCATGTTTTGGGACTGCCTTGGTTCTGTCTTTATGCTTCATGATCAAATAATGCATGCTTTGTATAGCTATAGGCCAATGCATGTGCCTAGTTTTGTGTTTCGGGACCATTCCATGCATCGGGTGCCATGTTTTCATGTTTCGGGATCATTTTGCATCACATTTCAGCGCTGAAATTTGCATGTTTGTATGCCATATTTTCTGCCTTGCCATGCTTTGTTAGAGTGGCAATTTGTGCCTTAGGATCGGTCCTCGGTTTGCGTGCATGTGTGCACGCATCTCAAGTGTCTCATTTTCATCTTATGGCCGCTGATGTGAGTGTGGCTGAGGTCCACTTATATTGGCATAAGTCCATCATGCATCGCGTATGCCATTTCATTTCATAGCATTGCGTATGCTAGGTCGCATGTTAGAGCATTGTGTATACCGTGTTACATCGAGCATTGTGTATGCCATTTCATAGCATTGTGTATGCTAGGTTATATATTAGTTGCATTCATGCATGCCATCTCATTTGCATTATGTTCAGGATAGGAGTTAGCCCGAGCACGGGAAACGAGGGACGTTTCGTACTCCGAGTGACGGAACGTGTCTCGATTCCCAGTCACCGATACTCCGGATTATCCATGATGGAGTCTCGGTCTTGTTGTGTTTATATGTGCATTCATTTCATATTAAGTCATGCAATTCGACTCCTCGGCCATCATGCATCGATATGCGTGATTGGTGGCACGAGGATCGAGGACTACGCTCCCTGAAGAGTAATCAAGCATACATATGTGAAAATACATTGCCATGTCCCTTTCCAGCTCTCCGTTACAACAAATCAGAAACCGGCAGTCTTTTGGAGCTTCGTGCAATATTCCGGGCTTAATTGTAAACAGAGGATAATTGGGGCATCGCAATGGATTTCCGCGCAAGGCAACCCGAACATGCATCATTCATCATCCGGAGCAGAGTTGAGGCAGTGCCTAGCTTGCATGCTAATTTACTGCTTTCCTAGATTAATTTGTTAATTAATTAGGATTTTGTACTTATTCGGACTGTACTATTTATTTGCGACTGTATATTATTTATTTGGACCCTTCGAGCGAGGGCACAATTGTAATAAGTGTGCGTGCATGTGATGTATGTCTTCCAACCCCACGTCTTTCTCTCCCTTTTATTTACCAGCTTATGATGGTTAGATTAGGGCATGTTTCAATTAGTATACAGTATGATAGCATGTTTGCATTCATTCATCTGTTTTACATGCATTGGGCTCGGCACATCATAACTCACTGCATTGTATTTCAATTCCAAGTTGAATACTTGTTAGCTATAGCATTCCATATGCCATGTTTAGAATAGCCGGGCCTATCTTAATTGCATTCCTGAATGTGTTGCATTAGGCATTTCTGTATAGTTAAGATCATGCATGGATTTCTAACGTAGTTTCTGTTTTGGCTTGAAGTACTCAGTAAGTTTTTACGCTTTAACATCCTTGCATGTGTGTGAGTGACTGCCATGATAGCATGCTTACCATGAGGCTATTTGCTTATGTGATATAATTGCCTGAATGCCTATGGGTGAAGGTTGGGTTATTTGGATTGGAACAATGCATTGACTGTGAGTTTTAAGCCCACTAGATAGTGGCAAAACCATCTTTTCTAAGCCCACCTGAGGGTGGCAAAATCTGCATTTTAAGCCTACTGGCGGGTAACAAACCATCTTTCAAAAAACAAACATGAAACGTTTTGTTCCAATTCAGGCGATCCAGTCTATACTTGTATGCTGTGCGCATCACATAGTAAATCTAGGCTAATAACTAGAATAAGAATGCGTAATGTTTTCAAAACTAGATATCATGGTTAGTAGAGACCGATCTTTGATCGAGCGAGCGGGGGTGCTCACGAAGTGACCTTCCCCAATCGTACCCAAGTTCCCGAGCCGAGGCAACTTTGGTGATGATGACGACACGGCTTTAGCAAATGAGTCGGGGTTTCTAAATTTCCCAAAATAAAATATTTAGGTGGCGACTCAGATCTGCAGCAGTCCATGTTTGGCACTTCTTTTCAAAAAAAATCTATTTTCTCAAAACGATTTGCCGGATTTGGACTCTTTGGTTCAGATTGAGAACCGTGACATTGAGTCCTGAACTGTAGTGAGCCCAAATGAACAGAACGAGACTCATCCCTCCCGGGGCGTTTGGGGACGTCTACATACGGCGAAGTCAAATGGGGTCATGGTCATATCCCCAGTAGCAGAAAAATGGAAGGAGTTGGTGGTGTCCCACCATCTCTCTACCAAGGCACCCATCAACGTCCTACTAGCAGGACAGCGAGAGATCCCAGCGCAAAAGGGCCCAAACCCTGCCACGTCAACCAAATCCCGGACAGCCTCCGGGAGCTCACAGACCACTCGCCGTGATGGAGCCATATCCTCAAGAGACGAAGTCACCCATTCAGATGAACACATGTATTCGGTTCGAATGAAATGTATAAGTACGCGATGCAAATAAAATGAATAGGCTGCGTGCAAATGAAATGTATGAGCTGCATGCAAAATCAAATCAGATACAGAATCTGGGCTGTGTGTTCAGAAAATTCATGGTACGAGCTGTGTGTTCAACATCAAGTGTTTGGACTGCGTGTTCAACCCTCAATCAGTGTGTGATGTGTGTTCACCTTAATAATGAGCTGTGTGTTCGACATCAAAGTTTGGATTGCGTGTTCAGCCCTCAATCAGTGTGTGCTGTGTGTTCACCTCAACAACGAGCTGTGTGTTCGACATCAAAGTTTGGGCTGCGTGTTCAACTCTCAATCAGTGTGTGCTGCGTGTTCACAATCAACGAGCTGTGTGTTCGACATCAAAGTTTGGGCTGCGTGTTCAACTCTCAATCAGTGTGTGCTGCGTATTCACAATCAGTTCGAGCTGTGTGTTCAACATCAAGTATTTGAGCTGTGTGTTCAGATTTCAAAATCAGTGGGCTGTGTGTTCATCTCAAAGTTTAGGCCGCTTGTTCAATTCTCAATCAATGTGCTGTGTGTTCACCTCAACAACGAGCTGTGTGTTCAACATCAAGTATTTGAGTTGTGTGATCAGATTTCAAAATCAGTGGGCTGTGTGTTCATCTCAAAGTTTGGGCCGCGTGTTCAACTCTCAATCAGTGTGGGCTATGTGTTCATCTCAAAGTTCAAGCTGTGTGTTCAACGTCAAGTGTTTGAGCTGTGTGTTCAAAATTCAAAATCAGTGGGCCGTGTGTTCAACTCTCAATCAGTTTGGGCTATGTGTTCATCTCAAAGTTCGAGCTGTGTGTTCAACGTCAAGTGTTTGAGTTGTGTGTTCAAAATTCAAAATCAGTGGGCTGTGTGTTCTACTCTCAACAAGTGTGTGCTGCGTGCTCACCTTCAATTTGGACTGTGTGTTCAATTCTCAGACAAGTGTGTGCTGTGTGCTCACAATCAGAAGAATGGACTGTGTGTTCATCATCAAAGTTTGAACTACGTGTTCAACGTCAACATCAAGTATTTGAGCTATGTGTTCAGATTTCAAAATCAGTGGGCTGTGTGTTCATCTCAAAGTTTGTGCTACGTGTTCAATTCTCAACAAGTGTGTGCTGTGTGTTCACAATCAATATACGGGCCGCGTGTTCAGAAAGTCAGAGTGTTTGAACTGTGTGTTCAAGATGCAAACGGAATACGGTGTTATAGACTAAACATTCAAAACAAGCTGTGTGCTTGAGTGAGCAGATAAACATAGCGAAAGCACAAAATGCACGGAAAATGCAGAATACATTGCAGGAAATGTAAAAGTGGAGTAAATACCTCTCATGCCTGATGAGAGAGGTGGGACTCCGGCTCTCGCAAAAGCAGATCCCTAGGCGCTCGATCATCGAAATCAGTAAAGTGGTAGAAAAGCACTGCTTGGGAGGATGTCTTGGAGGAGGTCATTACCTCTCAGGAATGAATGGCCGGATCCTTGGGGGTAAAGACATAATGTCTGGCTCACCCCCGGCACCTGGAGAACCTCCACCTTGGGGAAAATGACCCGCCATCTCGAAATATCTACAAAAAGGAGCAAAAACGAGCAAAATAAGCCAAAATTGGAAAAAGTCAACAAAAGTTAACTCCCGAGAAAATCTTCCAAATATTGAGACAAACTTACCTCAAGTGGTGAAAATGAGAAAACAAGCACCGAAATCAAAATTTAATCGGTTCAAAGTGACGAAAACTGAAAGATTTTGCGAAAACAACTTGCGTGGGGCATTGGAAAACGCATATAGAGCACAGATCTGAGAGAGAAAGTGGCCTAGGAAGGAAGAGGAGGAAATTTCGGAGCTGATGTTATGAGGACAAGTGCTTTGGATAAGCACATTTAAAGAAAAGAGAGCAAAAAGACCAAAGTGCCCCGGATTTGGGCTAGGTGGCCGACCGGCCACCTTTTCAGCAGCGACCATCCCTCTCCCTCACCCACTGGTGGCCTCCCCTTGGCCAAACATGGCAGCCTTCCCAAGGTGGCCTCCAAGGTCCCTGCAAATTTTGGTGATGATTGGAGTCCCCGGCACCCGAGAAAGTACAAAGAAAGTGCACTTTTCGTCGCGAAACCCCTTCGCGGGAACTTCAACTCCAACTTTCAATGTGTGTTTCATCATTACTATGTATCCTTTTTTAATATGTTGTGACCCCTCCGGAAGGTAAACCGGAGGTCGCGATTGAGCCACCTTCGTCGAAACTCGCACTGCTTTGCTCGTTGTTTCGTTTCAAAATGTGCATTCGAGTTTACACTTATCCTGCATTGTTATGCACACCACTTGCATTGTTTTGAACGTTTCACGGGTATTCTCATACCCCTATGCTTAAACTCGCGTTGTCACGTGCGTCGCTTCTTGCATTGCGATGTACTCACCCATCAACATCGCTTTTGCCTGTATTCGATATCACACTGAACATATGTTGCTAACTATGTTGTGCTTGTTGAGTTTTTTCCTTTTGTAGGCACGATATTGTATGTACAGTTCATTTGAGGCTGGTGCGACCAGACGTGCTACACAGGTATTGTATCTTCTCCGTGTGAGACGTAGTGAGAATTCAATGATTCTCCACATTCTTCAACTGCATGAAATGTAGTATTGCTTTGCATTCTTGCTTAAAACTGTTGCATCTATTGTGAATATTTGCTTCATTACTGACTTAACGCGCATGATCATTGAGTTACATCGGCTTTATGCATATCACTTTGCATTTTGTCCCTGCTGCGGGCATGCTGGGCACATCTTTTGTTTATCTCGCTTTGTTTATGCAGTCTTGGCCTTGTCAAAAATGAGTCGTCTCACAGGCTTTGACATTCACTCCGTCACTTATGACTTTCGAGTTACATCAAGAGGGGCAATCAGCTAGACACCCCATTTTTGACCGACCTTAAGACTCAGACGTCACCAACTGAGTGCTCGGTGATGTTGCATATTGTGCTCGTTCTGAAGTTGCGGAATCTCGGTCGCGAGCCTTGCCTCCAGACTTCGGGGCTCTTTTGTGCTTTGCCTCGGTTTGCGAATCGGGTCCCGTTTTCTCTCTTTTCTCTTCCAAAAGGGAGAGAGAGGTCTCATAGATCATCTCTCAGTGGCCGTAGGCTACATTTCGTGGCCGTAGGCCATTTTTCCCGTTTGGAGCCCGGTTCCCAGTTTTCGGAGCCATCGGCCGTGTGCCTCGGTTCGGGACCACTTAACCACCTCGGTTTGCTCCGGTTTTTGGCACACACCTTATTTCCTCCCTTTTGAGGGATACTGTGGCCTGAGAGACCAACCGTGAATGACGCCACCTCACAGTGCTTAACCTTGTTTTGGGGCCGGGCATAGCGTTTTAACCCCAAACCTTCGTTTTACATCGGTTTGGGTTCATTTTTGGTGGAGACCTTATTTTCATTGTTAGGAAGGTTGTAGAAGGGTGGGAGGCCAGCAATTGTTCTGAAGACCAGCTTTATTCCTTCATCGCTCTTCATCGCCCGTTGTCTTCACTAGAAAGCTAACTTTTTCCATTCCCGGGCCACTTTTTTCTGACTTTCCACCACACCATTGTGTTATACACACCTGGAAGGCCACCAATATGGATAGGCCGGCCATCAATTGTTCTTGACCCTTTTGAACCCCTCTAAAAAGTTGGTTTTTCTCTCTCATGGGTTACATTTTTTGGGTTTTGACCATACAGCTGGGTTGTACACACATAGGAGGCCATCTTTTTGGGGTGGTCGACCACTAATCTTTGTTGACCCTTTTGACCCTGGCCGACCTATCTTTTTGGGGTGGTCGGCCACTAATCTTTGTTGACCCTTTTGACCCTGGCCGGTCGGCCAGGGGAGGTGGGTGAACCTCTTGAACCTGACCGGCCAAATTTCTCTCTCCTGGTGCAAGCTAGCTGTGCCAGCTATTTTGCACCAGACCCCTGCCCGAGGGTCTGCCCTTTTGTTTTTCCCCCCTTTCTTTCACTCCTTGTCCTCTATAAAGCCAACACTTGAGCTTCATTTCTAAAGAGGAGAAACCAGCTGAGGCACTATTACACATACCCCCCCTATATTTATACTTCAAACCCTCAAAACCCTAAGATTCTTGTACCATTTGCACTACAACCCATAGCACTACACCACCATCATCCATTTCAGCACCTTGGAGGCCATTTGCAAAGGTTGAAAGCTAATTTCCTTAGACCAAAGGCTGCTGGAGGTTGGCTCTACAAGGTTGAGTCCCTATTTCCTCATTTCTTGCCTTATTTTGCTTGGTATCTTAGCACCTTTTGCTTACATTTTTGGGCTTTGACCTCAACTGAAAATAGTCTCATTTTGAGCTCATCTTCATGTTTGATCAAGGATTTTTTTTCTGTTTGAGGCCATCTACTGCCCCTTTCTCTTTATCTCTCTTTTAGGGCTATTTCTTGCATGATGTATTAGCCCTGTTTGTAAGCATTTATGGGCTTCGAGCCAACTGTAAAGTGCCTTATTTTGAGCCCTTCTTAAACTTTGTTGAAGGGCTCTTTGCTTTTTGAGGCCTTTTACTACCCTGTTTGTTCAATCTCTCTTTTAGGGCTTATTTTGCATGATACATTAGCCTTATTTGTGAGCCTTTTTGGACCTCGACCTAAACTGAAAAAAGTCTTGTTTTGACATCATCTTCATGTTTTATTGAGGTCTATTCTCTGTTTGGAGTCATCTCCCCCCTATGCATGCTTCATCTCTTCATGATTAGGGCTATGCATTAGAACACTTGCATTGGCCATGGTTTGGCCTCTTAGCCACTGAAATCCAGCAGATTTTATGTGGCTTAGGTGTGTTCTTGAAGGCCAAAATCAGAGGGGGGTGACCCCCTCTCTCCTTGTTTTGCTTGATGGTCTTTTTGGCCTTCCAAAGAGGCCCTATCTTGCATGCTTTGTTGACTGATTTCAGGGCCAATTTGATGAGTTTTAGGACTATCATATTTGATTTTCATAGTTGATTTGGCTATGTTAAGTGTCCTTGATGCATGTGCTTAATAACCCCTTGTATGCCCTTCCAAAGGAGCCCCTCATTTGTGCATGCATTGGCTGCATTTCCATGTTTATTTGGGCATAGTTTCACATTTTTTGTTCACTGATTTTTTCTGGTTTGGTGAGATTCCATATGCTTCATATACATGCCATGTAAACCATGTTTGCTAATCAAACTTGCATGCTATGTTAGGCCATCTTGCTAGCATCTTTTGGCCATGCTTTGAATTGGAAATGTTCATGTTTTAGGACTGCCTTGGTTCTGTCTTTGTGCTTCATGGTCAAATAATGCATGCTTTGTAGAGCTATAGGTCAATGCATGTACCTAGTTTTGTGTTTCGGGACCATTCCATGCATCGGGTGCCATGTTTCCATGATTCGGGATCATTTTGCATCATGATTTAGTGCTGAATTTTCATATTTGAATGTCATGTTTCATGCCTTGCCATGCCTTGTTAGAGTGGCATTTGTGCCATAGGATCAGTCCTCGGTTTGCGTACATGCGTGCATGCATCTCGAGTGTCTCATTTTCATCTTATGGCCGCTGATGTGAGTGTGGCTGAGGTCCACTCATGTTGGTGTAAGTCCATTATGCATTGTGTATGCCATTTCATTTCATAGCATTGCGCATGCTAGGTTGCATGTTAGAGCATTGTGTATGCCATGTTACATCGAGCATTGTGTATGCCATTTCATTTCATAGCATTGCGCATGCTACGTTGCATATTAGAGCATTGTGTATGCCATGTTACATCGAGTATTGTGTATGCCATTTCATAGCATTGCGTATGCTAGGTTGCATGTTAGGATTGCATTCATGCATGTTATGCATATTGCATTGTGTTTGGGATAGGAGTTAGCCCAAGCACGGGAAACGAGGGACGTCTCGTACTTCGAGTGATAGAACGTCTCTCAATTCCCAGTCACCGACACTCCGGATTATCCATGATGGAGTCTCGGTCTTGTTGTGTTTATGTGTGCATTCATTTCATATTAAGTCGTGCAATTCGACTTCTCGGCCATCATGCATCAGGAGGCGTGATTGGTGGCACGAGGATTGAGGTAAGCATACATATGTGAAAATACTTTGCCATGCCCCTTTCTTGCTCTCTGTTGCAGCTAATCAGAAACCGACAGTCTTTTGGAGCCTCGTGCAATATTCCGGGCTTAATTGTAAACATGCATCATTCATCATCCGGAGCAGAGTCGAGGCAGTCCCTAGCTTGCATGCTAATTTACTGCTTTCCTAGATTAATTTGTTAATTAATTAGGAATTTTGTATTTATTCGGACTGTAATTATTCATTTGGGACTGTATATTATTTATTTGGACCCTCCAAGCGAGGGCACAACTGCAATAAGTGTGCATGTGTGTGATGTATGCCTTCCAACCCCACGTCTTTCTCCCTTTTATTTACCAGCTTATGATGGTTAGATTAGGGCATGTTTCAATTAGCATACAGTACGATAGCATGTTTGCATTCATTCATCTGTTTTGCATGCACCGGGCTCGGCGCATCATAACTCACTGCATTGTATTTCGATTCCAAGTTGAATACTTGTTAGCTGTAGCATCCCATATGCCATCTTTAGAATAGCCGAGCCTACTATAGTTGCATTTTGCATGTGTTGCATTAGGCATTCCTGTATAGTTAGGATCATGCATGGATTTCTAATTAGCTTCTGTTTTGGCTTGGAGTACTCGGTAAGTTTTATGCTTTAGTATCCTTGCATGTGTGTGAGTAACTGCCATGATAGCATGCTTACCATGAGGCTATTTGCTTATGTGATATAACTGTCTGAATACCTGTGGGTGAATGTTGGGTTATTTGGATTGGAACAATGCATTGACTGTGAGTTTTAAGCCCACTAAAAAGTGGCGAAACCATCTTTTCTAAAGCCCGCCTGAGGGTGGCAAAATCTGCATTTTAAGCCTACTTGTGAGTAGCAAACCATCTTTCAAAAACAAACATGAAATGTTTTGTTCCAATTCAGACGACCTGGTCTATACTTGTATGTTGTGCGCATCACATAGTAAATCTAGGCTAATAACCAGAATAAGAATGCATAATGTTTTCAAAACTAGATATCATGGTTAGTAGAGGCCGATATTTGATCGGGCGAGCGGGGGTGCTCACGAAGTGACCTTCCCCAATCGTACCCAAGTTCCCGAATCGAGGCAACTTTGGTGATGACGGACACGTGCCCTTAGGAAAACGAGTCAGGGTTTCCTAAATTTTCCAAAATAAAATATTTAGGTGGCAACTCTGTATCTGGCAAAGCAGTCCATGTTTGGCACTTCTTTTCAAAAAAAATCTGTTTTCTCAAAACGATTTGCCGGATTTGGACTCTTTGGTTCGGATTAAGAACGGTGACATTGAGTCCTGAACTGTAGTGAGCCCAGAATGAACGGAACGGGACTCAATCCCTCCCGGGGCGTTCGGGGACGTCTACAGCCATTTTTCCCGTTTGGAGCCCGGTTCCTAGTTTTCGGAGCTGTCGGACGTGTGCCTCGGTTTGGGACCGCTTAACTACCTCCGTTCGCTTTGGTTTTTGGCACACACCTTGTTTCCTCCCTTTCAAGGGACACTGTGGCCTGAGAGACCAACTTCGTGGTCGAACGCCACCTCCGGTGCTTAATAGTCAGTTTTCGGGGCCCCAGACTGCGCGTTTTGGCCCCCGAACCTTCGTTTTGCATCGGTTTGGGTTCATTTTTGGTGGAGACCTTATTTTCATTGTTAGAAAAGTTGTAGAAAGGTGGAAGGCCAGCAATTGTTCTGAAAACCAGTTTTATTTCTTCATCGCTCTTCATCGCCCGTTTTCTTCACTAGAAAGCTGGTTTTTCCCACTCCCGGACCACTTTTTCTAACTTTCCACCACATCATTGTGTTGTACACACCTGGGAGGCCACCAATATGGGTAGGCCGGCCAGCAATTGTTCTTGACCCTTTTGAACCCCTCTAAAAAGCTAGTTTTTCTCTCTCCTGGTTCACATTTTCTGAGTTTTGACCATACAGCTATGTTGCACTCATCTGGGAGGCCACCTTTTTGGGGTGGCTGGCCAACAATTCTTTTGACCCTTTTGACCCCCTGGCCGGCCGGCCAGGGGAGGTGGCTGGCCGGCCACCTGAACCTTTTGCACCTGGCCGGCCATTTTTGTCCCTCCTGGTGCATTCCAGCTGTGCTAGCTGTTTTGCACGAGACCCCCTACCCGAGGGTCTGCCCTTTTGGGGGAAAATTTGAATTGGTTTCCCCCCCCCCTTTTCCTTGGCTCCTCTCCCTCTATATAACCAGCACCCTTCTTCATTTCTAAGGGTTAAAAAAACCAGCTAGAGCCTTTGCATACAAACCTCCATATCTCCTTCATCCAAGCTTCAAAACATTTTTGACCTTGCACCATTTACACACCAACCCATAGCCTACCACCTCCATCATCCATTCCAGCCCCTTGGACTTGATTTTTAGAGGTTGAAAGCACACCAACTTGGTCCAAAAGCTGCTGGAGGTCGGCTCTTCAAGGGTGAGTCCCTATATTCCCTTTTCTTGCTTCATTTTGCATGATATCTTAGCTCATTTTTCTTATATTTTTGGGCTTCGACCTGAACTGAAAATAGTCTTATTTTGAGCTCATCTTCATCTTTGATCAAGGACTTTTCTTTGTTTGAGGTCTTCTACTCACCGTTTGTACTCTATCCCTCTTTTAAGGCTTATCTTGCATAATATATTAGCCTTGCTTGCGAGCATTTCTGGGATTTGAGACAAACTGTAAAGTGAATTATTTTGAGTCCATCTTTAACTTTGTTGAGGGCTCTTTGCTTTTTGAGGCCATCTACTGCCCCTTTCCCTTTATCTCTCTTTTAGGGCTATTTTTGCATCATATTTTAGCCTTACTTGTGAGCATATTCGAGATTTACCATAAACTGTAAAGTATTTTTTTTTTGAGCCCCTCTTCAACTTTGTTGAAAGGCACTTGGCTGTTTGAGGCCTTTTACTGCCCTGTTTGTCCAATCTCTCTTTTAGGGCTGTTTTTGCATGATACATTAATCTTATTTGTGAGCCCTTTTGGACCTCGACCTAAATTGAAAAAAGTCTTGTTTTGACATCATCTTCATGTTTTATTAAGGTCTATTCTCTGTTTGGGGTCATCTTTTCCCTATGCATGCTTCATCTCTTCATGATTAGGGCTATGCACTAGAACACTTGCATTGGCCATGGTTTGGTATGTATTCTTGAAGGCCAAAATTAGAGGGGGGTGACCCCCTCTCTCATTGTCTTGTTTGGTGGCCTTTTTGGCCTTCCAAAGGACCCCCTATTTGCAAGCTTCCAAGCTTTGTTTCTATCACTTTTCAGTGGGTTTTAGGACCCCCATGACTCATTTCCAGAGTTGATTTGGCTATGCTAAGTGTCCTTGATGCATGTACTTAATAACCCCTTGTATGCCCTTCCAAAGGAGCCCCTCATTTTTACATGCATTTGCTACATTTCCATGTTTATTTGGGCATATATTCACATGTTTTGTTCACTGATTCTTGCTGGTTTGGTGAGATTTCATATGCTTCATATAAATGCCATGTAAACCATGTTGCATGCTATTTTAGTCCATCTTGCTAGCATCTTTTGGCCATGCTTTGAACTAGAAATGTTCATGTTTTGGGACTGCCTTGGCTCTATCTTTGTGCTTCATAGTCAAATAATGCTTGTTTTGCATAGCTATAAGTTAATACATGTGCCTAATTTTGAGTTTCAGGGTTTACTTCATGCATCGGGTGCCATGTTTCCATGTTTCGGGATCACTTTGCATACTGTTTCAGAGCTGTAATTTATGTTATTGGATGCCATCTTGCATCCCTTGCCATGCCTTGTTAGAGTGGCATTTGGTGCCTTAGGTTTGGACCTTGGTTTGCGTGCATATATGCACGCATTTCGATAGTCTCATTTTCATCTCATGGCCACTGATGTGAGTGTGGCTGAGGTCCACTCATGTTGGTGTAAGTCCATCATGCATTGCGTATGCCATTTCATTTCATAGCATTGCGTATGCTAGGTTGTATGTTAGAGCATTGTGTATGTCTTGCTACATCGTGCATTGTGTATGCCATCTCATAGCATTGCGTATGCTAGGTTGCATGTTAGGATTGCATTCATACATGTCATGCATATTGCATTGTGCTTGGGATAGGAGTTAGCCCAAGCACGGGAAACGAGGGACGTTTCGTACTTCGAGTGACGGAACGTGTCTCAATTCCCGGTCACTAACACTCCGGATTATCCATGATGGAGTCTCGGTCTTGTGGTGTTTTCATGTGCATTCATTGCATATTGAGTCATGCAATTCGACTCCACGGCCATCATGCATCGATATGCGTAATTGGTGGCACGAGGATCGAGGACTACACTCCCAGAAGAGTAGTCATGCACACATATGTGAAAATACATTGCCATGCCCCTTTCTTGCTCTTTGTTGCAGCAAATCAGAAACCGGCAACCTTTTGGAGCTTCGTGCAATATTCCGGGCTTAATTGTAAACAGAGGCTACTTGGGGCATCGCAATGGATTTTTGCGCAAGGCAACTCAAGCATTGCATCATTCATCATTCGAAACAGAGCTGAGGCGGTCCACAGATTTGCGTGCAATTTACCTGTTTTCCTAGATTAATTTGTTAATTAAATAGGATTTTGTACTTATTCGGACTGTACTATTCATTTGGACTGTATATTATTTATTCGAACCCTCTGCGCGAGGGCAATGTTGTAATAAGTGTGCGTGTGTGTGATGTATGTCTTCCAACCCCACGTCTTTTTTCCTTTTATTTACCAACTTATGATGGTTAGATTAGGGCATGTTTCAATTAGCATACAGTATGATAGCATGTTTGCATTCATTCATCTGTTTTGCATGCACCGGGCTCAGCGCATCACAACTCACTACATTGTATTTCGATTCTAAGTTGAATACTTGTTAGCTGTAGCATCCCATATGCCATATTTAGAATAGCCGAGCCCGCTATAGTCGCATTTTTGCATGTGTTGCATTAGGCATTTCTGTATAGTTAGGATCATGCATGGATTTCTAATTAGCTTCTGTTTTGGCTTGGAGTACTCGGTAAGTTTTATGCTTTAGCATCTTTGCATGCGTGTGAGTGACTGCCATGATAGCATGCTTTACCATGAGGCTATATGCTTATGTGATATAACTGCCTGAATGCTTGTGGGTGAAGGTTGAGTTATTTGGATTGGAACAAATCATCAACTGTGAGTTTTAAGCCCACTAGATAGTGGCAAAACCATCTTTTCTAAGCCCACCTGAGGGTGGCAAAATCTGCATTTTAAGCCTACTTGCGAGTAGCAAACCATCTTTCAAAAAAACAAATATGAAATGTTTTGTTCCAATTCAGGCGATCCAGTGTATACTTGTATTCTGTGTGTATCACATAGTAAATCTAGGCTAATAACCGGAATAAGAACGCATAATGTTTTCAAAACTAGATATCATGGTTAGTAGAGGCCGATCTTTGATCGGCGGCGAGAATAACTCCGAAGTGACCTTCCCCAATCGTACCTAAGTTCCCGAGCCGAGGCAACTTTGGTGATGACGGACACGTGGCCTTAGGCAAACGAGTCAGGGTTTCCTAAATTTCCCCAAAAATAAAATATTTAGGTGGCGACTCTGTATCTGGCAAAGCAATCCATGTTTGGCACTTCTTTGCAAAAAAATCTGTTTTTTCAAAATGATTTGCCAGATTAAGAACCGTAACAATTTGAGTCCAAACTATAGTAAGCCCAAAATGAACAGAACGGGACTCATCCTCCCGGGGCGTTTGGGGACGTCTACAGTTTTTGGCGACTCTGCTGGGGATTTAGAGAACTTGACTCGAACTCATGATATCTTGCTTTGATTACACTTATGTATTTCTTTGCATTGCATTTGCATTGGTGCGCCTAGGACACCGTGTTTTCCATCTGCTATTCCTGAGCGGTTTGCCAGAGGCTGCGTGCCATAAGGCTTACCGGTTACGGGCTCTGCCAGTATGGGAACACAAACCCCGATTTTACCGGGGCACCCTTTTGGCCATTCAACCTAGTGCATAGTCGGAATCCATAGTGACCATCCCAAGCTAGGACAGGTTGCTTACCCAATATAGGTTGTTTGAAACCGCTGCATGCGTAGTGAAACCCTAGCTCCTGACAAATTAGGACAAGGAAACCCTACCCCAACGTAGGGGTGTTTTGGCTCTCACTTATCTGTTATGTGCTTTAGAGTGCGTCTCTACAGGGAAATGCATGTAATAGTTTGCGAGTTTGGGCATCAGGCCTGCGGGCATCAGTCAGTGTTTGAGAATCAGTTATCTGCGGGTTTTGATTCGATTTTGAGATGATTGAGGATAATGATCAGTGTTGGAGGATAGTGTGTATTCAGCTTACCGATTGTGTGTTGTTACGCCCAACTGTGTGTTGTGTGTTTATTTTATGTTGTTATGCTGTCCGTTTGTCTGGTTGTTTATTTTGCTTATTGCTTTATTTATCTTTTTGCTAGGGCAGTTTTAGCACAATTGCTTCAAACAAAGCAGATATTTCCAAGCACTCTGGACAAGAGGTCGTCGGCTCAATCGATCTGAGGATCTGGTTGACGGACAACCAGTGTTTCATTCTCTACCCCGGGTTGTTAGACGGAGGCGAAGCGCGTGTGTCGGCGAGAGGTTACGGACGATGGTCTACCCTAGCGATGGCATGCTGAGGTCTCAGTTTCTGCCATAGAGATACACATACCAGTCAGTCAGCAGGATCAGCAGAACATGGCCAGAATGGAAGAAATGATGCGCCAACTCCAAGAGAGTATGAAGCAAATGCAAGAGGACGCTGTCCACCAAACAGAATTCTCTAAACAGCAGGCCACAATCATGGCCCAACAGGCGGAACTAATTACCCAGCTACAGCAGCAAGCCGGAGCATCAGCCTCACATCCAATCCCTCCCCCACCAGGAGTCCCAATACCCGAGCAGACACCAACTACCCAGAATGTCCTGCCAAATGCCCAGAACATTTTGCCAAATGTCCATGCCGTTCAGGAAGACACAGACATTCCAACGGGGCTAGCTCCGCCCCCGCTTCCACCTCAATTATCTAAGGTACATACACCTGTCAATCACCCGGACTCTCCCTTCGAGTTCGAAGTAGACCCTACGGCATTGAAATTGAGTAAGCTTGAGAAGCTATTCAAAAAATCCCAGGGGGTAAAGGCTATCCCGGATATCGAGGACGGATATACCGATGTGGCTATGACGTTGCCGGATAGATTCAAAATGCCGCAGATCGATCGCTTCGACGGATCTGGGGATCCCATGGTCCACCTCCGGCTATTCTCAGATATACTACGGCCGATGGGCCTTACCAGACCGCAGAAGCTTTCGCTATTCGGCCGGACCCTGTCAAGTGTGGCCGCTATCTGGTATGCGAAATTAGAGGATGATGTCAAGCGAAGTTTGGTTGAAATGGCCGAGGCCTTTGTTGCTCAATACTCTTACAACACCCAAATCGAGATTACAACCCGTGATCTCGAAACAACAAGGCAAGAGCCTAAAGAAAGCTTCTCGGATTTCGTGACCCGGTGGAGGGCGAAGGCCTCGATGATGACTATAAGGCCCCACCGATAAGGGCCAAATCAGGATGATTGTACGCAATCTCCAACCAAAACTGATGCAAAAAATGATTGTGCTCCTCTTCCCCATCTTTTCAGATCTGCACGAGATGGGGGTACAAATTGAAGATGCAATGAAACAAGGTCTGATTGACCAAGACAGGGAGCAACCTCGAAGAACCTTTAACCGCAACAACAATGCAGGCCGAGTATTGCCAAGAATTGAGAACCGGAGGTAACCATGGTCGCCACCATTCCCCCTCCCCTTCCAAGGCCTATGGCAGCCAGACCCTTTCCGGTGCATCCGGAAGCAATCTATGAACCACCAAATACCAACCCAGAGGCCAAAGAACCTTCACCCCATTGTACATGCCCCTGTCCAAGGCTCTAGGGGTCTTAATCAGAAAAGGGCATCTAAAACCCCTGGAGTCGAGGCCGTTACCAAATCCACTCCCCCCTACTCACAACCCAGCCAAATACTGCGCATATCACCAACAACACGGTCATGACACCGACCAATGTTTCAGATTGCGTCACGAGATTCAAAATCTCGTTGACAAACAGGTGATTTTCCCACTAGAAAGACCCAATGTCACAACCAACCCACTCCCTGCACACAACCAAGCTCCACCTCCCAAAAGAATCAACTTTATCCAGACTGGGGTCGTGTCTTATGATCCTAGCATCTATATCACTCATTCCCATCTACCTAAGCCGGAGGTGCTTCTTCCCGACTGCGCTGACTTTTTGTGCATGCTGGACATCTCTACAACCCAACCTAAGCCAATGGTGGTGGCTATTGAAGACAATGCATAGGAGATTGCACAAGAGGATGGAACTGTTGAGTCAGGGTTTGAGCAGTCTGAGAATTTTGCTGGGAAAGCCTACAATCCGAGTGATTACATCCTGTCAGCGGGCCAGTCTAAGCCAAGTGTAGAATTGCCAGAGAGAACAGAACTGTGCGTGATCCAGGGGGATAGATTTGAGCAGGGAACGAATGATTTAACGGTCGTAGAATAGGGTTTTGCCAACCTCCAGTTTTTCAATGACCAAGAATCAGGGGACGCAGCAGTCAACTGGTTTGATTATGAGGAATCGACAGAGGCTACCGGATGGCTGGATGATCAACCGGATGTTGTAGAGTTCCAACAGGGCCCGGCAGGGGCAAGGGTATCAGTTGTGGCCGGAAGGGTCAGAAGTCAGAGTACATTGCCGGAGAGCACCGGTACGAAGAATTTCGCCCAGGATGCAGGGAAAGCTGAACAACAAACTACGCCGACGCAGGTGGAACAAGAAAAATTTTGGGATTCTGAGAGAACCGGGAAAGCCAAATCCCATAAGGGGACTGAAAATGCCGTGGGCACAAGGACAGGAGATGCTGCGAGCATGTGGGCTGAATACGGCGAGTACAATCATGCCGGAGCCAGACAGATGTCTGTTGGCTGCTCACGGGATGTGGTGGGAAGACGATGATTTATGTCTTGCCCACATAGACGATGATTGGGGGAGCAATCAACCAGACGACACCTGGTATCTCGATGAAGTTGATCACATGACAAGAAGCGGGCGGTATTTCAAGCCCCCGTACCTAGACCAGCCAGAGGCATCTGGGAAGGATAAGGAAGCTGAGAGGCAGAAAGAGAAACAACTTGAGGAAGAGGCTGTGCTCAAACAGTTAAAAAAGATACAAGCAGACATCTCCATTTGGGGACTACTTATGGCATTACGAGTACACAGACAGGCTGTCCTATCTGCCATGGACAAGGCTAAAGTCTCGATAGAAACCATGCCGGAACAACTGGTGGGATTAGCCTTTTTGGGAGGAGCTACCCCGATGTGGACTTTTTCTGACAAAGAACTGCCACCTGAGGGTGCGAACCACAATAAGCCACTCTATATCTTTGTGGAGTGTAGAAATAAATGGATATCGGTGGTTCTTGTTGATACTGGATCCGCCATCAACGTGTGCCCGGTGAGGACAGCGTATGCAATCGGTTTGAAGACCGCGGACTTGATACCGACAGCCCAGGTAATTCGGGCATATGACAACACGAGCCGAGAAGTCATGGGGCCAGTAAAGATCCAGACCAAAGTTAGGCCAGGACAACATGAGATAGATTTCCATGTCTTAGAGGTTCTTGCAACTTTCAACCTGCTTTTGGGGCGGTCGTGGTTGCACCAGGTGAAGGCCGTCTCGTCCACTCTGCATCAGATGGTGAAATACCCCTATGAGAAGGGAGTAGCCATTGTGTTCAAGAATTCATCGATCCATCCACCTCCGGAGGTATCTACACCAGTCCTAGAAATTGAGCACGGCATGGAAGATGTGTTTGTGTCAGGGTTTACCTTAGCTGAGGCTCGGGTTGTACAAAACATCATGGCTGTTAATGAGAGAGTATATGTCAGTGCTCAATCTGTATACCTCATGAACAAGCTTCAACACATCCCCGGGATGGGATTGGGAAAGAGCGGCCAGAAGGGCGTCGCAGCATTGGCCGAAGTGCCACACAACCCCCATACCTTTGGATTGGGTTATCTGCCCACCAAAGAGGATTGGATAAGAAAGGGAAAGGAAATGGCTGGGAGAGCCAAAGCGAAGAAAGCAGGGAAGCCTTTTGACTTAATGCACCAGCCCATTCAGGGTACCCTAAATGGACGCTTCGTCCGGGAGAAGGAGGACTTTCCATTTTGTGGTTTCCCAGAGCTGTGGCTGAACGCGAAGAAGAAGCGTGTGCCAGGTTTCGAGATCTTCTTCGACCTGCAATTATCAGAGGATGACGTTGCCAAAGAGCAGACAGACCCATCAGCTGAAGTTGAGTAGTGTAAGGAAGTGGATTCCGAGAGCGCTGAAATTGAAATGGGGGTAGCACTAGCATGTCTACTTTCAGATCCTTCAATCGACCACAAGTGCTTGGGGGATAACTTCTCGGTTTCCATGATTGGGAATGAAATGGCTGCAGGCCTACCAGCAACTATTTTGGATGCATCTATCGCACCCTCTCTCACTTGGCAATACGAAGAGGGATTTTTGTCCAGCAGCACCGAGTCAGGTAGTGAGCCAGAATCTGATTCCACCGAGTCTTGTGAGTCGGAATCAGGTTCTAGCTCGACTGAGTTTGAGTCTGCTAATCCTGGGGATGATAACCCGGATGCCACAGTCTTGTACAGGTCGTCTTTTTCTTTCTCTTTCGAGTCTATTGTAACCAAGGAATCGGATGATTTGGATGTGCTTAATGAGAATCAAATAGCTGTGGTTTCTGAGTACTTTTCTGTGCCCTTGATTTATTGCACTAACTCAGACTTTCAAAATTTTGATGAAAACAACGAGGAAGAAATTCCTCTGGTTTTACAACGCTTAATTGAACAAGAGCAGGAGAGATTTGTTAAACCTTTAATGGATGAAATCACTACTGTGAATATTAGTACTGAGGAGGACCCGCGGCTGGTCCAGATCGGGTCCATGTTGTCTTCGGAGGAACGTGAGCGCTTCGTCGCTTTATTGAAAGATTTCAAAGATGTTTTCGCGTGCTCCTACGAAGACATGCTTGGGATCGATCTTGAGATTGTACAGCACCGGATCCCTCTTGACCCCGAGGCCCGACCAGTCAAGCAGAAACTCAGAAGGATCCGCCCGGATTGGGCCCTCAAGATTAAGGAAGAGGTCACCAAGTAAATCGACGCAGGCTTCCTACTGGTATCCGAATACCCGATTTGGTTGGCCAACATTGTTCCAGTGCCGAAGAAGGATGGCAGAATCCGAGTATGCGTGGATTTCAGGGATTTGAACAGAGCCAGTCCAAAGGACGACTTTCTCTTGCCGCATATTGATGAGTTAGTGGACTTCACAGCAGGGCATGCTTTGCTCTCATCATGGATGGCTTCTCAGGGTACAATCAGATAGTAATGGCACCAGAAGACCGGGAAAAGACTGCATTCACCATCCTGTGGGGGACATACTGCTACGGAGTGATGCCGTTTGGGTTGAAGAATGCTGGAGCTACTTATCAATGGGCCGCGACCACAATATTGCATGACATGATCCACACAGAGGTTGAGGTGTACGTGGATGACATGATTTTCAAGTCCAAAGATAGAGAGGGCCACTACACCGCCTTGCAAAAGTTCTTTCAAAGGATCAGAGAATTAGGTTCTTTGTGAATCCTCGATTATTCTGTTACAGGGAAAAATCTGGGTTTCGATTACGTAGAGGTATCGAAGTCGACCCTTCCAAAATCAAGGCCATCTTAGAAATGCCACCACCAAGGACTGAAAAGGAGGTGCGAGGCTTTCTAGGTAAAGTGCAATTTATAAGACGGTTTATCTCAAAATTAACCTTGACTTGTGAACCACTTTTTGGTTTCCTGAAGAAAGGCAAGAAATTCCAATGGGACGGCCGATGCTAAGCTGCTTTTGAACAAATCAAGGAATACTTACAGAACCCGCCCGTGTTGTCACCACCAGAGCAAGGGAGACCGTTGATATTGTACCTTTCAGTGACTGAGACCACAATGGGCTGTGTGCTCACACAAGAATCAGAGGACAAAGTGAAGAAAGCCATCTACTATCTGAGCAAGAAGATGCTAGAGTATGAGACTCGCTACACACCGTTGGAGAAGGCTTGCTTAGCTTTGGTATGGGCTACCAGGAAGCTGCGGCACTACCTGTTAGCTCACTCCGTAATGCTAGTTTCACGATTTGATCCCATCAAATATCTTTTCGAGAAACCAGCACTTACGGGTAGGCTAGCTCGTTGGTTGCTGTTGCTCTCCAAATTCGATCTGAAATATGTGACATGCAAGTCAGTCAAGGGAAGAGCAATAGCAGAATTCTTAGCCGACCACCCAGTAGAAGGGGGTAAAGCAGTTGAGTGCTTATTCCCAGATGAGGCCATTTTGCATATCGACGACGAATTTTGGGCGATGGGTATGGGATAGGGGTGTTGCTGATAGCACCTGACAAGTCTCGAATCCCTCTAGCCTTCAAACTCCGGTTCAAAGTCTCGAACAACGAAGCAGAATATGAGGCATGCATTGCCGGTCTAGAAGCAGCCCTGGAACTAGGGGCAAGACGGTTGGACGTCATCGGGGACTCAAACCTTGTTGTGTCTCAAGCAAAAGGAGACTGGAAAGTCAAAGAAGAAAAAATGATGATGTACCACCAGACCTTGGACTTGTTAATTCCTCGGTTTGAGAAGCTAAACTTTGCTCATCTACTAAGAGAGCACAACAGGTTCGCAGATTCTTTAGCAACTCTATCTTCCATGATAGACATCCCATTCGGAGTCCGGATGCGTCCAGTCATCATTGACCAGAAATTTGCACCAGCCTACGAGTCGATTGCTGCTATAGATGAGGTTCAGGACGAAAACCCCTAGTACCACGACATTTGGAATTTCCTGGAGAAGGAAGCATACCCGCAGGGATAAATGCCAAGGATAAAAGGGCAATCAGAAGAATGGCCGTTCAGTTCATCATCTGTGGGGGTAAGCTATATAAGAGAGGTCATCTGGGAATGCATAAGCTGTGTGTCGATGCCGAAGAATCAAAGCGTCTGATGGAAGCCATGCATGGAGGGGAATGCGGTGCGCACATGAATGGAGTAATGCTAGCACGAAAGATCCTCAAACAGGGTTACTACTGGTCCACCATGGAGGAGGATTGCATTGGTTTTGTTCGACGATGCCACAAATGTCAAATTCATGCAAATCGCATGAACATTCCACCCTCGAAGCTGTACAATATGACTTCGCCATGGCCATTTTCAATCTAGGGAATTGATGTGATCGGGGCTGTCACCCCGAAGGGGTCAAATGGGCATGAGTTCATCCTGGTCGCGATAGATTATTTCACAAAGTGGGTCGAGGCCCAATCTTATGCGGTGTTAAAGGCTTTACATGTTGCGAAGTTTATCAGAAACAACATCATCTGTCGCTACGGAGTCTCAAACGAGATAATTTCAGATAACGGTTCCGACTTCAAGAAGGAAGTGATTGACTTGTTGGAGAAATACAACGTGGCTTTTCATAAGTCATCTACCTATCGGCCGCAAACCAACGGAGCGGTTGAGGCCGCCAATAAGAATATCAAACACATATTGCAGAAGATGGTGGAAACCTACCGGGATTGGCCAGATAAACTACCGTTTGCTCTGTGGGGCTACCGGACTTCAATCAGAACTTCTACTGGGGCGACTCCGTATTTATTAGTTTATGGGATGGAGGCCGTTCTGCCTATCGAGATTGAGGTTCCGCCATTGCGAGTACTGGATGAGTGTCAGATAGCCGAAGTAGATTGGCAGCAGAGCAGGTTTGAGGAACTCATGCTCTTTGATAAGAGAAGACTGAAAGCATTGTACCATGTTCAAGGTTATCAGCGCAGAATTGCCCGGGCTTTTAATAAGAAAGTTAAGTCCAGGAATCTAAAAGAAGGAAATTTGGTGCTCAAGGACAACCGAGCTCCCATCCACGACCCAAGGGGCAAGTTCAGACCCAATTGGACTGGTCCCTACATCATTAAGTCTATCTGGTCAGGTGGAGCTGTGGTTCTGATGGATCTAGGTGGCCTGGAGTTCTCACAACCGATCAATATGGACAAGTTGAACAAATATTACCCTTGAGAGGGTCGCTAGGCCGAAAACCCGAAAGAGCGACCTAGGCAAAACTCAGAGCACAAAAAATTTGAAATTATAAAAACTGAGCTCGCAAGGTTGAAAACCCACAAAGGGCGGCCTTGGCAAAAGTTAGAGCGTAAAAGGAGAGTGAAAATACCCGAGTGAACCCGAGCCTGAACTACGTAAGGCTTGATTCCCATCTTTGGGATACGTAGGCAACTTCATCCTGGAGTTCAGCCGTAAAATTTTCCCCTACCAACTTTGTCTATTTGATCATCTCAGTCATCTTTGTCTATTCAGCATTCAAGGGTTCGGTTAAGATCTCTGGCGCAGTGCTATTCAGACTAGGGACAACTTTCCGTTCTTTCAAGATCTTTGGCACTATTCAGACTAGGGGCAACTTTCTAGTTGCAGGGGTCCGGGGTTATGCATTTCAGTGACAGATCTCAGGCGTGTCCAGTTCTAATCCATATCGAAAATGGTTTTGAAAAGTTTTAATAAAAGTTGACTTTGTTCAAATTAATCTTTTTACAACTTAGACCATTTTTGGACCAAAGCGGAAAATTTTCAATACCCACAACCTTCAATTTCATTGATTTCAAAACAGAGTTCTCCTGCTCCTTGCATACAAATTGAAGTTGCTCTCTATTACATTCATAAAGAAAACTTGAAAGTACTGGTAAAACAATAAATCCGGCGCATAGATAAGTCAGGTGTCCATGCGCCCCCTCCCTGAGCTGGTCGAAGCCTCTGATGCCAAGCTGGGCCCAATCTGTGCCTCTTCATTGAGCCAATCCAAGCACTCGTCAGACAAAGTACAGCTGAAAGTGGGAGCGGGGGCCAGGAGCTCTCTAGTCCTCCATGCTGTGGCATACCGGGCAAGCTGCGCACCTCGAACCGGGAATGTGGCAGGATACTCTATCCCCTCTGGCGGGCAAGTCTGATCATGACCGAACTGACGTCGGAACCAGAACAGAAAGTAAAACACACAGTGGGTCAGACCAATCAACTGGATCCCGGTCTGCCGGGACATGCTATAGCTCATTGCCGGGAGATTGAGCCAAGAACAGCGCCAAGCAATGCGATCTGCAGACAAATTGCACATCCAGTCGAACCACCATCCCTCATCAAGGTCATCGACTAGACGTTGTCGGAAAAAGTAGCCACGGGCTGAGTAGGCTAGGCAAGAGTCCACAACCTGCAATTTATCCATCAACCACACCTGGGGAGGGATGAAAAATGAGAGAATAAAGAATAGAGAGATGTACAATGAGAGAAAAGTAAGAAAAGGGTTTTTGTGAGAAAAAACGAGCTTGAGGGCCGAGTGATGTGAGCAATACATATGTGAGATCGGGTAAGAAACATTACCTGCAGCAGTAGTGGACTCCCCGCAAATCTGGTCGTCTCCCGGCGATAAAAAGCATCCAAGCCCATCAGTGTCTCGGCCAATGTCATGGCAATACAGCTCTTTCCTTCCTTCAAGCCTTGAGCAACTTCAATCAGACGAATGCTAGATCCACTAAAGCCTGGGGCAAGCAAAAAGTGAGATAGCATGCACAAACAAAGGGCGTATTGCCGAAAACCTTGCCAATGATGGTTGCCGCGGTCACCGGCATCAGAAAAGCGATGAATCAAGCTGAGGATGTCCAATTCCCCGTTGCAGATCAGAGACCGAGCGTCATGCATGGTGAGCCCACACATCCGCCCTAAAGCTTAGGCGTGGCCGAAGCGAACTGGAGGTAAAATTTCTTCATGGCGTTCAGATTCCATCAAAACTTGAAAATCATCGAAAGTTGGACATACCTCTTGCCCGCCGAAGCTAAAAACATGTGTTACCGGGTTCCAAAACCTCACCGCGGCATGAAGGAAGGAAAGGTGCAGCAGAGTGTGGCTCAGCGTGAATAGTGCATTTATGCCGAAGCCCCGGAAGTTCAACTTTTCCGAGCCATCTAGAGAAGCAATCCAAGCTGTGACATTTTCGACGAGAAACGCCTCCATTTTGGTGCAAAACTGAGATGAAATGAATCAACTACGAGGTTGGGACTTTTAAAGAGGATAGGGCACTGTTCGGGGGACACGTGTCGAAAAACTGGTGGTTGCTGAGCTAAGTGGCCGGCCGACCACCTTTTCTGGTAGGCCAGCCACCCCTCTTCTCTCCAATACAAAAAACTGGCCGGCAAACTCCCAAAGGTGGCCGGCCATGCTGCAAAGTGGGTATTTGGTCCTGTTCTACCCTCTAGAAGGAAGTTCCCAGCATTTGCATGCATCGGGAGTGTCGAAGGCCTCCATTTCCCCCAGTTTCGAATGCGTTCCATCACCCAGATCATCCGAAATGCACTTTGTTTATAGAGTTGTTGTTAAGTCTTGCTTATCGAGTTGTTGCTTTGCTTATCGAGTTGTTGTTTTGTTGGTTAAGATGTCTTGTTTATCGAGTTGTTAAGTTTTGTCGAGCTGTCAAGTTTCGTGCATTGAGTTGTTACTTTTTGTTTAAACAATTTTGTTGTGCCTTACTTATCGAGTCATCAACTTTGTTGTGTTTTGCTTATCGAGTTGTAAACTTGCTAAGGTTTTGTTATTTCTTAGTAAGTTAGGTTGTTTAGTTTGTTACGTCGGTTCACTACCTGACTTGGCAAATACACCATGCACATTTCCATTCAATCTCATTTTCCTGCAAAAAGATGCGATGCGATGCTAAGAACATAAAATACAACACTTTTTCAAAAGCTGTTTCATTCTATCATAATTCCTTTGTTACAACATTTTACAACAAGGGTACAAGTTTTACAGAAAATACAGAAAATAAAACTGCCTAACAATGTGCAATGTGCTACAACTACTAATAAAAAGGTAAACAAAGCAGGGAACAGTTGCATCAATGCTCTCAAGAGCAGGAATAAGAGGCCCTCTTCATCCTCTTCTGCAAAACAGCCTCGGCGCCATCATCACCATCATCATCGTCTGAGTTGGAGCTGCCATCTTCGAAACCCCCCTCAGCCTCATCTCCATTACCGGAACCGGGGTCGGAGCCACCCTCCCTGTCAGCAGATGTCTCTAACTGGGGATCTGCAGCCTCCTCCTCCTCGCTGGACTCCTCCTCTATGACGTGCGCCCTACGTCCTCCTCGTCCGCGAGACAACTTTTCTCTCCCAGCTCCTCGAGAAGGTCTAGATGGCCCGGCTCCTCGGGAAGGCCTGGATGGCCCGGCCTGTGACTGAGTATATACCGGAGGCATCTGAAAATGAAGAATGCAATTTGAATACATCAGCGCAAATGTGTATGTCAGATACAGATGCAAGAAAGCTACATGAAGTGGGTGCATGCAGGTACAGTACGTAAGTGTGGTGTGTGTCAAACGTGTTCTACACAGACAGCCTATCAATGCAGTAAAATGTTCAAGATCAGCATGTCATCAGAAGTATGATAAATGCAAGAAAACTACACCCATGATGGACAACTGCGCCTCTCTCCATAGGACCATGCCCTCAAGTGAGGCTACCATCCCGAGCACCTCATCCATGTACTCCCTGGGTGGCTGCAGATACAAGCTCAAGTCATCAATGAATAAACAAATGCCAAAGTATTTGTGTGATAAACGGAAAACAGTGGAACATACCAGTGGTGAGTCAGGGTCACTGACATATCGGTGGTCAGGCATCGGAGGCTCTACCGGGATCGAGTAGGAAGTCCCATATCGCCATCCCATCAACTCAGTCGGCATATCTGGCCATCCAGGATGATGATAAGTCAAGGGAATCGGGGGAACCAGTCCAGCCCCACGTCTAGATGTGCTAGCCCTGCTGGTGGAAGGGACATCTACAGTCCGAGCCCGGCTCGATGAGGGCATACCAGCAGACCTCCTCGTCGGGGTACGGACTCCTGTCAGTGGGGGCATCAAGTATGTGTGACGATAGGTCGCATACTCCCCCTACTCCAAATGTAAGAATGCATCGGTACCTTACATAGCACTGACGACATCTTGGGGAGAGAGCCCATCAGCGGTCCGCATATCGTCTAGAGGTGCTGAAGGAATGTCCTGATCAGGGTAGCCCCATACCTGACGCAAGAAGCGATCTCCCAAAAACCAGGCCCTACCAACTGGCTCCTCGAACAGGATCCTATACCGGGAGGCACCCCATGCTCCGGCAAACTAGAATCGGAGATCTCTACCTAAAGGCACCCAGGGCTGCTATGTGATCTGCAGATAACCAATGCATAAGCTGATCAGAAATGGTGAATGTGCAAGATAAATCAAAGATTGAAAACATGAAGAACTGAGAGTTCTGAATACTGACGACCGATCAGATAAAAGTATCGCACAGGTAGAGGAAAGACTCCCGAGGTCTCGGCCGGTACTGGCCCTCGAATACAAGTGAATATGGGGTCGTGAGGGGCACCTCGACCTCAAGCTCTGGGGCTAGTGTCGGGAAGTACGCGTAGACCCATAGCTGTGAGAAACAGAGCAGTAGCCATCAGAATACAAAATGCTGAGAGCAAAATGCAAGGTACAGAGTGTAAAGTGCGCCGCGTGTGCAATGTACAAGTAATGAGAAGCAGAAATGTAAATCAAGAGGGCAGAAAGTACCTCCCAGGCCCTCCAATAGTCGCCAACCATGTTCCCCCATCCACGGGAAGTCGTGCTCACATAGCAATAGAGAGTAGCCAGGCTGGCGCCACCCCAATCATATCGGCTGACCTATGATAGGTCCACTAGAGCACTCAACAGATAAAGCCCGACAGTGTTTCCCCTATCGGCAAACAGAGTGGTCCTGAAAAGGAACATCAGAAATTCGCGAGTGTACTGTGCCACCTCCTCAGGAGTCTCAGGCTCCATCTTCGCCCTTTGGAAATGGGAAGAAAACCAGGTATATCGAACTCTGCCTGAAGATCTGTCAACTGGTGGGCGAGCTCCCAATAAGTAGATCCAGGCGGCCTCCCACTAGCCCATGTCCTCGTCATACGGGATGGCCCAGCCTCCCACATCAAGGCCCGTCAGTACGGCGAAGTCAAACGGGGTTATAGTCATGTCCCCGGTGGTAGAGAAATGGAAGGAGTTAGTGGTGTCCCACCATCTCTCTACCAAGGCACCCATCAACGTCTTACTAGCAGGACAGCGAGATATCCCAGTGCAAAAGGGCCCAAACCCTGCCACGTCAACCAAATCCCAGACAACCTCTGGGAGCTCTGCGTACCGCTCTCTCGCCGTGATGGAGCCATATCCTCGCGCAGTACGAGAAGTCACCTGCATCCAGGATGAACACATGTATTCAGTTTCATAATGAAATGTATAAGCTATGTGCAAATGAAATGTATAAGCTATGTGCAAACGAAATGAATAAGCTGCGTGCGAATGAAATGTATGAGCTGTGTGCAAAATCAAATCAGATACAGAATCTGGGCTGTGTGTTCAGAAAATTCAAAGTATGAGCCGTGTGTTCATAATTCAAGTGTTTGGACTGCGTGTTCAACTCTCAATCAGTGTGTGCTGTGTGTTCACCTCAATAATGGGCCGTGTGTTCAGATTTCAAGTGTTTGGACTATGTGTTCAACTCTCAATCAGTGTGTGTTGTGTGTTCACCTCAATAATGGGCCGTGTGTTCAAAATTCAAGTGTTTTGACTGCGTGTTCAACTCTCAATCAGTGTGTGCTGTGTGTTCACCTCAACAATGGGCCGTGTGTTCAGAATTCAAGTGTTTGGACTGCGTGTTCAACTCTCAATCAGTGTGTGCTATGTGTTCACCTCAACAATGGACCGTGTGTTCAGAATTCAAGTGTTTGGGCTGCCTGTTCAACTCTCAATCAGTGTGTGCTGTGTGTTCACCTCAACAATGGGCCGTGTGTTCACAATTCAAGTGTTGGAGCTGTGTGTTTAAAATTTCAAGGTGTGGGCTGCGTGTTCATCATCAAAGTATGGGCTGTGCGTTCAACGTCAAAGTATGGGCTGTGTGTTCATCATCAAATTGTGGACTGTGTGTTCAGATTTCAAAATCAGTGGGCTGTGTGTTCATCTCAAAGTTTGGGCTGTGTGTTCAATTCTCAGACAAGTGTGTGCTGTGAGCTCACAATCAGAAGAATGGGCTTTGTGTTCATCATCAAAGTTCGAGCTATGTGTTCAACGTCAACGTCAAGTATTTGAGCTGTGTGTTCATATTTCAAAATCAGTGGGCTGTGTGTTCATCTCAAAGTTTGGGCTGTGTGTTCAATTCTTAACAAGTGTGTGCTGTGTGTTCACAATCAATATACGGGCCACATGTTCAGAAAGTCAGAGTGTTTGAACTGTGTGTTCAAGATGCAAACAGAATACAGCGTTATAGACTAAACATTCAAAACAAGCTGTGTGCTTGAGTGAGCAAATGAACATAGCGAAAGCACGAAATGCACGGAAAATGCAGAATACATTGCAGAAAATGTAAAAGTGAAGTAAATACATCTCGTGCCTGATGAGAGAGGTGGGACTCTGGCTCCCGCAGTAGTAGATCTACAGCGCCGCCATCGGTCAAGAAAGTGGTAGAAAAGCGCCATGGAGGATGTGCGCCAGAGGGTCGTACCTCTCGGGAATGAATGGCCGAACCCTCGGAGGTAAAGACATGATGTCCGGCTCATCTCCGGCGCCTAGAGAACCTCCACATTGGGGAAAATGACCCACCATTTCAAAAAATCTGCAAAAAGGAGCAAAAATGAGCAAAATGAGCCGAAATTGGAAAAAGTCAACAAAAGTCAACTCTCGGGAAATGAAAAAGTCAACAAAAGTCAACTCCCGAGAAAATCTTCCAAATGTTGAGACAAACTTATCTTAAGTGGTGAAAATGAGAAAAGAAGCACCGAAATCAAAATTTAATCAGTTCAAAGTATTGAAAACCGAAAGATTTCGCGAAACAACTTAGCGTGGGGCGTTGGAAAATGCGTATAGAGTTCAGATCTGAGGAAGAAAATGGTTTGGGAAGGAGGAGAGAGCAGTTTTGGAGCTGAAGTTGTGAAGAAAAGTGTTTTGGATAAGCACATTTAAAGAAATGAGAGCAAAAAGACCAAACTGCCCACTGTTTTGGCTAGGTGGCCGGCCGGCCACCTTTTCTGGTAGGCCGGCCACCCCTCTCCCTTACCCCTGGCCGATGGTCTCCCCCTTGAACTAAACCTGGCCGGCAGCATTCCCAAGGTGGTCTCCAAGGTCTCTGCAAATTTTGGTGATAATTGGAGTCCCCGGCACCCGAGAAAGTACAAAGAAAGTGCACTTTTCGTCGCAAAATCCCCCCGCAGGAACTTCAACTCCAACTTTCGATGCGTGTCTCATCGTTACTCGTCAAAAGCAAGGTGTATCCTTTTTGAATATGTTGTGACCCCTTCGGGAGGTAAACCGGAGGTCGCGATTGAGCACCTTCGTCGAAACTTGCATTGCTTTGCTCGTTGTTTCGTTTCAAAATGTGCATTCGAGTTTACACTTATCCTGCATTGTTATACACGTCACTTGCATTCTCATGCACACCACTTGCACTGTTCTGCACGATTCACGAGCATTGTCATACCATTGTGCTTAACTTGCGTTGTCACGCGCGTCGCTTCTCGCATTACGATGCACTCACCCATCAACACTGCTTTTGCCTGCATTCGATATCACACTGAACATATGTTGCTAACTATGTTGCGCTTGTTGAGTTTCTTCCTTTTGCAGGCACGATATTGTATGTACGGTTCATTTGAGGCTGGTGCGACCAGACGTGCCGCACAGGTATTGTATCTTCTTCGTGTGAGACGTGGTGGGAATTCAATGATTCTCCGCATTCTTCAACTGCATGAAATGTAGTATTGCTTTGCATTCTTGCTTAAAACTGTTGCATCTATTGTGAATATTTGCTTCATTACAGCTTGCTGCTTCGCATGATCATTGAGTTACATCCGGCTTTGTGCATATCACTTTGCATTTTGCCCCCATGCCTGCGGGCACATCTTTTTGTTTATCTCGCCTGTTTGTCTGAGTCTTCGGCCTTGTCAAAAATGGGTCGTCTCTGGGCTTTGACATTCACTCCCGTCACTTATGACTTTCGAGTTCTGTCAAAGAGGAGTAACTGTAGACACCCCATTTTTGACCGACCTTAAGACTCAGACGTCACCAACTGAGCGCTCGGTGATGTTGCATATTGTACTCATTCTGAAGTTGCGAAATCTCGGCTGCGAGCCTTGCCTCCGGACTTCCGGACTCTTTTGTGCTTTGCCTCGGTTTGCGAACCAAGCCCTGTTTTCTTTGTCTTCTCTTTCCAAAGGGAGGGAGAGGTCTCGTAGATCATCTCTCAGTGGCCGTAGGCTACATTTCGTGGTCGTAGGCCATTTTTCCCGTTTGAAGCCCGGTTCTCGGTTTTTAGAGCTGTCGGCTGTGTGCCTCAGTTCGGGACCGCTTAACTACCTCCGTTCGCTCCGGTTTTTGGCACACACCTTGTTTCCTCCCTTTCGAGGGACACTGTGGCCTGAGAGACTAACTTCGTGGTCGAACGCCACCTCCGGTGCTTAATAGTCAGTTTTCGGGGCCCTAGACTGCGCGTTTTGGCCCCTGAACCATCGTTTTGCATCGGTTTGGGTTCATTTTTGGTGGAAACCTTATTTTCATTATTAGAAAGGTTGTAGGAAGCTGGGAGGCCAGCAATTGTTCTGAAAACCAATTTTATTTCTTCATCACCTGTTTTCTTTACTAAAAAGCTGGTTTTTCCCACTCCCGGGCCACTTTTTCTGACTTTCCACCACATCATTGTGTTGTACACACCTGGAAAGCCACCAATATGGGTAGGCCGGCCAACAATTGTTCTTGACCCTTTTGAACCCCTCTAAAAAGCTAGTTTTTCTCTCTCCTGGTTCACATTTTCTGGGTTTTGACCATACAGCTGTGTTGCACTCATCTGGGAGGCCACCTTTTTGGGGTGGCCAATAATTCTTTGACCTTTTGACCTGGCCAGCCGGCCAGAGAGGTGGTGGCCGGCCACCTAAACCTTTGCACTGGCCCATTTTGTCCCTCTGGTGCATTCCAACTGTACATTGTTTTGCACTGCACCCTACCCGAGGGTTTTCCCTTTTTGAGGGAAATTTGAATTGGTTTTTTCCCCCCTTTTCCTTGGCTCCTCTCCCTCTATATAACCAGCACCCTTCTTCATTTCTAAGGGTTAGAAAAACCAGCTGGAGCGTTTGCATATAAACCCCCATATCTCCCTCATCCAAGCTTCAAAACATCCTTGACCTTGCACCATTTACACACCAACCCATAGCCTACCACCTCCATCATCCATTCCAGCCCCTTGGACTTGATTTTTAGAGGTTGAAAGCTCACCAACTTGGTCCAGAAGCTGCTGGAGGTCGGCTCTTCAAGGGTGAGTCCGTATTTTCCCTTTTCTTGCTTCATTTTGCATGATATCTTAGCTCCTTTTGCTTACATTTTTGGGCTTCGACCTGAACTGAAAATAGTCTTATTTTGAGCTCATCTTCATCTTTGATCAAGGACTTTTCTCTGTTTGAGGTCTTCTACTCACCCTTTGTGCTCTATCCCTCTTTTAAGGCTTATCTTGCATAATATATTAGCCTTGCTTGCGAGCATTTCTGGGATTCGAGCCAAACTATAAAATGTCTTATTTTGAGACCATATTCAACTTTGCTGAAGGGCTCTTTGCTTTTTGAGGCCATCTACTGCCCCTTTCCCTTTATCTCTCTTTTAGGGCTATTTTTGCATCATATTTTAGCCTTACTTGTGAGCATATTCGAGATTTTTCATAAACTGTAAAGTATCTTTTTTTGAGCCCCTCTTCAACTTTGTTGAAAGCACTTGGATGTTTGAGGCCTTTTACTGCCCTGTTTGTCCAATCTCTCTTTTAGGGCTGTTTTTGCATGATACATTAGTCTTATTTGTGAGTCCTTTTGGACCTCGAACTAAACTGAAAAAAGTCTTGTTTTGACATCATCTTCATGTTTTATTAAGGTCTATTCTCTGTTTGGGGTCATCTTCCCCCTATGCATGCTTCATCTCTTCATGATTAGGGCTATGCACTAGAACACTTGCATTGGCCATGGTTTGGCCTCTTAGCCACTGAAATCCAGTGGATTTTTAGTGGCTTGGGTGTATTCTTGAAGGCCAAAATCAGAGGGGGGTGACCCCCTCTCTCATTGTCTTGTTTGGTGGCCTTTTTGGCCTTCCAAAGGACCCCCTATTTGAAAGCTTCCAAACTTTGTTTCTATCACTTTTAAGTGGGTTTTAGGACCCCCATGACTCATTTCCAGAGTTGATTCGGCTATGCTAAGTGTCCTTGATGCATGTGCTTAATAACCTCTTGTATGTCCTTCCAAAGGAGCCCCTCATTTTTACATACATTTGCTGCATTTCCATATTTATTTGGGCATATATTCACATGTTTTGTTCACTGATTTTTGCTGGTTTGGTGAGATTTCATATGCTTCATATACATACCATGTAAACCATGTTTGCTAGTCAAAGTTGCATGTTATTTTAGTCCATCTTGCTAGCATCTTTTGGCCATGCTTTGAACTAGAAATGTTCATGTTTTGGGACTGCCTTGGCTCTGTCTTTGTGCTTCATAGTCAAATAATGCTTGTTTTGCATAGCTATAAGTCAATATATGTGCCTAGTTTTGAGTTTCGGGGTTTACTTCATGCATCGGGTGCCATGTTTCCATGTTTCGGGATCACTTTGCATACTGTTTCAGAGCTATAATTTATGCTATTACATGCCATCTTGCATCCCTTGCCATGCCCTGTTAGAGTGGCATTGGATGCCTTAGGTTCGGTCCTCGGTTTGCGTGCATATATACACGCATTTCGATAGTCTCATTTTCATCTCATGGCCACTGATGTGAGTGTGGCTGAGGTCCACTCATGTTGGTGTAAGTCTATCATGCATTGCGTATGCCATTTCATTTCATAGCATTGTGTATGCTAGGTTGTATGTTAGAACATTGTGTATGTCTTGCTACATCGTGCATTGTGTATGCCATCTCATAGCATTGCGTATGCTAGGTTGCATGTTAGGATTGCATTCATGCATGTCATGCATATTACATTGTGCTTGGGATAGAAGTTAGCCTAAGCACGGGAAACGAGGGACGTTTCGTACTTCGAGTGACGGAACATGTCTCAATTCCCGATCACCGACACTCCGGATTATCCATGATGGAGTCTCGGTCCTGTGGTGTTTTCATGTGCATTCATTTCAATTGAGTCATGCAATTCGACTCCTCGGCCATCATGCATCGATATGCGTGATTGGTGACATGAGGATCGAGGACTACACTCCCTGAAGAGTAATCATGCACACATATGTGAAAATATATTGCCATGCCCCTTTCTTGTTCTCTGTTGCAGCAAATCAGAAACCGGCAACCTTTTGGAGTTTCGTGCAATATTCTGGGCTTAATTGTAAACAGAGGCTAATTGGGGTATCGCAATGGATTTCTGCGCAAGGCAACTCAAGCATTGCATCATTCATCATTCGAAACAGAACTGAGGCGGTCCACAGATTTGGGTGCAATTTACCTGCTTTCCTAGATTAATTTGTTAATTAAATAGGATTTTGTACTTATTCGGACTGTACTATTCATTTGGACTGTATATTATTTATTCGGACCCTCTGCGCGAGGGTAATGTTGTAATAAGTGTGCGTGTGTGTGATGTATGTCTTCCAACCCCACGTCTTTCTCCCTTTTATTTACCAGCTTATGATGGTTAGATTAGAGCATGTTTCAATTAGCATACAGTATGATAGCATGTTTGCATTCATTCATCTGTTTTGCATGCACCGGGCTCGGTGCATCACAACTCACTGCATTGTATTTCGATTCCAAGTTGAATACTTGTTAGTTGTAGCATCCCATATGCCATCTTTAGAATAGCCGAGCCCGCTATAGTCGCATTTTTGCATGTGTTGCATTAGGCATTTCTGTATAGTTAGGATCATGCATGGATTTCTAATTAGCTTCTGTTTTGGCTTGGAGTACTCGGTAAGTTTTATGCTTTAGCATCCTTGCATGCGTGTGAGTGACTGCCATGATAGCATGCTTTACCATGAGGCTATATGCTTATGTGATATAACTGCCTGAATGTCTGTGGATGAAGGTTGCGTTATTTGGATTGGAACAAATCATCAACTGTGAGTTTTAAGCCCACTAGATAGTGGCAAAACCATCTTCTAAGCCCACCTGAGGGTGGCAAAATCTGCATTTTAAGCCTACTTACGAGTAGCAAACCATCTTTCAAAAAAAACAAACATGAAATGTTTTGTTCCAATTCAGGCGATCCAGTCTATACTTGTATGCTGTGTGTATCACATAGTAAATCTAGGCTAATAACCGGAATAAGAATGCATAATGTTTTCAAAACTAGATATCATGGTTAGTAGAAGCCAATCTTTGATCGGGTGAGCAGGGGTGCTCACGAAGTGACCTTCCCCAATCGTTCCTAAGTTCCCGAGCCGAGGCAACTTTGGTGATGACGGACACGTGGCCTTAGGCAAACGAGTCAGGGTTTCCTAAATTTCCCCAAAAATAAAATATTTAGGTGGCGACTCTGTATCTGGCAAAGCAGTCCATGTTTGGCACTTCTTTTCAAAAAAATCTGTTTTCTCAAAACGATTTGCCGGATTTTGACTCTTTGGTTCAAATTAAGAACCGTAACAATTTGAGTCCGAATTGTAGTAAGCCCAAAATGAACAGAACGGGACTCATCCTCCCGGGGCGTTCGGGGACGTCTACAATTGCGTCCATTGGTTAGCTAGTAAGTCTGATAGGTTATCACTAGGGAAGGTTCAAGGCTGAAAGCTACCTATCTTGATGCAAGATATTTTCGATTTATACTCTTTCAACAAATTCTGTATATTATTGTATTTCCGTTGTTATCAAATCCCATTCATGTGGGGGATTGTAAGAAATGGTTTTGGAAAAATAAATTTTTTCTCAATTTTGGTCTATTTTTTAGGTTGGACCTATGGGCTAAAGTTGGCGGGTCTAAGTGGTAGCGCATTCTATGTCGCGTTGTGATTTACGTAGTGTATTTGGTTGTTCAAAACCATTATCGAGTGAATAGAAAATTGAAACCAAAATGAGCTCCATGAAAATGTTGTTCTTGGTAAAATTTCCATAAATATTGAATTAAAGCTTGTCCCACATTGGTTTAGTGAGCAAACTTTTATGGGTTTATAAGGCTTGGGTTTTCAACTTGGAAAGGACCCGAAGGGGTATCCAAGTTTTGTGGAATGGTGAGATTATGGGTAAAATGGGATAGACCCATTGGATCCAAAATAAACACACACGCCGCCACCGTCGTTCGTTTGGTCAGTTGCACGGGCTGGGTTAGGCTTGGGCGCAAGTGCGTGGTGTGAGGTTGGATTGGGTTTGTTCGGCCCAATACTTATATTTTTGGGCCAAAAATATTTGAATTTTATTTTATTTTTGGGTAAAATAAAATTTGTCTAGTTTTAATTTCAAATTTTGGTTGGAAAAATTCAAATTTTGCTTGCACCTCTTCAAACCTTCTGTCAAGATTCATCTCTGTCCGAATAGGTTCAAGTTCAAACCCATATATATTTAAATTGAAATCAAATAGGTTCATACGTGTTGAGTTCAAAACCAAACAGATTTTCTATCTATTCAACACTGTCCGAACAGGTACCATACTTGTTGGATTCAAATTTGAACAGCCACATTTTCTCCTATAAATAGATAGACCCTCATTTGGATTTTGCATTTAGGAAATTCGTTCTTTCCTCTGCTATTACTGTAACAACCCTCGTTTTAATTACCGATTAACGACTGAATTAGCTACTGATCACTGATTAACTGAACTGATTATGACTGATAAATGAACTGAATGAGATACCGAACTAACTGATTGAAATTGAAACTGAAATTGAATGAGTTTAATTATTGAATCGCATATTGCATCTGTTTGATTGTGTGACTATCTGTTTGAATTCGTATGTTAAACCGTTAATTGAAGGCCTTATCGGCGGCCGATTTAGAAACCGTTTGGTGTTTTAGAATCAGTAGAATATTTCTGATTTTATGGTATAGTTATCTGAAAATTAATTAGGAATGATTAAACTAGATTAATTCAAGCCAATTGAAAGTCAGACTTAATTACGAAATTGCCACCTATAGTGGACACTTGTTTATTGTTTTGCAAGAGCCTTATTACACTAACTATACCTATTGATCAGCCATTTCCCTATACTTCAGCCGACCATAGTAAGAGAGTTAGAGAGAGAGCATTGAATTCATCTTGAGAATTGCCTTGTAGACTTGAAGAAATTGTAGAAAATTGGCAAATTTAGCTCCCACACCTTGAATACAAGATTAAGGTAGGACATTCATCTCCTTATTGTTGTCTTTGAGCTAAGTTTTGCATGATTCTTGCATCATTGTAAAATTAAGTCATGAATTTGCTCATGAATGGTAACTTGGAGCTCAAATGTTACATGCATGCTTGAATTGATACATTTTGAAGTTGAATTCTTGGAAAAATGTACATGCATGCTCATATTCATGTTTAAATCCATGTATTCATCATGTTCTTGAAGAAATGAGTCCATTGGGACAAGAATTGAAGCTTGAATTGGGTTTAAAGTTCATGCATTTCATGTTTTCAAATTGTTCTTTAAAATGGGTTTGAAAATGACTTTAATTGACCAACCCTTGGCCCTTGCATGTGCAAATTAGCTTTTGAAATTTGTTATACATTGAGTTTAAAGTGTTTTTCCAGAATTTGGGGCCAAGAGGTTGAGTTTTGAATGGTTGAATGCTTGGTTCGAACTTGGGAGACAACTGAAATTCCAGATGGCTTCCTCGCCGAGCGAAGGATTCCTCGCCGAGCGAGCCCTTTGGTTTAAGCTCGCTCGGCGAGCATCGGCGTGTATCGTAGCGTAAAATCGAGCAACCAGTACTTTTACTATTTCATCAGACCGCTCGAGCGAAGGATTGTTCGCTCGAGCGAAGCCTTTGATTTTGGAAGCTCGCTCGAGCGAGACCCCTGTTTTCAGCAACTTTTGAAAAATGCCTTCCAACTGTAATTTTGCATCCTCATCCCATCCTAGGCATTCTTAGGCCTAGTTTAAGGCATCTTAATGAGGATTTAGACATAGAACCACACCGAGGGAATTTAGGGATTTAATTATCATCCTTTCCAACTGTAAACTTAGTGTGTGTTCTATTTGTTAACTGTTTAGGGTTGGCTCACGGGGACGCGCTCTAGCTACTGATAGCCCAATCACTGTGAGTAACAGATTGTGTAAAGATATGTTCGAAATGGTTATATTTTGAATACTGAACTGAACTGTTTATTGAACTGATATTGTTATTTGAATGAATGAATGTCCTGTATTTCGAACTGTATTGTGGCATCCTTGGCACCCACCGTTATTATTTATTCTGAGCTCTGTCTTTCCTTGTGGAACCATATTGTTTATCGATTGATGGCCATCATTCTTTGTGTTAAGGCCGGTCCTTTTGGACCTCTTGTTTATAGGCTAATGGATGTACCACATATGGCTGATTCATTGAAATACTGATTGACTGAAATACTGAAAGATTGAAATACAGTATAATGAATTGATTTCATTCTTTGTAAGGACATTCATTCATAACCTCTTTACACTTTATGTTATTCAGGGCTTTAGCTCCTTTGTTTATATATATATGTAGGTTCTCGGCAGCGGGCCAGGAGCTAGGAGCGTGGGTCCCCCCGATTTTGTCCGGCCACTGTGTGCCTCAATGAGGTTCCTAGTAGCCATGCTATGGCTTGGGGTGTTTTGTTTCCCAATTGTCTCCCTCTGCTTTTGTATTACGTATAGGCCTCTCTTGTTATCTGTCTTGTTGCCTAGGGACGCGATCCCTGTACTGAATGTTTGTAAATGAATGTATAGACTGTACCGTTTTGAAGTGTATGAATGCATGTTTGAATGAAAAATGTTTTTGGCATACAGATTTTCATAGCTCAATGGACACTAGTTATTTACTGTATTGGCTTCTTGCCCGTACTCTGTTTAAGCTGTTTTCTTTATTGATAGGCCTTGATAATCTCGGATTCTTGGCGATTCTGATGCTAAACCCATAGGGCCGGGTTTGGGTCGTGACAATTACTCTCTACATTTTGCTGAATTAATTTTTCTTGCGAGAAATAGTGTAAACACAAAGTGTGTTCGCTATATGAATAGTTTGTAGTGCTGCTACTATTCACTATTGATCGTTTTATCCTAGGAAATAGACGTCCATAAGGACACAGTGTTAAACACTAGACTTCATCAAAAATTTGTTCAACAAATAAATAAGGTAAGTAATTAATTTAATTTCTATTTTATTTATTTTTATCAAATTCTGATTTTGTTTTTTTAACAAAATAAGAATTTGTTGTTTTATTTTATTTTATATATTATTTTGATTTTTGTAATCAAACAATTTCTTTTCTTTCTTTAATTCTTCGAATATAGTGAAATTGTCCAACACAAATTGCTGTTGAATGTCGATCTATTAAACATAAAATATATTAGATAAAATATAATAAAAATAAAAAACATTTTAGGTTGCCTTGAAATATAGGTTGATTATAAATCCTCTGAAATTTTGGAATGGGAAAGGTTGAGCTATTCGAAGATAACCAAACTGCTCGCTCAATTTGGTCTTTGAAGATTTGTATTTGTACGTAGTCCGTTTGGTAGTGGGGGTGGGAGTGAGGGTGGCTGAGCGTTCAAATGGGTGACAACGGAGGAGATAAGTGAACCGAGTTATAATTTATAATCGAAGATGATATTCTTGTATTTATAAAAGACAAACAATTGTGAAAATATTTGTTAATGATGTTTTCATTAATCATTGAAAATTTGTCTAATCATTAATTTCAAAATCTTAAAATCTTAGAATTAGTCATTAAAATGCGTACAAACTAATCCAAACACTCAATTATTAAAAAATGTAAACGAAAAAGACAAGGATTGTTTAGTTATATACAAATCATCTTCAATTAAAACAAATTAGTAAAAATTAAAAAGTTTATCGATCAAACTGATAATTTATAAACGAATTGGTTATGTACTAGAAATTAAAAGTAACCCAATTAAGAATGGCCATGCGACATTGGACTTGGTATTTCACCGTTTATGACTAATATAAATTACTAGTTAGAATAAATGGACCTTGCGTCCTTGCCCATATAGATGACGACGACTCACATTCAATCTTTAAAATAAAAATTAAAAAAATGTAACACCACTAATTGGAATGACAGCTATAAAATCTGTGGAACGGACAGTAATCATTTTGTGATAATTCTTTTTTTTTTTTTTTTTGAATAGGAAAAAAGGGTTCTGAGGTGTCATCACGGTCCCGTAGGCCTTGACCCTGGCGTAACCGGTTGTCAGCCAAGAATTAACCCCCACCAAGTGAGAGACCCACCACCAGGGCACTAATGGAACGCAACCACACGCCCCAGTAAAGAACAAGCTGTCGAAGGGAGTACAGGGCGTGCTCTCTTAAAGAAATTTCAAACATCCCCTCCCAAGAATCGATTCTCCACCAGGCCACCAACCCTAGTGGTCATTTTGTGATAATTCAATGTCAAATTTTATCACTTGCTTTTCAAAAAATTAAGGTGTGATTCTGTCAAAAATATATATATATATATATATATTGTTTTTTAGTATATTTTAAAAAATTATAGTATATCTAGGGGAGAAAAATTTTAAAAGTAAAAAATAAAAAAAAAATTCCAAAAAAAAACATATTAAAGATAAAAATAAAATAAAACCAAAACTGTCAACTCCTTTTGGGAATTTTTTTCAATTCTTTTTATTTTGTTTTTTTACTTTCCTATTCTGTTTAGTTGAGTAAAATTTAAAAGTTAATTTTTTTTTTTTTTAAGTTATTAAAAACAAAACAAGCAAGCAAAGAAACAAACAAAAAATCAACAAAATAGCAACTGAAAAGGTCAATCACAAACCACGTCTAAGATATATTTGACATTTTTCTTTTTTGTGTGTTTTTAAAATAAAAAGTTAAAAAACACTCATAATTTTCATATTATTTTCATTTTTATATGGAAATAGTTTGTTTCATGTCTTAAAATTGGTTATTTTACAAAATCTTTTCAAAAATTATTTTTAAAAATAATTTGACAAACAACCTTTCTTTATTTTATTCAAAATGAAAAATAGGGGAAAAAATATGAAAATAATACCAAGTACAAGCGTAAATTGAAGACATGGCAATGTAGTACTACTAATTGAAAAAACAAATGACAAAGTAGTGGCTGAAGAAGCACAATCAAATCGTTGATAGTCCTATTTAATTACTGACTGGTAGTGATATATGTGTAATTTAAATAAGTAAAAATAAAATAAAATTTTTACTATATATAATGTATTGATTAAGTAGTAAGATTCTTTTTCAACAGACTTAAGATCTAAGCTTTGAATCCCACTCTCCCATTTATCTACTAATTTTTATTATTTTAAATAAAAAAATGATGGACATATAATATAAGGAGAAGAAAGTAAAATATTTCCAAATCCAACCTTCACTTCATATAATAGTATAGATTAATCTTTGAATTTTCAAAATAGGATTGGACTCTGATTTCACATGAATCTTTTGAGTAGCTTGCTGTGTACTATTCCTTTCTTAAGATATATGGATTGTTTTTGTTTGGTGGCTTTCAATTGTGTTGGCTTGGTTGTTTTCCATGTTAAAAATACTTATAATCAAAAAAAATATTCAGATAAAATATTCTAAAAACGCATATGGATCATAATGGCACAACTAAAAAAAAGTACTTTTTACGATCATTACAAGCCGTCACAAATAATAAAAAAACAGTCGCAAAAGATTTTTTGCGACAGCCCATGTGTAGACACTCCATTTTTGACCGATCTTAAGACTCAGACGTCACCGATTGAGCACTTCGTGATGTTGCATATCGTGCTCATCTAGAGGTTTCAGAGTCTCGACCATGAGCCCTGCCTCCGAACTTCTGGACTTTTCTGTGCCTTGCCTCGGTTTGCGAACCAAGCTCGGTTTTCTCTGTTTCTCTTCCCAAAGGGAGGGAGAGGTCTCGTAGACCATCTCTCGGTGGCCGTGGGCTACATTTCGTGGCCATAGGCCATTTTGCCCATTTCGGAGCTCGTTTCTCGGTTTTCGAAGCCGTCAGGCCGTGTGCCTCGGTTCGGAACCGCCTAACTACCTCTGTTTGCTCCGGTTTCTGGCATGCATCTTATTTACTCCCTTTTGAGGAACACTGTGGTCTGAGAGATCCACTTCGTGGTCGAACACCACTCCCGGTGCCTAACGATCTTTGGGCCTCGGACTCGCGTTTGACCCGAACCTTCATTTTGCATTGGTTTTCGTTCATTTTTGGCAGGGACCTCTGTTTCATTACCAGGAAGGTCATAGAAGGGTGGGAGGCCAGTAATTGTTCCAGCAACCAGTTATATTCCATCATCGCCCTCCGACGCCCGTTTTTCTCACTTCAAAGCCAATGTTGACCACCCTAAGGCCACTTTCTTCAGCTCCAAACCACATATTTGTGATGTACACATCTGGGAGGCCACCTATATTTGGTGGCCGGCCAGTAATTCCAGTTGACCCTTTTGAACCTCTTTGAAAAGTGGGTTGTTCTCTCTCCTAGTTCACAATTGCCAATTTTGGACCACAGGGTTGTGTTGAGGGCACCTGGGAAGACATCAATTGGTGGTGGCCGGCCACTAATTCAACTTGGCTTTTTTGATACACTGCAGAAATGCAACCTTTTCCCCCCAAATTCTGCAATCCGGGGGGGGCTTTTTTTTTTAGGGAAACTTGGCTCACTTTCCCTCCCCTTTTTCCCCCTCTTTCTCCCTCTCATTTGTCCATATAACCACCTCTCCAAACCTGGTTTGAGGGTTGGAAAATTCACTCTTGGAGCTTGCATACACACCCCTCCCTTTTCCTTCCATTTCAAGACCAAAATCATCCAAGTTCCCACCCCTTTCTATACCACCACGTAGCACCACCACCACCACTCCATTTCCAGCAGCTTGGGGAGTTTTTCAGAGGCTAGGAGGCACCATTTTTCAGTCCAAGAGGCAGCCAAGGCTTGGTCTTCAAGGGTAAGCACCATTTCCCCTTTTTCTAGCTCATTTTTGTACCATTTCTTAGGCCTTTTGGCTTGCGGTTTTGAGCTCCGGCCATAACTGGAAATGTCATTTTTTTGAGCTCATTTTTCTATTTAATTAAGGGTCTTACCCTGTTTGGGACCCCCCATCTTGCACTTGCTTCAATATCCCTTTGTATGCCATTGTCTTGCATAGTATTTTTGGCCCATGTGTAATCTGATTTGAGGCATGATATAAACTGTAACTGAGCTTATTTTGAGCCCTTCTTCAACATTGAAGAAGGGCTCACCACTGTTTGGGACATCCATGTACCTCTTGCCATTGAACCCCTCTTGGGTCCCCATTTTTGCATGATTCATTTTCTTATTGAGATTCTGTTTTTGGACCTTGGTCTGAACTGAAAATAGGCTTATTTTGACCCCCTCTTCATGTCTCATTGAGGGTCTTTGGCTGTTTGATGCATATTTTGTATACTTTGTGTTTAATCCTCTTTTGGCCTCATTTTTGCATAGCATTTTGAGCATACTTGCATCTATTTTTGGGGTTTTCCATAAACTGAAAACAGTCATATTTTTATTCCCTCTTCAATGTTGTAGAAGGCCCCTTTCCTGTTTGGGGCCAGCATTTGTGACTTGCTTCATTACCTCCCTTGCGGAGCCATTTTTGTATGCTAATTTAGCCCTACTTGTGCCCACTTTTTGGCCTCACTCTAAACTGTAAAAATGCTTTTCTAGAGGCTGCCTTGCTTCTGTATTTTAATTTCATATTCAAATTATGTATGTATTGTATAGTTATAGGCCATTTCATGCGCCAAAACCCGTGTTTCGGGACTCGTTTCATGCATCGGGTTTCATTTTACCGGGTTTCGGGGCTGTTTTTCATCTCATCTTACCTCTAATTTTTGCATGATAGTATGCCATTTTGTGTGTTTTGCCATGTCTTGTTAGAGTGGCATTCCGTGTCGTAGGTTCGGTCCTCGGTTTGCGTGCACGTGTGCACGTATCCCGAGTTGTCTCATTTTCATCATTATGGCCTCTCATGTGAGTGTGGCTGAGGTCCACTCATGTTAGTGTAAGTCCATATTGCATTGTGTATGCCATTTCATTCCATAGCATTGTGTACGCTAGGTTGTATGTTAGTGCATTATGTATGCCATATTTCCTCGTGCATCGTGTATGTCATTTCATAGCCTTTCGCATGTTAGGTTGTATCTTAGTTGCATTTCATGCATATCATGCATATTGCATCGTGTTCGAGATAGGAGTTAGCCCGGGTACGGGAAACGAGGTGCGTTCCGTACTCCGAGTGACGGAACGTATCTCAATTCCCCAGTCACCGACACTCCGGATTATCCATGATGGAGTTAGGTTTTGTTGTATTTTCATATGCATTCATTTCATATTGAGTTGTGCAATTCGACTCCTCGGCCATCATGCATCGATATGCGTGATTGGTGGCACGAGGATCGAGACATACATACATTTGTGAAAATACATTGCCATGCCCCTTTCCTGCTCTCTGTTGCAGCAAAATGAAGAATCAACAACTTTTCAGAGCTTCGCACGCATTTCAAGAACAGGTGCAAACAAAGGCTAATTGGGGCATCGTCATGGATTTCCGTACAAAGGCAACCCGAACATACATCATTCATCACCCGGAACGGAATCAAGGCAGTCCCTGGCTTGCATGCCAGTTTTACAGCTTTCTTAGTTAATTTGTTAATTAATTAGGAATTTGTACATTATTTGGACTGTATTATTTGGACTGTACTATTCTTTTATTCGGGACTGTATATTTATTCGAACCCTCTGTGCGAGGGCAAAATTGTAATAAGTGTGCGTGAGTGTGATGTATGTCTTTCAACCCCACGTCTTTCTTCCCTTTTATTTACCTGCTTATGATGGTTAGATTATGGCATATTTCAATAAGCATACAGTATGATAGCATGTTTGCATTCATTCATCTGTTTTGCATGCACCGGGCTCGGTGCATCATACTAACTGCATTTGTATTTCAATTCCAAGTTGAATACATGTTAGCTTTAGCATTCCATATGCTATGTTTAGAATAGCCGAGCCTGCTATAGTTTGCATTTTTGCATGTGTTGCATTAGGCAATTCTGTATACTTAGGATCATGCATGATTTCTAATGTAGTTTCTGTTTTGGCTTGGAGTACTCGGTGAGTTTTTATGCTTTAGCATCCTTGCATGCGTGTGAGTGACTGCCATGAATAGCATGCTTACCATGAGGCTAACTGCTTATGTGATATACCTGTTTGGATGCCTGTGGGTGGAGGTTGGGTTATTTGAATTGGAACAATTCATCAAATGTTTGTTTTAAGCCCACTAGATAGTGGCAAAACCATTGTTTTCTAAGCCCACCCGAGGGTGGCAAATCCACGTCTTAGCCTACCTGCGGGTAGCACCATCAAACCATTTTCAAACAAATAAACATGAAATGTTTTTGTTCCAATTCAGACGACTCAGTCTATACTTGTATGCTGTGCGCATCACATAGTAGCCTAGGCTAATAACCGGAATAAGAACGCACAATGTTTTCAAAATCAGATATCATGGTTAGTAGAGGCCGGTCTTTGACCGGGCGAGCGGGGTTGCTCACGAAGTGACCTTCCCCAATCGTACCCAAGTTCCCGAGCCGAAGCAACTTTGGTGATGACGGACACGTGGCCTTTGGCACCGAGTCAGGGTTTCTTAAATTTCCCATTAAAAAAAACATTTAGGTGGCGACTCAGATTCCGCAAAGCGATCCATGTTTGGCACTTCTTTCAAAAATCAGTTTTCTCAAAACGATTTGCCGGATTTGGACTTTTTGGTTCAAGATTAAGAACCGTGACATTTGAGTCCTTGAACTGTAGTGACCCCAATATGAACGGAACGGGACTTAACCCTCCCGGGGCGTTCGGAGATGTCTACACCATGCGACGGCAAATGAGGGTCGCGAATGTGGGGGTGGCAAATATTTTTTGCGACTGCAGAACAGCAGTCGCAAATTATTTGTGACCGCCTGACCTATTTATAGCGACTGTTATTTTGCCGTCACAAAAGAGTTTAAAAAATGCCTATAATGTCTTAGCGACCATCTTCTTACCGTCGCAAAAAAAAAAAAAAAAAAAAAAAAAAAAAAAAAAAAAAAAAAAAAACCTACAATCATATATATATATATTCAAATATTATATACAATAAACGTAAAGACATATTTGCAAAAATCTCAACATTCATGCATTATTTTCCATTTCTTCCCTTAATAAAATTCTCTTTCTTCAAAAAAAAAAAAAAAAAAGTGTACAACAATAACAAGGAGTTCCTGAAAGAATCCTACAATGGTTTTTCATCTCTTGCAATTACAAAGAACATTTGAGGTTATTTCTAAGAATCCTTCATAGTCTTGTTACAGAGTCGGAAGAAGAGCAACAACTCTTGAGATTACAGTCATCTTCTGATTTCATCATCTGCTTTAAGAGAGAGAGAAAGAGAGAGAGAGAAAATTGCACCAAACAGGCCCACATGTTAGCCACATTTTTTTACCAAAATCATTTAAAAGGAACATTTTTTTTTTTATGAACTCAGACTAGAAGCATGGTTTTAGTGTGAAAAATTGGAAAGCTAATTCTCTGTTCAATAAATATTGAGAATAAGAGCTCAAAGTGTTTGAACAAAATTGTAACAAAAACAGAGAGAAAAGTAATGAAGCATGTAAATTTATCAGAAATGGTTCAGGCAATTTCACCATGATTCTTGGAACTAAAGGAGGCACTCTCCTCTTAAGCATAGTGAGTGTATGTTTGGCAATGGTCTCTGGAGAAGCTTTCTCCTTATGCTCAGCTCCTGGGGTTACCATACTGGGCTTAAGTAAGATACCTTCAGACATCACATTGTTCTCAGCCAATTAGTAGAAGACTTCTGCCCAAACACGCTCCGCCACCTCTAGTGTCCTCTCAATAGGGTGCTCCCCATCAAGAAGAATCTTAGGTTCCACAATAGGCATGAGACCATTATCCTACACAAGAAACCAAAACGTTTAAAAATTTGATCCTGGAAAATTAGTGTACCATCAGAAAAGAAAATATATTGAATGATTAAGAGTGATAAACAAACCTGTATCGAACAAAAATTTCCTTATGCTTTACTAACTTCACTTCTAATCTGTTTATTATACTAAATCGCAGAATGACAAGACAATATTCTTCCAGAAAACTTCTATGAATTTATCAAAACCGAAATATTGAAAACTAGAATAACTTAGAATTCTACCACACACAATCAAGCAGAAAATGGTGAATTTGGGACAAGAACTTAAATGAACATATGTGAGAAACAGTCAACAAACTTAGAATTTGCAAAATTCTCACTGTTCTGTCAACTTCAATACAAATCATAACTTATGGATAAGGAGGTTCTGATGTAAACGCTCAATTAGGATAGAATGTGAATATGACATGAATGTTTATGCTTGCTTTAGATGAATAATTCCTGTCATCATCCTGAATCCATTGCCGAGCAGGTACTTGTCAAATATATTACAAGACAAATTTTACTTAGCCCATTTGCACTCTATAGTTGCCAATAATTAAAAAATGAAGTTAACATTTAATAACTTCCCTTTATGCATAATACACTTGTGCAGCAAAGCTATATCAACAATTTCCTTCCTCTGTTCAATTTAGACTAAATATCCTTTATTTCTTACTCTGAGAGAGAGAGAAAGAGAGAGAGAGAGAGAGAGAGAGGTCATACCTGAAAAATGCCAGCATAACGAGCAAGTCCCCATGTTGCTTTTTTCACAGCCAAAGTAGAAGGACCACAAGGAATGATGACAACTGTGCGCCTATAAATTTCATACAGAAATGTAAATAAAGTATTAAACAATGACATTTACTCTTCCATGTCAATTGAGACTAGTATTACTATTCTTTTGGAGCCTTACCACTTTGCAAAACGAGCACCTTGCTTATAGTATTCAGTAGATCTAGAAGCCAATCCATCTAATCCCTGGCACCAAGATTCATTGTTGGATCCTGGTAGGGGAACTAAACCCTGAAAACATGTGTAAAAAGTGGGAGAGTTAAATTAACAAGACGAGGATATAAAGAAAGGTTTAGTGTAGTTAACTTGAACGAGAAAGCATACCTTATCGACTTTGATTCCAAGTACAATGTTCTGCTCACACAAGCAATTCACAAACTTCTTCCCATCTGTTGTCGACTGATAAAGTGTCTTCTAAAAAAGAATTGCACCAGAAATATACTCAACCAGGCTAGGAGTAGTCAACAAAAGCTGTCTATAAGCCTGCCTGTTCACTTCAGTGTTGTCCAGGCCAACAGATAATTGGCGTTTGATTCATCAATGGCAAGGATGTCATGACCAAGAGATGCAATAGATTTCTACACCATCAACGAAGAAACCCATAGCAAATAAGCACTGTGTTGCACATTCATACTCTCCAATATATAGAAAGTGTGATAAATTGATGGTACAAAGCATCAAGAGAAAGTAGAAATGCCATAATTTATACAAACTTTATAATGGTTCAACTTATAACATCTTTTTGAAAATAACTAAACAATCCGTAAAAGGAGAAAACAGTTTCTTGAGAAAATTTCAATAAGCACTTCCTCAAGTTAATGAATGCCAAGCTCGCACTAACTCGAGGCTTGATCTCTTGAATCTAAGCTTCAAGAAACATTAATGAGTTTAAGTAACTCTACCCTTTCATGAGAAGACAAGATTTGCTAGTTCTTCATTCCAAATACCAATTCAACAAGCCCTAATTCTTTTTTAAAAGATATCAAAGCTGGAGCATGAAGCGGTAGAAGATATTTTGTGCAATGAAAAGTTGAAGTAAACACACTTAAGAATTTCTTCAGGTAAAGAAGACCAACAAGAAATAAAACAATGCAACACACTTGTTTTGGTCGTTATGTTCTTCCACAACCCACGAAGAAGTGATCCCAACAAAATTTCTCCCATCATTGATTTCAAATTATTATTATTCTTTTGGACAGATTTAACAAAACAATGATCAACAACAGTGGATAAGGCGTCATTCCATCAAGGCAAAAACTTGAACCTTATGAAATATGGACTCAAGAAATAAATAGAAATGTAAGCCAAAAATTGTACCTTTGGAATTTTAAGGTTCTTGAGCGAATTTTCTCTAATAAAAGGAGGATGTTGAAGACCATAAGAGAAGTCTAAGAAAGAATAAATTCAAAGAAAAGACAAGATTTAGAAGAGCTTTGTACCTGATAAACTTCTTGTCTAACAGTTCCTGCAATTGCACTTTCAATTCCTTCAGTTCAGTTGGAGCCATTCTATAAGGAGCTTTGGACACTGGCTGTGTTCCCGGAATCACATCAACTGTAAATTCAATCTCCCTGTCAATCAAATCCCCTGGCAGATCATCTGGAAACACATCTGGGAATTCTCTGACTATGGGAATACAATTCACATCAGTGTTAACACTATCGATGAACCACGGTCGATCTGAGCAATACCCTTTACACCCCTTCCTAATCAGTTTCATGGCTTTCACAGAAGAAATCAAGTACGGGGGAGGTATTACTCCATTTCCACTAAATACAAATTCAGGCAAACCGGGTGGACGGAAAATAACTTGCTTAGTCACACAGTCAATACTAGCATGATACTTTTGTAACCAGTCCATCCCCAATATCACATCAAAATGATCAATATTCAGTGGCAGTAAATCAATAAACAAATGTGCATCCCCAACAATGATTTCACAAGCAGGATACATATATGCACATGTCATGGATCCCCCAATAGGTGATGACACAGCTAGCAGATAATTCATGGGTTCTAAGGGTCTATTCAATTTTCTCGAAAAAGCATATGACACATAAGAATGTGTAGACCCCGAATCAATCAATACATATGCATTTTGAGTGCAAATAGAAAGAATACCTGACACGACGGTCTCGGTATTTTGAACATCTCCAGGCACTAAGGCAAACACCCGGCCTTGCCTCATAGGCTCCTTCCCGGTAGCTTTGGGATTAGGCTTCGGTGCTACAGTTGACGCTGCTGCGCTTGGTGTAGCTTTACCACTAGCCCGCGGGACGGAGGGGCAGTCTCTAACTATGTGGCCCACCTTGCCACACCCGAAACAAGCTCCAGCTATTTGGCGACAAACCCCTTGGTGCTTCCTGCCACACTCAGAACAGGGTGGAATGAAACCACTCCTTTGATCAATGGTTGTTGACCCCTGTTTCGCTTTCTTGCTTGATGGGTTGTACTTGCCTTTCTTAAACTTGAACCCTTGCCTTTTAGCTTTCCACTCAGTTGTTGGTGTCTCAGACTGTTTCACAGCCGCAATATTCGATTCGGCCATTAACGCCCGATCAAGGACACCCACAAAAGTCGGCATTTTCAAAACATTGATTCGGTCTTGTATAGCCACACTAAGGCCGCCTTCAAACCTTCTGGCCTTCTTATAATCGGTATCCACCATGTGTGGTGCATACCTGGCAAGTTCAGTGAAATTCTTTTCATACTCGGCGACAGACATTTTACCCTGTCTCAACTGTTCAAACTCACTTACTTTCCTATCCCTGATGCACTGAGGGAAGTACTTTTCAAAGAAGGATTCTTTAAACTGAGCCCAAGTCACCACAGCATTGGCGTCGCGGATCAACATCCACCACCTTCTAGCCTCTTCCTGCAAGGTGAAGGTGGCTAGCAACACTTTGTGCGCTTCCGAGCACGGAAACACTTCAAATAATTTTTCAGTCTCAAGTATCCAAGCCTCAGCCTTCAACGGTTCAAGGCCTCCCTGGAAGGATGGCGGTTTCAGTTTACTAAACTTCTGAGTCAATGCAATAATATCCTCCTCATTGGCATTCCCATTCTGTACGTTCTGCTCCGGTTGCACCGGAGGGGGAGGAGGAGGCTGTGGATTCTGTTGTTGTTGGTCCAGCCTTTCAATTATTAGTCCCATCATTAGTTCAAGTCTGGCCATTCTGGCCTCAGTTGATGATGACCCAGGTTCATTTGCAGTTGTGTTATCCATTTCGCTATAAACAGTTATAACAGTTATAGCAATTATAACATAAACAGTTATACACTTTAGCAGTTATCACATTAGCATGTATTCAGTTATAACATAATCGCACACTTTTCATGTTAATGCAATGTCCTAATCACTCTTCTAGGACACCCTATAGCTCATTTGAACACGTGTGTGCGGTATAACTCGTGGTTAAGTATCGCTCTGATACCACTCTGTCACGACCCAAACCCGGCCCTATGGGTTTAGCACCGTAACCGGCCAGTAATCCGTGATTACCAAAGGCCTGCTTAACAATCAACCAATATAAACAGAGTTCAGGGCCTGGCGGAAGCCAAAACAATAAATGAATAGTGTTCAATGAGCTGTGAAATTCTGTATGCCAAAAACATTTCTCATTCATACATGCATAAGACAGTACAGTACAAAATGGCATACACATAATACATATCCATAACAGTCGGTGGATCAGGGACTTAATCCCTTATACAGTACAGTACCGTACAAATATCCCATCACTACAATATAGCCAAAACAGTACGGTAGGGGAAACACTATACGCCCCTAGCTTTAGCTTGACACATTAGGAACCTCACAGCGAGGCATGGTGGTTGGCTTGACAAAACTGGAATTACCCTGACGCCTCTAGCTTTGATCCGGTGCTTGTTCACCTACATATAGATATGAGCAGTGAGCTAAAGCCCAGTGAATAACATAATGCATAAAGAGATAAGAATGAATGTCCTTTTCAATAATAGAAATCATTATTTCAATCTGCTCATCAATCATTCAATTTGGGACTCTCCCTTACCATAACCGTCATTCATTCATTCATTCATTGACATAATAGTACAGTAGTAATTCCAACATAGAGACTGTACAAAATTCCACCCGTTCATAGACCGTCGGTGGGGCTATCCGTTCATAGACCGTCGATAGCACACTTGACAAATCCACCCGTTCATAGACCGTCGGTGGGCTATCCGTTTATAGACCGTCGATAGCAAAGGAATGTTTCCACAATAGCAATAACAATGTACAATAATAGCTATCCGTTCATAGTCCGTCGATAGCAAGGAAATGTTTCCACCATAGCGATAACAATGTACAATAATGGCTATCCGTTCATAGTCCGTCGATAGCACACTTGGTAGATGTTTCCACAATAATACAATAACAAGGTGCAATAATAGCCAAGAATATCACATTATAATTCTCAATATACATTCATTCAGTAAACAGGGAACCGTTTCTCAAACAGTTCATTAACATTTCAATTCCGTCAATAGTTCAGAAAATAGTCATTTTTGAACGTATCTTTATACAATTGTTACTCACAGTGTTTTGGGCTATCTGTAGCTAGAGCGTCTCCTCGAATTGCCAACCCTATACAGTTAACAGATTGAACACACTAAGTTTCATAATGGGAAAAGATCACAACTTAATCCCTACATTTGCTTTGGTGTGTTCTATATCCATATCCTCATTAAGATGTCTTAAACTAGGCCTAAGAATGCCTAGGATGGAATGAGGATGCAAAATCACACTTAGAAAATATTTTAGAATTTTCCGTGAACAGGGCCTCCCGCTCGAGCGCAGGTTTCCCCGCTCGAGCGGACAAGCAAACAAAGGTCCCCGCTCGGCCCACTTCGCCGGCGTGACACTAATTCTCCGCCGGCGTACATTCTCCGCTGAGCGCATCGACGAACAGTGCGAGATGCTGGATGCATGATTTCTCCGCTGAAGGCAGATCCTCCGCTGAGCGGACTGCAATGAACAAAATCTTTGGGAGCATGTTTCGCCGGCGGCACTTCCCCTTCGGCCGAAGGACGGCCAAAATCTGGAAAATTCAGATTCGACCTCCAAGCTCAAAATCAAGTTTAGATGCTCCAAATTCGATCCTCTTGGGCCCATTTTCTGGAAAACTCTTTCAAACACATAGTATAACAAGTTTCAAAAGCTAATTTGCACATGCAAGGCCCAAGAGTTGATCAATCAAAGCCATTTTCAAACCCATTTTCAAGAATGATTTCAAAACATGGAATGCATGAACTTCAAACCAATTTCCAGTTTTAAATCTTGCTCCAAAGAGCTCAATACTTTGAAAACAAACTGGAAACATGGTCTTTGATGAAAACATGCACATGCATGTACAATCCATGATGAATCCAACTTCAAAATGCATCAAAATAAACATGCACGCAACAATTCTAGCATGAATCAACTCCTTAGCACCAAATCATGGTTTAATCCTACAATGGAGCATGAATCATGCAAGATGAGCTCAAGGACAACAAGAAGATGATGACTTCACTCACCTAAGTCTTCTATTCAAGGTAAGGAAGCTAGATTATGCAACCTATGCTTCAAATCTCCAAGTTCTTCTAGCAATTTTTGACAATTTGAGCTTAATCTTCAAATGAACTCTCTCCTCTCTACTCCCTTGTTTGGTCGGCTAAGATGAAGAGAAAGGGCTGAGCAATTCTTGATTCTAAGTGTATAGGCTCTAATCATAGATTAAACAAGTGCCCACTCATAGTGGCATTTTGGTAATTAAGCCTAAGTTTGCAATTAGCTCATTTTACTCCGGTTTAATCATTCCTAATCAATTTCCAGATAAGTATATCATTAAATCACATAAATCATGCTGATCACAAAACACTAAACGATTCCTAATTCGGCCGCCGATAAGGCCTTCAATTAGCAGTTTAAATGCATAAGCATGAACAGATATTTTATCAATCCAACAGATGCGATATGCAATTCAATAGATATACTTATTCAATTTCAATTCCGATTTCAATCGGTCTATTCAGTAATTCAATTAATTCAATGATCACTCGTTATCAATCCAATTTAGCAATAATTAGCATATAATTCGGTGATCGGTAACGAGGGTCGTTACAGTCTCCCATCCTTATAATGAGTTTAGTCCTCTAAACTCGGGTTACCTTCATTCTGAAAGAAAACAGGATCCAAGGGGAACAAATCCGGATATCTTCTCATCATATCATCTTCCCTTTCCCAGGTGGCATACACACCACCATGATTCTGCCAATCCACTTTCACTAATGGAATCTCCTTGTTCCTCAATTTCTTGATCCGTCTGTTTACAATCTGTATAGGTCGTTCCTCGTAAGTGTAGTCATCACTCAACACTACCCGAGTAGGCTCAATCACGTGAAACGGATCCCGAAGATAGTCTCTCAACATCGAAATGTGGAAGACATTATGCATATGCTCCATTTCAGGAGGGAGCGCAACTTGATACGCCACCGGATTGATTTTCTCAATAATTTCATACGGTCCGACATACCTCGGCGCTAACTTACCCTTGACTCCAAAACGAGTCTGGCCTTTCATTGGTGTCACTTTCACAAAAACGTGATCGCCCACTTCATATTCTCTATCCCGCCTTCTGACATCCGCATAACTTTTCTGTCTACTCTGTGCAGTTTTCAGTCTCTGCTGTATCAATTTCACTTTCTCAGTCGTTTCATACACAATCTCGGGCCCAAGCAAAGGCCCATCCCCAACTTCTGCCCAGCAGATAGGAGATCTACACTTTCTGCCATATAATGCCTCGAAAGGCGCCATACCAATACTCGAATGGTAGCTGTTGTTGTAGGCGAATTCAGCCAATGGCAAATGGCTCTCCCAATTTCCCTGAAAGTCAAGAACGCACATTCTCAGTAGATCCTCTAAAGTCTGGATGGTCCTTTCTGACTGTCCATCTGTCTGAGGATGATAGGCACTACTTAGCCTCAATTCAGTACCCAATGCAGTCTGTAGGCTCTGCCAAAACCTCGATGTAAACTTTGAATCCCTGTCAGAAACAATAGATACAGGCACTCCATGCAGTCTCACAATTTCATCAATATAGATAATAGCCAATTTATCTGCATTATAAATTGTTTTGACAGGTAGGAAGTGTGCAGATTTAGTCAGTCTATCAACAATAACCCAAATGGAGTCCATACCTTTCTTGGAGCGCGGTAATCCAACGATAAAATCCATCGTAATATGCTCCCATTTCCACTCGGGTATGGATAAGGGTTGCAGTAAGCCCGCGGGTCGTTGATGTTCCACTTTGACTTGTTGGCAATGAAGACATTTGGACACAAAATCAGCGATCTCTTTCTTCATTCCCGGCCACCAGAAATTTTGTTTTAGATCTTGGTACATTTTCGTATTCCCCGGGTGAATAGACAATTTCGAATTGTGGCCTTCTTGCAGAATTCTTCTTTTCAGTTCACTGTCATTCGGCACACACAGCCTTTCTTGAAATTTCAATACATTGTTCTCAAATTTGTAACCCGGCCTCGGCTTAGACTCTCTTTCATCGATGATCTTTTTCAAAAGGTCATCCAGTTGCTGTTTCTCTTTAACTTCTTCAATCAAGGCTGGTTGAGCAGTAATGGCAGCCATTGTTCCGCCTTGTTCTCTCAAAACAATCTCAATTTCAGATTTTTCAAGTTCATAAAACAACTCTTTCTGCCCGGTAAGCAAACAAGCTAAGTTGGCAATTGACTTTCGGCTCAATGCATCGGCAACAGTATTGGCTTTTCCCGGATGATACAAAATCTGCAAATCATAATCTTTAATCAATTCCAGCCATCTCCGCTGTCTCATATTCAATTCCTTCTGAGTGAAGAAATATTTCAAACTCTTGTGGTCGGTATATACTTCGCATGTTGCCCCATACAAATAGTGCCGCCAAATTTTCAAGGCAAATACTACTGCAGCAAGTTCAAGATCATGGGTTGGGTAATTCTTTTCATGTGGTCTCAACTGTCGGGAAGCATAGGCAATAACTCTCCCATTCTGCATTAAAACACACCCCAACCCTTTATGAGAAGCATCGCTAAATACAGTATACCCATTCGTACCTGAAGGTAAGGTCAGAATCGGTGCAGTCACAAGTCGGGTTTTCAATTCTTGGAATGCCGATTCTCTTTGGTCAGTCCAGTCAAATGGTGCCCCCTTCTGTGTCAATTGAGTCAATGGTAAGGCAATTTTGGAGAAGTCTTTAACAAACCTCCTGTAATATCCAGCCAATCCCAGAAAGCTTCGGACTTCAGTCACATTTGTTGGTCTAGGCCAGTTCACTACAGCTTCAATTTTCTGCGGATCAACAGAAATTCCATCTTTGCTAACAACATGTCCCAAAAACATAACATGGTCAAGCCAAAACTCACATTTAGACAGTTTAGCATACAGTTTCTGTTCTCTTAAGGTTTGCAAAGCAAGTCTCAGATGATGTTCATGTTCTTCTCTACTTCTAGAATAGATCAGTATGTCATCAATAAACACCACAATAAAATCATCAAGGTATGGTTTAAAAATTCTGTTCATAAGGTCCATAAATGCAGCTGGGGCATTCGTGACTCCAAATGGCATAACTAAAAATTCATAATGTCCATACCTCGTTCTAAAAGCAGTTTTAGCAATATCTTCCGGTTTTACCTTCAGCTGATGATACCCCGATCTGAGATCAATCTTGGAAAACACTTGTGCACCCTGTAACTGATCAAACAAGTCATCAATACGCGGTAAGGGGTACTTATTCTTTACAGTTACCTTGTTCAATTCGCGGTAATCAATACACAATCTCAATGAGCCATCTTTCTTCTTCACAAATAAACAGTGCACCCCACGGTGAATCTTGGGCACGATAAACTTCTTGTCTAACAGTTCTGCAATTGCACTTTCAATTCCTTGATTCGATTGGAGCCATTCTATAAGGAGCTTTGGACACCGGCGTGTTCCGAATCACATCAATCAGAATTCAATCTCCTGTCAATCAAATCCTGGCGGATCATCTGAAACACATCTGGGAATTCTCGACTATGGGAATACAATTCACATCGGTTAACACTATTATCGATGAACAAGATCGTAATGTAAATACCCTTTACACCCCTTCTAATCGGTTTCATGGCTTTCCTGAAGAAATCAAGCACGGGAGGTATTACTCCATTTCCACTAAATACAAATTCAGCAAACCGGTGGACGGAAAATAACTTGCTTAGTCACACACCAATACTAGCATGATACTTTTGTAACCAGTCCATCCCCAATATCACATCAAAATGATCAATATTCAGTGGCAGTAAATCAATAAACAAATGTGCATCCCCAACAATGATTTCACAAGCAGGATACATATACGCACATGTCATGGATCCCCCAATAGGTGATGACACAGCTAGCAGATAATTCATGGGTTCTAAGGGTCTATTCAATTTTCTCGAAAAAGCATATGACACATAAGAATGTGTAGACCCCGAATCAATCAATACATATGCATTTTGAGTGCAAATAGAAAGAATACCTGACACGACGGTCTCGGTATTTTGAACATCTCCAGGCACTAAGGCAAACACCCGGCCTTGCCTCATAGGCTCCTTCCCGGTAGCTTTGGGATTAGGCTTGATTACATTGACGCTGCGCTTGGTGTAGCTTTACCACTAGCCCGCGGGACGGAGGGGCAGTCTCTAACTATGTGGCCCACCTTGCCACACCCGAAACAAGCTCCAGCTATTTGGCGACAAACCCCTTGGTGCTTCCTGCCACACTCAGAACAGGGTGGAATGAAACCACTCCTTTGACTGGGGCTGGTTGTTGACCCCGTGTTCTGTTTCTTGCTTGATGGGTTGTACTTGCCTTTCTTAAACTTGAACCCTTGCCTTTTAGCTTTCCACTCAGTTGTTGGTGTCTCAGACTGTTTCACAGCCGCAATATTCGATTCGGCCATTAACGCCCGATCAAGGACACCCACAAAAGTCGGCATTTTCAAAACATTGATTCGGTCTTGTATAGCCACACTAAGGCCGCCTTCAAACCTTCTGGCCTTCTTATAATCGGTATCCACCATGTGTGGTGCATACCTGGCAAGTTCAGTGAAATTCTTTTCATACTCGGCGACAGACATTTTACCCTGTCTCAACTGTTCAAACTCACTTACTTTCCTATCCCTGATGCACTGAGGGAAGTACTTTTCAAAGAAGGATTCTTTAAACTGAGCCCAAGTCACCACAGCATTGGCGTCGCGGATCAACATCCACCACCTTCTAGCCTCTTCCTGCAAGGTGAAGGTGGCTAGCAACACTTTGTGCGCTTCCGAGCACGGAAACACTTCAAATAATTTTTCAGTCTCAAGTATCCAAGCCTCAGCCTTCAACGGTTCAAGGCCTCCCTGGAAGGATGGCGGTTTCAGTTTACTAAACTTCTGAGTCAATGCAATAATATCCTCCTCATTGGCATTCCCATTCTGTACGTTCTGCTCCGGTTGCACCGGAGGGGGAGGAGGAGGCTGTGGATTCTGTTGTTGTTGGTTCAGCCTTTCAATTATTAGTCCCATCATTAGTTCAAGTCTGGCCATTCTGGCCTCAGTTGATGATGACCCAGGTTCATTTACAGTTGTGTTATCCATTTCGCTATAAACAGTTATAACAGTTATAGCAATTATAACATAAACAGTTATACACTTTAGCAGTTATCACATTAGCATGTATTCAGTTATAACATAATCGCACACTTTTCATGTTAATGCAATGTCCTAATCACTCTTCTAGGACACCCTATAGCTCATTTGAACACGTGTGTGCGGTATAACTCGTGGTTAAGTATCGCTCTGATACCACTCTGTCACGACCCAAACCCTACCTATGGGTTTAGCATCAGAATCGCCAAGAATCCGTGATTACCAAAGGCCTGCTTAACAATCAACCAATATAAACAGAGTTCAGGGCCTGGCGGAAGCCAAAACAATAAATGAATAGTGTTCAATGAGTCATGAAATTACGTATGCCAAAAACATTTCTCATTCATACATGCATAAGACAAGACAAGACAAAATGGCATACACATAATACATATCCATAATACGATTGGATCGGGGACTTAATCCTTATACAAGATGCGATGCATAAATATCCCATCACTACAATATAGCCAAAACAAGATGCAGGGAAACACTATACGCCCTAGCTTTAGCTTGACACATTAGGAACCTCACAATGAGGCATGGTGGTTGGCTTGACAAAACTGGAATTACCGACGCCTCTAGCTTTGATCCGTGCTTGTTCACCTACATATAGATATGAGCGATGAGCTAAAGCCCATGAATAACATAATGCATAAAGAGATAAGAATGAATGTCCTTTTCAATAATAGAAATCATTATTTCAATCTGCTCATCAATCATTCAATTTGGGACTCTCCCTTACCATAACCGTCATTCATTCATTCATTCATTGACATAATAGTACGATGAGTAATTCCAACATAGAGACTGTACAAAATTCCACCCGTTCATAGACCGTCGGTGGGGCTATCCGTTCATAGACCGTCGATAGCACACTTGACAAATCCACCCGTTCATAGACCGTCGGTGGGCTATCCGTTCATAGACCGTCGATAGCAAAGGAATATTTCCACAATAGCAATAACAATGTACAATAATAGCTATCCGTTCATAGTCCGTCGATAGCAAGGAAATGTTTCCACCATAGCGATAACAATGTACAATAATGGCTATCCGTTCATAGTCCGTCGATAGCACACTTGGTAGATGTTTCCACAATAATACAATAACAAGGTGCAATAATAGCCAAGAATATCACATTATAATTCTCGATATACATTCATTCAGTAAACAGGGAACCGTTTCTCAAACAGTTCATTAACATTTCAATTCCGTCAATAGTTCAGAAAATAGTCGTTTTTGAACGTATCTTTATACAATTGTTACTCACAGTGTTTTGGGCTATCTGTAGCTAGAGCGTCTCCTCGAATTGCCAACCCTATCTGATTAGCAGATTGAACACACTAAGTTTCATAATGGGAAAAGATCACAACTTAATCCCTACATTTGCTTTGGTGTGTTCTATATCCATATCCTCATTAAGATGTCTTAAACTAGGCCTAAGAATGCCTAGGATGGAATGAGGATGCAAAATCACACTTAGAAAATATTTTAAAATTTTCCGTGAACAGGGCCTCCCGCCGAAGCGCAGTTTCGCCGGACAAGCAACAAAGGTCCCCGCCGGCGTCCACTTCGCCGGCGTGACACAATTCTCCGCTCGAGCGTACATTCCTCCGCCGGCGTCTTTAACGATCGAGATCTTTGGATGCATGTTTTCTCCGCTCGAGCGCGCATCACTCCGCTCGAGCGGACTGCAATGCAGAACAAAATGCTGGGAGCATGTTTTCGCCGGCAGCGGCACTTCGCTTCGGACGGCCAAAATCTGGAAAATTCAGATTCGACCTCCAAGCTCAAAATCAAGTTTAGATGCTCCAAATTCGATCCTCTTGGGCCCATTTTCTGGAAAACTCTTTCAAACACATAGTATAACAAGTTTCAAAAGCTAATTTGCACATGCAAGGCCCAAGAGTTGATCAATCAAAGCCATTTTCAAACCCATTTTCAAGAATGATTTCAAAACATGGAATGCATGAACTTCAAACCAATTTCCAGTTTTAAATCTTGCTCCAAAGAGCTCAATACTTTGAAAACAAACTGGAAACATGGTCTTTGATGAAAACATGCACATGCATGTACAATCCATGATGAATCCAACTTCAAAATGCATCAAAATAAACATGCACGCAACAATTCTAGCATGAATCAACTCCTTAGCACCAAATCATGGTTTAATCCTACAATGGAGCATGAATCATGCAAGATGAGCTCAAGGACAACAAGAAGATGATGACTTCACTCACCTAAGTCTTCTATTCAAGGTAAGGAAGCTAGATTATGCAACCTATGCTTCAAATCTCCAAGTTCTTCTAGCAATTTTTGACAATTTGAGCTTAATCTTCAAAATGAACTCTCTCTCCCTCTCTACTCCCTTGTTTGGTCGGCTAAGATGAAGAGAAAGGGCTGAGCAATTCTTGATTCTAAGTGTATAGGCTCTAATCATAGATTAAACAAGTGCCCACTCATAGTGGCATTTTGGTAATTAAGCCTAAGTTTGCAATTAGCTCATTTTACTCCGGTTTAATCATTCCTAATCAATTTCCAGATAAGTATATCATTAAATCACATAAATCATGCTGATCACAAAACACTAAACGATTCCTAATTCGGCCGCCGATAAGGCCTTCAATTAGCAGTTTAAATGCATAAGCATGAACAGATATTTTATCAATCCAACAGATGCGATATGCAATTCAATAGATATACTTATTCAATTTCAATTCCGATTTCAATCGGTCTATTCAGTAATTCAATTAATTCAATGATCACTCGTTATCAATCCAATTTAGCAATAATTAGCATATAATTCGGTGATCGGTAACGAGGGTCGTTACACTAACCTGGGTAAAATATCAACAGTAAGTGGCCAAAGTAATGAACAACCTATTATTGAATAATTTTTTTTCCCATCTCCTCTATGGGTGTGACAGTAGCCTCTCCTAGTAATTATCTGCTTCTTGGTTAGTATTATTAACTAGAGAGTACATTCTTCTTATTTAATTGCTACCTCGGCATTTTTCCTGTGAAAAAGGAATTGAAATGCACATTTTGTTGCTGATTAATAGGCTAATTAGTCCTGTAAACTCTCATGACTCTTTTATCTTAGGCAAAATGGAACCCTTTCCATTCTTTAGGGCTTGCGGGACAGATACATTACATGGACATGTTACTTGGAAATGGGCTTCACATTGACTTTCCTGATAAGGTAAGACTTGTCAATTTCTCAATTCCATGCTTTCAATACTAGAATTGGGGAAATATATATATATATATATATATTTACACAGAGCAAGTAATATTCAGCTAAACTAGTTTGCTTCAGATTCATATGTCTATGTATACACAATCAAAACAACCAAATATTCAGCTAAACTATTTGTTTAGGAATCAACCAACACAAGCCTCAATTAATATCCAGCTAAACTAGTTTGAATGAATTACAGTGAGAATGAATGATCAAATTATAGTGAGAATGAATTACAGTGATCGAATTACAGCGAGAAAGAGAGTTAGATTGAATGAATGATTCAAAGAGACTTACTGAGTCAAGACAGAGAGAGAGAGTTCATACCGTTGGTGATCTATAGAGCGAAATCGATCACAAGCAATCTCACAGTTCTTGAGAATCGATCACCACCAATTTCTTCAGACGATTGAGCAAGAGAAATCAGATTTCATGATCGAACGAAATTAGAATCTTCATCACGACCATGGTCTCTTCTTTAGACGATCGAGCGAGCGAAATCAGATTTGGGGAAATCAGTCGGAAGTGTGAGAGTGAAAAGGGTTAGGGCAGAGGTATTGTAACAACCCCATCACGTATAATGATTGGTACTTGATTAATTAAGAGGATTTGAGATTTAATTGCCGAGTATTATAATTTATTTGGGATTTATGGGAATTGTGGAATCTGACTCATATGTGGTTTTATTTAAGGTTTATTTTGGAATTAGAAATTAAGGGTCCAAATGGCTTCAGGGAGTAAAATTGAGAAGCTAATCAATTTAATTTTAATTACGGACCCATTTGGGAGTCTAATTAAATATTCGATTCAATTAGTGAAATTGAGATTCGATTAATTAAGTCCTAATTGAAGTTAATTAAATTATGAAAGATTGAGAATTGTGATTATTGCGAATTAAATTTAATTTTGGTGTGCCCAATTTGAATATATAATTTAATTGATGGAAACTTGGAATCTTATCAGAAATTGAAGACCTAAATGATTTAAGAAACCAAAATTGAGGTTGGAAATAAGTTCGATTTATTATTTGGAGCCTTTTGGGAGTCTGATTAAAAATCTGAGTTGTACCGATAAATTTAAATATAATTAATTAGGCTCTAATGGAAATCAATTAGATTAATTAAATTATGTGGGATTTACGATTAGTCATAATTAATTCAACGATGTGCTAATTGAAATTTATTAAGACTAAATGTTGTCTAATTAAATAAATTCTAAACATGAATAGAATCTAGAATTAAAGGGTGTAGTGAGCATGGGTGTGTTTAGCAAATAGTGGGTGTGTGCATGTGATGTGTTGGATGCCTAAGAGTAGTGCACGTGTGCCATGTTTGGAATCAAAGGTGAGGTGTGTGTATGTGAGTGCATAACCGGGTGTATTGTGCATGTGGTGCTGGTGAGTTCAACCAAAACACACACATAAGTAAAGAAAACAAAGAAGAAAGTTAAGAGAATCAGGGGAGAAGAAGAGGCTTCGGCAGAAAAAAAAAAAAAGGAAGGAAAATTCAAGTTAAAAATTGTGAAAAAATCATTCTAAGGTAAGAGATCTCACCCTCTCCCTTCTATTGTTTACATAATCTAGATATAAATTAATTTAAGATGAATTTTGAGAAGATTAAAATGAAGATTTGTAGATAAATTATATACATGGATAGAAATTAGATTTTTGCATGTTTAATCAAATTAGGTTGAAAATATGAATTATAGTTCTTTAAATTTGTTATGTTTGAGTTTGACCTTGAGAATCATTCATAAATTGGGTTCTATAAATTACATGCAACAAGGTTTATGAAAGATTTGGTTCATACAAATGGGTTAGGTTAGTGATTATGGAAATTAATTTAGAGATTAATTAGTTAGAGTTTGATTTATTTTATTCTTTACAAATTAAGACTCATCCTTGCATGCATGTGGAAGATTATGGGAAATAAATTAGAAATTAATTATTTTAAGTCTAATTTGTGTTTTCCTCATGAATTTGAGCTTCAACTTGACATGCATCAATGGAATTTTAGGAGATTTGAGGAATTAATTTCATGTTTAGTTATAAGAAGAACAAGTGGTGGTAAATTATAAATTCTTGAATATTTAAGCTTAATTTTGAATGAAAGGGGTTTTGATGTAGATGGTTTGATTTTGATTATGTTTTCACACATGCAAATATTTCTTTAAAAAAGTTTGTAACTTTAAATTCATGATTTAAAAGGAATTAGTAAAATAATGAAGAATTTGAGCTAAGATCAAGTTATGAAAGTTAATTAGAAATTAATTATTTTGGATTTGGTTTTCGAAGTTATAATTAAATCAAGCTCCATAAATTATATGTAATTTTATTGTGCAATTAATTTTGGAAAAATGATTTTAAAATCATGAGTTCATGAGTTTTGATTTTATAATGAAAATTAGGAATTTGTTTGATCCATGCATGTAAGTGAATTGAAAAGTTTTATTCAATTTAAATACATTTAAGAACACCCATGATTATGAATTAAATATTTGGTTATAAATTGAGTTAAGTTGATTTTCTAAGGAATTGAATTGTGTAATTTATAATTAAGTTGATTTTGTTATTAATAATTGATGATACCAGTTTTGTCGGAGGAGGAATGGGTCGGACAGGGCCCGGAGCTCCACAAGATGATTGAACTTCGTCTTCCCAGTTGTACCTGCACCAAGTCCGTCAAGAAGGAACCCGGAGGTGGGGTTCCTTCTGGAGGACCCTCCGATGTTTAAGTTAGAGGAGTCTCTAGTATATAAATGGAAGCTTTTAGCTTCAGGAGGAAGAAGTAGATAGATAGAGAGAGAGTGATTACTTGTATATATATTGATTTCTTTCATACCTTTCTGGCGTCTTCTTCTTGTTTGGCCCTTGGGCCTATGTTGGGTTAGGAATTGTTTGGACAGCCCATTGGGCCACTTATTTGGGGCTATGCCCATCAGTAGTCCCCTATTCCCGAGTGCAGCTTTAGTCCAACGAAGGGAATAAGAAAAGAGTAAAGTAGTCCCCCAAGTCACGGAAGGAGGCAGGGCGACGGTGGCCAAATTTATTGTGCAAATACGTGGGTCTTTGTGATAGAGGTAGGATACTCAAAACCAACTGGGCAAGGCGCAGTGAGAGTTAAAGGGAGTAAAGTTGGAGATTTTGGGCGACATGGCGCAGATCAAGGTCGCCAAGAGGAGTCGGCATGTGCAAAATTGTGAGGAATGTAAAGTGCTAGCCCTTGTGTAGAGCAAAGCAACCGAGGCTGAGGCCTTTGGAAGGTCGGTCGAGGACACAGGCGATCGGTGATGGATTAGCTCGCACAGACTTAGAATTTGTACTCGGTTGGTGAGGCTTTTTGGTGTTCTGCAGCCGAGATCTTGATGTGCTCAGCCGGGCCGAGGCTCTGTGGGTGCTTTCGATGGGAGTCTTTCAGACACTCGATCTAGCTAAGGTCTTTGGGCTCGATTGAACTGAGGCTTCTGACGATGTAGAAGAAGTTAAATACCTTACTTGTAGAATTAGACCCATATGTTGAGTTTGTTTAGCCGTGGGGTCTCACTCGGGTTGCAGAGCGTTGGACTGTCGACTAATGGTTTTGGAGGTCGATTGATGACCTGGGCCGGACTATGACCATGGAAGTCTTGGAGGTCGGCTAATTTTGGAGGTCGGCCGATGACTGTTGGAAGTCTTGGAGGTTGGCCGAGCAATTTTGGAGGTTGGCGGAGTACTTTGGTGGTCGGCCGGTTTTTGGCAATGGGCCGATGGATTTGAGATGGTCTATTGCTCGCGGAGCGAGTGGTGGAAGAAACGGTCCCTATTGTTGCTGAGGACGGCTGTTTGGACTTGATCCTAATTTTGATGGACGATTTGTAGAGGCGGAGGGGTAAAAACTGGTAGTTCTTGTTGGAACATGGCTCGGTTTTGCTCAATCAAGTGGTTAACGCTGTCGGCGTTTCTTCGTGAAGTATGAGATGGATTGTTTGGGTTAGGAGGCTCGGCTGAGCCCTTCTTGTAGTGCCTTGGAGGGCTTGGTTGTTGCGTGAGCGTGCTTGGTCACACTCGGTCTGGCCAAGGTCTTCATGCTCAGTCTGGCTGAGGTCTTCGTGCTCAGGCTGGCTGAGGCTTTGAGTAGTGCTCAGTCTGGCTGAGGCTTTAAGTAATGCTCACCGGCCGAGGTCTCGTGGCTCAGTGGCCGAGGCTTTGAGTAGTGCTTAGGCCGCCGAGGCTTGAGTAGTGCTGGTCTGGCCGAGGCTTTAAGTAATGCTCAGCTAGCCGAGGTCTCGTGCTCAGCCGGCCGAGGCTTTGAGTAGTGCTCAGCCGGGCCGAGGCTTTATGTAACTGGCCCCGCCGAGGTCTTCGTGCTGAGGCTTTGAGTAGTGCTCAGTCTGGCTGAGGCTTTAAGTAATGCTCAGGCTAGCTGAGGTCTTCGTGCTCAGGCTGGCTGAGGCTTTGAGTAGTGCTCAGGCTGGCTGAGGCTTTATGTAACTCGGTCTGGCCGAGGTCTTCGTGGGTAGGATCTGATACCATGCCCCTCACGGCTTTAGTTACTCGGTCTGGACGAGGTCTTCATGCTCAGTCTGGCTGAGGCTTTTTGGTCTGAAATGTTATGAAATATGCAACATAGATAAAAGAAGTTTGAATATCTTACTCATGATGTCCTTGAGGAGGAAGAAGTAGACCATTCGGATATGGCGGAGGCTCTGCTCTTCGTCTGGCTGAGGCTTTTTGATCTGAAATGTTATGAAATATGCAACATAGATAAAAGAAGTTTGAATATCTTACTCATGATGTCCTTGAGGAGGAAGAAGTAGACCATTCGGATATGGGGGAGGCGCTGGGGCTCCGTCTGATTAGTCTTGACATTGTATCGACCGACCGCTTGTTCGATCGAGCAACCTTGTTTGCCGACCAGCAACGCTTGCCGACCGACCACTGTTTGCCGACCGAGCACTGTTGCCGATGAAAGCATCGCTGTTTCGATCGACACCTTTGTCGAAGCCAGAAACCTTGTTTCATCGAAAGCACGCTTTGTTTACCGAAACCTTGCTTGTCGACCGACCCGCTTGCCGATCGAGCTATGTTGCCGATCGAGCAACGCTTTTGTCGACCGAGCAATCGCTTGCCGAAAAGCACCGTTTGCCGACCGAGCAACGCTTGTTTAATCGACATCGCTTGCCGATCGAGCAACCGCTTTGTCGACCGAAATCGCTTGTTCGACCACCCTTTGTTTCGACCGAGCTATGTTGCCGAAAGCACCTTGTTTGTCGATCGAGCAATCGCTTGTTTGCCGACCACCGCTTTCTTGCCGAGCTATGTTGCCGATCGAGAATCGCTTTGTTTGTCGAGCAACGCTTTTGCCGACCGACCATCGCTTGTCGATCGAAACCTTGTTCGACCGATCGCTTTTTAATGCCGAGCAACCTTTGTTTAATCGAGCTATGTTGCCATCGAAATCGCTTTGTCGACCGAGAAACCTTTGCCGATCACCACCGCTTGTAATCGAGCTATGTTACCGATCGAAACCTTTGTTTGCCGACGCCGCTTGTTGCCGATCGAAATCGCTTTGCCGAAAGACCTTGTTTGTCGATCGAGCAATCGCTTACCATCGAGCTATGTTGCCGATCGAAAGCAACCTTTGTTTGCCCAACCTATGTATTTGGGTTGGTTGGCGGTGCACGGCTCAAGTCTTGAGGATGCGTGATGATGTGACATGACAGGGCGTAGGAAAAGAGAGAGAGTTAGTGGCTTGGAAGTGAAGCCCCATGTCTTTACGTGGGTAGACAACTCCGGGCCTTTGATATAGATCAAATGGGAAATACTGTCGAGCTTTGTTCTTGAACTTTTGCTTGTGTGTTTGTTGTTGTTTTTTTTTTGGAATCCTTGACGACTTTGAATTGCTTGTACGGGGTTGATTTTGGTGCGTAGGTAGACTTCATGATGCTCACCAACGACAATGGTGAGGTGAGAGAATCATGGTATTTGGCGAAAAGGTGTAAGCGAAAAGCGTCACCGCCGCTGGGAAGCCATGAATCATGTGGTAACCATTCATTCCAACACTGAAGGAAAGGAAACTATTTCCAGTGACAATGAACACAACTACCAATTGGAAGAGTTTCCCACAGACGGCGCCAATTGATCTATTTTGTTTTGTCGGATGAGGAATGGGTCGAACAGGGTCTGGATGCTCCACAGGATGATTGAACCTCGTCTTCCCAGTTGTCCCTGCACCAAGCCCGTCGAGAAGGACCCCATAGGTGGGGTTCCTTCTTGAGGACCTTCCGATGTTTAAGTTAGATGAGTCTCTAGTAAAAAAATGGAAGCATTTAGCTTGGAGGAAGAAGTAGATAGATAGAGAGAGAGTGATTACTTGTATATATATTGATTTCTTTCATACCTTTCTGGCGTCTTCTTCTTGTTTGGCCCTTGGGCCTATGTTGGGTTAGGAATTGTTTGGACAGCCCATTGGGCCACTTATTTGGGGCTATGCCCATCAATAATAAAATTCGGCCTATTTGTATTGCATACATCATGGATTTTGAAGGATTTGGATTAATTCAATCTCATATTTTGAAGAGAAAAATGAAATGTTTTATAAACATCAAGTTTATGGAAAATTAGAATTAATCATAATGTTAGATAAAGTGTTGATTTCATAATTAGATTTTAATCCATACTTGTAATTTGAGATTAAACATATTTTGGGGCATCTATGGTTATGAATTAAATTGAGGTTATAAATTAAGCTAAGTCCAAGATTATGGAAACTAGTTGAAAATTTTATAAGAATATAAAACTAGTAATTTTGATGTCAATTTCATGCATGTGAATAATGTTCTAAGGAATTTATGACTTAATAAAGATTAATAAGCTACTAATCAACATAAATTAGTTAGTTAAAGATTGAACCATTGATCTTGTGGTAATTATTTAAGAAGCCAAGTAAAGTATCAATCTATTTGGAAAAGAAGGACGTAGTAATGGAAGAATACGTGAAATGAGAACCCAATTCACTTAACTAAAGAAAGAATACACGTAGTAGAATCTCAGACTACTCGGGCAGAAAAGACAGGAAAGTCAAGTTTGATCAAGGAAATAACATTGTATTTCTATGTGTATATGTTATGTGCTTATGTAGGTCGCGCGCCATTATCTGCCTGATTTATCTGATATATTCAGTCTGTCTGATTTGCCTCTGCAGCCCTCTGTGAGTAATAACTCTGTAAAGTTATGTTCAACTTTAAGTATTTCCTGACTGATATGGTATGATCTGATTTCTGAAATACTATGTTATGAATTATGAATGATTGTCCAATTTTCTGAAAAGTAATTGTGGCACCCTTAGTGCATAAGACCCGGCTCGGGGGATAAAATACCGTGGCATAAGACCCGGCTCGGGGGATAAAATACCGTGGCATAAGACCCGGCCCGGGGGATAAAATACCGTGGCATAAGACCCGGCTCGGGGGATAAAATACCGTGGCATAAGGTCCGGCCCGGGGGATAAAATACCGTGGCTACTTGCGCGCAAGATAGGGACCTTTATGGTTGTTGGTACCAACTCTGTCTGTGGTCTTTGGACCTATCTGATCTGCTAGCTAATGGGTGTACCACAGATAATCTTATGCAAAAATCTGAGTATGATTATGAATATGGAAATGATTATGAAAATGATTACGAAAATGATATGGAATCTGAAAATGCATAAGACTCTGTTTCTGATAAGATTATGTTTCTGAGATAAACTCTGATTTCTAACTCTGTGATGGACAGCATTCATTAAACCCTTTACTCTGTTATTATTCACTGGGCTTTAGCTCACTCTATTATTTATGTATGTAGGTGATCAGGCGCGTGACCAGGCTTAGAGGCATCTGTCTAGAATCCGTTTGTCAGCCAACCTATGTGCCTCCCGTGGAGGTTCCGAATATGTTAAGTGTTGTCGTTTGGTAATTTAAAGTTTAAACTATGTTTTTGGTTCAGCAAGTCATGTGTATTTTGAAAAAGGGATTAAGTCCCTCTCTGCCTAATCTGTATATATATATATTGTGACGTGAAGATGATGTGTATATATGAATATAAAAAGTTTAAAATTTTTCTGTCTCATATAAGTCTGCACAGCTCAATGGACGTTGTATATTCTTATTTGCTTCCGCAGCCCCTTAATATTATGTTAATGCTCAGAGGTAGAGGTAATCCTCGGACATCGGCCGATTACTGATCCAAACCTATAGGGGCGGGTTTGGGTCGTGACAGGTATAACAAAAGGCCAAAATAAATAAAAGAGAAAATTACTAAAAGTTTGTTGTTGCAAATATTATTTTTTGCAACGGTCAAATAATCAGTCGCAAAAAATTAGTCGCAACAAGCCACTTTTCTAGTAGTGTGGGGCTGTTAAATAAACTAATTACATGAGCGCAACTTGTATTTGACTTGTTAAAAGTTTGTTCAAAATCGATTTATTATGTAAATAAGTCAAATTTAAATATAATTCTAGACTCGTTAGGTTTTCAAACTAAAAGTGAACAATTTATTACTCAACTGGATAAATTCAATTGCACTATAAAAAAATAACCTACTCGAGCTTGACTCGCATTTGCCTCAATAAAAGCTCATTTGAGATCAGCTCATTATGTAAATAAGTTAAACTTGAACATATTCAATCCAACCTCAAACAACCTATTACTCGACTCGACTTGACTCGGCTTATTTACACTCCTAGATCACAATTATTTTCTAAGTGGATCCCACATCTTATTAAAATCTACACCACACATCTCGTTTTGAAATAAAATTAATTTTTTTTTTCATAATTCGTAACAATTTTATTTCCATATTGATTAGTTTTTATTTATATTAGTTAATATATCTATCAATTGATTAATTTACTAGCGTGTGCCCGTGCCTGAAGGCACGGTGGAAATAATATTAGGATTAGAATATAATTGTAATCCCAACAGTATTTAAATTTATTTTTTAATTTGATAAAATCACAAATTTATTACAAAATTTTGGAGTTCTCACAAAACTCCTCACGAAAACTCGCTTTTACTTATATAATATATAGCTAGATATATAAATGTGCCTGGCATACATAAAATTTCTACGGGCATACATACAATATTACTTTTGCTTATATAATTATATGAAAATTGTAACAACTCAGATTTTTAATTATTCTGTAAAATTTATACTAATATTATTTAATCACAATTTGGAAAATATACGATTGATTTTGTATTATTATGTGTAATTTTGTAAAATAATATAATTAGTAAAAAAAATTTAGGGGTCAAAGTATAAATAATAATAATAATAATAATAATAATGGATGTGATAGTAAAATAAATAATTAATTTTCTATTAGTATATGATAGAGTGTAATTTAATTAGGAATTAACTTATTTATATAGTTATATTAGAAAATTGGGTTAAAATGTAATTATCTTAAATACATATTAAAGATGAGACTGAATCTATGAAATTTATTATCGAATCTGGGAAAGATTCGCACGGGCCACGTAATGCTCTCCCCTCCCTATAACTGGGCGGAAAGAAAAGGAAAAGAAGAAAGAAAGAAAAGAAAAAAAAAAGGAAAAAAAGAGAGGAAGGAGAAGGGAAAGAAATGAAGAAAATGAAGGAAAGAATATTGAAAGTCGAGAGAGTCTTTGGTAGTGGAAAGAAAGAGTGAGATATTAAAGTTAAAGGTGAGTTATACTATTGCTTGAGTTACCATAATATATTTTACGTATGTTTTGACTTACTATAATTGATTTTATATAAGTTATGTTTTATAAATTATTATAAATTATATTAATATTTCAATTACGTGGATTATTCTCTAAACCCTATTTGCTTAAAATGAAATCCATGAATATGTTTGTTTAATTTTTAAAGAATATTTGACTATAACCTTATAAACAATTATGTTTTGTAAGTACCACCACGGGAGTCCCACGTCTTGGGAGACTTAAATAACCATTGGCCTCTGTTTGGTCATTTTGTGGCCTCTATTGTTATGGATCCATTGACCTCTGTTATGTACGGAGCAAAGTGTTGTGCGAAGATAAATGCTACACTATTGTGGGAGCCACCTCTTGAATCCGTATCTCTGTTCTGATTGTCACTCATGTGACCTTTGTTCTGTTCTGTTCGGTACCGTAGTTATGGTTATTTATTTATATAATCTCAGTTTCGCTACTTAAAAGATTATTTGTTCAGACCAAATGATCTTAAATATTTCAGTTACATAACTATCCATGGTTATTTTGTGTCCCTTATACTCTTGGTATAATATTTCTCACTCTGTCATGTGCTTATAGCTATTTACTAATTTTCAGGAAATAATGCAGTTCAGAATTAGCTTTTGGAAAGTCTTAAATGCGGAACTGCAGAATAGACACACACAACACTTTTATGATATTTTTATATGTAAATATCGACATTTTTAGTCAATAAATTTTGTTATAAAAATAGAAACTCCGATGATTATTTTGGTACCTTTACTTGAATATTACTTCCGCTTGCGTTTATTAATTTGTTCAAGAATTGGCCGGAGGTAATTTCAGTTACTAGCCATCACGATACTTAACTCTTAGGTACGGAGAGCAGGTCGTGACAGAAATTGTTTGTATGCCCATAATGTCCTAGTATATTACGAGCATACTGGCAATGTTTGGCAAGATTTGGTTTTGGGTTTTTTTTTATTTTTTCCACTAAAAGACAGTTTTTGCAAAAAAAAAAAAAAAAAAAAAAAACAAATTCAAACAAAATATCACATCCAACCTCATAATCATTTCACTTTTTCTCTCACAAACATCACATCTAACCACAAAAAAACCTAACTATCATCTCGAACACCAAAAAATTTTTATCCAATAATATTCTATAACTAAAAAAACCTACATAAAAACCCACTTTCCAAACGCCCACATACAATTTATGGAAATATATGTAAAATATATTGAACAAAAAAGAGAAAATAAACAAATAGAGAGAAAAATAAAAATAGAAGAAAATAAAAAAATAAAAAGAAAAGAGAGAGGAAGATGGGATCATGAGATCATGGAAGGATGGGTGAGAAAATGAAAAAGTAAGACAGAGAAGCGGAAAAATAGAAAATGCACATGTAAGATACTTTTTAAAAAATATATCTCAGTCGTTATTTTATAATTTGAATAGATTTGAACTGTTTAAATGTCCTAATAGAACAAATACGTATAGAATAAATTCAAAAATCATCAAATTTTATTATATAGATTTTGATGGTGTGTACATATTTGAGATGTTTATAAATACACTTCAAAAATATCTCATTAGACACCGACCCTATTTCACAATGACTTCCCAATTTGGGGATAGTGTTCTCACTATGGTGTGTAAGGATAATTTTTTTTTACTGTATTTAAAAATATATAGATTACCTAGCCAAAAAAAATAAATAAATAAATAAAACAACAACGTGCCATACACAGTCTTTAAAAAGTTAAATATTTATTTTTTTATTAAATTAAATATTTATGTTAAACACTTCAATTTTAGTACAATAATACATTAGCGTTTGAGCTTTTTTATAAAAAAAAAGAAAAAAAGAAAGAAAAAAAAAAGAGAAGAACTTAGAGACCCTTATTAGAAAAATCATTAATAATTTAACTACTTCATTCTTATTTGGCTAAGTTTAAAAAATCAATAAAATAAGGAACTGACCTCGTTTGACAAGTGACTTTTTTAGTCGAAAAGTTAAAAAGTTATTAAAAAAATTAAAAAGTCAACAATCCATACCAAAAAGTCAAAAATTCTCTTTTCTCTCTACTTTTTGCACATCTTTTCGTAAAAAACTAAAAAGTTATCCTAAACATACTAATTTTTTTTACATCATATTTTAGTCAAAAAGTCAAAAAATTACTAAAAAAGTCTGTTCCCAAACGAGGCCTTAAACTTAATTTTTATTGATATCAAGTAAGAAATGTTCTCCACATTTATAAATTCAACCAGCAGTGAGTTTTTTTTATATAAAAAGTGTATATATTGATTAGAATCAAGTAAATTGTGTTATACTTGGGATTTTTTAATTTTAATAATTTTTTATATTTTCTGTACTAATAGTGTTAACATTCCTAGGTTCAAAATTTGTCGCCCACTTTAAGCTATAAAATTATATCGAAAGAGCATCAGAGTGGCTTAAAGTGGCCCAAAAGTCTGATTGGGCTGACTTCTATATTAACAGTCCCAGGTTCAGGCTGAATTTTTGAAGAAATACAATAAATGTTAGTCTTATAATTTATAACCCTTTTCTAAGGAAATACATATTAGTAAAAAAACAGTTCTGTTACCGTATATTTATGTTTAAAAAGCTATCCAATATTGAATCAACAATACTACATTTATTTAAATTTTTATTAACAATCTTATTAAAAATATACATGTCTGAATATCATTGAATGGTTAAATGTCATTATTTTTTTTTTTTAACTAATCACATTTGGCCTCTTATATTTTTAGTAAAATTATTAACATGTGTATAATTATTCATATTGAATTGGGCTAGTCTAGGATTTAACCTTGAAAACTGATGGGTCAAATAGTAATTTTATATTGGTAATTATCATTTAAAAATTTTTATTTAATAATTATATTATACTTTCCTTGTTAGATATGGTTATTGACTGGTTTTTGGGAGTTAGAATTGATTTATAGAACTGGGGTTGGACTGAACTCTAAAATAACATTCTTATGCACTTGCCTAATTTATGAATAATTAATTGCCGGTTGGGTTGGGTTGGGTTGGGTTGGGTTTATCTTTGGTCGAATTGGAGGGTGCTATTTGAATTAGAGTTCAATGATCCGAATATATATTATCACGCCCTAGATTTATAAGATTCAAATTCTAGAATATTAGTGATAAGGAAATAATAAAAATATAAATCATAAATCGCCTTCCTTGTATATATATATATATATATATGAATATCATTCAAAACACATTCTATATTCTTTATATACATCTTATATTCATCATCTACGTGGTATAAATATACAATATGTAAATCAAAACATCTATTTAAAATAAAAGCCTTAGGCCAACAAATCAACAAGTTCTTCTAACTCACATCCACATTTCCACGCCATCTCAAGGCTCAACATCATTCACTGAAAAGATTCAATAATGTGAGATGAACATATAATTCAGTAAAAAAAAGATGCTCCAAAATGTTAGTTCTGTTTGAAATGTCAAAGTAAAAAAGTATGTAATTTTTCAAAACTATCCCTTATAAGTGATTATAAATATATTTAAGAGTTAGAGTGAAAGGATATTATTGTAATTAATGTTTTGAAATCTGAATTAAAATGTAATAATTATATGTTTTTCAAAAAAGTTGAAACTTAAAAAAAAAAAAAAAAAAAAAAAAAAAGACTAATAAAAAGAGGGGAATGGAGTATACAAATAGAGAATTTATATAAAATTTTTGTGCATAATAATATATGACTCAATGTGCATTTTCATTTTAAAAGAAAATGCCCAAAACAATAAGTTTGATTTAAAAGAATAATAGAGAACTAATGTCATAAATCCAATTTTGAAAATTTTGGAGCAATATTTTGGAGTCACAAAGATAACAATTTGAAAAACTATACTACCTCATATCTATTTGTTTATATGTTTACTAGTTCACCTGTCTATTCACTCTAGTCCAATCCATGAAGGGATATGGCGTTATTTCTGCCGCGATGTCTATCACAAGTCTCTTCTCGTTACCTAATTGTTCATTTTTAGACGACAATGTATAGCTCATTCATAAAAAAAATTTAGTTCAATTTAATAACCATAGCCACGTTAATTTATGATATTCAGTTTTAAAAAATGAGTGAAAAATATTATTTAAAAATTTGGCCATTCATATTTTGAAAAACAAAATGCAATAAACTAACGTAATTATAATAAATTCAACTTGATTTTTTATATAAATAATTTATACATTATAATAAATAAATAAATAAAATGATTTGAATTATCCAATTAAACTCATTATAGACGCAGAAACAATTCATCCATTTTTTCAAAATAATATTATGAAATCAATCTCACAATGGCCTCGTTTGAGAAGTGGCTATTTTAGTAGGCTATTTGGTTTTTTGGCTATTTTAATAGGTTATTTTAATTTTGTGTTTGGGAAGTTGGGTTAAATTTTTATTGGAGTTGGTGTATTAAAAAATATGTTGAAAAGATGTTTGTAATTAAAATGACCATTTTGTCCCTACAATTATAATTTTTTAATTTCCAGCTGAGGGGCAAAATGGTAATTCACCTGTTGATGGGAGAGAAGACGGCTGTGACAGTGTAGGCTGCGCCTACACTGTCCAGCCCGCAGGCCTTTTTTTTTTTTTTTTTTTTTTTTTTTTTTTTTTTTTTTTTTTTTTTTGAAAACCAAAAAAAAAGTTGGATTTTGGACTTATTTTCAAAATTAAGCTATAATAGCCTAATTCTCATCTTCCCAAACAGCCCCAATGTCTTTCACAGAGTGAAGGTTCGTGATGGTAGCAAAGGCCTTATCCGCTATACAAAAAAAGAAAAAGAAAATTACTATCAGTGAGACAGAAGAAAAAAAAAAATTATAAAAATATAAAAGGATGTAAATAAGACTTAGGCCTCGTTTGGCAACAGGTTGATTTAATCAAAAAATTAAAAAGTTATTAAAAATATCAAAAAGTCAACAACTCATAATAAAAAGTCAAAAAAATTCTTTTTTCTCTCTACTTTTTGCATATCTTTTCATAAAAAGTCAAAAAGTCATTCTAAACATACTAATTTTTTTTACTCATATTTTAACTAAATAATCAAAAAATTATTAAATTAACCTATTCCCAAAACACCTTATAAATTTTCATATGAACCTAACTATAAAATCACTTGCAACTCCATATATTTATATATTTTTTTCACTCTTCACTTTAAATTCTCCCTACCCCCCACAAAAAAGGTCATGAAAGCATTCTGTGCCGTTTGAGAAAGCGTATGACCAAACGTGACAGAGACACGCGAATATGCGCACACTCCCCCCCCAAGATTCGTGTCGCACATTCGCATCTCAACAAAGTCGAATTCGAATCACCTTCTCATACATACATATATATATATATATATATATATTTATCTGTGTGCACGTATATGTATATTCACCACCTTCCCATGTTCCAGGTTCTCTATCTTTAACCTTTTTGCAACTTTATTACCCATTTAGGATAACTTGATTCTGTTTACCATTTAGGATCATTTGATTCTGTTTGTTATATCTTTAAGCTTTTTGCAACTTCATTACCCATTTAGGATAATTTGATTTTTTGTGTACTGTTGTGTTTCTGTTTCTAGTTCTTGACCCACTTCGATTTTGTTTTGTTTTTCGATTGGATATTGTGAAATTTTGAATGGCCTTTTCTAAAGAGAACCCGGGAAAAAAGAGAGGTAGTTTTGATGTTGATTCAGTCCTTATGTTGGGTATGTATTATAAGTTGTCAAATATGGTTGTTGCTCATAAATAGTTTAGAAAACATTAGATTACCCAAACTTGCAGGGATGGGCCAGAATTCAAAAAAAAAATGTGATAATGACATCCACATTTTTTTCCAAAATTTTTGTCAGTGTCGATTCTTGTCAATGTTAACAACATCTACGGTTGATTGATGTCAATGTTAATGACATCCAGACTTATATCTTGGATTGGTAAACAAAGTGCTTCACAATTCTTACACCACTTGCCAATTTTGTTTCTGTTACAATGGTCTAATTGTATCCAAACAGGTTGAGAGAAAATCTAATGATAACACAATGATAAACTACAAAATTTCTCAGATCTCATTTTAATTGAGTTTGAGTTATTTTTGGTTTTTCATTTTGTGAAGCTTCTCTTTATTTTCCTATGTGTCGTTGTTATTGCCATTGTTGTGCTTTTGTAGTGTATATCTCACATGTGGATGGGGCTATTCACTCTCACTTTTTCTTTTTCTTTTTTCTTTTTTAACGATCTATTGTAAAATCAATTTTACTTGCTTGAAAAGAATAAATTACTAACAACTCAGTCACTTTGTATTGTTACAGTGATAAAACAGTAAAATTGTTTGTTGCCTCCAACTGAGACCTGCAAGGTCTTTGCCGGCAATCAGTCAATTGGACTGATTGCCAAATAGCTTATGAGTTCCCAGAATACATTGAACCCCAGTAGAGGTCTGGAGGGTGTTCATGGAGTTCATTTGGTGCCTCACTCACCATTTCTGTTGGAAGAGATAAACCAACATGGGCATGTCCATCAGGCAACATGTGCAAGTTCTACTGTTGGAGCTAATCAGCATCTAATAGTGCAGTGAGTGAAGAAGATTTTCTCATCCATTTGCTCATGTTTCTGTATATCCTATATATTAATACTTAACATGATTGGTAGATCCACTCAAAAGTTTGTGATTTCTCAAAATTTTGATGCTTGGCTGCTAGTTGTAATTATTGAGCTATTTGCCACTCACAATTTCATTTTGTTGACATGTTCTTCAGGAGAGTATGGGAGCAAAGACCTGCATGCTTGAGACCCATCCAATGTCACCTGAAAGGTAATGTAAAGATATAGATTGTTTTGTTCCTATGATATCCTATGATTTTGTTTATGTTACATGGACTTGGGTAAGGGTGTTGGGTATGTGTTCTAAGCATCATCAGATTCTTCTAATTCTTATATTCAAGGACATATATATAGATTCTCAGATAAAGTGGTTTTACAAGTCGCCTTAAAGCATTATGCATAATATGGGAGTTTTAAGCATATATGGTAAACCCCAATAATAGTAGACATGCTTCCTATCTAAATATCCAACTACACATCTTGGACACATATCCCATACCCTTACACCCGAGTGTCCAACATGGGTTCTCCACATATTTAGAAGAGTGCATGTAACCTAACGGTTGCTTGATGTGTACCCTCAACCTCAAATCTCTTGTAATAACCTCAAAAACGTGTGCTAACAATTTTTCTCATTTTTATATTAGGTGATAAGCATCTTGCAGAGACAATTGCTAATGTGATCACTTCACTTCCTTTTATTGTTCTTGGAACCCAGGCCCCAAGGCAAGATATTACTGTTGGTTTGCATAAAAGCTGCCAAAGTTATTAGTATTTTGTTATGTTTGATTGTTTCCTTTGCCAATGATCCAGGAAGAATCTGAACTGTAAAATCTATGCTAATTCATTAATTGGAGTTGGAGTTGCCTCTAGTTTGTACCATGCTTCAAGAGGAAAACTAAAGAAGTATATGAGATGGGCCGACTATACTATGATAGCCACAACAACTATGGTAAGGTAGTGTAGTTAAAAAGTTAAACCACAGAGAGATATATTATTACCAATTTTTTTCAAAAAGGAAATGATATTCTTAATATATTGAATATTGATTCCTAAACCAAATAATGTACTGGAATTATTTGTTTCAGTTTGTGTGCAAAGATGGAGAAGGGGCACAAATTTGACATAATGTTCAGTTCACTCCCATAATTAATCCTTAAATAGTAGGTGTGAAAATGGCTAGGATATGGACAACGTGCGCATGCATGCATGAGCAAATCATTAAGACAAACCATCTCTTCCTACCCTTGTTTTTCCCCTTCTATCAAAATTCCCTATATCTTTTTGTTCTTTCCTCTTTAAAAAGTTTTTGTTTGCAATGGAAATTTACAATTTCCCATGCCCGAAAACCATATCCTAATACAAGGCATGTCACAGAGTCTAGGACTGTATGAGACTAATCAGTGTTGTTGAAGATTAAAAATAATAGTAACATTTGGAAATTTTGGCCATGTACATGTGTAGCCAGTAGTGTTTCAGAACTTAGGTCTCCAACTGTGTTACATGAACTCTTCTATTTCCCCCACAATACCCGTGTCCACCGGATATGACATGGGTAAGGATGTGGGACATGTGTCCAACACTCGTACCCAATTTAGACACTCAGATCCTTTAATTTGTGACAATATATGAGAAGAAGAAACTTATATTTGCTAGTAAAACAATAATTTTAGCCTCTCACATGAATTAGATACAAAAATTTCATATTTTTCTGAATCCCATTCAATTTCAAGTATATATTTCTATATAATTTACAACATTTCATTTGAGAATATTATATAATATGCAATATATGTGTGTATATGATGCGTCCCCACACCCATATCCAATTTTGGATACATATTCCAAGATTCTAAGATTTAAATTTATGAAGGTATGACGCTTGGATACACACCCACATCCGATATGCGTACCCGAGTCTATGTAACATAAGTCTCCAATATGGATATTATGCCTTAGTGAAAATATCTCTGCACTTTTACAAAATTAAAATATAGCTTCAACTTGTAGCCATATGGTACTAAATTGCTTTTGCTTTGGTGGTGTATTCTAAGATCAATCCTTGGCTTCTGAAAGGTGTCATTGCCTTTAGAAAATTTGGGTGCAAACTACAAGGTAGCACATTTCTTCAGATTTCTAGAATTGCTTGAGAGACACTCTAGCGAAGAGGTTCTCTTTATGTAGAAGAATTCAAAGCTGTTTTGTACCTCAATTGAGGATGATCTGTTGCTGAATTTATACCCGAAGTGGTTCTCTTTACGTATAAGAATTCAAAGTGGTTTTGTACCTCAATTGAGGATGATCTGTTGCTGATTTATACTCTACTTTTTCCTATTAATAAATTTTGGGTTTCACACACCCAATAAAGAAGTGCTTATTCAAGTGCAAGGTGTTGGAATGGGTTTGAACTTTAGAGAGTGCTATTAAGGATGTCTAGTTTATAAATTGCTCATGTAAAGCAGGGCTGGTAATATTTGAAGCTTTCTAAGCTACTACCCTAAATATAATATGCTATAACTGTGTACTTATAATCTTTATATCATACAAATAGGACTTTAATTTGACTATGCATATCATAAGTAATAATGTGCACCAGCAAAGAAAATGATTATTAACAACTCATTATTTTCACAATTCTGAAATATTGCACTGTGGAATCAATATTGTGGAGCTGATCTCTTGATTTTGATTAGTATCTTGGCTATAGCTTCTTAAATACTAATGATCGGTATCACCTACTTACTTTGGTCCAAGGTTTTCAATTTGTTCCTGACACACAAATTTTCTAACTGAAATTGTTCCTGCAGTGTCTATCAAGGGCACTGAGGAATGAGAATCCAAAGCTTCTAATGGCAGCATCTGCTTTGATTTTACCGATCCAGCCTCTCATGGTTTCAGCTGTTCACACTGGAATTATGGAGGTAAAAACCTGCACTTTTACCAAAACTATGTATTGACTGTATAGAAATTCAGTTTATCCTTTTCTTTTTCCTTTGAGAAATGTTTTGTTACTGTTTACAAAGTGATGAGTAAAATTGAATTATTAGAGAATTTTGGGTCTGCATTTGCCCATCTAAAAGGCTAAATTGTGTACAGGTATTGAGCTGTCTTAGTGGGCACATCTGTCACTCTTGTAAAACTGAATTAATGTAGAAGTGTAATTTTCATTAGTTGTCATCCATCTATTGCTTAAGCTATGATTAGATTAATGATTGCTTTGATGATTTGATTCTTCAAGACCAAACCAGCTTTCAATTCTTTCTATTTGTTCTTCATGTTTGGAACCTAAAATAGCTTAGAGTCAGGATAAGAACAAATTAATTATGGGAGCTCGGAGACTAGAGAGGAGATTTTTCTACATGGTAAAATAACTGAAGGTACTAAATTTTGCCTGCATTAGTATTGAGATCATTGAATCGTTCTTTAGCTTGTGTGTTACCTTATTTTTTTAATATGTTCCTAGCTGGTTTTTAGTAATCATTGCCCTTTTGATCGAATCACTTTGCAGCCTCAGTGGGTTCCTTTGACATTGACTTGTGTCTACCCTCCTTTAGTTGCAATTCTGTTTTCAAGTTCCTAGGATCTCTTTGCTTGCAACTACCTGAGCCTCCATACTTTCTTATCCTCATTGTGCTGCACATATACTTTAACAAAAGCTATGAGGCACTATCAGGAGCTTAAATTACTTTCTTTTTTTGTTTCTTTTTCACGGCTTCAATAAATTTTAAAAATTGCCATTCTTTTGACAGTTTCAATCATATGCAAGGCATCTTGTCAAGATCTAGACCAGACACACACAGACACATGGGTGTGTGTTTGTCTGCAAGGTGTGATGTGTGCTTGCATGTGTATAAGGTTCTTAGGACGTGTAGAAAAACAACTCTTAATGTGATGAGAGAGAGAATGCAATTCTATACAACACAGAGTTTTAAGTGTTCGTAGATGGACAAATGAGTAGTGCATAGAAATCAGAGCTATTGTTTGGTTCTACACATGAATTGAATTAACACACTTCTTCACCAATGAAACATGAAAATTACCACTGAATTTTTTTAATTGACTTGGCTCATTTTGTCTTTTTCACCATATAAGCATGACAAATGAGTAGTGCACAGGTGTAGGAGCTATTGGTTCTATACATGGCTTGAATTGAATTAACATACTTCTTCACCAATGAAACCAGAAATTACCACTGACTCATTTGGGAGTTGGCTTTTTTAGTGGCTATTGACTTTTTATGAAAAGACGTGCAAAAACGTAGAGAGAACGATTTGATAGGCTTTTTGGCTAAAAATCTCTCTTCCCAAATAGCTTGGGTCATTTTGTCTTTTTTCACCAATATAAGCATGAAAATTCACAACAAACTATTTGAATCAATATGCTGCTGCTTTATTTGCATCAAGTTGTCTTATATCTCTTACACGAAATTTTGTTTATCTACTTGTAAGTCTTGACAAAAATTTTTGTTAGCAAAACTTGTGTTTTTTTCTTCATGCATTGGTTTCATGCCATTTTTAAACGAAATGACAACTAATTAGTTATTCTTTCCAGGTAGTCTTTGCGAAAAGAGCCTTAAATGATCCAGAATTGAGGATGGCTCACAATGTGCACAAGATGTCGTCATTGTTAGGAGGAGCACTTTTCCTTGCCGATGATGCCTTCCCTCAAACTCCATTCCTTCATGCTGCTTGGCATCTTGCTGCAGCTGTTGGTGTTCTCACTTGTAACAAGCTTCTCATGTAGCGTAGATACAAACCTATCATGTACATTCGAAAGAACAGAAGAGCCTGCATCTCACAATGCCAAGATCATCATGTACCAGCTTCCAGCAGTTAAGGGGTGAACTCTGAGTCAAGCTGTAAACTTAGATGTTTTGGGTTCGACTCTCGTTGTTGTCTTCTTAGCTTAATTGATACTAGTGGTTTGAGTGTATTGGGCTTCTCTTATCCTTGTCTACTTAAAATGAAGTAATTAGATGCCTTCCTATGTTGTTCAAAGAGCATATAGGTGTGCAATTTAATTTGAGAATGAAATATGTACTAGTGGCAACCTTCGTTGCCTTATCTAATGACTTCATCTGAAGGAACTCCTATTTAATTTGTGTTGTGATTATAAATCTGGTAGATTTTGATTTTCCCTTTTATTTTGTTTATTTTTCCTTTTAGTTATTTATTTTTTGTGTGCACTAATCCCGTGCAATGAAAGTTGGAAAACATTAGAGTAAAGAAAATGCTGTAGGTCCCAAATTTTTTACAAAATAAATAACCAAATGTCTTAAATGGGTGTGAGGATCATGTTTATGTGATTAGAAACCACTATTGGCTGCAATGTAGGTGTGTGCTTAGCTAGTGCTTAAATCCCCCAAGTTTCGCGGAATATGGATAGCAGCTATATAAAAGGGTCTGGAATCGAATGAGAAACCAGAGAACCTAGAGAAAAAAGTTAAATATGTTCTTTTTCTTTTCTTTTTTCTTTTTTTGCCAGTCAATATAAGATCCCTAACATTGTAGCATTTTCTCACTATATTAGCAATACAGGGTTCCTCCTTGTTATATTGAATTCTCCCTCTTGTCTTGTGTGTAAACTTAGGTCCATTTATAGGCTAAGGCTATAAAGGCCCATGTGAGTTCCAAATTAATTGACTCAATAAAAGAGATTTTCTAGAGAGTTGCAATCAATATAGTAATGTTGGGACTGTCTGAACAACTAGATTCATGTTGGGGCAATAGGAAGTGGGAGAGGGGTCGCTGGCTGGTTAGGGTTTTGGAAAGAGAGAAGATAGGGAGGGAGAGGAGAGGAGGGTGAGGCACAAGGCTGGCAAGAGGAGGTAGAGACGGTGTTGGCGGCAACAAGAGGAGGTGGAAGAGGGGCTACAGGTAGCAGGAGGAGATGGGGGAAGGGCTGCCAACAGTTTAGAGTTCTGAAAGGAGAGGGAAGGGAGGAAAAACTATTATATAAAAAAATTTTCCATATTATGTTGCAATTTATTTTGATTTTCTAAAACTAAACACCAAAAAAGAAAATTAAAAAATTGACTTTTAAAGCTTGTTTTTTATTTTTTTCCAAAAAAATATTGCGGTCCTTCTAACCTAAGCGGGAAGTAAAAATTCTCAAGAGATATTGGCTCCATTTGATAAAATTGTAGAAAAGTGATCATAGATTATAACTTAATATGTTATAGTTTACAGCTATGAACATAAACTAGTAACCTGTTTAGTGCAGTTGTGAGATTATGGATTTAGGCCAGTAGAGTAGTGTTCGGTAAATAAACTGTAAAATAATTTTTTGTTGTGTAATTGTCATTTTTGCCCTTATGAACGTAAAAATTGTAATTTTATCATTTGCTTCACTTTAAATTTTGAAAAAGTTATTTCATTAGTGGAAGTTGATATAATTAATACCTAATTTGGTAAATTTTTCCAATACCTCAATTTTTATTTTTATTTTTATTTTTTTGAATATTTAGTGCACAAGGGAAACAAGAAAACGTCATTGCAATAAAAATACAATAAATTATTATTAAGGCAATAAAAATAAAACTTCCTAAATATTTAAAGAACTCCTAAGTTCGTCTGTAAATAAACATACAAATATTATGTCTCCTCACTTCCATCTTGTTGTCATCACCTGCAATATCATTTCTATGGTGTGCTTGTTAAGACAAAAATCATTCCTCTTTATTAGGCACATAATTCGTGAATCTATCATAAGAGTCAAATGCAATATCGTGGAACTGATTTCGTCAGATGAAATTATGAATTGTCATTGTTGCACAAACAAGTTTGACTTGGGTCGGCCACTTGTAGTTTGGTGGGATATCTTTTATCGTCGGTCACCTTGCTTTCCAAACCCTAAACGTTCTTTCTATTACACTTCTAAGTGATGAATGTGCTTGGTTCAATTTTTCTTGTGCATTTGGGGAGGGGTTGACCATGTTCAAATTGAGCTAGATGGTATCTCTCTACTTTGTAAGGTGCAAGATATCCTTTTATGTTTGGATATCCTGCATCCACACCAAGTAAAACTAATCTATTTCAAAATTTGAAAATGAAATTAAAGTAAGCAATTAGAAATGTAAAAATAAATATGAAGATGTGAGTGCGGTGCATATACTACAGAAATCAAATATAAAACAGTTACCTCCTTCTGGTTTTGAAAAATTATAACTAGGATTCCTAATTGTATATATCTAAGAAGATCCAAGTATCGTGTGCAATTCATTCCCATCCTGGCAAGCAAAATGTGAAATACATATCAAAGTCACATGCGGCCATTATGTTTTGAGTCTCATACCCCTTTCTACTTATTAAACGATGTTGCTTTCTGGAGATATATATGCTTTGATGTGTGTTCCGTTAATTTTTCCAATACAATCCTATTACAAAATTGAGAATAAAAATATATTTATTTATTATTAGAAATATCCTAACAACATTAATTATATGTAACACTCAAGTTCCTCTTGTAGTTAATTATTACCTTGAAATGAGGATAGTATCTGTGATTGCTTCTAATATATGAATGCACACCATTTCTCGGTTGAGGCCTTACCCAATCAATAGACATCGTTGTAATAGCTTTTAACACCAGATTGAAGTATTTTGAAATTGTCTCTCCGAAATGTTGAAATCTTTCTTGGACATTTCTGTTTCAAATGTCACCGCCAACAAAATACAAAAAAATTGCAACCTGCTCCTAAACCAAGACTTTTTGTCCAATTTGAAGGCTATAGTTATTCTGTAACAAATCACACAATTAATAAAATATCTCTCTTTCTATTCGAAAATTTTCAAATATTCTTATTCGATTCCCTCATTGTAATTCGACCATCCACTTCCACCTTGTTAGAGAAGATGTCCTACATGATTCTTTTATCAAATAATTTGTCGCATATGTGATTGCAACTATTGCCGCCGTTACTAAGAGCATATTATTATTTTGTTGGGTTTGCGATGTGCTGCCTTCATCTTCATCTTCAGCATCTTCATCATCATGATCATCATTCCATTCATCGTCACCACTATTACTCATCTCCAAAATACCTACTCATTTAAAGGCTTCTTATTTACTATTACAATAATGAAATAAACACATAATAGTACAATAATGAGAAAGAAAAAAAAACTTAGGAAAGCCACCCACCCTCTACAACATGACATTAACTTGTAAACAAAACAACAAATCAACTTATAAGTTGTGGATGTTTTCTCGAATCTAACTTATAAAATTCTAATAATCATGGAAACAAGAAATGCCTACAAGAACTATGTGTAATATAAATTCCTAAATATAAAATTAACATGAACAAGCATTCGGTGCTTAAATCTAAACTACAGAAATCAATATATTTGCTGATGCCAAAGTTCCCCAAAATATGTGAAAATTAGAATAGTATTTCAAATAATTACTTTAAGCCTTGAGACATTATTTGACTAACTACAAATCAACCAAAGCATTTACTGGCCTTACTCACACTTACTTCATATGGGATCACTGGTTTAGTGGTTACAAGTCAGCCTACTATAGGTAAGAAACAAAAGTTAGTCGCCATAATGGGTAAGAAACAATCAGCCCCATAATGAGAAAGAAATAAAAAATACAAAAAATTTCATAATAGAGGAGAAATTAAATACATTAGCACATTAATCTAATTGGTTAAAAAATTAGAGCATTGGACAATAATAATAATTCCTTCTTAATAGCTTGGTTAGGTGACCTAATGATTTTATATACATAATCTATCTAACTTTACCCAAAGTGTATCTGTGCAAATGGACAAGTATATTAGAAAAATTATTTGGTATCCATAGGCACCATGTAGTTCAACACATAAAGAAGTTTACAAATAAATGATAAGCCATCTTTAGAAATCACTTTTGATCATTTGGTACCATGGAATGCAGAGAAACTGATAAAAATGTAAAGGAAAAAAAAATTGGTACTTTCAACTTCAAAATTTGTACTATAAAATTTGAACAAACTTGTGAAGCCAATGCTCCACAACAAGCAGATGCAATACAGCAGCAGCAAATAAGATCAGGCTATATAAGAGGGAAGGCAAACAAATCAAGGAACATGGGACCTTAATAAAAAATTTAGCCTTCACTTGTTTACAGACAACAACCTAAATCTCACAAGAGATTCAACCTTTCTCACAATAACAGCAGCTGGAGAATATCTACATATATATAAAAGTCTTAACTATGCACCTACCATTCATATTCAAGATTGAAATCAATGCCACCTACCATTCAAATGGCATCCACCTAATAAAAATTGTATCTGAAAATAAATGTCATCTACCCACCAACCATTCAACCATTGAACTAACAAAGTCCAACATAATAAAAGTCCAACAGAATATTAATAAAAGTCCAAATAATGAGTCCAACATAAAACTCCAACATACTCAATATTAATAAAAGAAAAAAATAATGAGTCCAACACAACAGCCCACAATTAATAATAAAAGTCTTAACAAAGGTCTTAAGCATAAAATAATTAGGAAATTCAGAAACATCCAACTTCAGAAACAATTAGCCGCGATAACTTGTGGTGTTCTTCTCCATCTCAATCTCTAACTTCAGGAACCTTAGCCAAACTTCATCCGTAGAAAAAGTCATAATGCACTCACAACGCTTGTCTTTTAAGAACAATCTGGCAGCCCAAACATACAGCTCATCATCTGAGGACACACCAAGGATGCTTTCCAACTTCGCCAAACATTCTACAATTAAAGAATATCTTGATAAGGTTTGTGTTGAAGTTGTTGAAATGACTCAACCACATTGACTATACGATCAAGTGTCTCGTTAAGTAGAGCTGCACCAGTAAATTTCTTCTTTGTCTTGCTCTTGGTTGATGAACTATCAGTGTTTGATGGACGTTTTTTGTTTAAGTTTAAAGGATGAACCACCTCCAAATCAGCATCATGTGGTGTATGAACACTATAACAAAATTGAGTTTTTACGACTCTACATTAATGGCATACAGTAAATGCAAGTCGTGGTTTCTCACTTTTACGACATGCTTTTTTTGTACGTCGTAAATACTTTTCCAACCACGGCGTGTCTATTGCATAGGCCGTAAATGATAATAACGATGATTTTTTTACGGCTTACAATGCACGCCGTAAATAATAAAACTTTCTACGACGTGCATATAGTGTGCCGTTAATACATCAATTATACACGACGCACATACGTTAGTCGTGAAAAGTGAACATTTTTCACGACGCACACAATGCCCGCCGTTAAAAATATTATATTTTTTACGACGCACATATTACCGGCCGTTAAAAATATTATTTTTTCACGACGCACAATGCATGCCATGAATTGTATGTTACAAAAATAAAGGCGCTAAAATAGAATTTTGTGGCGCCATTTCGCCAAAAAAAATAAAATAAAAATATACACGCTACTCCTCTCAGTGTCCTCTGCCTCTCATCTACCCCTTCTCTTTCGTCTCTCTCCTTTTGCAACCACCGCCATTGGGACGCCACCGACCGCCGACCATCTCTCCTCTTGCCATCATTCTCTCTCGACGAACTACCGACCACCTTACCTCTCCTCTCACCTCCTTTTTTTTATTTTATTTTATTTATAATAATCGTGTATTTGTATAGCTGTGTAAAAACCCTAGGTCATGTCTCCGTCTTCTTCAATTCAACCTTGGGTTTGATTTTGATTCGATTAGTGTTTTGATCTTTCAGATTAGATAGAGAACAGACACAACAAGAAAGAGGGAGAACCATCATCGTTACTCTCATTGAAAAGGTACCGTATATATATATCCACATTCATATGCTTTTTTGTTAAATCATCGATTGTTGATGCTTATGGTCATTGAGATTTTTTGACTCAAAGTTGCCAAGATGAAGGTAAGAAGATTTCCTTATTTTATATTGATTGTTATTTCTGTTTGGGTGCCAAGAAAATGCAGGAAAAATTAATCAAACTATAGAAATTTTGAGTATTGGTGTTTCACTATATGGGTTCAGTTAAAATGAGTCTGCCTTTGGTTTTTTGGGTTGGGTTAGTTTAGTTTGATTTTGGGGAAAAATCAAAGAAATAGAAGAAGAATCTGACTTCTGCAGAAACCCTCTCTCTCTTCTCCTCTCTCTCTCTCTCTCTCTCGATTTTGCTATGGCGGAATATATCTGTTTCGTCAATAAGGTAACTATAAAATTTCCATTTTTCTTGTTTCTTTCCCTTTTAGCTTTTGCTTTTTGATCCATTTCAACTTTGAATTTGTGGGTTTGTTCTCTGTTTTTTCCCTCTTAATTTTTATTTTTTTTAAGACGTATGTTCGGTGATTTTGAAAATGTCTTATTTCTTCTTGTACCCAAGCTTTTATTTTGAAAATTTGTTGCGGATTGGTAATCCATTGATGTTTATGGAAGCTAACTCGAGATGGGTTTGAAGTGAATCTTTGCATGCCCTGATCTGGCTTCGGATACTTTGAAACCCACATTGCATTCATCTTTTATTATTTCTTGATTTATGGGTTTGCAATTAATACATATGGTTTGAAGGATGCCTTTTGTCTTTATTATTTCCCTGTTATTAAAAAAAATGTTTTTTTTGTTTTGTGTGTGTGTGTGTGTGTGTGTAATATATGTAGATGAGTTTGAAGAAGAATATTATAGATATTTTCATTTTCTAAACTGCGTTGTTCTGTACCTATCAATATATTTCTTATATGTGGAATTTTTAGTTTCTGTTTTATAAAATAAAACCGGCATTTCTTTATTTTGTTTTTTCCCACATTTTTTCAGTCTTAAATTCACGATGATTTTCCCCCTGACTAGTTTTCTTATTCCCGTGGAATTTATAATTTCTATCTTCTACACTTGTTGTTTTACTTAATTCCTCAATTAGGGTTTTTATTTTATTTTATTTATAATTTGCTTCTTGATATTTGGGCATTATTTTTGGATCACAGGATACTCTCATCATAAAGCCCTCCAAGAAATCTCCAAGATCATATGATGATAGTTTTAATATTCGCAATGGTCGTGGTGTGTGTATTCTGCTCCATTTGCATAAAGCAATCAAACACCCACACCAAGACCAATTTCTAAGCATTGAAGTCATTGAGAGGCCTTATCTCGATTATGACATTGATAAATCCCAAATTCTACTTGGATTACCCCAAGCCCTGAAACATTTAGCGTGTTAGTGAGAAATGAATTATTGATGTTGGTTTTGAATTTGGGACCGATTTGGATTTTGCTAATGTTGTGTTCTCGGTTCATTTCAGTAATAATGTGCATGCAATCTGTTTCGATTCTTTGCCATTGTCTCAATGTAGAGATCTGGGACTGGATGGTTTGAGACACTGTTAAATAGTCATATGAATGTGAGTTTCAATAGGGAGATATTCTATGTTCAAGAGAGGAAGGATAATATGTCTTCAATTATGCAGACGCTGGATAGAGTTTACAACTTGGATTGGTTAAGTAGTGCTTCAAAGAATCATTGCTCGGCTTAATCAGGTATACATTCTCAACTTTTTTTAAGCTATAGTTATTTTTATTATTTTTTCACTTGGTGGTTAATAAATAACATTGCTTACTAAAATCTGCTTGTTCAGTGCTGGCCAAACTGCAACGCAGAACTTATATGTTACACTAAAAACTGGATGTAGGTCAGTGCTTTGAAAACTCTGTAGTGCTGCCTGAATTGACTATGTGGTGGGCGATGCTTAAATGTTACTTGTACCTTTGGGGTTTCAAAATGTTAAATTATGTTTTGGGCTTTATAGATGGGAAAGAGTTAGAATTTTCTTGGTTTCAAAGATGATGAGTCATTGGAATTTCAGGAATTTTGTTACTGGAATTCTGGACAACATCTATTCTAGGGAATTTTTTTGTTAATAAAATGGAGATGGAGGTAGTAATAGCATGAGAGTTATAGAGTGGGCTTGCAGATGAATAAAGAATATTAGTGGCTGGTTGTAATTAAACAACAAATCTTTCCCACAAAAAATAGAATACTATCTTTTAAAGATGCTGGAAAATTATCTTAAGTGATCTCTTTATTGAAGTAAAAGAGTCAAGTAATTTGAACAATTTATATTACCGAATAGGGAAGATAAGTAAATCTTTACAATGTTTCTTTTTTTCCCATATAAAATCATTTTCTGCAGGAAAATAGAAAAATAAAAGATTTTCTTCTAAAATCTAAAGTTGGTAAATGAAGGATATGACTCTCTTCAGTGGAGAAATGTGGTAACACAACTTTAACCGAATTCTTAATAAACAATAAACAGGAGATCAACTTAAAGATTGTCTTCTAAAAATTTTCAATACCCAGATTTTATTTTTATTTATTTCCCACAGTATTTATCCAACATGATAGTGAAACTAGCGTTTTCTGCAAAATAGTTTGTTTTTGTTCCACTGGTTATTTGTTGACAGTTGAGTCATCGACAATGAATTGCCAAGATTGAAATCATGCTATGCCAAATAGAGGCTAGTCAAATTTTTAGCATTGTTGAGTTAATAAAGATATTGGTTTCTGGTACAGTATTGTTTTATCGTTAAAAAATAATTGCTTTTATGTTACTAGGTTTGGCATATATACATATATATATATATATATTTATTTATTTTCCTCCTTTTATTGCCTAAAAAATTATGTGAATTTCTTATAAATTCCAATGCTACCAAGTCTAAATGAGATGTTACTTTCTTTGCAGGTGACTGAGGCTCTTGCCCATGCTGGGCTTGAGTCTTCTAATCTCATTGTTGGTATAGACTTCACTAAGAGCAATGAGTGGACAGGTTGAATTTTTATGCTAACTTGAATGTTTTAAGCGTTATTATCGCCACCGTAAACATGCCGATCTTGGACCGTAAATAGGTGCAAGGTCATTCAATGTATAGCTTACATTACATTGGAAGTGGTTTAAATCTGTACGAACAAGCCATTTCTATTATTGGAAAAACCTTGGCAGCTTTTGATGAGGATAATTTGATTCCTTGTTATGGATTTGGAGATGGTAATTTCTTTGAGCCAGAGATAATACTTTCTGAGATCAATTTTTTTGAATATTGGCAATAATTAGTACTTAGTTACAATAACATGCACCTTCTTGCAAAAACTAAACTTATTATGATATTGTTATGTGCCTTTTACTTTTTGATTTTACTCTTATTTTTTGTTCCAATTTATGCAGAATTTTCTTAAGGTTGTATTATTGTGGTAGCTTGCTCATAGGGTTCGTGAGATGCGGGAGATGAGAGCAGTTCTGGTGGCTCAAAAATTTGAGCAGAAGCCAACAACAATTGCTAGAGAAGGTCTTAACCATTTGCAATCCTTTCCCCGTGGCATGGAATGTATAGATCCACTATGACCGTAAACTTCTTCTCCTCCTAATTCTTGTTTTGCTATTCAGTCATTGCCATAGAATGAAGTAAATTGGGCCAACTGGGTTTGCATTTTTCATCATGTTATTTTCGTTGGACTCTGTTTGCTGGCTGCTTCAGATATTTCTAGCTTGTTTTTTTTAAAAAAAAAAAATGAAAGCCAAAATTCATCTGTAATCACTACATCACCAGGACTCTTCTGAAAGATTGATATTTCATTCTATTGTATTCATGATCTTATATTGATTTTTGCATATTTGAGCCAAATTTTCATTACTGGGTATTCTTGTAGAATGCATCAAATATTTATATTTGAAATAAATTTCTTCCAAGGCTCGAAATTGAGGGTTCCCTAATTGACCACTTTTGCCTTCCTAACAATAATACCTTCTTTCCATTCTTTTTTGGCATCAGGTTACGGAAACTTTAATAAAAAAAGTACTAGCTCCCCCTTCTCAAAAAACTAAGCTAGCTGAGGCAACAGAGGTTAGACATCTGTATTTTTGTGTGGTTTTCCTAGTTGAAATAGTAGTAAGATTAGATTCCAAAGTTTCTTCCTTTCCTCTATCCTCTTCTTAGAACATCTGTGAATCAATTTAAATGATCTCTCATGTCATCAAGATTTAAGCCTAAAATGCAACCAAAGAACTAAATATATGCCAATGCTAAAGAACTAAAACAAGCTTTAAAATTAGTTACCCAAGCTAAATATATGCCAATTGAGTTCATCTTTTAATTAATTGGGAATCTCTATTATATTTAAATTTCTAATTTATTATGTACCCATCTTCTGTTTAAAATTAGACTCTGGATAATGTCTTTTCCCGGTAAAATTAGTCAGATTGAGACTAAGTCATATCTTTTCAGTCATAGGTTCAACACTTGAAAAATATTTTCAATAACACCAGCGTCCACAGGGTTGGTCATGGCTTAGTTTTGTTCTTCACTTGGATTGTGAAAATGAATTGATTTTCTTGTACCCATGAACACAGTGACCCCTTACCAAATTATTTTTTGGTTCAGTTTCATGAAAGTTTCCCATTATACTCCTTTCCTCATCTTATTCTAGGAAGTTAAGTTCATTCATTTTTTGATGCTCTACTTACTGCACCTGCTATTAGAGATAACAGGTTTGAGAATTTAAGGTGGTCTACTGGTTGCTCAAATAGATTTTGTCTCCTTAGTCTATCATTGGTTTGAATTGTCCTTGGGCCCTATTTGTATAATTACTGCCTCTATTTGAAAAAATGTTGCCCCTCCCAAAGCTCGATTAGATGGTGGGGTTTAGTTTGGGCATTACCAGGCTCTGTTAATGACTTACTCCAATGGTGGGCCAGTGTAAATTTGTCAAAACTGGGGAGGAAACTTTGGAATTCCATTCTATTTGATGTTTTATGGTCAGTTTGGAAGCGTAGGAATTGATTTATTTCTTTGTGTTGTCATTGATTTATTTCTTTGTGTTGTGATTAGGTGGAGGAATCAAAGTTTGTGTTTGAAGCTAGGATAATCCAGAGAATGAAGCTTTTAGTGCTATCTACTCTTCAATGGAAGATGAATTCTCTGACCCCATTTTCATTTGTTGATCACATTGTGAGGAGGTTTGGATTGAAAACAGATTTGCATTTGGAGTTTTTGTGGAGGTGTATGGTCGCACAATCACTAGATTTATTTGATAAATCTTGAAAGCTGTCGATATGTTTAAAAAGTTATATATACATAGTTTTGGATGGTTTACACTTTTTGTACAGTTTAGAACTTAAGGTTATAGTTTTCGAATGTTTGGAATGTATAGATAATTGTTGAATGTTTATAATTTATGGATATAGTTTCTTTTTGATGTTTCAAACAATGTTTTGGTGGTTGATTAATGTTTTGTGATGCTTGTTTGTAATATTTGTTAGATTGTACAAAATTAGTCAAATAGAACCTGTTGAATTTAAAAAAAAAAAATTGTATATTCTACGACAGACATAATAAGTCGTTGTATTACATATTTAACGGCGCGCAATCAGTGTCATTATTTGTTTCACCAATTAACGGCGTGCAAAAGTAGTCGTAGAAAAAGTAAAAACGATGCACAAAATTTGTCGTTAAATAGTTTTTAACGGCGTACTATAGCATGTCATAGAAAAAGTAACAACGACGCACAAAATCTGTCATTAAATAGTTTTTAACGGCGTATGAAGCATGTCGTTAAAAGTGAATGACTTTCCATGACTGGTCATAATATGACGCGTCAAGACGTTGTAGAGTTTTACGTGCATTGCACGCCGTAAAAACCCTTTTTTGTTGAAATTCCTCCATAGTCTCATCAGTGTGAGGCATAACCCCTAAGCTAGGAGTGTGCACGCCGTAAAAACCCTTTTTTGTTGAAATTCCTCCATAGTCTCATCAGTGTGAGGCATAACCCCTAAGCTAGGAGTGTATGTTCATTCTCCTGTAGCAGCTACATCTGAGAATAGTATGTCTAAGTCTTCAGTGAATTGCAATAGCATATACCAAAATTTAGCAGCATCATGATACCTCTGCAACAATTACAAAGGAAAATTTAACAATTTCAAGTAACAAAATTTGGTCTGTTTAAACAAAAAACAAACAGAATATGTACATTAAGCAATTTACTTACCTCCAATTTCTTGGTCCACCACTTATCAGATGCAAATATAACTCCAGTCAATGTATCACGGCCTAAGCCTGTCTCACATCTTAACAGATTATTCCATAAAAGCCAATCTTTTTTCAACACATCCCAATGATTTTTCATTTGTATTCGTTGGTATGCTTTTCCAATCATTCTTTTAAACTTAGTTATCACATTTTCCCACCCAACCCTATCTTAGTGTTTACCAGGTCTATGTCCAGCCTTCACTTGCTCGACACAAAGCTTAATAAAAATTTCATTTGATTTTGCATCTCAGTGAGCTTTAATGGATGGTACTTGACTTGATTTTCCCTTGTTTTTCTTATTTTTAGATTGTGTTTCCTCTTGGGTACTCATTCTATGAAAGAAAAAAATTCTTTAAAACAAATTCATTCATCATTGCTTGCATTACAATAGCTAGATTAGTACAAAATAACCATACATGGCAACTACGCTAGACATATCAACATTCATTAGGTACAAAGCTTAGTACAATAGTTCATGGCAAACTACATTAGCACAAAAACACCAGGTATCTCTAAATGGCACATATCATCATTTGAAGATTAATGCAATTGACATAAAAATACAAATTGTGAGCAGACCCACAACAAGCTGCTTCATGAAAGCATTGGATTGCGAAAGCATTTGGTTCTTCACTTTCAGTCCTACAGTATCCATATTTTGATTTTGATCAAGCATTCTCTCATTCATCAGCCTCTCTACCATCGTCATAGATTTTGAGGTACATCACCTCCAAAATTGATAATTTCTTTTCTCACAAATGAAATACAGTCTCCCTTTAGATGGCTTGTCAAACTCGGTAACCCTTATGGGAGCTCTTAGCCCACAATCACATTTCAAAGCCTCATACCTCAAGTCGAAGGTCTCAACATTAAAATAATAGTCACTAGAGGATGACATGCCTCTGCATTATTTAGGAAGAATTGAATCCAAATCCTTTAAAATTGATTGGGAAGTTAATTTTAAATACATTGCACCCAAGAAGTATTGATTGAATAAAATGTTTCTAACATATTGACAATTCGTTTGCCATAATTTCTTTTGACACCATTTGATATATTCCCAATCAAGTCTGTGTCCAAATGATGTATTGCAACTAAAGGTGTAAATTTCAAAATTTATATTAATATGACAAAAAAAAAAAAAAAATTGTAAATTGTTACACATAGATTAACCAGCAACATGACTTGTCCAAAGTTGGCACAAGAAATACAAGTCTTTGTAGACAATACATTATCTTCAAGTAAATGCAGCCTTATGTTAATTAATTGTTATTGTTCAATACATTATCTTCAAGTAAATGCAGCTTTACTCCCAATTATCTGGAATGATTTTCAGACACAGATGTTTTGTCCCTCTGTTTATTCCATCACCAGCCTTATGTTATTTTTTTTACTATGGTTATAACGCTGGAAGGTGCTTGATCAAATCTTGATCTTTTAAGTTCTACGAAACAGACACAAAGTCGTTCTAGTTATATCCTCTCAATCTTAAAAGGAAAAAGTGAAAAACTGGCTATTCAACCACAAGAGCAAACAATAATCTTCTGATAATAAAAAAAGAAAAAGAAATTTCTCAAGTAAATACATTCACATTCTCTACTCTTCTCTACTCCTCTCTGGTCCAACTTTTCTCCTCTCTTTCCTTTTCTTTTTTTCAAATTCTTTCCCACCCTGCAAAACTACCCAAATTACTCTGAAACAGAGAGACTTTTCAAGGATAATCACTTCTGGGTTTCGCAATGCAGGTCTGTTTCAATCGATTCATATTCTCTAATTTCTTTAATTTTTTTTTTTTTTTTTTTTTTGATTTTGAGATCTGTCTTGTTACAATGCTTGTTTGTTCAAGAACTTTCAATCATTTGAATTTTTTTCTTGATGAAAGTAACAATCAAATAACAATTCAAAAAAAAAAAAAAAAACATCACATCAAATAGTATGAAAGTAACAATAAATTATACAATAGCATATGAACTCTAAAATAAAATATAATTGTTTCTTTCTTTTTCTTTTTCTTAGATTTTAAATTTATTAGTTTTTATTTCATGTAATTTTGATTAATAACAGAAAGCAAATGAATTGTTTCTTTTAAAAAAAAACATATCAAACCGAGAGGAGAATCGAAGCAAGAAGAGAGAGAGAGAGAGAGAGAGAGAGAGAGAAAGAAGAGGAAATGATGAAGAATCTTACCTGAATACTCAAGTGTCAAACTCGTCGAACGGCTGTGAGTGGCTGCGGAAAAAAAAAGAAACAAAAAGGATGATGAAAATCAGAGAAGAAGAAGAAAGCGAAGAAAGGAACAGAGAGTGTGATCTAATCTCTGTTTGTGTAAACCCTAACTCGATGTGTGTATATATATATAACAAACAAAGGGCATGAAATCTTACCTTTTTGGTGCAGATCAATGAAAAATAGGGAGGAAAGGAGTTTGATCGGCAGATCTTGGAGATGTGGAGGAGTTCGATCGGCTGATCTTGGAGATGTGGAGGATCGTTGTCGGTTGCCAAAGAGGAAATGAGAAGAGGAGAGGAGAATGTGAGAGGAGAGGAGCGTGCTAGGACAACATAGAAGAGGGTTTATATAGTGGCAATTCCGCAATTGTTGAAGTTTTGGAGGGACGTTTAAGTCACTTCATCCCCCTAACCAGCTGCGCGCTTAAGTTGTTTGAATTAAGCATCCCTCGAGCAGCTTTGGAATTTAAGCTGAAAATAGCTTTAATTAAGTTATAATCTGATAATTTGAGTTGTACCAAACACAACACTATAGCTTAAATTAAGTCAAAAGTTGAAATAAGCAGCTTTTAAGTTCTATCAAACAGACACATTATATATAAAAATTTTATTTTCAAAAATAATTTTTTTTTTTAACTACTAACAAACAGCCGGATCTATAAAAAAAAATATATTAACAAACATATCCAAAGTTACATCATGTGAGCTGATTATGCAAATCTACACAAGTACGTGCAAGCTTGCTTCTACTATATATATAATATGCACCGACAAGAAGAAAGTATTCAGAACAATAATATTGTGTTTAAGGTCAACAAACAATCCAAGTGGGCTTATAGATTACAAAACAAGTGTACATAAATGCACGCCCCAGGAAGGAATGTTGCGTGGATTATCTGAATCTGAACTGTGTTGTGTAGTGTACCTGGAGACCACCAGACCAAATAATACACACCCTCCTTAATTGTGAGACTAGTTAAATTTGGACATATTCAACAATACTACATATATAAGAAAGAAAAATGATTTGTGGCACTAATTTGTTGAGCACTAATGGCACTAATTTCCTGTTTTGGTAACTTTGTTTTTTTTTTTTTTTTACCTGATATAGAAATTCGGGACATTAGTGTCCCTGAATTTAGTGCCACAAATCACAACTGTATAAGAAATAGATACATTCAAAAAAAAATACATTTACAGAACACAATCATTCTGAATATAATTCATATTTTATCAATTTTAAATCTACACCATTTATTTCATTTCAAAATATAAGTTAAGACATAATTTCATGGTACTTTTATCTTTAGTTGTCTACTGTGAAAAGGCTGGGCTTGGGTTGGCTTTGATTGGACCAGCTTATAATTGTGTTTGGTGTAGTAGGGGGCATTGGAATGGGGCAGTAGACAAAATGGACAGAATCCAAATCTCCCCATTTTAAATTGATGCACAACTAGAAATAATTCAACAATAATGAACAAACAAGATGTTAATAATTCTACAATAATGGCTTCAAAAACGGGTTCATGTACACACCAGAGTTGGATTGAAAACATTCCATTACCATCATGATGACTTTCAATGTAAGCATTTCAAACAATTGCTTTTCAGTGGCACAGTTTCAAATAAAATTTACATTATATATGTAAATCTGTTTTATGTAAATTGTCACTAAATCTCGTTTGGGAATAAATTATTTTAATAATTTTAAAATTTTTAGTTAAAATATAAAATAAAAAAATTAATATGTTTGGAATAATTTTTTAGTTTTTTACGAAAAGATGTGTAAAAAGTAGAAAGAAAATGAAATTTTTGACTTTTTGATATAAGTTATAGATTTTTTTATTTTTTTAGTAACTTTTTGATTTTTAAACTAAAAGTGTTGCATGCCAAATAAGGCCGAGGCCTAAGTATAAGAAAATGATTTACTCCAAACACAAGACAAACTTGTAATTCATAAAAATTTAAAAGATTTCATCGTGTTATTGATTTGAGATTTTTTTTCAATTCTTTTCAAGTACAAGGTTCTCTCTAATAAATCATTGTGTTCTTTTTCAAAATACTCACTATTAAAATATGTCTTTAGATTCATGTATCTCAAAATTGTTACATAATTTAAAATTTTTGAGTACTATTTTAGGAAGAAAAAAAAATCAAAAACAAAAACAAAAAGATTTGAGGAGAAAATAAATTTAGCTTTTTGGGCACAATTTCTTGCTGTTGACTTGTGAGGAAATTTTTTTAAGAGAGAGAGAGAGAGAGAGAGGGGCAGTTTGGAATGAGAAGAAGGGTGAAAGGCACGAGACAGGGAGAGCATTGAACAATAAATAAATGGAAAGAGAATGCAGTGTTGGTGCAAAAAGGTGATCAGCAGTAGCAGCAGCCTCCCACTAGGATAGGGCACTCTTTCTCGCTTCTACCATCTTTGTTAAGTCGCTTTTATTTCCCTCTTCCCAACATCTCCCAAAATTCCACACTTCCTTCCTTACACTCCCTTGCCTTGCCTCCCCTTAGCTTTCCTTTGTCCTCTTTTTTCTCTCTCTCTCTCTCATCTAGATTGTGATCAATCCTACTGTTCTTGTTCTCTTTTTCATCCTTGTCTTTGAAACAAGAACTATTGAATTCTCTTTTTTCATTGCTCTCCCCTCCCCTTGGCCCTTACTTTGGCCTTGTTTGGGGAAAGCTTTTTTTTCTTTTCTTTTTCTTTTTTTGGGAAAAATTCATAAAAAAATAGAATTAGTTAAAATAATTAATAAGATAAAATGTCACATTAAACTCATAAGTATTTCATTTATTCTCTCACAAATATCACATCTAACTAAAAAAAAAAAAAAAAAAAATCCAATCATCTTCTCAAACAAAAATTTTAACTTATTAAAATAGTTAAAAACTAAAATAACCTATTAAAATAACCAATTTTCCAAACACCCACTTTGTTTTTACTTTCCCCCCCTCTCTCAAACTCTAAACTCAAAATAATACTTACCTTCACATTCAATCTTTACATGTAGAACAAAGCAAGGGCTGAAAAAGGCACCTACTGTTAGGGTTAGTCAAACTCAACAACACCCGAGTTCGAGTACTTCCTAGATCCTATTCTCCTATCCACTCTCCCCTCCCTCTCCCAATCCAAAAAAGAAATACTTTGTAGTTAGTGTAAAACCCATTTCATTACCACCAATATGATCACATTTGTAAAACAACAGTGCTCAGTGCACAGAAATAAAACATAGAACCCACTACTCACAAAGAGATAGAGAGACATTGGTATTTGGTAGCTATGTGGATGATGGGTTGTAGTAGTGATTGTTGTAGTAGTAAGTTCAACTTCAACTTCAACAGGTCTGAATCTGATTCAATCAATAGTCGAAAACTTCGTCCTCTCATACCAAAGCCAACCACAAACACCACATTTTCTGCAATGCCAAACCCTTCTTCTTATTGCACTTGTCTTCACAAAACCAATCTTTTTTCATTGAATGACCATATGGGTGGGTATATCATTTTCTCTCTCTTTTATTTTTTGTCTCCATTTAACTGTGTTATTCTACATGATTTTACTCTTTATGCTTGCTATTTTAATTTCTAATTCATTTGTGTTATTTTGTTGCATAAATTCTAACAGCTACCATGAAGGAGCAAAGCAAGGCAGATATTAATACCACAGTGGCATTGGTGAGTGCAAGGTGGAATCCAACTCCAGACCAATTACGCGCCCTCGAGGAAATGTATGAAGGGGGAATTCGAACACCATCCGCTGACCAAATCCAACAAATTGCTGCAAAGCTTCGCCAGTTCGGTAAGATTGAAGGCAAGAATGTGTTCTACTGGTTTCAGAATCACAAAGCCAGGGAACGCCAAAAACGCCGCCGCATTCTAGACTCATTATCTCAAGGAAAGTTATGTGATATCACTACTCTTCAAAGAAAAGAACCAGGTCCATCATTCATGACTTAACATCACAATTTCCCAAAGATTTTTATGGTTTTCATGTTATTTTATTACCCAAGTTCAAAGAATAGTGATTGATTTGGAAACTATTATTAATAGAATACACACACAGAGAGGTTTGTAAGTTGAATTTGCTTTGTTGCTTCTTCATGTCCACAGGGTTGAGTAAGACAGGTTTTGAAGTTGCACATGCAAAGAACAAAGCAACTTCTTCTAACTCTAGTACACTTTCAGAGGTATGTATTGTGTGTATATGATTGTATCCTACTACCTTTATCTTTCACTTGTCCATGTTTGCAAATTGCAGCACAAATTCAACTCACTAGTCACAGACTCGAGCAAGGATCCAGAGTTTTTTTTTCCCTAAAGTTTTCTAGAGTGGTGCATTGTGTGATTGAGATTTAATGACAAGTCACATCAATTTTTTAACATTAAATCTCAACTATACAATACACTACTCTAGGAAACTTTAGAAAAAAAAACACTCTAGAGGATCCTTGGTGCAAAGACTCATTATTACCCACAGAAAGTCAACCAATCTAAGCACACAGAGGAGGACCAAATACAGAATGGGACACATGACTCACTATATGTCTCATTTTATATTTGATATCTATGTTCCTAACATTGCTGACAAAAAATAATTAAGAAGCTATTCAAAATTTGAATGTATAATGCATATTTAAATTTAGTGTCACACACAAAAAAATATGATCCATGTATTTTAATCTTAGACATTTTATAGTATTTTTTAAAAAAAGTGCATGTGTATATATATATATATATATAGAAGATGATTAGAAGTAATAATAAGAGAATTATATGGCCAAAAGGTCAAAAGTTTGATATGAAGGAGGAGCAGGAAAAGTCTTTTTGTATGATGGAAAAAGTAAAGGGTTGAAACACTGGTGTCCTTACTTTCTGTTGGGTTTCTTGGGGCTATTGTTATGATGAAGGTTGGAATTTCTAGGACATTGTGTGTTAATTTACTCTTTTACTCATCAGCTTTTATTATCTGTAATTTTGTTTTAGGAATCTATATCAATACATAGAGCAGTGGGATCAGAAAGTAGATCAGATGGCCAGTGGATTCAATTCGAGGAGAAGGAATTGCAGCAGCAAAGAAGCAGCACCCAAACCAAGCCTGCCACGTGGCAGCAGCTAATGAAGCCCTCCTCTTCTCCTCCTCTCATCCACTTCATCAACACCACCACGACCACAACTGATCCAGAAGATCAAACTCTTCAGCTCTTTCCGATTCGGAGCAACGATCATAATGCCTTTAATGTCGAAAAAAATGTCACTGAAGTGCCCATGATAGGTACTATAGACACTAGCTTCACTCCGAACGAGTTTTTTGAGTTTCTTCCTGTGAAGAAATGAAGAAATTATAAAGTTCTTGCTTGTCCATGTAGTTGGAAGAAATTGATGATCATGAGTTTCATGCATAATACTGTATGAAGGATTTTTAAGTACTTTTTGATTTTGATGATCTTTGTTAGAATCATGGTTTTAAATATCAACAAATTTTTGAACTTTTAATACTATGATTTATTTATATATAAACTGATACTAGCTAATATTAACTTATATATGAATGTATTATCAATACCGGCATTTAAAACTATGGTTGGAACTTGAGGTGGGGCACTCATTTTCCAAAGTGTTTATGATTTGCATGGTGAAACACTAGTAGGGAATAATGACAAGTAGGGGAGTGAGGGGTGGTGTGGAGGAAGGTGGCCATAACATTGCATTTGGCCAATATTGGCTAAAACAATGTCAGCATTCTCTTCAAAGAAAATAATATGCTGATTTTGAGCCTTTTAAAGAAACATGAGAGTGAGGTGTGACAGAGAAAGATGGAGACTTGCATGATGTGAAAGAGTTAGTTGATTTACAATTTTGAGCTGTATGATAGGCTGCTGGTTAAACTAATATGTGGATTATAAGGAAAATAAATAGGAAAATAATAAACAAGTGGTAATAAGTTAAAAAATAATTATCAATTTTATGAACAATAATGATACATAGTTTTAATACTAAAACTCTAAATGGAGCTCTAGTGAGGTAGACGAGAAAGAGAGTAGAGAGAGATAGAAGGAGAAGTATGAGCTCACTTTCACATGGGTACTCTCCATATCATTAGAGCTGTATTAGAACTCTCAAACATTATTCTTTTATGAAAGCTTTATAAGTTTGACTTTTATGTAGTAAATTTTATCATTAATATGTAAGTATTTTCTCAACTTCTACTAAAATGGTATTTCTCCAAAATAAATTAGGTCCACTTATTTGATTTTTAGACAATTCTATTGGGTGTGGCATTGTGATGCAAGCTTCCAATTAATTTGAGAGCAATTACATTACATCCTAGTGTAGTTTTAAAAAAATAATTACATATACATGATAAATTTTATGATTTTAATTATTAACATTTATAAAATTTATCCTTAATTTATAAGTATTTTTTTAAAATATCACTAATTTGATATTTCTCCTTAATTTGAAGACTGACACCAAATCATGGCCTTAATTTTTTTTAAATAGCCTTAATTTAGCCAATCAAAAAATTAAAAAATAAAATAAAAACATTTAACCTTTTTTCAAGCGCCATAAATTCCTTCCAAGACAAAAAAAAAAAAAAAAAAAAAAAAAAAAAAAAAAAAAATAGATAGAGCTCATGGACAATTCACCAATATCGTCCATACTCCAGTGTAATTTAGTTTCGAGGATGAGATAGGATTATATGTCTACTTAGGTCTTATTTGGCAATCTTCAGTTTTAGTCAAAAAGTTAATATAGTTATCGGCCCTGTTTGGTAGAGCTGTAAAAAAGTGCTTATAACTTATACGTTAATAGTTTATGGCTTATAACTGTGAACATAAGCTAATTTTTGACTTATAAATTAAGCTTCTCCTGCCCCACTCAAAGAATAAGTTGATTTCTGACTTACAAAAAGCTATAAGCTGTATTGTTAAGTTAAACCAAACACATAAAAATAACTTAAATTAAGCTGAAAGCTGAAATTAAGCTGTACCAAACAGGGCCATCATATCACTCTCTTTACTTTTCTACACATCTTTTTGTAAAAAATCTAAAAATTACTAAAATAATATGTTTCTAAACGAGACTTAATAATTATAGTTTTTTTTTTTTAATCAAAAAAGTAATTTATTGATGTAAAATCACAAGCATTACAAATACATTAAATAAAATGTATTAAGGTCAAGTTTGGCAACTCAAAAATAATCTATCTTTTTATCTTTTTTTATCACATAACTTCTCTACTTTTTTATACATTTTTTCATAAAAAGACAAAAAATATACTTATTTAAATTATTCTAAACAATCCCTAAAAGTCATCTATCTCAATCATCTACCAGCACCCTAAAAAAAAGCTAAAGATTGAAGAGATTCCAACCGACTGCCGAAACAGAGCCTGACCCAAAGAAAACATAAAAAAAAAAAAAATGGAGTTAATAGTTAGTGGTATATAATTTTTTTTTTTCCAACAAAATGATAACTAAACCCATTATGTACTTATTTTAGTAATTTAAATTATTCATCTAATAAGACTTGTCAAATAAATTATTAATGTAAAAAATAAATTGATGAAACATTGGTAGTCATGTGGTTAAATACATTTATTTTTGGTGGACGAAAAGTCAAATTATATATTAATTTGGTCTCTGTAGTTTACACAAGGTGTCAATTGGATCTCACCAAATTTAACAATCGTTATTTATTAGACTAAAATAACACAATCCGTTAAATTAAGAGACAAAATCGAACAAATTAAAATAACAGATATTAAATTGACATATCGTATAAACTATAGAGATCATTTGTATAATTTATCCAAAATAAAACTTTTTGGCCCAAAATTATTTTCTCTAAAAATACATTTATTAGTAATATTTTCAAAAAAATTAGAAACGATTTTGTAACAACAATCCTTTCGATGGTAGAAATTAAACCTCTTGAGTATTTTTTACAACAAAATTTTATTTTTTTTTAAAAAAAATTTAATTCCTAAAATCTTTATATGTTGCCGTGAGAGTTAGATGAGAATCTTGTTAACTTTATCATCAAATCCAATTAATAGAGTAGAGGAAAGGCTCAACCTCAATGAATCTTTTTTTTCTTGTAGTGATAGTGAATGTGGGAAATTTTATTTCCACGCATCATTTATTTTCTATCAACACATTTAATGAATTTTTTATTACATTTTTATCCTAAAATGAAACTATCAAAATACCCCTTTCTTCTTCGGTCAAAACCCTAACCTTTAATCAAAACCATAGCCACTATCTACTACCAATAGCCATCGCCGATCACCACCCGTCACTATCCATCACCTTTAACCCTAACCCTAAACATGGTAATATCTTCATCCTGTCACCGCCTCATCATTACACCACCCTCACGCAACCTTCTCCACCATCGTAGGCATTGTGGAACCTAAATATGGAAAGAAGACTCATTTTCTTACCACTTGAATTACCAATATCGAAAGAATTACCTCCAGTCGAAAATCAACCATCGAACCAATGAATTTGGTTCAACCTTTAACATCCGAACACATTGGTTCGATAGTGTACTTTTGAACCTTACATATTAGTTCGATACTATATTTCTGTTGGATGTATAAATTGTATAAAGCCAATCGCGATTCAACACGTGGTATAAGAAGGGCAATTTGGGAAGGCAATATAAATCGCCAACCATAGTCAGACACGTGTCAACCCATACTGGCAATAATAGGTCTGCATAACACTGGAATGATCAAGGGATATAAGAAGATGTGGCCTAACGGTTACTCACAAGATTCAAATTCAAAATTAGGAGGGAAGTCTAACTGTAGACATGGCGTAGTAGAGCTAAGTATGAGGAAGCATGATCAGCAATTATGGAGGAATGTTTTTCGATAATTATCATTGAGAAGTATAAATAGCAGAGAAGGCCCTAGAAAGAGCCCCCAGACTCAGATCCAAAAACCAGTGTATATCTTCTTTATTTTCCTTTCAGTTTTTACAGTTCTTGTTATTTACATTTCTGTACTTCAAATTCCTGCACTGCACTTTATTCATAGAAATAGTTTCAAGTAACTTGTTGTAAACCTCTACGAGGATGAATCAGATCATTGTAAGTTTTTCATTTTTACTTAATGAAATGCTACAATTGTTCTTCATTTAATTGTTGTTTGCAAAATTCTCCTAAACAAAGCCACCAGTAAAAGTCCTCTTCATTGAGGTTGAAAGAACTAAAACACAATCGTCTGATAATTGGTTGGCAATTAATCTTTTGTAAGGACTGATAGATCCTTGCTGGCACGCTTAAAAATACAATTCTAACCTTCAAAACCCAAAAAATTCAACATATATTTTTGGCACGCCCAGTGGGACTAATTGAAATGGCTAGACGTAGGAGATAAGGAGAAAATGAACGCTTGGAAGAATGTGTGGAAGGAGAGGTAGAAATACCTAATCCAGAGGATAATATGATAACACATCCTGTGGAAGTACTTATCTTATTAGAACCTATGGTCGAACAGACCAGCACTTCGGAGCAAGTACCACATGTTCAAAATATTGGACGAGGCCATAGAGTTGGACCATCCACTGTTCCATCTACTCAACCAATGAATCCATGGGGAGGCCTAGTAGATGCTATGGGATAGCAGTTAATGAACACAATGGAAAGATGGGCAATATCCTTTATGGATCGGATGAATACCCATCAACCAACTAACACAAGGCATATAGAGAAAATTTCAAATGTCCCTCAGCAAAGATTGGCTAGAGATAAACAGCCTATGCAAAGTAATGGACATACTAATGGTCAAACTAGTAATCAAAATTATGAAATACCATTACCTCAGTCTTGGTATGAGCCTCTTTCGAGGCCTGTGACAAATCAAAATGCCTCATTACTTAATAATGAAACCATGCAAATTGGTGGATCTGGGTCGCCACGAGGAAATGGCATAAGGATGTTTCCAAATCCCATGTTCGAAGCCATACCTGGCACAAGGGGGTTCACTAATCCTTTGTTCAAATTTGTACTCGGGGGGTTGGAAGGGTTTCCTGCGACTGGAAGAGACACAACACCTGTTCTAGCACCTTTCGCATGTCCTTTTGTAGGACAGGCTCAGAGAGGTCAACCATACCCTCAACAGCATCCAGCACCACAGGGACAGCCAGTCCCAAATATGCCTCCTTATGGACCAAGAGGACCTCAGGCACAAGGTTGTCCACCAAATCTTGTGTTTGTTCCTCCAATAGTGGTTCAACAAGCCCAAAATATAGTTCTTAGGGACCAGATTGCTGATATTGTTAGAGAAATGTGTGGACCTATGGTTCAGGAGGTTCAAACTTCTATGTACAGGAAACCATATCCAAAATAGGTAGATAAGGTACATGAATACCCAAGAGGGTTTAAAATACTAGACTTTGCTCTTTTTTATAAAAATGAAAACCAGTCAACGGTAGAACATATTGCTAGGTTCGCTGTCCAGTGTGGTAAATTTACTAATAATGATTACATGAAGTTAAGACTTTTTCCAAATTCTCTAACTGGGCAGCTTTTGTATGGTATATTAACCTTATACCTGGCTCTATCCAAACTTGGCAACAAATGAAGGAAGCATTTCATGCCCAATTCTTCCAAACGGAACCAGAATTTTCTATAGCAGATTTGGCAAGGTTGAGTCAAAGGCCTAATGAGAAAGCTATTCAATTTATTACCAGATTCAAAAGAGCACGAAACAAGTGTAGAATCATTCTACCAGAGCTTGAATTTGTGAGATTGGCTCAAAATGGTTTAGAGTTTAGGCTTCGAAAGAAGTTCGACTCAACTGAGTTTCAAGACTTAGTGGAATTAACCTATAAGGTGTCTAGGTATGAATCATTACTTAAGGAAGAACACGCTCGAAGTAATGCATCATACAAGACATATTATAGAGATCCTAATTATGAGATTGGTGCAGCAGAGATCATAGAAAAAGAGCCTGTGATCTGTGAGGCGTTAATTCATAAAGACACTACAATAGACCAGCAGTTTAAAAGGAAAGACCTTCATAGGAAATATTCTTTTGATTTAACAAAAGCAGATGATATTTTTGATCATTTGTTTGCAACCAATTTTCTAAAGTTACCAAAATGAGTCAAAATTCCTTCTCCAGAAGAACTTTAAGGAAAAATATATTGTAAATGGCACAATTCTTGGTCTCACTCAACTAAAAACTGTTTTATTTTTCGAGACAGGATCCAAGAACAGATTCAGAAAGGGGGTCTAAAATTCCCAGCTAAAACAGAGAAAGCTATGGGGATTGACACTAATCCATTCCCAGAAATTAGAGAAGTTACAGCCAATGTTATTGTGCCAGATTTTCAGAACTTATCCTTGAAAGAAATGGAAGAGGTTAATGTACAGATGCATGTTGCCAGTCAGACTACTCTCAAGAAAAAGACTAGAAGTTCACCAGCGAATGGGCAGGACTTTGCAGACCCAAAGGAAGACTCTGATGAAAAGGCACTAGATGATGACTCTTTAGAGGTAGCTATCATGTAAAGAATGTGTTCCAGATGCAGGTTAAGCTACAAATGGTTGAAAGGACTCCCGATTAATGGGAGGCAGTATTACAAGGATGTGCAGAGACGCCTCAAACTAACCAGTGCCTACAATAAAAGGCCATACCCAACTAGTCCTAAACAGTAGCCATTCTTGGCTGGACCAACAGCCGATAGAGTGTACTCCAAAGGTAAAAGACCTCTACATGAGTTCAGACCACCCAACTATTATAGAATGGAGGACGATCATCCTAAAAGGAGATCTGAAGTGAGTTCAGGTTACGGGATCAAAGTCAGAGATTGGCCTCCTAGACTAGCCTCACATAAGATGGAAAGTGGCCACCCTTATGGAAGGTCTAAATTAGGTCCAAAATAAGGGGTCAGGGTCAAGAAGTGGCCTTCACAAGCAGCTTCGAAGTTGGCTTCGAAGACAGAAGGAGATAGTTCAACAACTGAGCTAGTAGGTTCATAGGTGCCTGGGGTTCCAAATTGGCTTATTATGCAGAACAAGCCTAAGGAAATACCTACCCAGAGAAGGGCTGTTGGAAACCAGAGTAGAATGGTTAAACCTTCCTTTGTGGCTCTAAATAGTTAGGTGTTACTAAAACATCCAAAAGCAAACGAACCAAAAACGGTCCTAGTAATTTCTAGGTCCCAAAGGAGGAAGATCCGGCGAAGGTACACTCAGTACCAAAAGAATCTAAAAGAAAGTGGAAAAAGTTCTTCATTGGCCCAGCCAAAAGGCCAAACAGAGGAAAGAAAAAATTCCAAGTTGGATCATAGTCCAAAATCAACCCCTCAGGATAAAAAGAGTTACAGCAGAGAACAGTTGGCTAAAGTTCACTCTGAATTGAAAACCAAAGAAAGATCCAGTTTAGCAAGTCTTGAAAAGGCTTTGATAGAAAGCGACAGTAAGGCAGAGGGAGAAATTGACCTAGACCAAAAGAAAGAGATGGTTGAAGAGGAAATATTTGAAGCCTTCATGGCTGAACAGACATTTTTGGTCGAAAAACCAGCAGGAACAGGCCATTCGAAGGAAGTCACTAGTACTGAAGTGCCAGAGTGTAGTATGGAGGATGCTTCTGAGGTAACTGAATAAGTTAGCCTGGAAAAGAAACAAGAGCAGTTGACAGTTCAGTTTGGCTCATTTCCTCCAGTGTCAGTGAATATGGTGAACATATTGCCACAAGAGTTCCAGGCTGAGGATGAAAACCAAGAGGGTTAGGAGATTGACCCTATTCCAGTTTCTAGTGCAGACTCACAAGTTAGCATGATTCAAGACGAGTCTGAGATAGCCATACCAATGGAAACTGAAGATGAGAGTGAGGAGGTAAGTATTAACCTCTCATACCCTTTTGAGTATCCTATAACATCCATGACGCAGCATGTCAAACCCTTGTATATCAAGGCCTTCCTCGATGGGATACAGATGAATCGGGTATTGGTGGATAATGAGGCAGCAGTAAATCTACTTTTGAAATCTTCTTTGAAGAAACTAGGAAAAAGGAACACCAGATTAATCCCAACCAGCACAACCATTGCTGGTTTTGCTAGAGATAAACAGATGGCTCAGGGTATTTTGCCCATCAACCTGAGTTTAGGGCCTAGAGATTATATGACGACATTCTTTGTCATTGACAGCAATGCTAAGTATAATGCTCTACTTGGCAAGGACTAGATTCACACTAACAAATGTGTGCCTTCCTCTCAACATCAGAAGATAATGATGGCCTTGTGCAATGGAGAGACAGAGGAGATCAATGCAGATCCTCAACCCTTTGTCGCTTGTGCTGATTTTGCGGAGGCCAAGTTGTATACTGAAGGAGTAACACCACTCAGTATATTGAGAAAAACCTGATGGTTCAGCTGAAGTGATAGTTGATGAAGAAGTAACACACCTGAAACACTTGGTACAAGAGAGTGCTGATGAAGAATTTGTCGTCAAAGATGATAATGATACCTGGTTGTAGGCAAGAAGGTGAAACCCAAGAAGCTAGACCTTTGGCTTTAGTTAAGTTCATAGCATTGGACTTAAAAGCAATAGTCCAAAAGGTTCAGGAATAAGAGAAGGAAGCCATGATAGTTGGCTGTAAGCATAAACAACAGCAAGTCAGACCTTTGACCTTTGATAAATATTGTGCATTGGACATCGAAACAAAAGTCCAAGAAATATAGGAGAAAGAAGCCTTATGGACAGATTTTGTCTATGAGGAGGAGGAGGGCAAAGATGTTAAATCAAAGAAACTGGGAGCAGAACAAAGCAAAGAAATTGCTTCGAAGATGAAAGAAATCAAAAAAGAAGCATTAGTGGGTTTTCAAATACAAGACCCTTTGGAAGAGATTAACTTAGAGGAACGTTCTACACAGCAACCCACCTATATAAGTGCGTGATTAAGTACTCTTAACAGGGACCAGTTGTTGGTGGTCTTAAAAAGATATAAAGATTGTTTTGCATAGTCTTATAATGAACTATCAGGATTGGATATGTCATTAGTAGAACATAGGCTCCTTATGAAGCCTAATTTCAAGCCATACAAGCGAAAATCAAAAAGGATGAGTCCTGAAGTGATTCAGAAGGTCAATGAGGAAATTCTTAGGCTCCTTAAGGCAGGTTTTATTATGACAGCCAGGTATGTTGAATGTCTATCCAATATTGTGCCTATAGTTAAGAAGAATGATAAAATGAGGGTATGCATCGATTTCAGAAACCTGAATTTAGCAACTCCAAAAGATTAGTACCCCATGCCCATAGTAGATTTATTGGTGGATAGTTCAGCAGGGCACAAAATTTTATCAATGATGGATAGACACTCTGGTTATAACCAAATCTGTATTGCAGAAGAGAATATCCACAAGACAGCATTCAGATGTCTTGGGAACATTGGCACTTTCGAATGGGTTAAAATGCCATTTGGCCTGAAGAATGCTGAGGCTACATATCAAAGGGCTATAAACATTATCTTTTATGATCTCATTGGAGGATATTAGAATGTTACATTGATGACATTGTAATGAAGTCCCAATCCATGGAGGAACATTTGTTTCACTGGAAAGCAGCTTTTGAAAAAATGAGAAAGTTCAAGTTGAAACTTAATCCTCTCAAATGTGCTTTTGACGTATCAGCTGGAAACTTCTTGGGCTATGTAGTACATAAGAAGGGAATACAAATTAATCAGAACAAAGCCAAAACTATCATTGAAGCCAGACCTCCATCAAGTAAGAAAGAAGTACAAAAATTCCTTAGACGGATTAATTTTCTTCGAAGATTTATTTCTAATACTGCAGGGAAAACTAAAGTATTTTCTTCCTTATTAAGGTTGAAAGATGAAGAGGAGTTTGTGTGGACAACAGAGCATCAAGCTGCTTTCAAATGAATCAAAGCCTATTTGGCCAAGCGTCCAGTGCTAATGCCACCAAAGGGTAATAAGCCCTTGAAGTTGTATATTACTGCAGCAGAAGATTCACTAGGAGTTTTCTTAGCCCAGGACAATGACGAAGGCAAAGAGCAAGCAATTTATTATCTTAGTAGGTTCCTAAATTCTTGTGAATGTAAATATTCAATTGTAGAAAAGTTGTGCCTTGCATTGTATTTTGCTGCAATGAAACTAAGATACTATCTTTTGCCTACAACTGTCTTGGTAATTGCAACCACAGATTTAGTTAAATATATGTTGTCTAGACCTATGTTGAGAAGAAGAATTGGCCAATGGATACTAGTTTTATCAGAATTTCATCTAAAATATGTCCCCCAAAAGGCAGTAAAAGGACAAGTTTTAACTAATTTCTTGGCAGATCATCCATGTCAGATAGAAAGCCAAGAGATAATGGAGCTTGGTATGGTTAGTGTTGAACCATGGCAAATGTGGTTCGATGGATCAAAAGCCAACGATTTAACTGGAATTGGTGTGGTGATTAAGTCACCACAAGGAGTAGAAACCATACATGGTTTTAGAGTAGATGAAATTACTTGTTCCGATAATCAAGCTGAATATGAAGCTTTAATAATGGAACTGGAAATACTTATTAGATTACAAGCTCATGCAGTTGATATATTTGGAGATTCTCAATTGGTGGTTAACCAGGTGAAAGGAATTTTCAAATGTCAAAGTGCAAGCATGTTGCCATATTATTTTGTTGCATTACATTTGTGTAGACGTCCCCGAACGCATCCCGGGGAAGGAGTGCGAGTCCCCCCCGTTCTGGTTCGATATTGGGTCTACTACAGTTCGAAGGACTCAAATGTCACGGTTCTTAATCTTGAACCAAAGAGTCCAAATCCGACAAATCGATTTTGAAAATAGATTTTTTGAAAAGAAGTGCCAAACATGGACTGCTTTGCCAGATACAGAGTCGCCACTTAAATGTTTTTTAATGGAAAATTTAGGAAACCCTGACTCGGTGCCAAAGGCCATGTGTCCGTCATCACCAAAGTTGCCTCGGCTCGGGAACTTAGGTACGATTGGGGAAGGTCACTGTGAGTTATTCTCGCCCGGTCAAAGACCGGCCTCTACTAACCATGATATCTATTTTTTGAAAACATTGTGCGTTCTTATTCCGGTTATAAGCCTAGGTTACTATGAGATGTGCACAGCATACAAGTATAGACTAAGCCGCCTGAATTGGAACAAAACACTTCATGTTTGTTTTTGAAAATGGTTTGATGGTGCTACCCGCAGGTAGGCTAAGACGTGGATTTGCCACCCTCGGGCGGGCTTAGAAAAACATGATTTTGCCACTATCTAGTGGGCTTAAAACAAACAGTCAATGATTTGTTCCACTTCAAGTAACTCAACCTCCACCCACAGGCATTCAAGGCAGTTATATCACATAAGCAGTTAGCCTCATGGTAAGCATGCTATTCATGGCAGTCACTCGCACGCATGCAAGGATGCTAAAGCATAAAACTCACCGAGTACTCCAAGCCAAAACAGAAGCTCATTAGAAATCATACATGATCCTAAATATACAGAAATGCCTAATGCAACACATGCAAAGATGCAACTATAGCAGGCTCGGCTATTCTAAACATGGCATGTGGAATGCTACAACTAACACATATTCAATTTGGAATTGAAATACAAATGTAGTTTGTATGATGTGTCGAGCCCGGTGCGTGCAAAACAGATGAATGATGCAAACATCTTTGTCATCATCAGATGCTAATTGAAATATGCCCTATATCTAACCATCGTAAGCAGGTAAATAAAAGGAAAGAAAGACGTGGGGTTGGAAGACATACATCACACTCAACCACACTTATTACAATTTTGCCCTCGCGCAGAGGGTCCGAATAAATAATACAGTCCCAAATGAAAGAATAATACAGTCCCAATAATACAGTCCAAATAATGTACAAATTCCTAATTAATTTACAAATTAACTAAGAAAATAATAAAACTGGCATGCAAGCCGTGGATCGCTTTTGATTCTGCTCCGGATGATGGAATGATACATGTTTGGGCTGCTTTGCGCGGAAATCCATTGGAATGCCTCAATTAGCCTCTGTTTTGCAATGATTCTTGAAAAGCGCGCCAAGTCTCGGAAGACCGCTGATTCTTGATATGCTGCAACAGAGAGCAGGAAAGGGGCATAGCAATGTATTTTCACAAATGTATGCATGCCTCGATCCTCGTGCCACCAATCACGCATCTCAATGCATGATGGCCGAGGAGCCGAATTGCACAACTCAATATAGAATGAATGCACATGAAAACTACAACAAAACCTAACTCCATCATGGATAATCCAGAGTGTCGGTGACTTGGGAATTGAGACCCGCCGTCACACGGAGTACGTAACGCATTCGCTTCGTCTGGCTAACTCCTATCCCGAACACGATGCAATGTGCATGACATGCATGAAATGCAACTAACATACAATCCTAACATACACAATGCTATGGAATGGCATACACGCTAAACGAGGTAATACATAACCAAGCATACACAATGCTATGGATGAAATGGCATACGCAATGCAATAATGGGCTTACACCAACATGAGAGAGCCTCAGCCACACTCACATAGGAGGCCATCAGATGAAAACAAGACACCTCGAAATGCGTGCAAGCGTGCACACAAACCGAGAACGGACCCTCAGGCACTGAAATGCCACTCTAATGAGACATGGCAAAGACATGGTATATGGTACGCTAATATGAAAAAATCAGTGGCAAAACGAAGGGCAAAACAGCCCCGAAACAAGGCGAAATGACACCCGATGCATGGAATCTCTCCCGAAATGCAAAACTAGGCACATGGAATGGCCTACAGCTATACTAAACATGTATAATCTGGACATGGAGTGAAAAATAAGAAGCAAGGAAGCCCCAAAATAAGCATCTTTACAGTACAAAACATGGCCAAACAGCAATCACAAGTAGGGCTAAAATGGCATACAAAAATGGCTCCGCAAGGGAGGCAATGAAGCAAGTGGTACATGCAATGCCCAAAAAGAAAAATACCCTTTTACAACACTGAAGAGGGACCAAAAATATGAACATTTACAGTTTATGACAGCCTCCAAATCAGTATGAAAACATGCTCAAAATGCAATGCAAGATTAAGGTCATAAGAGGGTATAACATGAAGTGCACAAAACATTCATCAAATAGTCAAAGACCCTTAATGAAACATGACAAGGGGGTCAAAACATGGCCACTTTCAGTTCTGATCATGGCCGAAAACAGAAGCTAAAAAGAGCTAACAAAGCATGCAAAAATGGGGGCCAAAGAGGGGTATAATGGTAAGTGCCACATGGAGGCCCCAAACAGTGTTGAGCCCTTCTACAATGTTGAAGAAGGGCTCAAAATAGGCCACTTTACAGTTTACAACAGAGCTCAAAACAATTTAAAAATAGGCCAAAAATGCTATGCAAGAAAGGGGGATACAAGAGGGGTAATGAAGCAAGTGTAAGAAGGAAGCCTCAAACAGTGAGAGGCCCTTAATGAAACATGAAGAATGGCTCAAAATAAGCCTAGTTTCAGTTAGGGTCGGAGCCCAAATATGCAAGAATAAGGAGCTAAAATATAGACCAAGAAAAGAGCAAAAAGAGGGAAAATGAGACTCACCCTTGAAGGCTAGTCTTTCATCAACTCTTGGCTTGAGAAAAGATACTCCTTGCCTCTGGAAATGGCCTCCGAACTGCTGGTATGGAGTATGGGTTGGTTGGCTTGGAGATGGAGTAGAAAATGGATCCAAGAATAAAGGGTTTTGGTGCTCGGAATATAGAGAGAGAGAGAGAGAGAGAGAGAGAGAGAGAGAGAGAGAGATTGAATGTAGGAGGCTCCGAACAAATTTTTCTAACCCTTGCAAATGGAGGGGGAGTGTTGGTTTTATAGAAGACAAAGGGCCAAGGCTTCTTGGAGAAGCCTCAAGCAAAGGATGCAAGCTTCTAACAGAAGCTAAACCAAAAGGGTCAAGCTTCTTCAAGAAGCTAAAACAAAGGGTGCAAGCTTCTAAGAGAAGCTAAACCAAAATGGTCAAGCTTCTTCAAGAAGCTAAAACAAAAGGTTCAAGCTTCTTGGAGAAGCTAGAGCAAAAGGTTCAAGCTTCTTCAAGAAGTTAAAACCAAGGGTTCGGCCAAAAAAAAAATGGAAGACCGACTGACCATGCCGACCGACCGACCTCGCCGACCGACCTCGTCGACCGACCACCTTGCCGACCGACCTCGACGATCGAACTTGCAGACCGACCACTTTGCCGACCGACCTCGCCGACCGACCTTGCCGACTGACCACCTTGCCGACCAACCTTGCCGACCGACCACCTTGCCGACCGACCATGCCAACGGCCGGTGGCAAGAAAAAAAATCTGCCCAGAAGGTCCAACTTCAAACGGACATAACTTCTTTATGTGAACTCCTTTTCAAGTCATTCTTGTGTCCAAATTGAAGCCCCGGAAGTTAGCTTTCCAATGGCGCAAACCTTGTATTAAAATTCCTCCTGTGGAAAATGTTTTGCCCTTTTTTGTGAAGCCGCGCAGATTCGGTCCAACCGGAGTGATGCTCTACTTCAATCAACTATATCTCCCCCGTCCGGAATTGGATTTAGGATATTCTTGAGTGAAAAATGAAGCCCCAGAAGTCTTATTTCCAACGGTGGTGGCCTCATAGATTGATTCCAAGTATGCAAATGAATAGGCCCGATTCGGCGAGGGCTGCTCGATTCTTTCTTAACGGTTCATGCCCATTTTCTCCCCCAACTGGATTTCTTCCCTCTTCTCCTCTTTTCTTCAACTCCAAACCCCTAAGTAAGGGGTTTTGAAAGATTTTTCAAAGATTTCATCTCTCTTTCATTCATTTCCACTTTGTCCTTGCTCGGTTTACCGAAAAGCGTAACATTTGACAAAATACGAGCCTCGGAACATCGTAAAAACTTTATTTCAAAAACGTTTTGAAATAGAGGGTTTTAAGACTAAAATCTTTCGATCAAGATCGTTTTGGTCCAAAAAGGGGTATGGAGTTGAGATTTGACTCTCTCCTTGTCGAAGAAACTGAACCTTTCCCCTGCACACCTTTTTCCACCATGTAAACCATCAGTCGCGTCCAAGTCTTAAGGGCGGTCAAAAATGGGGTGTCTACAATTTGCTTTATCCATTTCATATAGCAAATGTGACTTATGTCCCAAGATTCTTAAATAACAAAGCTAATGATTTGACTCAGAAAGTTTCGAATTTCAGGAGAAGGGATAACACTCAAATGAACATAAACCAAATAACATATCAAAAAGTAATACCACCCTTAAATAAAAAGAATGTGGTCTTAGAAGTCAATCATAATGACTTACAAGAACAAGATTGGAGGCATCCAATATTGCGATATCTAGCTGGCCCATCTTCGAAATCTAGCAGAAAATTCAAATTACAATCTATGCAATACATAATGTATGGTAATGCTCTTTACAAAAGGGGGGCAAACGGGTTATTATTGGAATGTTTAGGCCCAAATGAGGCATTGACAGTCATGGCTGAGGTTCAGGAAGGCATCTGTGGTGCTCATCAACCTGGTGTGAAGATGAGATGGCTGCTTCAAAGACATTCCTACAATTGGCCAACCATCCTTAAAGATTGCATAGAATATGTTAGAGGTTGCCAGGCATACCAAAAGCATGGCACAATAAGACATGTACCCATAACTGATTTGCATGCGGTTATGAAGCCCTGGCCGTTTAAAGGATGGGCTACGGATATGATAGGGAAAATACATCCACCCTCTTTGAAGCATCATTGTTTCATCTTAGTGGCCATAAATTACTTCACTAAGTGGGTCGAAGCTAAACAGTATAAGGTTGTAGACCAGACTGAAGTTATTGGATTCATTAAAGATCTGATCCACAGATTTGGCATCCCACAGACTATAACTGTTGATAATGGGACTGTATTTGATGGAAGATGATAAAATCTTTTATGGCAGAGTTTGGAATTAGCCTTGTTAATTCTACCCCCTATTATGCACAAGCCAATGGTCAAACAGAATCATCCAATAAGTCTTTGAAGAAAGGAAGACAGAAAGTTATGGAAGACAATCCCAGGGATTGGCATAACTTACTGTTGGATGTATTATGGGCTTATAGGACTTTTCTAAGATCAAGTACAGGAGTCACTCCTTATACCTTAGTGTATGGGCATGATGCAGTACTACTTGTAGAAATTAACATCAAGTCCTTGAGAGTGAGATGCCAGGATCAGTTAGTTCTTCAGCAGTACCATCAAAGTATGTGCTTGGAAATAGAGAATGTGGATGAAGCTAGAATTCTGGCATTAAATAGCATTCTTTTCCAAAAGAAGAAAGCAGGCAAAAACTATAATAAAAAGGTCAAGCACATTAGCTTTGATAAAGGTGATTTGGTATGGAAGACAATACTCCCAATAGGGATTAAAAGCCACAAGTTTGGCAAATGGTCACCTAACTGGGAAGGACCATATCAAGTTCATAAAGTCTTGCCTTGGGGAACATATCATTTGAGAAATTTGAATGGATATGTACACCCCAAGAAAATTAATGGCAGATATTTGAAGCCTTATTATCCAACCGTGTGGGAAACACAAGTAATATAATAAGTGCTAAACAAAAAAAGCATGAAAACACTCAGATAACAAATAAAGATTTTATTTCATAAGGAGTTGAATATATACAGCCATAGATTGGCCTAAAAGTCAGTACAATGTTTCAATTGTTCTTTTACAATTAACTCTCTACTCTTAAGAGATGGGAACAACTGAATGGTTGTAGCCATCTCCTACTTTCGATCAACCAGTCCTTGGTTAGTAATCTGCAGCTTGGTGGCAGTTTGATCTAAAGCCAGGTTGACTGCTGATAACTCTTCTTCAAGCTGAGCTTTCTTTTCCAATAGTTGAGCTCAAAATTTGGAGACAGAGGAATGTTGTTCTTTCAATTCTAACACTTCAGTATGTATCTAGGAAACAAATCTCTAGTCTCTCAGCAATTTCTCTTCTGCAGCTTTGGCAACATGACAAATGTTGATATAAAGGTCAATGATAGCTGTCACCTGACTTGAAATAGTCATGCTGGATTACACAACAACCTTGCAGCACTAGAGGAATCCATTCTTGATAATAGGCATTTACAAGGCTTCGAAGGGGATCCTCGAGAAAAATGTCAGCAACTCCAAATAGCTATCCAAGTCTAATGAAGGCAAGGAAGTCCTACTGGTGGAGGAAGAACTCTCAAAAATTTCTAAGAGAGAATCAGCTAGGACTAATGGCTCAGTTTCATTGCTAGCTATTGGACTGGTGGAAGGCATGTCAAAAAGGCTAGCTAGCCTAGCTTCGAAAATGTCCACCTCTTCTGTTGACATGGTTGGTGCAAAAAGGGCTCTAGTAGGAGAAAGAGATGGCTGCATAGGGATAGAAGAGGAAGATAAAATATCCTTAGCAGTTTTTATAGTCTTAGTTACCATTAAGTCAAGAGAAAAGGGACTGGAGCTAAATAGGGATAGTGGACAAGGAACTGGTGAGCTACCAGTGTCTTCTCTAAGGGATTCAGTTATCACTAGAGATGAAGTAATAGCTGGAATTTCCTCAGAATGGGAAGGAGCAGTAAGGCTTGAAGGGAGAATAAATTGGATAAAGTTGAAGGTTAGAAAAAAAAAAGTATGGAGTTAAGCCGAATGATAAGGATGTAGGAATGCTTTGCCTCAAGAAACGTATGAAAAATATAGGACCAGGGAGTGAGAGTATTGCTTGAATTGGCTCCACATTTCGAGGTCTTTCAACTTCAGATGAAACTAAAGGAGTCCTTATTGAAGGAGCAGGTAGAGTAGTTGTTGCTGCAAAAGAAGAAATACAGAGTAATGTTAAGTCTCAGTATCAAGAATTTGAGAAAAGAAAATAGAGACACGAAAGAAAATTACTGGTTTCAGAAGTGGTGGCAATGGTTGGAGAGCTGCAAAAGGTATAATGTTCAGCAATTTGTTGTTTTCTTGCAGCTTCTCTTTGGAGTGCATTAGCAACAGCAGCTTCATCCCTTAGCATTTGTTATTACCTCCTCTTATCAGCTTTTTGAAACACGATAAGTTCTTTGGAGTGTTCTATTTCCACTACTTTAGCAGATACTTCGTGAATAGGGTCCCCAGTGAAATCAGAAAGAGAGACCGTCATTTTCTTCCTTCTTTTTAATGGTGTCTCTGTAGACACCCCATTTTTGACCGACCTTAAGACTCAGACGTCACCGATTGAGCGCTTGGTGATGTTGCATACTGTGCTCGTTCAAAAGTCTCAGAGTCGCGCCAGGCGCCTGCCTCTCAGACTTAACTCTTCTTACGCCTTGCCTCGGTTTGCGAACCAGACTCGGTTTTCTCTGTTTTCTTTCCTGAGGGAAAGGAGTGGTCCTATAGGCTATCTCTCGGTGGCCGTGGGCTACATTTCGTGGCCGTAGGCCATTTTGCCCATTTTGGAGCCGTTCTCGATTTGAGCTGCCGTCAGTGCCTCGGCTGACCGCCTAACCATCTCGATTTCTCCATTTTTGGCATGCATCTCATTTACTCCATACCGAGGACAGGGTCTCAAATACCCACTTCGTGGCGAACGCCACTTTCGCTTATACCCATTTTCGGACCCCGAATCTGCGTGATTTGGGCCCCGAGCATTCATTTTGCATCGGTTTTGTTCATTTTCGTGAGTACCTGCTTTTATCATACCGAGGACACTGCGGTCTCAGATACCACTGCGTGGCGAAAACCACTCCGATGCCCAACAGCCCATTTTCGGGACCCCGAACTGCGTGATTTGGGCCCGAGCATTCATTTTGCATTAGTTTTTGTTCAATTTTGGCAGGTACCTCTGTTTTAGCACCAGGAAGATCACTGGAGGGTGGGAGGACAGCAATTGTCTCAGAAAACCAGTTTCGCTCCTCCCGTCTGCTTTGCTCATTTCCTGCTAATGTTGAACACCCTAGGATATTTTCTTGAGCCGAGACTACATATTTGTGATGAGGGACATGGGAGGACCCTAAAAGGTGGTGGTCGGCCAAGAATTGTTATTTTCATTTTTGAGCCTCTCTTTCAAGTTGAATGTTGTGCCTCCTGCTTGAGAATCCAAATTCCAACCATGGGGTCTTGTTCTACACACTTGGGAGGACACCAAAATATGGTGGCCGCCATTAATTGTTCACTTAATTTTGGCCATGGCCGGCCGGCCATGGGAGTGGTTGGCCGACTGGGGTGTGTGGCCGGCCATCTTCAAGAAAAGCACCGGCCGGCTGCCTCGCTTAACCACTTTACAGTTGTCCAGTTGTTTTTCCAAATATCTTTTGCCTCCGAGGGATATTTTGGGAGGGAAAGCTTGGATGCATTTCCCTCCCTTTTACACCCCTTTCTTGCCCATTTAAGGGGCTGACCTCCTTCTTTGTTAGGGTTAGCAACTTTCTTCTCAAGAGCATATCTCCCATTGCCTTCATTTCCCTCTCCAAAAGCTCCAAAGACCTTCAAGTTTCTAGCCCACTTGTTCATCAACCCTAAGCTTCACCATCACCACCTCCATTCCAGCAGCAAAGGAGGATTTTTCAGAGGCTAAGAAGCAACAAATTGAAGCCAAGAAGCAACAAAAGCTTGATCTTCCAGGGTAAGTCACTATTTCCCCCTTTTATGCACATTTTTGCATCAATTCTTTACCCTACTTGCTCTCTGTTTTGGGCTCCGAACCCTACTGATTTTAGGCTTATTTTGAGCCCCTCTACAACATTGTAGAAGGGCTCAACCTTGTTTGGCACCTCTATGATGCACCTCTTTCAATATCACTCTTTGTGCCAATATTTTGCATGCTTTGTTTGGATTATGAGTGATCCATTTTCGAGCCTGATATAAACTGTGAGTGGGCTTATTTTGAGCCCCTCTTCAAAATTGAATAAGGGCTCAACCATGTTTGGTGGTTCTATCATGCACTTGTTTTGTAATTCTTCCAATTTACTGTAAAATTGCATGGTTTCTTTAGCCTATTTGAAGTCTGATTTTGAGCATTCCATTAACTGAGGTTGAGCTTATTTTAGGTCCCTCTACAACATTGTAGAAGGGATCAATCTTGTTTGGGGCCTCCATGCATGGCCTCTCTTTGTACCTCTCTTTGGCCCCATTTTGCATGCCTTTTTTAAGCTTATTTGGCTTATGATTTCAGCCTTAATCAGGCCTGAAAAGAGCCTTATTTTTGCCTTCTTGTCATGTTTTGTTAAGGGTCTTATGCTATTTGGTGAATACTTTTGGTACTTCATGTTATACCCTCTTATACCCCCTTATTTTTGCATGCCTTGCTAGCTCATCATGCTTCTGTTTTTTAGCCTTCATCAGGCTTGGAAAGAGTCTTAAAATAACTCATTCTTCATGTTTTGTTAGGGCCTTAGGCTGTTTGGTGCATCCTTTTGATACCTCATGTTATAGCCTTTGTTGGCTCATATTTTGCATGCTATTTTGAGCATATCTACATACTGAATTGGGGAATGTCATCTCTTGTAAATGTGCATATTTTTGGTCCCTCTTCAATGTTGTAGAACTGTATTTTTCAGTTTGAGCATCGCATATACCATCTGCTTCATTGTTCCCCATTTTTTGTCATGCTACTCTTGCCATTCTTGTGATTGTTGTTTGTCCATCCTCTCTACGGAACAAATGCTAGTTTAGGGACTTCCTTGCTACTGCTTTACATGCCATATACCAATTATGCATGTTTAATAGGGTCAGAGGCCATTTCGGTGCTTAACGTAGCATTTCGCATCGGGTGTAATTTTGTCATAATTAAAAATTGTTTTTGCATCATTTTGGCTGCCGATATTTACATTTTCCGTATGCCATTTGCCACGCCTCATTTGCATGCCATTTTTGTGCCTTAGGGCCATGCCTCGGTTTATGTGCGTAAGCACGATTTCGAGCGCATCTTTTTCATCTCACTACTTATGTGAGTGTGGCCGAGGCCCTCTCATGTTAGTGTAAGCCCAATTTACATTATGTATGTCATTTCATTTCAGTATGACATTGCCTCGGTTATGCGTGCTGCGCACGATTCCGAGGCATCTCATTTTCATCTCTAGGCCTCTTATGTGAGTGTGGCTGAGGCCCTCTCATGTTAGTGTAAGACCAATTTGCATTTTCCATGTCATTTGCATTGTGTTTGCCACCGCTTCGATTTGCGTGCCCGTGTGCACGCATTTCGAGGCACTTCTTTTTCATCTCACGGCCTCTTATGTGAGTGCGGCTGAGGTCCTCTCATGTTAGTGTAAGCCCGATTTTATATTTTCATGCCTTTATATCATTGCCTCGGTTCGCGTGCGCAGTGCACGATTTCAAGCGATCTTTTTCATCTCATGGCCTCTTATGTGGGTGCGGCTGAGGCTCTCCCATGTTAGTATAAGCCCATCTTGCATTGCGTATGCCATTTTAGCTCTGTTTCCGTATGCCATTTCCTCGGTTTGCGTGCCTGTGGGCACGCATTTTGAGGCATTTTATTTTAGTCTCATTGTATATCATATTTCATGTCATTTCATGCTTTTATGTCATCACCTCGATTTGCGTGCCCGCGTGCACGCATTTCGAGGCATCTCCTTTTCATAGCATTGTGCATGCTAGTGTCACGACCCTAACCCGCCCCCGTGGGTTAAGGACGTAACCGGCCAGTAATCTTGAGATTACCTACGACCTCCATACAAGTAAGACATAACTCGTCAGAGTAAAGGGGCCAAACGGAAGCAATGATCAAAAACTTTGTCCATAGAGCCGTGCTTATATGCACTTTAAAACAACCCATGCACATATACGTTAATAACCCACATCAAATTACAGTAGCATAAACTTCTTTACAGACAGGATCATCTAAACTGGGTCAACCCATAGCAACTATATACAACATACACAAGATCCTTTCCAACAAAACAGAATATAAACAAGTAACAAAAAGGGCAAGGTTTGGTCTCGTGCGTGAGACCCAAGGCTGACTCTCCCAAAACTCCTGCTGTTCCTGGCTGACTTCACTGGGGCTGGGGTTGGACCTCACTTGGCTCACCTACAATTACATGAATGAGCGTGAGCGAATGCCCAGTGAATAATATCAAATAACAAGCGATGTAAGCAATTATTGAACAAGATAAACAAATGGCCTTCGCCCATTCATTCATGTCAATCGGCCTTTGGCCCAATCATTATTTCCATCGCCTTTGGCCCATTTATTCATTTCCATCGGCCTTTGGCCTAATTATCCATTTCCATCGGCCTTTGGCCCAATTATCCATTTCCATCGGCCTTTGGCCCAATTATCCATTTCCATCGGCCTTTGGCCCAATTATCCATTTCCATCGATCATTGTTCGCCATTCAAATTTATGAACATACAAAACTTACATATAAGTAAACAATTGAACGACGATATACTTCAATTATCTTGTCAAGATATTACTCACAGTGATCGGTTGATTGGTTCGCCCTGGAACTCGACCCTACACATGCCATGAACATAAAAGGGTCACTAACAATTCAATCCGTTCAAAATTCACATATTCCTCTTTAGGCTTTGTTATTATCTCATTAACTCACTTACAATGCTTAACATATGCCTAAGAGTGCTTACAAGTGAAAGAGAACGGAAAACAGAACATAAAATGCAAGAACAGAATTTCTGAAAACAGGGTCCCCGCTCGAGCGTAGACTTCCCCGCTCGAGCGGACCCTTAAGTCTGAGAAAGTACTGGTTGCCTCCAATCCCCGCTCGAGCGTGCATTCTTCCGCTCGAGCGGACTTCATGTCACATAGCTCCCCGCTCGAGCGCCAACTTCCCCGCTCGAGCGGGAATCATGTCTGCAGAAATATGCTGGGAGCTCGATTTCTCCGCTCGAGCGGCCATTACCCCGCTGAAGGGCACGAGTCTGGGTTTCCCAGATTTTGTTCTTGAGTCCGATTTCGATGTTTCACCTCCATTTCTTGCATATTTTGGCTCCAATCACACATATACATATGCTAACATGCCATAGACCCCAAATTACAACATTAGGAAGCTCAATTTCTTGATTTGTCTACATGCATGTCCCAAAATGTATCAACTCATCACCAACATGCTCAAATTCAAACATGCAAAGCTCACTCTTTCATGATCTACTCTTGCATGCAAGAAATACATATCATTCACAACTTATTTGGTGAAGGGATGGTCATACACATGGATTTCAAATAAGATTCAACATAGATTGCACACATTAAGCTTAAACATGGAGGACCATGGCAATTTCATGCATGCATGCCTTATTGACCTTAGATTCAACATGTTTGACTCACACCTCTTACATACATAATAATTCATGCTCTTGATCATTATTCCAACTTGAATTCACAAAATTACAACTTAACATCCATGAATTCACTTACCTAGAGGCTTGACTCTCACAATCTATGACCAAAACTTGAATAATCTTCAAGATTCCCAAGCTTTGAGCTAAGTTTGCTCAATCCTCTTCTCTCCCTCTCTCTACAGCCGACTCTCTCTTCTCCTCAAGGGTCTAACTCAAATTTTGAGCTCAAAATGAGTTAAGGAGAGTGTAATGCCTCCATACAACATGCCCCACTAACACAATATTTTAATATAAAATATTTGGGCTCTTAATTCATCATTTTAATCAATTTAAATTGACTAAAATAAACTTTCAATTAAATTTCACCGTAGGCTCTAAAAATTATGCCAATCACAATGGCGCAATCAATTTTGGATTCTGTGGCCGATAAGGCCTCCAATTTAATTTCCAAAGCAGATAGTCAAACAGATATTCCTACGGTGAACAGATACGAATTCAAAATCACATATTATCACATAATAGCACACAAAATCATGCTAAACACATAATCATAAACAATTTAAGGACCAATTTAGCATAATACAAGATAGGGGTATCATAGCTAGGATTGTATTTTAGCTACATTTCATGCATATCATGCATATTGCATCGTGTTCGGGATAGGAATTCCTGCACGAACGAGGCATCGCCTCGAAAGTGACGGAACGTCTCAATTCCCAAGTCACCAAATCGGATTACCCATGATGGAGTTAGGTTTTGTTGTAGAATTCATCCGCATTCATCCTATATTGAATTGTGCAATTCGGTTCCTACCATCATGCATCGAGATGCGTGATTGGTGGCACGAGGATCGAGGCATGCATATATTTGTGAAATACATTGCTATGCTCCTTTCGCTCTCTCGCAAAGAAAATCAAGAATCGCCAATTTTTGGTCTGCACGATTTCGAGAAACATTGCAAACAGAGGCTAATTGGGGCATCCCAATTGGATTTCGCGCCAAAAGCGACCAACATGCATCATTCATCGAATCGAGGCGCCCCAGCTTGCATGCCATTCTTTTTCTTAGTTAATTTGTCAATTAATTAGGAATCTGTATTGTTTCGGACCGTATTATTCTTTCATTTCGGACTGTATTATTATTTATTCGGACCCTCTGCGCGAGGGCATAATTGTAATAAGGGTGTGTGAGTGTGATGTATGTCTTCCAACCCCACGTTTTTCTTCCCTTTTATTTACCCGCTTACGATGGTTAGATATAGAGCATATTTCAATTAGCATACAGTATAACAGCATGTTTGCATCATTCATCTATTTTGCACGCACCGGGCTCGGCGCATCATACAAACTGCATTTGTATTTCAATTCCAAATTGAATACGTGTTAATTGTAGCATTCCATATGCCATGTTTAGAATAGCCGAGCCTGCTATAGTTTGCATCTTTGCATGTGTTGCATTAAGCAATTCTGTATATGTAGGATCACGCATGATTCCTAATCAGTTTTCTGTTTTGGCTTAGAGTACTCGGTGAGTTTTATGCTTTAGCATCCTTGCATGCGTGTGAGTGACTGCCATGATAGCATGCTTACCATGAGGCTACGTGCTTATGTGATATAACTGCCTTGAATGCCTGTGGGTGGAGGTTGAGTTATCTGAATTGGGACAATTCATCAAATGCTTGTTTTAAGCCCACTAGATAGTGGCAAAATCATTGTTTTCTAAGCCCACCCGAGGGTGGCAAATCCACGTCTTAGCCTACTTGCGGGTAGCACCATCAAACCATTTTCAAACAAACAAACATAAAATGTTTTGTTCCAATTCAGGCGATTCAGTCTATACTTGTATGTTGCGAGCATCACATAGTAACCTAGGCTAACAACCGGAATAAGAACTCGCAATGTTTTCAAAAATAGATATCATGGTTAGTAGAGGCCGATCTCTCAGGCCGGCGAAGTGGGTGTTTCACGACCCAAACCCGCCCTATGGGTTTAGCATCAGAATCGCCAAGAATCCGAGATTACCAAGGCCTACGTGAAAAGAGTACAAGAAGACAGTATGTGGCTGGCGGAAGCCAATACAGTATATAACTAGTGTCCATTGAGCTGTGAAAATCTGTATGCCAAAAATATTTTCCATTCATACATGCATTTATACAGTTCAAAACAGTACAGTCTATACATTCATTCACAACATTCAGTACAGGGATTTAATCCCTTGAGAACGATCTGATCGGTTAGTAACGATCTGAGAGTCCCAAACGATACATGAGACAGACAGGGGAAAACAAAACCCCAAAGCCATAGCATGGCAAAATCGGCACCTCGCTGTGAGGCACACAGGCTGGCTGACAAAACTGGGGACTGACCCACGCTACTAGCTCCGGTCTGGCTGCTGAGAACCTACATATATATATAAACAGTGAGCTAAAGCCCAGTGAATAACATAATGTGTAAAGAGGTTAAGAATGAATGTCCTTACAGTAATGAAATCAATTCATTATACAGTAATTCAATCTTTCAGTATTTCAGTCAATCAGTATTCCAATCAATCAGTCATACGTGGTACATCCATTAGCCTATAAACAGTAGGTCCAAAAGGACCGGGCCTTCTGCATCTAACAATAATGATGGCCATCAATCAAGATGGTTCCACAAGGAAACCGACAGAGTTCAGAATACCAATAACAAGAGGTGCTAAGGATGCCACAATACGCTCAAATATAGGACATACATTCATTCAATAAACAATATCACCAATAAGCGATTCGATTCAAGATTCAAAATATAACCATTTTGAACATATCTTTACACAATCTGTTACTCACAGTGATTGGGCTATAGTAGCTAGAGCGCGTCCCCTTGAGCCAACCCTAAACAGTTAACAAATAGAACACACACACACTAAGTTTACAGTTGGAAAGGATGATAATTAAATCCCTAAATTCCCTCGGTGTGGTTCTATGCCTAAATCCTCATTAAGATGCTTTAAACTAGGCCTAAGAATGCCTAGGATGCGATGAGGATGCAAAATTACAGTTGGAAGGCATTTTTCAAAAGTTGCTGGAAACAGGGGTCTCGCTCGAGCGAGGCTTCCTTCGCTCGAGCGAGCTTGCAAAATCAAAAGCTTCGCTCGAGCGAACAATCCTTCGCTCGAGCGCTCTGATGAAACAGTAAAAGTACTGGTTGCAGATTTTCTTCGCTCGATGCTCTCTCGATTCTCGCTCGAGCGAGCTTCCAAATTCAAAGGGTTCGCTCGAGCGAACCTCCCTTCGCCGAAGCGTCGATGAAGCGAAAGTATCTTGGATGCTCAACTTTTACGCGCGATACCACGCTCGATGCTCGCTCGAGCGAGCTTGCGAAATCAAAGGGCTCGCTCGAGCGAGGAATCCTTCGCTCGAGTGAGGAAGCAAAATCTGGAATTTCCAGATTTGTCTCCCAAGTTCGAACCAAGCATTCAACCATCCAAAACTCAACCTCTTGGCCCCAAATTTTGGAAAAACACTTTAAACTCAATGTATAACAAGTTTCAAAAGCTAATTTGCACATGCAAGGGCCAAGGGTTGATCAATTAAATCCATTTTCAAACCCATTTTCAAGAACAAGTTTAAAACATGCAATGCATGAGCTTCAAACCTAATTCAATCTTCAAATCTTGCTCTAGAGAGCTCAATAGTTGGAAAACATTCTGAAAACATGAGCTAATATATAGACATGGACATGCATGTATAGTTCAAGCATGAATTCAACTCCAATTTCACTAATTCAACCATGCATGCAACAATTGATCTTCAATTCAACATATATGAGCAAAATCATGTCTTAGCTCTACAATGATGCATGAATCATGCAAAACATAGCTCAAAGACAACAATAAGGAGATGATTTCACTTACCTAGAGTGTCAATTACAAGTCTAGAGGCTCAAACAAGCATGAACTCTTCTAATCTTCTAAATTTCCAAGCAATACTTCAAGGTTTTCAAGCCAAATCACAAATTCTTGCTCCCTCTCTTGGTCGACTATGGTGAAGTAAAGGGGCTGAGGAATGTTTTGATTAAGTGTAAAATAGGCTCAAGTCATAAGATTAAACAAAAGCCACTCAATGGCAATTCCGCAATTATGGCAATCTCTTTAATTGACTTAATTTAATCTAGTTTAATCATTCCTAATCAATTTTCAGATAAATATATCATTAAATCACAAATATTCTACTGATTCTAAAACATCAAACGTTTCTAAATCGTCACGATAAGGCCTTCAATTAGCGCTTAAACATATAAAGTCAAACAGATATTCAATCGATCAAACAGATGCAATATGCAATTCAATAAACAAACTTATTCAGTTTCAGTTTCAATGTCATTCACTGCTCAAGAGTTCATCCATTCACTTATCACCATTATCGATTCGCTTTATCAGTGATCAGTAGCTAATTCAGTCGTTAATCGGTAATTAAAACGAGGGTTGTTACAGTCTCCCCTCCTTATAAGGAGTTTAGTCCTCTAAACTCGGGTTACCTTCAGTCTGGAGGAAAACAGGATCCAGTGGGAACAAGTCAGGATATCTCCTCATCATGTCATCTTCCCTTTCCCAAGTGGCATACACACCACCATGATTCTGCCAATCGACTTTCACTAGCGGGATCTCTTTGTTTCTTAGTTTCTTGATCCGTCGGTTTACAATCTGTATAGGCCGTTCCTCGTAAGTGTAGTCATCACTAAGCACTATCCGAGTAGGCTCAATCACATGAAACGGATCTCGAAGATAGTCTCTCAACATCGAAATGTGGAAGACGTTGTGCATATGCTCCATTTCAGGAGGGAGCGCAACTTGATACGCCACCGGATTGATTTTCTCAATAACTTGATATGGTCCGACATACCGCGGCGCTAACTTGCCTTTGACTCCAAAGCGAGTCTGGCCTTTCATTGGTGTCACTTTCACAAACACGTGATCACCCACTTCATATTCTCTATCCTGTCTTCTGACATCCGCATAACTTTTCTGTCTACTCAGGCGGTTTTACGGCTCAGATCAACTTCACTTTCGGTCGTTTATACACAATCTTGCCCAAGCAACGGCCCATCTCCAACTTCGCCAAAGATTGGAGATCTACACTTTCTGCCATACAATGCCTCGAAAGGCGCCATACCGATACTCGAATGGTAGCTGTTGTTGTAGGCGAATTCAGCCAACGGCAAGTGACTTTCCCAGTTTCCCTGAAAGTCCAGAACACACATTCTCAGTAGATCCTCTAAAGTCTGGATGGTCCTTTCTGACTGTCCATCTGTCTGAGGATGATAGGCACTACTCAAATTTCAATTCAAGACTAATGCAATCAGAGGCTCGCGAAACCTCGATAAACTTCAATCCTCGAAACAATAGATACGGGCACTCCATGCAATCTCACAATTTCATCAATATAGATAACAGCCAATTTATCCGCATTATAAATTGTCTTGACAGGTAGGAAGTGTGCAGATTTAGTCAGTCTATCAACAATAACCCAGATAGAGTCCATACCTTTCCTGGAGCGAGGTAATCCAACGATAAAATCCATCGTGATATGCTCCCATTTCCACTCTGGTATGGGTAAGGGTTGTAGTAATCCGGCAGGTCGTTGATGTTCAAATTTTGACTGTTGGCGGTGAAGACATTTGGACACAAAGTCGGCAATTTCTTCTTCATTCCCGCCACCAAAAAATTTGCTTTCAGATCTTGGTACATTTTCGTATTCCCTGGGTGAATCGAAAACTTCAAACTGTGGCCTTCTTGCAGAACTCTTCTTTTCAATTCAATGTCATTTGGTACACACAGTCTATCTTGAAATTTCAAAACATTGTTCTCAAATTTGAACCCCGGTCTCGGTTTGGAATCTCTCTCTTCGATGATTTTCTTCAGAAAGTCATCCAGTTGCTGTTTCACTTTAACTTCTTCAATCAAGGCTGGTTGGGCAGAAATAGCAGCTAAGGTTCCACCATGTTCCTTCAAAACAACTTCAATCTCAAATGTTTCAAGATCACGAAGCAATTCTTTCTGTCCGGTGAGCAAACACGCTAAGTTGACAATTGACTTTCTACCAATGCATCTAAGAACAAGATTGGCTTTTCCGGATGATACAAAATCTGTAAATCATAATCTTTAATCAGTTCCAGCCATCTCCGCTGCCTCATATTCAGTTCTTTCTGAGTGAAGAAGTATTTCAAACTCTTGTGGTCGGTATATACTTCACATGTTGCTCCATACAAATAGTGACGCCAAATTTTCAGTGCAAACACTACTGCAGCAAGTTCTAAATCATGTGTTGGGTAGTTCTTTTCATGCGGTCTCAACTGTCGGGAAGTATAAGCAATAACTCTCCCATTCTGCATTAAAACACATCCCAGACCCTTATGAGAAGCATCACTAAAAACAGTGTAACCATCCGTACCGGAAGGTAGAGTAAGAATCGGTGCAGTCACAAGTCGGGTTTTCAATTCTTGAAATGCAGATTCCCTCTGGTCAGTCCAGTCAAATGATACCCCCTTTTGTGTCAACTGAGTCAGTGGTAAGGCAATTTTGGAGAAGTCTTTGACAAATCTTCTGTAATATCCAGCCAATCCCAAAAAGCTTCGGACTTCAGTCACATTTGTTGGTCTAGGCCAGTTCACTACAGCTTCAATTTTCTGTGGATCAACAGAAATTCCATCTTTGCTAACAACATGTCCCAAAAACATAACATGGTCTAGCCAAAATTCACACTTAGACAGTTTAGCATACAGTTTCTGTTCTCTTAAGGTTTGCAGAGCAAGTCTCAGATGATGTTCATGTTCTTCTCTATTTTTCGAATAAATCAGTATGTCATCAATAAATACCACGATGAAATCATCCAGGTAGGGTTTGAAAATTCTGTTCATGAGGTCCATAAATGCAGCAGGGGCATTCGTGACTCCAAATGGCATAACTAGAAATTCATAATGGCCATACCTCGTTCTAAAAGCAGTTTTAGCAATATCTTCCGGTTTTACCTTCAATTGATGATACCCCGATCTGAGATCAATCTTGGAAAACACTTGTGCACCTTGTAACTGATCAAATAAATCATCAATGCGCGGTAAAGGATATTTATTCTTTACAGTTACCTTGTTCAATTCACGATAATCAATGCACAGTCTCAGTGAGCCATCTTTCTTCTTTACAAACAAAACCGGTGCACCCCACGGTGAAGTACTGGGTCTGATAAACTTCTTGTCTAACAGTTCCTGCAATTGTACTTTCAGTTCCTTTAGTTCAGTTGGAGCCATTCGATAAGGAGCTTTAGACACTAGTCAGGTACGGAATCACATCGATCAGAATTCAATCTCCTCACAATCAAATCCCTCGTAGATCATCTGAAACACATCCGAATTCTCTGACTATGGGAATGCAATTCACATCAGTTTTACCACTATCAGTAGACACAGTCAATACAGAACAGAAATACCCTTTACACCCCTTTCTAATCAATTTCATGGCTTTCACAGAAGAAATCAAGTATGGGGGAGGTACCACTCCAATTCCACTAAATACAAATTCAGGCAACCCAGGTGGACGGAAAATAACTTGTTTTGTCGCACAATCAATGGTAGCATGATATTTTTGTAGCCAATCCATCCCCAATATTACATCAAAATGATCGATATTCAATGGCAGCAAATCAATAAATAGATGCATCTCTCCAACAATAATCTCACAAGCAGGATACATATATGCACATGTCATGGATCCCCCAACAGGTGATGATACAGCTAGTAGATAATTCATGGGTTCTAAGGGTCTATTCAATTTTCTCGAAAAAGCATATGACACATAAGAATGTGTAGACCCCGAATCAATCAATACATATGCATTTTGAGTACAAATAGAAAGAATACCTAACACGACGGTCTCGGTATTCTGGACATCTCCCAGCACTAGGGCGAACACTCGGCCCTGCCTCAAAGGCTCCTTCCCGGTAGCTTTGGGGTTCGGTTTGCGTTAATGATGCCGCCAAGGCTGCTTTTTACTAGCTTGCGGAGCGAGGGACGCTTTAATTTCAGGGCCCACCTTGCCACACCTGAAACAAGCTCCAGAAATCTGATAGCAAACCCCTTTGTGCTTGTTGCCACATACGGAGCAGGGTGGAGTAAATCCACTCCCTTAGCTGGGGCTAGTCGTTGACCCCGTATTCTGTTTCTTGTTCGCCGGGTTATGCTTGCCTTTCTTAAACTTAAAACCTTGCCTTTTACCTTGCCATTCAGTTGTTGATGCCTCAGATCGTTTCACCGCTGCAATATTTATCTCGGCCATCAATGCTCGGTCGAGAACACCCACAAAAGTTGGCATTTTCAAAACACTAATTCTGTCCTGTATATTAGCAATAAGGCCTCCTTCAAACCTTCTGGCCTTCTTATATTCGGTATCCACCATATGCAGTGCATATCTAGCAAGTTCAGTAAATTTCTTCTCATATTCGGCAACGGACAGATTGCCCTGTCTCAACTGTTCAAACTCAGTCACTTTTCTGTCTCTGATGCACTGGGGAAAATACTTTTCAAAGAAGGACTCCTTGAACTGAGTCCAAGTCACAATAGCATTCGCCTCACGGGTCAACATCCACCACCTTCTTGCTTCTTCCTGAAGGGTGAAGGTTGCTAACAGTACTTTGTTGGCTTCAGAGCACGTAAACATTTCAAACAATTTCTCAGTCTCAAGAACCCAAGCTTCAGCCTTTAACGGTTCTAGGCCTCCCTGAAAGGACGGCGGTTTCATCTTGCTGAACTTATGGGTTAGTGCAATAATATCCACCTCATTAGCATTCACATTCTGTACATTCTGTTCCGGTTGTACCGGAGGAGGAGGAGGTGGGGGCTGTTGGTTCGGTTGTTGATCCAGTCTTTCCATTATCAGTCCCATCATTTGTTCAAGTCCGCCATTCGCCTCAGAGGATGATGATTCAGCCATTTGCAATGTTCACGTTATCCATTTCACTACAAGCGCTTATAATACCATCATTATAAACAACAGTATCATTGAACAATTTAATTTCTCATCGATCATAGCGATTGTATCGTTAACGGTTTATCACTTTAGCGCTTAATTACTTATGATTAGCATACATTCACCAATCATAAGCACACACTTTTTCATGCCAATGCAATGTCCTAATCGCTCTAGGACACTTTATAGCTTATTTGGACACGTGTGCGGTATAACTCGTGGTTAAGTATCGCTCGATACCACTGTCACGACCCAAACCCTACCTATGGGTTTAGCATCAGAATCGCCAAGAATCCGAGATTACCAAGGCCTCTGAAACGATAAGAGTACAAAGAAGACAGAGTATGTTCAGTGAAGCCAATACAAGATATAACTAGTGTCCATTGAGTCATGAAAATCAGATGCCAAAAACATTTTTCATTCATACATGCATTTATACAGTTCAAAAGCAAGATACTATACATTCATTCACAACATTCAAGACAGGATTTAATCCTTGAGAACAAGATAAAGACGGTCAAGAATGCCTATACAAGAGTCCCAAAACGATACATGAGACAGACAGGGGAAAACAAAACCCCAAAGCCATAGCATGGCAAAATCGGCTCGCATTTGTGAGGCACACAGTTGGCCGACAAAATCGGGATCGACCCACGCTCCTAGCTCCGGTCTGGCTGCTGAGAACCAACATATATATATAAACAGTGAGCTAAAGCCCAGTGAATAACATAATGTGTAAAGAGGTTAAGAATGAATGTCCTTACAGTAATGAAATTAATTCATTATACAGTAATTCAATCTTTCAGTATTTCAGTCAATCAGTATTCCAATCAATCAGTCATACGTGGTACATCCATTAGCCTATAAACAGTAGGTCCAAAAGGACCGGGCCTTACAGACCCAACAATAATGATGGCCATCAATCAGTATGGTTCCACAAGGAAACCGACAGAGCTCTGTAACAGTCAATAACAGTGGGTGCTAAGGATGCCACAATACAGTTCGAAATATAGGACATACATTCATTCAATAAACAATATCAGTTCAATAAACAGTTCAGTTCAGTATTCAAAATATAACCATTTTGAACATATCTTTACACAATCTGTTACTCACAGTGATTGGGCTATCAGTAGCTAGAGCGCGTCCCCTTGAGCCAACCCTAAACAGTTAACAAATAGAACACACACACTAAGTTTACAGTTGGAAAGGATGATAATTAAATCTCTAAATTCCCTCGGTGTGGTTCTATGCCTAAATCCTCATTAAGATGCTTTAAACTAGGCCTAAGAATGCCTAGGATGCGATGAGGATGCAAAATTACAGTTGGAAGGCATTTTTCAAAAGTTGCTGGAAACAGGGGTCTCGCTCGAGCGAGGCTTCCTTCGCTCGAGTGAGCTTGCAAAATCAAAGGCTTCGCTCGAGCGAACAATCCTTCGCCGAAACGATGAAACAGAAAAGTAATCTTGGTTTGATTTTCTTCGCTCGATGCTCGCTCGATTCTCGCTCGAGCGAGCTTCCAAATTCAAAGGGTTCGCTCGAGCGAACCTCCCTTCGCTCGAGCGGTCTGATGAAACAGTAAAAGTACTGGATGCTCAACTTTTACGCGCGATACCACGCTCGATGCTCGCTCGAGCGAGCTTGCGAAATCAAAGGGCTCGCTCGAGCGAGGAAGCAAAATCTGGAATTTCCAGATTTGTCTCCCAAGTTCGAACCAAGCATTCAACCATCCAAAACTCAACCTCTTGGCCCCAAATTTTGGAAAAACACTTTAAACTCAATGTATAACAAGTTTCAAAAGCTAATTTGCACATGCAAGGGCCAAGGGTTGATCAATTAAATCCATTTTCAAACCCATTTTCAAGAACAAGTTTAAAACATGCAATGCATGAGCTTCAAACCCAATTCAATCTTCAAATCTTGCTCTAGAGAGCTCAATAGTTGGAAAACATTCTGAAAACATGAGCTAATATATAGACATGGACATGCATGTATAGTTCAAGCATGAATTCAACTCCAATTTCACTAATTCAACCATGCATGCAACAATTGATCTTCAATTCAACATATATGAGCAAAATCATGTCTTAGCTCTACAATGATGCATGAATCATGCAAAACTTAGCTCAAAGACAACAATAAGGAGATGATTTCACTTACCTAGAGTGTCAATTACAAGTCTAGAGGCTCAAACAAGCATGAACTCTTCTAATCTTCTAAATTTCCAAGCAATACTTCAAGGTTTTCAAGCCAAATCACAAATTCTCTCTTGCTCCCTCTCTTGGTCGACTATGGTGAAGTAAAGGGGCTGAGGAATGTTTTGATTAAGTGTAAAATAGGCTCAAGTCATAAGATTAAACAAAAGCCACTCAATGGCAATTCCGCAATTATGGCAATCTCTTTAATTGACTTAATTTAATCTAGTTTAATCATTCCTAATCAATTTTCAGATAAATATATCATTAAATCACAAATATTCTACTGATTCTAAAACATCAAACGGTTTCTAAATCGGCCGCCGATAAGGCCTTCAATTAGCAGTTTTAAACATATAAAGTCAAACAGATATTCAATCGATCAAACAGATGCAATATGCAATTCAATAAACAAACTTATTCAGTTTCAGTTTCAATGTCATTCAGTCTGTTCAGTAGTTCATCCAGTTCACTTATCAGTCATTATCAGTTCAGTTTATCAGTGATCAGTAACTAATTCAGTCGTTAATCGGTAATTAAAACGAGGGTTGTTACAGTGACCTTCCCCAATCGTACCCAAGTTCCCGAGCCAACTTTGGTGATGACGGACACGTGGCCTTTGGCACCGAGTCAGGGTTTCCTAAATTTCCCATTAAAATATTTAGGTGGCGACTCTGTATCCGCAAAGTACCATGTTTGGCACTTCTTTCAAAAATCTGTTTTCAAAAGCGATTTGCGGATTTGGACTCTTGGTTCAAGATTGAGAAGTGACATTTGAGTCCTTCGAATCTGTAGTGACCCAATATCGAACCGTAGGGGGGACTCGACTCCCTTCTCCCCGGATGCTCGTTCGGGACGCTTCTGATTTCTTGCTCTTTTTCTGTCTCTTCTTTTTCTGCTTCCTTTTCTTCTACATGAACCTCAGGTACCTCCTCTTCAAGGTCAAGCAAGAGCTTTCTTTTCCTTTGTTGTTGTTGTTTGCTCTTGAGAAGATTTAAAGCTTGAACTTTTTGGGGAGAATCTCCCTGTGAGGCACCCGCACCACCTACACCAAAGAAAGAACTATAAGTGAGGGCAAGAGCATCATAAAGGAGGAGAAAAAAAAAAGAAGCAGGAGTATATACTTTTCTTCAAGGCAACTCAAGTAACTCTAGGAGGAGGTGAAGCAGCAAGAGCAGACTTTGTAGTGGCAGACGTAAGAGCTGGAGTAATATGAGCAGTGGAGGAAATAACAGCTCCAATCCCTTTGGACTTGGCTTGAGGTACATCCAGTACCATTAATAGATCTTAAGGAGGAATGACCAAGTGCACCTCCATATTGGCCATCCACCAGTTCTGGCACCATTTCAGTATGTTGCTTTGAGGTATGAAGGTTAGGTACTCAAAGTCAATTAGATCTTGGATGAATTTGGAAGTTGCTTCTTCTAATCTAGATCTTCGAATCTTCAAATCTCTGCTGGTAAGGCTTAAATTGGACTAACTGCAGAGAGGGCTAGGGACCTCTTGCGAGAGTCCAAATTGCCTAGCAAATTGGGTAGGACAATAGGGCTCAGAGATGCACTTATAAGCTCTGGGGTTCATAGTCCCAATAAATAGTTCCCTAGAGATCAGAATAGAGGCCCACATGTTTTTGTGCTGGAGCGTAAAACATGACCTATCACTCAAAAAGGTCTTCAGCCAGGATGGGCCAATATTGGTAGTTTCGAAAGGACGGAAGCTGGGAGTTGGTGAAAGAAAAAAGAGTAAAAGGCAAAGTTGGAAGGATAAAGTGAAACATTGACTAACTTCATACCATGAGTGGTAGGGTTTGGCTCCAAAAACCTTAAGCATTTAGACTGTATATCAGTGAAGTATGCAAAAAGTCAAAGTTAAAGTATCCAAAATGGGCCTCCTTGATTAGCATCCAAGAGTTTTTCACAAAAAATGGAACAAGCCCTATAAACATGACCCAAAATGTATGGAGCTAAGGCCACCTTTCTTTGTAAAACAAGGGCTTTGGCAAGAGAGGCAAACTCAGGCATGATCCTCTGAGAAGAGGTACAGAAGAGGAATTTATATAGCCAATACAATATAAAAGAGAAAAATTCCCTATCAGTCACAGGGCCCTCTCTTTTGTTCTCAATATTGACAAAGTTACCATAGGATAAGTTCAGAGAGGGGAGAGAAAAAGAGGTTTTGAGGTCAAGATAGTCTGGACCAATGGGGGTACCAGTAGGGGATAATCCTAATAGATAGCAAATGTCAAGGACGGTAGGAGCCATCATCCCACATCTAAATTGGAAGGAATTGAAAGCAGAATTCCAAAAACAAAGAGCAGCAGGTATTAAAAAAGAGTCCTCTGAAATGGTGAACCTGAACAATTGAAGGGCGTCGAAGAGGCAGAGCTCCTGAAGGTCCAGTGTTCTATCAGAGACGACCCGATCATACCATTCCTTCCACTCTGGTCTTATTGTGGGCCAGCAACGATGGGGTCGGTTTATCCTCCAGTTTCCTCAATCAAAACCACCTTCATAAATGAGGCAATGATCTTCCAAACGTGGATACAGAGTTGGAAGCTCAGTGGGAATCTCCTTAAAAATAGGCCCAACCACGTATTCTGGTTGCTCATGGCAACGGCAACGGGGAATGAAGATGCGTCCGTCGATGGCACTTTTCTCACCAGCCTTGTATTTCTCACATTCTTCATCAATGATCCTTTTTAAGGATACGGATGGACTCCCATGCTCCACAACCGATATTTTCAAGGAAGAAGAAGCCATTGACAGGAGTTTTTTCAAGAGACGAAGTTGAGAAAGAGGGTAAGAGGAAGGAGAAGTTAATAGAGATGAAAAGTTTGTGTGTTACGTAAACAAGTGAATTGAAAGCACGAAATAAAAGGGCTTTAAACCTTTCTGTCTGAAAATACCCAATCGTTTTAAGTGGGTAGAATTCATAAAGAAGTGCTAAAAGTACGGATGCGAAAAGTTTTTCTCAATGTTGATAATTTGGGAGGTTAACGTATCTCAAATACTAATATTAGCTTCAAAATCAAATGTTTGGCTTCGAAACCAAGCTTTGGCGCCAAAATTAAGTGACAAACAACTACGAAAGCAGGAAGTTGACTTCGAAGCACATTTCACACCTAAGAGTGTAGGAATGCCCAGGTATTTGTTGACTTCAAAAGGATTAATGACCTGCTTTTAGGTTTCTTGATGAGAGCAAAATCCTTCGAAGCAAAGTTTGAAATACCTTACGGTTAGAATTTGTTTGTTCTAGGTTTCAAACCAATTGTTGGTTTAGTAGTATACAAAAGGAATCACTTTTTTAGAATAAAACAGTGCAATCCTTAAAGAAGATTTCCATATTTTGTAAAGTGTAGACTGTTTGTTCGAAGTAAAAATAGTTTATTTGAAACTACTTGATTGTATTAACCATATGTTGGGGAATTGGATATGATTAAATCAAGTTTCGAAAGGAAAAATTGGTGAATTCGAAGCTCTAATTCTGAAAAGAGACCTAAGGCAAAGGTTGTAAATTATACTCCATATGTTGGAAAAGTTAGGTTTCCAACATTCCATTGGATATGATCAAATCAAGTTTCGAAGGGCAAGATTAATGAATTCGAAGCTTTGATTCTGAAAGAAGACCTGAGGCAAAGGTTGTCAATTACACTCCATATGTTGGAACAGTTCAAATTGTGTTTCCAGTATTCCATTGGATATGATCAAATCAAGTTTCGAAGGACAAAATGGGTAAAGCCCAGATTTTGTTTGTTTTTTGACAAATAGAATAAAATCAGACCATGCCAGATAAAGAGAAGACATCTTAGCTTTATTAAGACAACAACAATTACATCAGAAGGATTTGTTGGCTACATATTCAAGTTCATAAAAATAAGGAATAGAGTAAATGACAAGGTCATGGAATTTGTTTCAACTGTGGTCAATGAACTTCTGTTCCTTTTTAATCCTATCTTCTATCTTCTTCAGGCTAGGTTGCTGAAGCTGATATGCTCTTATTTGATAAAAAAGTTTTTCGGCCTTTATTTCAAACTCTGTTTCTTTCAACCCTTGTTCTATCTCATCCATGTCTAGGTCATCCCAGTATGCAGAATCTTTATTCTTGAAATCATTATATTCGTCGATAAGATTCTCTACTTCATACTAGGTATGAACTCGATAGGCTGAGATTTGGTCCAAAGATCGAGGGGTGGCTACAGAAGTTTGATGCCAATGAAGAAGTAGTGGAAGTTGGTCTAAAAACATCTGGAGCTCTGCCTGGGCGATGGGGTTGAGGACATGACCCCGGGTCATAACATCACAAGCCCATCGAAAGTTCTTGAGAGGAACATCACCCTTGAGAACATTGAAAGGCAAGTGAGAAAAGGCCGCAAGCAGAAGTTGGGCTTGATATTGCTCAAATATAGTAGGGAGAGATGGATGGCTATAGGAGGAGAGAAACTAGTCCTCAAAGAGAGCAAGTCTCAGTTCTTCCATCCAGTGAGGGTTTTGCGGAAGAGTTGGTTCAGGAGCTTCCATCTCGAAAGAATGAGGGAACTGGGGGTTGCTGACGCATTCAAGCCAGTCATAAGGGCAAAATTTTGCCTTTCGGGCTAAGAACGACGGGCTGTACCATTGTGCCTCTTCTGGACGATGAGTGGCTTGTACTATTTTCGTAGGCATGGAGGATGTGTACCATGCTACAAGTAAGTTATTTTCGTAGCCAGTCAACAGTTGATGGGTACGTATGGGTAAACCATCGAGCTCCGAGCAAAGGGAGGGAAAGTTAGAGGATTAACAAATTTGACAAAGTGATGATTGATTTGCTCTCTCAACTTGGACTCCTCAGGTTTTGGCCAGCTTCTTTAACCAGAAATCTCAGAAGAAGAAAAAGCTACAACCTCATCCCACGCAGAAGGCTATGGATCAGAAGAAGAGCTTCCAATATCCATATTTGCAAAATTTTGGGCTAAAGAATTGTAGACAATAGGTTCATAATCCAAAAGTCGATAGTTTGCAAAAGCTTCTATGACTTGAATATAGGAAGGTGGATAGGAGTAGCTAATAAATGCATGAAAATTCTTTCGAGGGAAAACATTATTATCTAGCAACTCCTCATATGCTCGATCTATGTGAAAGAAAGTTTGTTTGGCCATGCGAGCTATATTAGTCCTTTCGAATACTCAGATAATGGGAAATGTTCAAGGTGTGGAAAAGAATTTAATGTAGGCAGTTGCAGTTCTGAGAAGATGTAAAACCCATGCACGTCCTAGGACGTGGGTGAAGTGTTTTGATCCACTAATATCACCAAGTATTGGGTATATTAGTGCAGGGGGTAATGTTGGCTGTATAAATTGTATAAAGCCAATCGCAATTCAACATGTGGTATGAGAAGGGCAATTTAGGAAGGCAATATAAATCGCCAACCATAGTCAGACACAATAATGGGTCTGCATAACACTGGAATGATTAAGAGATATAAGATAATGTGGCCTAACGGTTACTCACAAGATTCAAATTCAAAATTAAGAGGGAAGTCTAACTGCAGACATGGCATAGTGAAGCTAAGTATAAGGAAGCATGATCAGCAATTATGGAGGAATGCTTCAACGGTTAGAAGCTCATTTCGACAGATATCATTGAGAAGTGTAAATAGCAGAGAATGCCCCAGAAAGAGCCCCTAGACTCAGATCCGGAAACCAGTTTTTATCTATTTTATTTTCCTTCCAGTTTTTACATTTCTTATTCTTTACATTTCTGTACTTCAAATTCCTGCACTACACTTTATTCATAGGAGTAGTTTTAAGTAACTTGTTGCTGTAAACCTCTACGAGGCTGAATCAGATCATTGTAAGTTTTTCATTTTTACTTAATGAAATGCTACAATTGTTTTTCATTTAATTGTTGTTGGCAAAATTCTCCTAAACAAAGCCACCAGTGAAAATCTTCTTCATTGAGGCTGAAAGAACTAAAACACAATCATCTAATAATTGGTTGGCAATTAATTTTCTGTAAGGAATGATAGATCCTTACTGGCACGCTTAAAAATACAATACTAACCTTCGAAAGCCAAAAAAGCCAACAACTTCCAAATGAAACAAAAAACTATATGTTTATTAATTTTTTTCAAGAAATAGAAAAAACCAATGATAAATTTCAAAATAGAGGTCTTCTATGGAGGTCCTTCAATGGAAGTTTATTGGAATTTCAAAATCTAAAACACAATTTCAATGGAGGTTCAAATTTGGTGTGTACATTGGGTGAGTTTGTAGGTGGGGATGGCGACTGGAAGTGAAAGTGAGGTGGTAACAGTGGTGCTGCGTTGTCGCTGGCGAGGTAGTTGCTGGTTAGGGTTAGAGTTTGGAAGATGTAGAAGATAAAGGTGTGTACACATTTTTTTATTAAATGGGTATATTTAGAATGTGGAGTGTGTGGATTGAGATAAATATTTAAAAATCAAATTACTAGATCTGTTTGGTAACCATTCCGTTTTCAGTTTTCAGTTTATATTTATAAAAATTTTAAAAATTGTCATAAAAACTTGTTTGATAATTTTTTTAGTTTATAAATAGTTGTCTCAGTGTATAAATTTGAGGAAAAAATGTAAACTCAAAAAATGAGTTTACGTTTTCAGTTTTCAATTAATTTTTTTCCAAATAATTTTTTTTTCAATTAAATTTTTTTCCAATTAATTTTTTTTCAATTAATTTTTTTTTCAAATACTTTTTTTTTCCAATTAATTTTTCTTCCAATTATTTTTTTCATATATTTTTTTTCAATTAATCTTTTTTTCCAATTAATTTTTTTTCCAAATTAAATTTTTTTAATTAATTTTTTTTCAATTATAATGTGTGTGATCCTATTATCATAAATAATAAAAATAAATATAAATATTTTAGGTCTGAACAAACATATTTTTTAGTTTATGTTTTTAAAATTTTTTAAACATTTTATTCAAGCCAAAAGCGTTTGTAATTTATATTTTTTTTAAAATAAATAAAAATTAATTTATAAAATTTTTATAAATATAAAAAAAAAAAATGTAAACGTTACCGAAGATTACCTAAGTGAAAATTTCCCAGTGAATGATGGACGGTGGAAAATGACTGAATCATTTGACCCATTAAAGGAGTTGTTATGTTAGTGTAGTGTGTTGTTATCATTTGGGGACAAGGCAAGAAAGTGTACAAGAGGGAGAAAGGGTGAAGGACACAAGCAGATACCATTTTGGGGATTGAAGGCAACAACAACAACAATAATAATATTGATGATGAATTGAATTGCAAGCTGTTGCTCTGTCTGTTCCTCTTCTGTTCTGTTCTAAGACTTGAAAACCCTTTTTCTCTTTTTTCTTGATTCTCTTTAGATCTCACGGTCGCTTCCTCGGCAATATGCGTCTTTTCTCTCTCTCTCTCTCTCTCTCTCTCTCTAGTAATAGAGCCTCCGTTTAGGAAGTGGGTTAATTTTTTGGCTTTTTTTTTACTATTTTAAATTTTAGGTTTAAAAGTTTGGTTTGGGAAGGGCTTTTTGACTTTTTGACTTTTTTGAATTTTTTTGTGAGAGGAGAGTGTAATGATTATGAGTTGGATGTGATGTTTTGTTTTTTGTGGCTAAAAAAGTCTATTTTGTCTTTTGTGACTAAAATAGCCAAAAAAACCCCAATACGTTCTTCCCAAACACCACCACAGTGAAGGAAGGAACCCCATTTCTCTTTTTTGTGTCTATGTTTTGCACCAGATTCAGTGATGAAAAAGGCCTCAGGAAAAAAGCTTTAGCAAAACAATAGAAAGTCTAAGGTCTATGGTTATCAGAATCTCATATCCATACTAATAGTAAGATTTTATGACCATAAAATTGCCCAAAATTTTAAATCAATGGCATATATTGAGGTTTTTATTATGGGGTCAAATCATGAATCAATCTGGATGCTGATTGTAAATTTTAGGTAATTATCTCAAGTTTTTATCCAGGTCAATAGATCTACGGACAAAACAATAAATAACGCCTTTTGACAAATAAAAATCAATTCTATTTCTCAGTCCGGATGGTGTCCGCGATTAGGGTTGTGAATTTCTTTTGTTTTTGTATAAACAGCTCCGATATGGAGCTCGAAATTCAGAGCACTAATGTCCCGAATTTCTATATAAAATTTAAAAAAAAAAAAAAAAAAACAAAATTACTAAAATTAGAAATTAGTGCTATTAGTGTCAACAGTTTTAGAGCTATAAATTATTTTTCTTGTATAAATTTGAGAGAGAAAAGTAGTGATACAAATGTTTTTATTTTAAAATCGCATTTCATGGCGTTTAAAATGATTTTTGGTGTGTTTTATTTAGTTTCAAATATGACTGAATACGTGTGCTAATTTTTACTCTAAGTGGCTATAGAGCTTCTTTTTTTTTTTTTCTTTTTTTTTTGGATAGATTTATTCTTATTTCTTTAATAATTGTACTTATCGATAACTTCCCCTTATTATAATATATAAAAAAAAAATCACGAATATTAGTTAATATTAAAAATAATAGTCTCATAATATACTGTTGGATCATTTTAATATTTTTTATTTATATATATATATATATATATTGTTCATAAATCTTCTTTTATCTTGATCATGAATGAAGATTCATTATTTTGATGAACTTTTGTATTGTTCATGAATGGAGATTAATTAGGTTCATGGAATTGGTGGTGAGTTAATTTTTTGGAGACTCTCCGTTTTTTCTAAATTCATGGTTATTATTATTTTTTTGGTGTAAATTGTAAGATCCTAGTAGCCTATAAATAGTTTCTCTCATCTACTCTTTTCTACACTAACTATTGTTTATACTTGAGAGATTACTAGCAAAGAAGGATATTTTTATTAGTGGAGTTTTGGGTTCACCATCTTGTACAGAGTTGGTTTGAACCATACGAAAAATGGTCGAGCTATGGTATCCTAGAGGGAACAAGTCATAGTTTTGTGACTGCTGTATCGGTATTTGGGTTTTTCTTACCGCAGTAGGCTTGATCTCCTTAAAGAAAACGAGATATCTGTGTCTCAGCTTGATCTATTAGTGTCTCATTTTTTTTGCATTATTTATCAATAAAATATAATTTTTTCTGGTATTTTCACCAACAATTTTAAGGAGATCAACTATGGAACAAATACTAGAAAAAACTAATGATGGAATTGGAGATCTCAACAAGCCTTTCAAGCTCAAGGGAGTTTATTTTAAGAGGTGGAAATGAAAAGTTCTTTTTTACCTTAGGCTTTTGAAAGTTGCTTATGCTTTTACTGAGAAGAACCCAAACAAAATCTCAACCGAAGAGATGAATGATGAAAACTACGAGGCACATAAAGCAAAAGTGGCTTCCTATAATACAGATGAGTATAAATGTCATTTTTGTATCTTAAATTTCCTTGCTGATTAATTTTATGATTATTACTATGACACCACTTACACTTTGTCTTCTATTAATTTTTAATATGCTCGCTTGTGTCATATTAATAGTAAATATGTGGGAATCATGAGTAGTTTAGGATTAATTCCTAAGATGACAAAAAAATTTGAGAAATGTGAAGTTTTCAATAAAGCAAAAATGACCAAGAGACCTCATAAAAGTATTGAAAAACATACCGAATTGTTAGAATTATTTCATACTGATTTGTGTGAGTTTGAAGGAATTTTGACTCGATGTGGTAACCGGTATTTTATCACTTTTATTGATGATTTTTCAAAATACACAAACGTATATTTATTGAAAAATAAAAGTGATACTTTTGAGAAATTTAAAGAACTCCTTCTTGAAGTGGAAAATCAATTCAGTAAACAGATTAAGAGAATTAGAAGTGATAGAGGCCAAGAGTATGAATCTCTTAGATTCAACTCTTTTGTTCAATCATTGGGAATTATTTATGAGACTACTCTACCATATTCACATTCATTTAATGGCGTAGCTGAAAGAAAAAATAAAACGTTAATTAACTTCACGAATGTTATACTTATTGATTCAGGTGCTCCTTCAAATATTTGAAATGAAGCTATTTTGACAGCTAGCCATGTGATAAATAGAATGCCACACAAAAAGACTAAAATTGTACCTTATAAGTTGTGGCGGGGGCATAAACCAAATTTAAGTTATTTGAGGGTTTGGGGTTGTTTAGTTTTTGTGAGACTTGCAGATCCTAAAAGACCTAAATTGGGTGAACAAACTACCACTTGTGCTTTTCTTGGGTATGCGTTGCATAATGCGACTTATAGATTTTTTGATATGGAAAATAATATTATTTTTGAATCGGGTGATGCTATTTTTCATGAAAATAAATTTCCTTTCAAATCTAGAAATAGTGGGGGTCAAATAATTTCTGAAAATATTTTATTCATGCCTAGCTCTTCTACTCCATCTCAAGTTTTTCAAGAACAAGAAAATTCTCAAATCCAACCAAGAAGGAGTAAACAAGCTAGAGTTGAAAAAGATTTTGGCCATGACTATTATCTATACAATATGGAAGAAATTCATCTTACGATACAAGAAGCTTTATCATCACCTGATACTATTTTCAGGAGAGAGACTGTAAATGATGAGATAGATTGACTACTTTCAAATAAAACATAGAAGCTAGTGGATTTACCTCCAAGTTGTAAAACTATTGGGTGTAAATAGGTCATTCGTAAAAAACTTTAACCGAATGGAACTATAGATAAATATAAAGTAAGACTTGTCGCTAAAGGTTTTAAGTAACAAGTTGATCTTGATTTCTTTAATACTTTTTCTCCGGTTACTAGAGTTACATCCATTAGACTGTTGATAGCAGTAGCTGCAATTCATGATTTAAAAATTCATCAAATGGATGTGAAAACAACATTTTTAAATGGAGATCTAGATGAGGAGATTTACATGGACCATCCCAAAGGCTTTGTGGAGCCTGGCCAAGAAAGCAAGGTGTGTAAACTAACTAAATCCTTTTTATGGTTTAAAACAAGCTCCTAAACAGTGGCATGAGAAATTTAATTCCTGCATGTTTGAGAATGACTATAAGACTAATGAATGTGATAAGTGCATATATTATAAAATTTGTGAGAATGCACATGTGATTATTAGCCTATATGTGGATGATCTACTTATCTTTGGCTCTAATTTGTATATTATAAATGAGACTAAAAATATGTTTAATAGCCACTTTGATATGAACGATCTTGATGAAGCCAAGTTCATTTTGGGAATTAAAATTACGAAGACTAATGATGGCATTTTTCTTGATCAATCGCATTATGTTGAGAAAATTTTAAAGAAATTTAACTTTCTAGACTGTAAACATGTTGCTATTCCTTTTGATGCAAGCATACATTTATTTGTTGTAACAAATGAAAAAGGAGTGATTAATCAAAAAGAATATGCTAGCATAATTGGTAGTTTGAGATATGCTACTGACTGTACTAGACCTGACATTACATATGCTATTGGAATACTTAACAGGTTTACTAGCAAGCCAAGTCGAGATCATTGGCTAGCCATGAAAAGAATTATGAGATATTTATCTGGTACCAAAAATTATGGTTTGTTTTATAACAAGTATCATGCGATACTTGAGGAATGTAGTGATGCCGATTAGAACACTTTGTCAGATGATTCTCTCTCTGCCTTGGGTTTTATTTTTACCTTGGGTGGTGGTGCTATATGTTGGAAGTCTAAAAAACAAACTATAATTGCTAATTCTACTATGGAAGTTGAACTTATAGCGTTAGCTTCAGCATATGAGAAAGCGAATTGGTTGAGAGATTTGTTACATGAAATCCCTTTTTGGAAAAAACCAATTCCTCCTGTGTTAATTCGTTGTGATAGCACTGCTGCTATTGGTAGAGTGAACAATCATTTTTATAATGGTAAATCCAGACCTATTCAAGGAAACACAAGAATGTGAGATCCTATTTGAGTAATGGCATCATAACTGTGAATTATGTAAAATCTTGTGATAATCTTGCGGATCCGTCAACCAAGGCCTTGGCGAGAGATAGGGTCTGAAATACATCGAAGGGAATGGGTTTAAAGCCTATAAAATCATAAATCATGTATGAGGATACCCAACCTGGAGACCAGAGATCCTGTAACTAGGTTCAATGGGAAAAACGAATCATATGGTGGTTGTAAAAAATGCACTCCTTAATATTTTGTTGTTCATCACTATAATGTAAATGCATTTGTCCTGTAATGTTGGAAGGTTGAGTTTTTATACTCTTAATAAAATTCTGTAGCTCTTGTTGAGTGGGGTATGTAAATTACAAGAAAATCCTTGACAGATTTCATCTATGTGAGCATGAAAGTGGGGCCGCTTTCTATGAGAACAAGGCTTATTCTCAAATATACTCATGAAAATTGGGATAGGCACAAGGCCATAATGTGCTGGCTATTAAAAACTCATGTCAACACCTGAATTATTATGTGTGAGCAGTAATACTTTATTTCCCCTAAGTAGTCATGATTCAAGTCTGAGACCACTACTGACTCTGGAGTAGAGGTTGTTGTTTCACTAATAAAGGTTCAATGTAGAGCACACCTTCATAATGCATACTAGTCTATCTTTATTTGGTAATCTCTCTTGTCCTTATTGATATCAAAATGAGTGGGGGATTGTTGGACCATTTTAATATTCTTTTATTTATATATATATATATATATATTGTTCATGAATCTTCTTTTGTCTTGTTCATAAATCTCATCTTGTTCATGAATAGAGATTCATTGTTTTGATGACCTTTTGTCTTGTTCATAAATGGAGATTAATTAGGTTCATAGACTTGGTGGTGAGTTAATTTTTTGGAGACTCTCCATTTTCTCTATATTCATAGTCATTATTATTTTTTGGTGTAAATTGTAAGATCCTAGTAATCTATAAATAATTCCTCTCATCTATTCTTTTCTACACCAACTATTGTTTATACTTGAGAGATTACTAGTAAAGAAAGATGTTTTTATTAGTGGAGCTTTGGGTTTACCATCTTATATAGAGTTGGCCTAAATCATACGACAAGTAGTCGAGCTATTATATCCTGGAGGGGACAAGTCATAGTTTTGTAATTGCTGTATCAGTATTTGGATTCTTCCTACCTCAGTAGGTTTGATCTCTTTAAAGAAAACGAGGTATCTATGCCTCAGTCTGATCTATTTGTATCTCATTTTCTTTACATTATTTATCAATAAAATATAATTTTTTCTGATATTTTCACCAATATATACTATTATAAAAGTATACAACATAACATGATATCTAAATTTTGTTTAACAAATTTAACCTAAAACCAAGTAGATATTAGTTAAGAATCAATCAATCAAATGAAAAGGTAATGAGAATTTGCTGATTAAAATATAAAAGATTGAAAAAGGAAAGATTTTGTTAACGTATACCATATACATGTTAAATGAGTTATTTTTAGTATTCTTGTAATTTTTATTTGAATTTATTTTTCTCCCTTTTTGAAATACAAAATAACTAACATTTAAACATTTATATTCAAGTTATGCATTTTTTTGCATTTTAATAGATATGTTTTGTTAACATATCATTTTCACTTGACAATATGTGACTTGAGGAAAATGATAAATGAGCCGAGTATTCACACCAAAATCAGTAAGTCAGTACTTCAATACCCCTCTGCTTTGCTCCTATTATCTACCACCTCCATGAATATTTGATGGTCAAAGCTATCCAATGTAAAACTCAACTCTATCCAGTAAAAAAAATAAAGAATCATGTAGAATACTTTTATGCCATAACAAACAGAGCGATAATGTGCTAATCCAACGGACCAGAACCCATGCAACACATTCGGATGTTAGAGATTCCCTCCTTTCCCCGCAACATCCTCCGAATAAAAAACATATGCAGGAAGAGCTCAAATGTTGAAAACACCTACCAACCATGGATGCAATCGAATTTCCTTCCAAGAGCTCAAATGTTGAATAAGAGTCCGAGAAATATAAGTTTCCAAACAAAGGCATTTTGAGGGAACAGAGGGTAAAAAATAGATACCCTGACTTTCATAAATGTATAAAATTCTTCCCGTTCCTACGGTCTTACAAGTACAGATCAAACAAAAAAAAAATTGATGTACACACTATGAATATGTCAATAAGATGAATCAATGTAAAATTATGTTCGGGCAGCTCCTATGCAGCAATGGATAGATCTTCTTGTTCTTCTGTCTTCATGTACAAAAAGAAGCACCCCCCCCAGGAGCAAATCGCGGGAAATTATCCGTTTGTTGCTTGAACCTCCTAAAATTGAACTGTGGGCCTCCCACCAATGGGGAGAGGAAAAAATGAAAGAATTACAACTAAAAAGGGGGGTGGGGGGTTAGCAGGCAGATGTGCACACACTTGTAGGAACAAAAAAACAATCAAATCTTAGTTGGGATTGGCTGTTCATGAATCTTCTGTTTTGTTCAAAAGGCACATACAAGAGGGGCAAGGAACTGAATATATTGAGTCATTTGGTCTTTTAATCTCAATTCCTTTCAAATCACTGTGAGCTCGCATATTCAGCATTTGCCGCTTAAAGCTTTTTCCACCTGGGGATTATTAAGAAGGCAATAACAAATCCATGAACATGTAAATAAAAGTCAACTCAACTCAGATTAATTGTTATTAGAGAAAAACTAGAGACCCACAATGATTTGGCAAGGGAGTTGGCCCTATATGGTAAATTGTGTAACAAATCAAAAGTTAACACCTATCATGTCACATCATTAAATAGGTTGTTTCATTTAGTTCAACCAAAGGTAGCATCAAAACCAATTAATACTATATGGTCGTTTAGCCACTGTCTTGTACTGGACTAAGAGAGCCACTCCATAACTTGGCTTGGTTTTCCAGTCCTATATAAGGTTTTCATAATAACAATATTTGATATGTTAATCACCTTGTCTCGAATGCAGTAACGTTACTAACAGCATTGTTAGATTTGTTCCATCCCAAGCTATTTAACCTATGAAAAAAATTTGCAAAAGCCATCTGTCTTATAGTTTATACTGGCTTCAGTAGACATTTTAGCCCCAACCTACGAGAAACTAATGGATCTTTGAATTGAAGGTAAACCACAGTAATGAGATGAATATATACCCAATATTGGTATTATGAAGCAATTGTACAAGCTTCCGCTTGTCAGGCTTGATTGCCTGAGAATGTCCACCATATAAGTATCTCCGATGGCCAAACAGAAAATGAGGGAAGTTTCCACCTTGAGTTGTCACAAATACTTCACTATGAAGACAAACAGTGTAGTCTATAGCAGCCATCCTGGAAGAATAGTTCTAGAACAAGAAACTCAAGTCAAAAGCAATGACCTTGAATCAGACCTCAAAAATGAAAATAAAATAAGAAGACACAGGCAAAGCATTCAAACCATAAATGGAGCAAGTTCCTCAGGGGATGCTAACATCTCTTTCGTTTGTAAAAGGGGAAACATTTCAAATAGTGGGGCCATGTTTCTTTCAGCATCATATATCCGTCCAGATGCTAAATAGATAGCTGTACTCTTGTCAAACCCCATTCCCCTAAGCAACAACCCAACCTGATGACATACAAGAAACATGGAGTTTGCTGTTAAGATATATTCATAGACAAATTGAATACAATCAATATTACACCCTCAAATATTATCTGATTAATTTTCATGGACTGAAGACGAAAAATAAGTGAACCCACAGTTGGAGAATAGAAAATTTTCAGATACCTTTTTTAACCCAATTACCTGGTGTATTTTAGGTTCTCAGAATCAATCTATTTTATTTAATGTTATTTGGGTAGTTAGGATACTTTAATATGGTGAGGGGTGTTCTCATCCCACCTCAAGTGGTCACTTGCTTCACACATTGACTTAAGTGAAGTCACTGAAATGACATGGCAGTATATATTTTGACACCTAAGCAAGGGACCCAGGACTGGGTCTTAACTCCTATAAAACCATAATTCCAGCATTCGCTTATGGTTGGATGATTGTACAAAACACAGGAAGCCTGGAATTTTATCCTTTTTATACCATTCTTTCTAGATGCCATTATCTGACTTTGCCCTGGACCTAAGCCCAGATATGTAGGCTCCCCTGCTGCTGAGCATCTCATAGAATTGACAACAAACTTCATTTTGCAAAGAAGCTGAATTGCAGTCATATAAGTGGTTGAAATTAACGTCCATGCATTTTCTTTGGCCTACTAAATATTCTGACTGACTTTTGGGTTGATTGCAATCTTGAGTCTTTGTTTGGAGACATTTGCTCATTTTGGGGTGTTCAAGTTTTATTCTCATAAAGCTCTCTAGTTTATGTTCCCAGCATCCATTTATTAAACCAAGGACTGTGCTAGAACCTTTCACAAGACCTAATAAAGGTGAACCTTTCCCCATATTTTTCCTTCACACCGCCAATCTTTTGTAAAAGTTGTTGCCCATTTTCAAATTACATGCTATGCACATTTCTTCCTGGTAGTACTAGCTCTTGTTGTGCAATTGGATGATAAATTAGAATCAGCAATTTCACTTTCTTTGAAATCTCTAACTCATAACATAGTATGAATCATTTCAAAAATTACAATCCAATTTCAGCACAAACAAATAGTACTTTCTCTTCCTAGAAATTGTTCATTTATTGTTAATAAATATATTCTTTCAACCTCTGTTGGATTTTATTAAGTTCTTGTTATGTGTTAGCAAAGTATATTATAATTACCAGGTAATTTCTTAATTGAAATTAACTGAGTTTGATCAGTCAGAATTATTTACAGAGTGGTTCCAGCAAAGCAGCCATTTCTTAAAGTAACTAGTATGTTTTCTAAGGTTTTACACGCCCATAGAGAGAGATAGAGAAGAGAAGAGAAAAGGACATAAAACAACAATAACAAGTACTATCTTTCCAAGGTCACATAATATAATGCACACAAAATCAAACAAGCTCAAGAATTTACATATATTTATCTCAATAGCTACATTAAGTTTTTTTTTTTTTTCCCTTCACCAGTTACATGGGTAGTTCCGAATTCATTTTTTTATTTTTTTTTTCACATCACTCAATTGTTGGTCATTTTAAATTTATGAATGTTACAATTTTTGAATTTTGAATTCAATCATACATTTCACAGATTTATTTCTCTGATGATATGCACACTCATCACGTGTGCCCACCACTTCTAGTATTATATATATGTGCATCACTATGACTCAAATAAATTATAGTATAAAAAGATCACAAGTATACACTAACAAAAAAATTGTGAGATAATGATACAGATGACTATTTTAAATCTTAAATAAAACAAACAAAAAAAAGAGGCGTGAACCAATAATGACAGGATTGTCAAAACAACAACAGTTGCAATAAATATTATGAACTCTAGAGAAGCAATAAATATTACCTCCAAAGGAGTGAGGGGACATTTCCCATTGATCCTGATTAATCCAGGACGAATAACTCGACCAGGTTTAGTGAACTTCCCCTTCCAACCCTTCTCCCTTGCAGCATCCATGTCTATCTTCTCTTTTGCACCACCATCAAATACACAACAAGAGAAAGCAACCATATCCTGCACATGAAAGATAATCAACATTTTGGCTGTTTTTAAGAACTACAATAATTTCTTCTATAACAAAACGGGGAATCGCCTGAACCCTGATTAGCTGCTCCAGAAATGCACCAGAATACCACTAATGCTACAAGGTGCAGCGATAGCAGATAATCAACACTTGCTATCTATATTGTGCTCATATCTTATTGCTGGTGGTCGTAAAAATTAACAATCAGAATAAGAAATTCAAACACTGAAAACTGACCTCCTCAAAGCGAAGATGCACAGAGACATACTTGCCGCTATTATTTGCACTACGTTCTTTCATTTTTGCAACAAGGGATTCACCAATAGTTAATATAGGATTTGAAAACCGTAAAGCTTCATAATTTGCCAAGCATCTAAGCCGTTGAACTGGTGGAGGAGCATCAAATGACAATCGGTTTGCAAAAGGCGAAATCCTTATGGCCCTGAGTTAAACATTTACAGCAAAGGCATTTCTAGTTAATTCAAAGATAAAAGCAATCACTGAACTCTGTTTGCACGAGAAAGGAAACAAAGTACAATCCGCCTTCCCCCCAACACACACACACACACACAAAGCAATATAAGAGAACCATTAACCATTAACCACTATTTACATTTTCACATTACCTAATCATGGCAAAATGGCAACAAGAGAAATGCAATAAATTATCATTTTAAATAAGTAAATACACTTTTTTAAAGGTGCCAAGAGGGGTGCAATCTCTGCACACAAACACAATGTATGCATAGCAAACCTAAAGCCCTTCAACCCGACTGTGCTCTCCTATAAAATATATAAAAGAACGGGAAATACACAGAACTTCCAAATGAATGACCAATAAATTTTGCAGAAAGAAAGTACCTAAAAATTTTATTAATGCGTTTTATATATCCTCTCAATAACGTGGATGCGATTGACTGATCAAGAGATGAAGAAATTCAAACCAAAAAAGCATCAGTTAGATAGAAGGATTAAACAACTCTCCAATACAAGTCCAAAATCATCATAATTTGTTACACTAACTCGCACTAGTGCTGCTGTGGGTATGTGCAAGGTTGTTAAGATCACAATCCGGATCGTAAGATCGCACTCATCCTATGATCCAATTTATAACAATTGATCCGACTCGCATTTTGGATAACAACTATGTCAGGATTGGGAAAGGATCGTTTCGGGATCAGTAGGATCGTGGTATCGTTACAGGGTCACGATTATTTACGATCCAGAAAATGAGGGCTTTTTTTGCTAGGTTTAAGTCAAAATACATTTCTGAAGAGGAAAACAGAGGAAAGATTACATTCCACCAAGGCTGTTTCATGCGATTAGGGCAAGACAAATTGGGGAAAGAGAGATTGAACCTCAAAGCTTCAGATTTTCTTGAACCTGGTACTCTTCTTCTTCGACTCCAATTGAACAGAGATTTTTCTTCTTCTCTCTGCTGCTCTTGCGACTTCTTTTTTCCTCCTCCTCTGTTCGACTGTGTTGTTGCACTGTTTTTTTTTTTTTTTCCTACTTCATTTTTTCTACTTCCCTCCTGTGTGATTGACAGCATACTGTTTTTTTTTTTCCCCTCTTCTATCTACTTTGATTCTTTTTCCCTAAACTTATGCTGGAAAAAAAGTTCTTTTAACCAAAAAAAAAATTCAGCACAATTCTATACAAAATTTCTCCTCTTTTTTGCCTAAATTTACCTCTGTCTGTCACAATGTCAGCCTCTGGTTCAGGAAGAGGAAATATGTTGCTGGTCATAAGGATTTGAACCTTGATCTGCTCATATTAAACTTTATAATTTAGCAATTATGAAGCAAGTATGAGAGCTCTACCATTTGAGCTACATCCTCATGTTTTTTTGGGTCATTCTATATATAAATTTTGATAGTATATAAAAAATTTTGCTTTTTTAATCATTTTGGTAGCATCTTACAATTCTCGATCCGATCTACAATCCAATCCAGCAGACCCCAAAACGATCATGTGTATGATCCCGATCTTAACAACCTTTGGTATGTGAGTGTCAAATTCATTTAATTCCCATGTTCAAGGAGACAGGCAGACAACAAATATTTATATTTCTTATTACTCATTTTTTATGCTACGGGGTAAAATGATGTTTACAAAGTGATGTATATAATTCATGCATAATATGGGAAGGTATAGTCAAATAGAAAACTCAAATTGCTAGATATGGTTGTAGGGCAAATGCCCAACCAACTTCACATATCAGACATTTATGTCAAATGTCCAATATGGGTACTTTACACATTTAGAAGAATCCATGTAATATAGTCATCAATTACCAGGTTTTAATTTGTTTCCATTTATAGTGACAAATGTATGAAACAAGCATGCACTTTTAAAACAAACAAATCTGTAAAAAACCACTTTGTTAAAACTTCAAAAAAAATTTATCAGCTTCCACAAAATAATCCAAGGCTTTATTGACCAAATATACCAGATATCAAGAACCTAAATCCTGGAAAAACAGCTGAGTCGAATATAGTTAGCGGAACCATAGAATAAGACAATAGCAACTACTTGACAATAGAAACATAAGAACAACTCTTGGCTTACTGTCACGTATGTAAAGTCCACCTAGTCCATGCTTACTGACAGTGAAGAAATCCAGAGTTTTCATCAATCCTTTTCTTCCAAGTGTATGCACATAATGAGTGGTGTAGTATCACTTGCTCTAGAACAATCGAAGAAGTATAAATTCTCTAACTCCAAATGTAAAGCTCTGATAGATACTAAATTTCTTTTAACAACTTTTCATTTTTCAAAAGCTTACAAACAGAATCATGCCCAGCCACTCAACAGTTTCTTATTTCTTTCATTTTTTTCTTTTCTTTTCTTTTTGGCTAAAAGGAAATAATCAAACTCCATCAAATCCATGTTAATGAATTGCTAATAATGCATAACCAACCTAGCAGATGAACATATGTCTGACCTAAAACGAGAAGCATACAAGTACAGAACACATCATTTTATTTTACCATGTTTGTGTATAAATAGACAGAGCATATTGGAATTGGAGTAGGTATGAGTGTAGGCACAAAATATAAAGTTCAACTCACTTTTCTTCAAGTAGCTTCGGAAGAACTGTGTCCTTATAGTACTGAATGGGTGACCATGCCTTTATTCTGAAGTTGAATATATTGGTTAAATTGTGGTCAAATCGATCCATGATGTACTCAGGAATCCTGTCAACTATCCGTACATCATTTTCCAAGGTACTACGAAAATACTCTTCACCATAGATGTCCTTGAATTTGCTGCACAAGCAACAGATTCACCCATTTCAGTCTGGAAGGAAATATTACTATTTTATATAGTACGTCTAGTATTAGAAATCAACTAATACTTAAATAAATTTAAGAAGCACGAGCCTGTACAGCACTTATTTTATTTTATTTTTTTACTAGTACAAATGTTCACAGCACATTGTTTACACATTGACCGTTATATACCCATGCAGCATTGAAACTAAGAGAGGGAAAAGAGGAGGTTAAAATTTTTGAACACTTTGGGAATATCAATCCATTATTTCACATGCATTTGCTTACCTTCAAAAATGACAGCCACACAAAAAGGAAAGAGAATACTGCATAAGAGAATGTAAAGATATTTTAAGGGTACATACCAGCATATTTTAGAGAAGAGAAAAAAAGGCTTTTTATCAAAACAGAAATGGAAAAGAAAAAAGCACCAAGCACTGTCATCTAATTGCATCCTGCACAGTGGTTTCATTATAATTATAAAATACCTCACCTGACCCACTCTCTCCCGGATTCCTTAAAGAGCAAGCATGAAAGTTGAACTAGATAACTCCCAAGCAAGGAAGCCTCCTTTGGTCAAGAAACTACATGACAAGGAGAGCCAGAAACCTTAATAATAACCAACCATGATGACATCTATAAGAATAGACTCAAACTCTCCCTAAACAAAGCCCAGAATGAAGTTCAGGCACAAACCCTTTCCTAAATTTATTCAACGTCTGCCCTTTTATAAAAATTATATTGTTTTGTCAAAAACCATAACACCAAATCAAAGGCCATTATAGCATCTCCACAAGTAACTTTCATTTTTCATTTATGAGAATAAGTTGATACTTGTTTATTTTGAGTGCAGCATGGAAATGTTTTCTTGACTCACAAATAATTGAAAATTTCATAAATATCAGTACAAAACAAAACAAAACAAAAAAACAAAAACAAAACAACAAAAAGGAACAGAATTAGTATGTGACAAAAACAGCCTACGAGAAGCATAGATTCTTCTAAAAGGAGAAGTATCCATATCGCATCAGTATCAAATGCCAATACTCCTTGAATATCTTATCTAGATGGAAGAAGTGTGACAGAAATGGTGAAGGAGTCTAATTTACAAAGAACAAAACTAATTTATAATTGTTTCTTTTTCAAAGCCAAGTTATCCAATATGTAAATAATTGCAGACCAAAAAATACTACTTCCAATCAAATTCAAATTTTAAAAATCCAATTCCATGGAGAGGAAATATTACTAATATCCACATTCAATGGGTGCTCAGAACTAGCCATCATAACTTAACCTCACAAAAAGGGACAAACATACAGCTACAAAGTCCATTCAATAAGCTAACCAAAGAATCGGTGTCCAAAATTTAAAGATTATTCATTTAGAAATGAGAAACAACCACCTTACCAACATAATGTAATATCAAATGAAGCAGGATTCACTAATCATTCTCCCCTTATGAAAAGTCCCCAACACAAATGACAGGACTACGTGCACTTGACCTAAACCAATAATCTCACTCTTTTACATAATATACATATTTGTGAAAACTAGTGCTTCCATTTGTCAGGCATCCTAACAAGAGATCCATGCCATCCTCGTATCTCCATGGACAAATTATCCAAAGTCTTTCCAAACATTATGTTATTTGTTCTAACTACAACATTTTTTTCCAATTTTTCCTCTGAAAGGCAATGTCTCATCAAAATAAACAGTAAGTACAGTCTAATTTATGACAACATGAAAAGCATCAGCAGAGAAATTGTCCTGGTAGCAAACACCAAACCAACATAACAAGGGTTAGCTCTGCAGCTGGTCTACAAGGTAACCATCCATCACTAACTGGCTTGCAAAAAAAAAAGAGTAATCCCTTATCAGTTATCACGGATCAAAATACTAATGGTGTGGAAATAGCAGTGGGGGATCTCTTTACTGCCTACATCCATCACAAGAAGCAGAAAAGGGTCAAACAAGGTTGCTAGCATCAAAGATAGCTTCCATAAACGAGAAAGTGGGAGTTCGGAATTGGCCAACAAGCTCTTGCCACAGGAGAGGAAAGCAGGGCATTCTGGCCTGTAGCATATAACATCTTATAAGAAGGGCCAGTAGCTCAATATAATTTAAGGCCAGTTGCTTATTAGCATATGAAAAAGAGGGCAGACGGATGTGACCATCACATCCTCATTGAATCTATCATTCTAATCAATACTAATTACTGAGAATTTGAACACAGAGACTTTACAAGTAAGAAAATCCCTTTCTTTCTTATTAGTAAAGCACTACTGCAAGGTGCAAGTAATTAATTGAAGTGACATGACCTTGAAAGCTCCCTAGAACTAAGTGCTTTTCAAAGACAGTAGTCAAGGCACTATAATGGCAGACATAAGCCTTCTCTATTATTAAACAAGTCTCAAATTTCTTGATGCGACATGACCTTGAAAACTCCCTAGAATTAAGTGCTTTTCAAAGACAGTAGTCAAGGCACTATAATGGCAGATATAAGCCTTCTTTTATTAAACAAGTCTCTTCCCAAAGCCCACCCAATGAGCCACAATTAAAAATGAGCCTTGTGTCGAGACATGGACAGTCCCCATGCTACAGTTCCAGACCCATAGAAGGGAACAGAAGGCAGGGGCTAGAAGGAAGCATTTTCCATTCAGTTGGCAATGAATCAATCCGCAGGGAAAGTTTCTTCCCTCAGAAATTAATATCAGTAATTACTTAGCAAACAATTCTCATTGGTGATATTGAGAGTCAAAACCTCATAACAACCATCTTATAATGGTAAATGAATTAGGGTGCTCGGGAAATAACAGAATGCTTCTAATTCACATTACCCTACCTTTTTTTTCTCTGAAAAGTACTTCCAAGCATTTTGAGCAGAGTTTCAAAGTACAAGTGAGACTGGAAGGTTTTATGAAATTCCAATCAATTAGTCCAGAAATATTCAATGAAGAGATATAATGCCAAAGCCCATGATGTTAACAAGATACGATGCTTGGCATGAATAAGTATAGAGCTTACAAATTGGGTCCAATTATACCACAATGTAAATGCAGCGAGCTCATAACTATATCTGGAAGGGTCTTATTTTATTTAATGGCTTACAATGACAAAATACAAGGATTACAAATGAAAAACAAAAATCCAAATGATCTGGAAAACAAATATGAAGGGAAAAAAAATATTTACCTCCACAAGTGTCAAAAAGCTCTACAAAATCCAAAGATTGGTCAAGAGAAGGGTTTACAATACCCAACTCCCAACTGTACAAAAAAACTTTTAAAAAAAATTAAAATAAAACATATCTTTACACAAGACAGACAGAATCACAAAAAATAGGTTCAAAGTTCATCCACTTCTGATACTAATACAATCAGAAAGGTTACGAAGCATGCTAGGTTTTCCAGGTTTTTTAAGAGGTTATTGCCATACCAACAAACCCCCACATATAAAAGAAGACATGCATCTTCCTGTGTGCATAGAAGGAACTAAATGGTCATAAACCATGCCTAGATACTTCTTTTATTTGAAGAATCAGTCATTGGCTAAAGTTGGCCAAGAGAGAAACAGTATCATGATGTGCACACAATTTTCTAAAATATAATTCAGCACAAAAATCACATCATCGTAAGGCACCCTGTTTTCACAAATCAAGAATGCAAAGAAAAATGGGTGTACTGAAGAACCTGGGATCTTTCCAAATGCTGTGATAATGAAAATTGGGAATAACAAGAGTTGCATTAAGATAGCCCGCCACAGCAACAGCATTGCATATCTACAACACACAGACAGCAACATGCAGAGAATGCAAGTGAATAAAGCTAGAACATTGAAATCCTTCCACCGGACAATCGACATGAATAAAGCTACTATGTAAGTTTAAGCATCATGAATAAGAAATAAAATGACCAGGACAAAACACGAACCGATGTTCTTTGCTGATTCAAGCCACCATTCGCCTCAATATATATGTAACCATTTGACCTGTAAACCTATAATAATACAAACAACTTCACATTAAAATCTGAGGGTAACTACAGGATACACACACAAAGATATGTGCATATATAGATTTGTGGATGCATCATATACATAATGATCCAGATACCAGAAATACAAGAGTTTGGAGAATATAGCATACGTATATACATGAGCATCTCCAATGGTTGGATAGGTAAAGAGCTAGTTGTTGCTATAACTTAGCAATGAATAGTGTTAAAATGCTTTATTTTAGCAATGTTGCTCCAATGGTATAATGTAAAAAATTTCAAATTTTCTCACAAAATTTCAAATCAAAGTACTATATGTGAGTCCCTAGAATAAAGATATAGACATAAAGATTTCAGCTATAGGTAAACCTGTGCTATATTTGACACAATGTTTACCTATAGGTAAATATATAGCACGCCATATGCCTTAACATTGAGTGAAAATTTGGAAGCTTCAAGGCAAAATATAGCAATAGCAAGCCATACAACACACCATTCAAGAAGCTATTACTTGGGATGATATTCCACTTGGTTTGGCCTGATGGATTATGGGCAATTTTCCTAAAATACCAAGCAAAAAATATGCATCTCATGTAGGCATTTTCCGTTTAAATCTCTAACAGCGTGTGATGAACAGGCCACATTGACACAAATTAAAAGATTAAGGGGCTAAATTGTTCAATCAACTACAAGGACCAAATTGACACTAGCCCCAAACTATAGGGGTGTAAAAGGTAATTTGTCCTTATTTATACAGTTTGGATCTCAATGTGGATGCACATTCCACTAGAACAACAAGTGGTTGAAATGGCAGGCAAGTAGGTGCAATTCACAGTGTGTAGGGAGGTAGTGACAGCATTATGAAGTGGAAGCAAAATTTAGTTTTCAAAAACTTATTTTCACCAACAGCCGATCATAGCTTCTTTCTACTTGAGGACAAAGTAGTAGAAAATGTTTACAACTTTCATCATAATATTTGTTGGTATTCCATTATTCTTCTTTCAAGCTTCGGAAAGCAATCACCTTGCTTGTTTCCACTTTTCAAAAAACACTTTTCAGAAAATTCTACTTTCTTATTTTCCTTGTTTTTTTGTTTTTATTAATTTTTTTAATATTTTAAGCAATTTTTTTACTTTTTAGACACACCTAACATAAATACACCTAAAAAGTAAAAAAAAATTTTAAATTTTTTTTTTAAATTCACTAAATACCAAAAATACAAAAAAAATACAAGAATTCAGTACATTTTTTGTATTTTTATGTATTTATTAATTTTTTAAAATATTTTTTCACAATTTTTTTACTTTTTTAGATACACCATTGGTGTATCTAAAAAAGTAAAAAAAATGTTTAAAATTTAAAAAATATTAACTAAAAACAAAAAAACACAAAAACCAAAAAAATTAGTTTTCAAAAAACTTAATCCAGAAAACTCAAACCAAACACACTGAATGTAATTGCTGTGGGAGTGGTATTCTTATATGGCACCCTTGCTATACTAGACTCTTCAGCCAGTCAAGAGTAGAACCTTCACAGACAATATAATATTTTAGAACTTCTAGTATACAAACTTCTCAAACCATCCAAAACCACAAGTACAACAATGCTGAACACTCAACGGTCCTACTTCATTGACTAAAATCAAGATAAAACAGCTACAAATCCTACCACAAATTAGTGCCAAATTCAAATGTGGTCATAACTTCTTCAAATATGTAACTGTAGCATGCATTTAGTAAATCTTGTAGGTTGTAATAAGGCAAAGCTGCTGAAGCATCTTACCCAAAACAAAAAAAACCTGCTGGAGCGATTTTGACAATTCTTGATATAAAACACAAAGTCTATTTATGAAAATCATAAAGTAATGAGGAAATTGTGTAAATAAAAAACACAAGATATGACCAATGCAGTCCAACATATTTGAGTCCTAACATGTGTAACCATAGTAGTTCAGGATGAGGATAGTATTCGAAACAAACAAAAAAAAAAAGGGATAAATCATGTGAACTTCATAACAAAATGGATGAAGGTATGCATTTGGAACTTTTGATTCAACGAACGAAATAGAAGACTGTAAATGACTAGGATGTTGAATAAATTTTGCATGCAAATGGAACAACATTTCCAACTTTTCAGACCTAAAGTCACCATAGAGTAATAATAAAATCAGAAAAGGAATCAGTTCTCACTGAACTGCTATATCTCACGAGAAGATAGCAATCATTATTTTCAATATATAGTCTGGAAATGTTGGCTGAGATAATGCAGAATATAAACCCAGGGGTGTGCTCCTCCACGGTCTCAAGTTCAAAACTCCCAAAATTCCTTGGGGCCAGTCCATATGAGTCTTTGCCCGGCTTTAATTGGGCCCCCACTAGTGGACGATGGGATTGGTCTCCGGATTAGTCAGTCCATTGGGCTGATACCGAGTTATAAAAAGAAAAGAAAAAAAAAGAGATAATACAGAATATACAAGAACCGAAAACTATACCACATTGAATAATACTACAATTTTTATACAAAGCAAGCAACATTAAAAGATGACAGAACCAAATATTTGCCAAAGGCTCAGATAATAACCAGTTCCCAACAGGATCTACACACAATTTCATAATATTATACAAAATTATCTATGATCAACGATCAAAAAGAAATGACAAATTTTAATATAAACCGAAGCATAAGAAATATAAAAATGGACCTCTCAAGTTCAATATTGACAATGATCATACCTTCTGTCGATTTTTTTATACATGGTCTCCACTCACCACCTTTAGGGCGTTTCCATATTGTCAATATCTACAGTAAGTGTGATACCTTACGTCAGCACCAGTGGGTAGAACAAGAGAGAACAATAAATGAAAATTCTATAGTCCCTCATCAAATTCACATCAAATCATAATTGCAATTCATAGTTTTATTCATTCAAACCAGCTTCTAGTATGAGATAATGCGGAATTATAAGAGAGGGCGGGAGGGGGGGACAGCATAGCCTAAGACATTAAATTGAGTCAAGTGTTCCAAAGCCCTTCAAACAGAGCCATATTTTGGTGATTATACCAATAAACGTATCACAGCCAGACAACTACATTAAATCATATAAGAAACACTTTAGTTAATCATAACAACTTGGACATAGCAACAAACATGTTCTGATAAATACATAGCATAATATCTTCACTGTGAGCCACCATCACCACTGGTGCTCATAGCAATCACCATAGCAGCCTCCAATGAACCCAATGGATACTTTAATCATCATCAAAAGCTGAACACCATCACCATGGCTGTTTTCTTGGCCTCTCTCTACCTCCGCCTATTTCTCTGTTCCTTTCTCAAAGATAAAAATTTTAAAAATAAAATAAAAATCACTCTCTCTCAAACAGCACAAGTCATTTACATGGGCTTGTACAATAATAAACAACAAACTAAGCCTTGTATCCCACTCAAGTGGAATCGCCTACATGAATCATTTTTCACCATTCTGCTATTAAGCTATATGCTCAGTTAAATTAAATAGATTCATATCTTTATTTACTACTGCACCCCATGTCAGTTTTGATCTTCCTCTGCCCTTACCATTTCCATTTATATCACTCTTCTTTATCAATGCATCTATAGGTCTGCTTTGTACATGACTAAAGCATCTTAATTTGTTCTCTCAACTTGTCTTCAATTTGTGCTACTCCAACGATTTCACGAATATGTTCATTTCTAATTCTAATTTTATTATTGATTTCTTTTACCTGATAGCTTCTTCTTTTTTTTCTTTTTCAATTTAAGGTTCAAAAGATTCCACAAGAAGCACTTTTGGATGATTTGTGTCGAGCATCAACCAACATCTTTATGTCACACGATGCATGGACTACTTTTTTCAATAAGTACCATGCATGGACAATATCAATACATGTCTAATCAATAAAACAACATAACAAGGAAGTGAGGACACATGTTAGTTTAGGAAGTAAACATAAACAAAAAAATGAAGTTTAGATATGAATCATTGCTAAACAATTCTAAGTCATGTTTTCTCCAATCCAACTTTGTCATTAAAAACTATATAGCAAATAGCAAGCATCAAAAACCACTTGACGCAAACGTAATCTTCAAAAATTAATAGTCGATTAGGAATATTTTGATTTAGTATAAAGGGAAATTTAGCCAAAACCCCTCCATTGGACCCTTGTTTCTTAAAAAAGACAACTCAATTTATTTTGCTTTATAAACCCCCTAAGGAGGAGATGCATAATTGCGCAAGGATAGAGTAAAAATTTTTTTTTTTTTCTTAAACAATATTGGCCATGCATATATATATCTCACAGAACTCTTTTGACGAGGAACACTAGTATTTTATTTTATACAAGTTTAAAAATGTTTATATATGTGTATTTTTGATTGGTTCATCTAGCATGTACTATATTTTTGTAACAAAGAAAATTTTCATCATAGACAGTAACATATTATTGCTTACGCTAATTTCAACAGCTTTTTTTTTTTTAAATTTTATAGTTAACATGGATCTTATTTGATAGATCTTGATGAGAGGATTCTAAAAATATTAATTTTATTAAAAACTGACATTTAAATCAAAAGTTATATTATTTTAAAATTTAAAATATTAAATTACTCACTAAGTATATTTTGATAATAGTGGTATGTGTTGGACTTGTCAAGAAAAGCTTTGTGTAATTATCTTTAATGCATTAAAGTTTTATTGCGATGGGGTTTTGACTAAATCTCCCTAGTATAAAATAGCCTAGAATTATTCGGTTTCCAAGTTTGTTCATGGCTTGGTCTATAAGAGTTACACTTTTGTTACCTAGGTATGATATTAATAAGAGTGGTGAGGTTGGGGATGATGTGATCTATAGAATCAACATAGGTTGACTCAAGTGGAGGAGTGCATTTGGCATATTATATGACCAACAAAATTAAAAGAAAATTTTTATAAAACAACTACAAGACTATTGATGCTTTATTGAACAGAATGTTGGACAACTACAAGACTATTCATGCTTTATTGAACAGAATGTTGGACAAGTAATAAACAACACATCCATAAAATGAGTGTAGTTAAGATGAGAATACTTAGATGGATGTATGGTAAGTTCGGAAAAGATAGAATTATAAATGAATATATCATAAAATGGTAAAAATAATGCCAATTGAAGATAAGTTGAGAAAAAACACACTAAGATGGTTTTGCCATAGATTGTCATCAATCTAAGATAATTTGGCGATATGAGGTTTTGGTTGAATTATTGTGGGTTGTAGGATGTTTAGGTGTTGGTGGTGGTAGAGAGACAACAGAAATGTTAGGGGGAGGAGAAGACTTAAATTGATATGGGATGTAATAATAAAAATAAAATAAAAAAAAGAATTTATTTAAGTTAAATGTGCATATAGTCCTTGAGCGGGCAAAATGACAAAAAAAATTATTCATGTAACCAACTCCACTTGAGTGGGACACAAAGCTTTAGTTTGGTTTGGTTTGGTTTGAAGAACATAGCACACCAAACACATAACGGGAAGTCATTCCATGGAAATATCTTCGTGTATTGAATAGCATGACTCACTATACTAACCCCAATCGATTGAAACTACACATGAAGAAATTAGTACAACAGTTTCTTTGCAAAATCGATTGTAAACTGATCGCTGAAACAACACCATGCAATTTGAGCAACCCAAATACCAAAACCCTTTCACCCTACACAGTACCTTGCTTTTATTTAGTTCTTGCAGCTTACTGCATTATATCGCACACAGAAGCACAGCAACTATATTTCAATCACAAGCACCACCAGTCCACAGCAGAATATGCTCAAATTGCCTTGCTTGGTTACTTGAGAGAACCTCATAATAAAGTAGAAAGAATTAAAGAACATAAAAAAGAAGAAACATGACATAGAGAAGGACAATGCAGAGCTATTTACAAGAAAGAAACAAACATATCACGCTTCAGTGTGATATAGTTATCAACAGATCTACATATAGCAAGGTAGCACAACTTTCCTCAATTCTAATTCAAATTTTCAATCTTTCAGCTTGAACAGCAATCTACAATAAAAAATTAAAATAAAATAAAATAAACCACAACAGTTTCTGCATAATATGATCCAAACTAATCCATCAACTGAACCAAACTTGCTAAAATTGTCATGCATTTTACTACTTGAATACTAATCTTAGCAAAAAGTTAAGTAGTCAATTAGATCAAATCAATAAGAAGAAAGAAAAAAATAAATAAATTGAAGAAATCAAAATCGAAATCACTGACCGCATCACTGGACGAATTGTCGGCATCCATTTGGGGACGGAGCTTGGCATAGAGCTGAGGAGTGCGGTAGAGAGAGCCGGCGGGGGGGCGGTGCTTGATGACAGGAACGTGGTCGAAGGAGACGGTGCCCATGTAGAAGAGCATACCGGCGATGTAGAGGAGAGGAGCGAAGAGGAAGACGCCTTGTCTGCGGATTAGGACGGAGAGGAGGAACCAGGCCAGGCGGTGAGCGAGGGTTCGGGGGGGCTGATTACCGAAGGAGTTGAACCGGCCTTGCTTCGACCTGCTGCCGGAGTGTCTGAGCCTATTCGGCGACCGGAGCGGCGACTGCGGCGGCGACGGGCTGTTGTGTCCGCTGCCTGGCAACCTATTGTATGCCATTCCTCCCTCTCTCTCTCTCTCTCTCTCTTATCGCGTCATATGAATGAGCAAACACAACACAAAAGCCTCTCTTCTTTGTGTAATGCGTCAATTTAGAGAGAGAAAAACAGTGAGAGACAAGGAGGGGGTACGTTATGATCACAATAGAATAGAGATGAGAGCGGATGAGACAGAAGAGAGAGGATGCACGTGCTCTTAGGGGGATGTGTGTAACTGTTGTGGATGGAGATGGAGGTGGAGGTCTGTTGGTGGTGGCAGAGAGAGAGAGCGGGGGGTTGTGGTGGGTCTCCCTCTGTGGAAGGTATTTGGAAGAAAGGAAAATGACAAAAGAATATTTTAGTATTAGGAGTGTTTTGTTGCTTTTTCAGGGACGCACATGCGTTTAATCAGTGACAGGATCGAGAAGATGGCTCGGGGGTGGTGATGCCGAATCAGATCCTCTCTTTACTCTTCCTCCCTCCTTGTTTTTTAATGATTTATATTTTAAAATTTATTAAGTATGTTATATCTATAAAAAAATAAAAAAATTAAATTAATTAAATATTAAAAAATATATATTTAAAAAATTATTTATTAAATTTTTTTTTAAAATAATTTTTAGTTCAATAGTCAGACCCCATCATTTTTTATATTCAATTAATTTAATTTTTTATAGATATGATATAATTAATAAATTTTAAAATATAAATGGTTCGAATTATCAAAATTGAGTTCAAAAGTGGATCTAATAATGACCCAACAAGTAAGTAAGAAGATAAGAAAAAAAAAGGAAAAACCTTTTAGCTCGAAAAAGGTGAGCTCGAAAGCCCCGAATTTTCCATTTTTGGTATTTTTTTTTTTTTTTTTTTTTCTTTTGCCTTGACTGTTTTTTTTTTTTCTATTTTTGGCAGTTTCGGGGCATTAGTGCCCCTATATTCGGGGCACCAATCATGTTTGGAAAAAAAAATATAAAAAAAAAAAAGAGTAAGAAGGGATCCTGATTCGGTGGTGCCGTGCTGGTGGCGTGTTTTCGTTTCACAGTCTGTTTGGTAACGCAGTTTAAATAGTCTACACTCCGAAGCGATAAAAACGTGGAATACACACTATAGTCCACTTATCAATAATAAAAGAATTTCGAAAAATTCTATGATGTACCTATCTTTCGTAGGTGTCTATCACCAGTCACGTTTGTAGTCTTTGTTATGAATTATGGTAGTATTAATTATAATTAATAGTGGTATTAATTATTACTTATTTTAATTATAATAAAAAATAATATTATATGTATTAATTAATATACACATTAAGATACCAATGATTATGTGTCATCATTTGTATAGTTTTGGATATTTGTAACTGGTATAATAAATGTGATCAATAATAATATCATGATACTAATTAGTAATGTATACATTAATTTATACATATAGCACCACTATAATAAAAATTGTTGTAATTATATATTGAGTATTTTTTTAATTATGATTAAAAAAAATTATTTATGAATGTTATAATTTACATAAAATACACACTGTTTAATTAATCTCCTAAAATGACCACAGAACAGAATGACCCTTTAATATAATATTTTTTATATTTATAATTAATCTCTTACCGACTAAAAAAAAAAATCTTAGTTTAAATAAGTGAACAGACCAATTTGTTTGGTTTCAAGATTCATTTTTAAAAATTAAAAAACGTTTTTTCCATTTTTTTTCACTGAATTTTTGATATTTTAATCAATTTTTAATTTCTAAATACACTTAAAAAGTGTAATATTTGTTAGAAAATCTTTAAAAAAATACTAAATATCAAAAATATAAAAATATAAAAAAAATACGAGAATTCAAGACATTTTCAATTCTTATGTATTTATTGATTTTGATTTTTGAAAATATTTTTATAAATATTTTACTTTTTAGATACATTTAAGTAAAGTACATGTAAAAAAGTAAATAAAAATTGTTTAAAATTTTAAAAATATTTACTAAAAAATACACAAAAATAAAAATAAAAACTCAATTTTTAAAAATTGAATTCAAAAATTAAACCAAACATAGTGAATATTTTTTTTAGTCCTTCCACAGATTTTGGATTGCCTTAAAGCCAAATCATCGTCTAGTTTAATTTTGGAACACAAATTAAAATAAGAATTGAACCTGCTTAGGAACAATTTAGGAACAGTGTATACTCAGTTGATGAAAATTACTTAAAATAGTATAATATGAATGTTACAGGGGCAAACTATAAAAGCAAAACTATAATTTAAGATTATCTCCCATGGTTATTTAAAATTGTCATCAAATATAAATTTGATGAAAAATTATTTATTTTCATACTCCAACGGATTCATTAAATACGTATCAAATCTAGAATTTTACTTTTTTTATCAAACCGAGGATCTATGTCTTTCATCAAATCATCGCTCATTGTCGTTGGATTTTCACCACTTGATGTCCCTGCATGACCACCTCAAGACAAAAATTGTGAAAAATTACATTGGCTTATCGCTCTACGGTCGACTAGTAGTTTGATGAAACTACAAAACTCTAAATTGGAGCACTTAATATCAAAATAGCTTTTTACTCAAATTTAATCAAAAAATTGATGCACCATTGAAAATACCCTAATACAATCGATAACTTGTTAAACTATGAAAATGGTTGTTAAATATCGTCATATGTAAGACTTTGAAGTTTAATAATAGAGTAATGTTACAGATTTCAAAAGATTTATCAAAAATTTTACTAAATGTCTCACATGGATATTGTACGGGGGCGAAATATCCTTTGCTCTCCGTACGCCTTGAACGCTGCTTCCGTGACGGCGTCTATCTCTAACACAAAATGGTGAGTCGCCTACGTACGGTGTGCCGAAAGACCTCCGACGATCAAGTCAGATCACCAAGGAAGAAGACAATCAAAGGAGAGTGATTGTGAGAGTGAATTCGATACCTCCAACGTTCGCTTTTCTCCTATTTCTAGGTCGCCATGCACCAAGATTGTGCAAGACTACCTCGATGTCCTTCCCGGACAGTGGCAATGCTCGCCTCTCACCACCTTACGCGGTAAAGGTTTTGTCCTTCCACCAAGACACACGTAATCGCCCAACGGTATTGAGGCGGCGCGAGTGTATGTCCTTCCTCACGCTTATTGGCCTGTGGCACTCCTAACCGGTACCACGACCGCCTAACACTTGTGAGAAATTGCCATCACATGCACTCTAATCGTATGGGCCACCCAGGATTTGGGATTAGGCGAAGCCCCACCACCTCGGCGAACTATCTTGACCGGTTTATCATGATCAACCGGTGGCGAGGCATGCCGCCTCCAACCGCTTCTATCTCCAATCTCGGCCACACGGTCATCTTTATTGATTGATCGGTCCAGTATGCATCGCCCCGACCCACCAGTGTAGCTCGCTACCTCTTAACTCGCCGTTATCCGCTAACTTGAGCTCCGCCAATACGGCAATAAAAGCACGGGGTAAGAGCATGCAGACGGCCAACATCTTCGATGCAAGTCGCCGAATCAATAGAGGACTTTGCTCGGCGTCATGTAGTCCGGCTAAGTCCGACGTTGTATCAACTCTACGCCTTGCGATGCAAATCTTCCTCTCATTGCCCCTTAATTCGTCCGCAAGCGTGATCGAATTACATTACGAGGGCGAATTTTTGTTTTGATTCGCTTGCCAGCTTATGAATTCAGAGGTGAGCAAGGTCCGCTTACGCGACTTGCTTCTTGGAGAGCAAGATCACCGCAAGGAACACCAAGGTCGGCGAGCTAGGTCCGCTGGCGATTTACTTTTGGCGAGCAAGATTAGCTCGCAAAGAACTTCAAAGAAGGCGAGCAAGGTCCGCCCGCGACTTCCTTCTTGGCGAGCAAGATCACAAGAAGGAACACCAAGGTCGGCGAAAGGTTCGCTGGTGACTTGCCTCTTGGCGCAGCAAGATCTCATTAAGGAACACTAAGGTCCGCGAGCAAGGTTCGCCAATGACTCAGATCTTGGCGAGCAAGATCACTTCATCAAGGAACACCATAGTCCGCGAGCAAGGTCCGCCGGCGCTCGCTTCTTGGCGAGCAAGATCCGCTTCGAAGGAGCACCAAGGTTGGCGAGCAAGGTCCGCTTACGCCTTTCTTCTTGGCGCAGCAAGATCACCGGCAAGGAATTCCAAGGTTGGCGAGCTAGGGTCCGCTCAATGACTTAGCTTCTTGGCGAGCAAGATCACTGCAGGAACACCAAGGTCGACGAGCTAGGTCCGCTCGGCGACTTGCTTCTGGCGAGCAAGATCACTGGTCAAGGAACACCAAGGTTCTGCAAGCAAGGTCCGCCAGACTCGGTTCTTGGCGAGCAAGCTCAGCTCGGCAATTAACACCAAGGTCGGAGCAAGGTTCACTCAGCGCCTTGCTTCTTGGCGAGCAAGATCGACTCGGCAAGGAACTCCAAGGTCGGCGAGCTAGGTCCGCTCGGCGACTTGCTTCTTGGCGAGCAAGATCAGCTTGGCAAGGAACACTAAGGTCGGCGAGCAAGGTCCGCTCGGCGCCTTGCTTCTTGGGGAGCAAGATTAGCTTGGCAAGGAATTCCAAGGTCGGCGAGCTAGGTCCGCTCAGCGACTTCCTTCTTGGCGAGCAAGATTAGCTCGGCAAGGAACACCAAGGTCGGCGAGCTAGGTCCGCTCGACGACTTTCTTCTTGGCGAGCAAGATCAGCTCGGCAAGGAATTCCAAGGTCGGCGAGCTAGGTCCGCCATGATTTGCTTGGCGAGCAAGATCAAATCGCAAGGAACACTCAAGGTCGGCGAGCTAGGGTCCGGCCACGATTTGTTTTTGGCGAGCAAGATCACTTCAAGGAACACCAAGGTCGCGAGCAAGGTCCGCCGGCGCTTTTCTTCTTGGCGCAGCAAGATCACTTTCAAGGAACTCCAAGGTCATGGCGCTAGGGTCCGCTCGCGATTTCCTCAAGCAGCAAGATCACTCGCAAGGAACACCAAGGTCGGTGAGCTAGGTCCGCTTGCGACTTTCTTCTTGGCGAGCAAGATCCGCTTCAAGGAACACTAAGGTCGGCGAAGCTAGGTCCGCTGGCGATTTCTTCTTGTCGAGCAAGATCACTTCAAGGAACTCCAAGGTCACGAGCTAGGTCCGCTGGCGACTTAGCTTTGGCGAAAGCAAGATCAACTCGGCAAGGAACACCAAGGTCTGCGAGCTAGGTCCGCCGGTACGACTTTCTTCTTGGCGAGTAAGATCACCGAGAAGGAACACCAAGGTCACGAGCTAGGGTCCTCTGACTTGCTTCTTGGCGAGCAAGATCACTTAAGAAGGAACACCAAGGTCGAAGCAAGGTCCGCTTTGCGCTTTATTGGCGAGCAAGATCATTTCTACAGGAACACTAAGGTCGGCGAGCAAGGTCCGCCACGCCTTGCTTGGCGAGCAAGATCACGGAAAGGAATTCAAGGTCGGCGAGCTAGGTCCGGCTGCTGATTCTTCCTTCTGGCGAGCAAGATCGCCTAAGAAGGAACACCAAGGTTGGCGAGCTAGGTCCGCTCGACGACTTTCTTCTTGGCGAGCAAGATCAGCTCGGCAAGGAACTCCAAGGTCGGCGAGCTAGGTCCGCTCGGCGACTTGCTTCTTGGTGGGCAAGATCACTTAAGGAACACCAAGGTCGGGGAGCAGGGTCCGCGCGGCGCCTTACTTCTTGGCGAGCAGGGTCAGCTCGGCAGGGAACTCCAAGGTTGATTAAAACCATCAACAAACCTCTTGCCGAGTAAAATCCATTCGACAAGGAATTTCAAAGTTGATAAAACCATCAATGAACCTCTTGCCGAGCAAAATCCGTCCGACCAGAATTTTGATCTTTCCATCAAAATGATCGTTAGTTGCCTCGTCCACACTAAATCGCATGGCGCAGGCAAACATACAATAATTCTCAAGAAAATAGTTTACTTGTTTCATTGTGCCAATGGCAAAAAGGGTTACAAATGTAACTAAGAACAAAACTTTAGATTGGCGAGCTTGATGTTCTATAAATGGATTGGCCATTTACAAATCCGCGATTTTATGCCCCTTTTCCTCTTTCTTACAGACTTCTTCCAAAACCTAACTCCCTATATCTCTTCCATGGTGGTTTGTATGGCCATCATCTTGTTCTCTATTACCGGACTCGTGTCACGGTAGCACGGCATCGCTTTCGACTTCGGATGTGCTCATTAATGCGTCGCACGAAAGCAACTCCATGGTCGACGGTTGATTCATTGTGAGCGAAGTCTCGCAACCTATGCCCGATCGAGACCACGCTTGTATTGGGTAATCGCCAGATTGGAGCAATGAGGATCTCATTGTAGGTTTCCCAAGATTGTATGCCTTCAACGAACACCTGCACTCCATCTTGACGCCAGAGATGGTCGACCTCCTTCTGCTCGAAAGTGTTGGTCTGAATCTGGTGACGAAGGCTTCGCTATTGCTACACCCTCTATACTTCTCTCCGGAGCCTTTCAACCACTTCAAACCCAGCCTCCCAAGCTTGTTGGGAATATGAGACACATCAGAGGCGTTTACCAGGCCAACCATCACTTGCAGTAATGACTCACATGCATGTACGGATCCGTCTTGCCATCGCATAAAGTGAACTTTGGTGGTGAACCGCAGGAGTGGTGTTTCAATCTCGGGGACAACTGCTGCTACGTAAAGTCGCTTTCATTTTTGTCCACCAATGTCAAGTTACGCTTCGGTACCCCGATCATCACTTTTTCATCGCAACGAATCGCACTCGCCTCGAGCGCCGCACCTTTGAACCTTCGGCGCGCTTTCTCCAAAGACGCCCCCGAGATCCTCGAACGGCGGAGGTCGAGTATCGCGATGTTGATGACGCACGAGGGCGATAGGTGCCGCCGCGAGTGGTGGATCGCCCTCATTGTCGAGTCTCCAACCCCATAGTTCCGGTGATGGAGATTGAATGAGTCCTCTCCTGCGATCGCTAGAACGAGGGAGGGTGCGCCACCGAGGTTGCCCTTCCAAAGAACACCCTTCCTCACTTGGCGCCGTGGCTCCATCTCCGCCGCCATCCTACGAACGAGGGTTTCGTCCTGAGTTTGTGCTCCAGCGCCTCACGGACTTCCCGACGCCGCCCTCGTGACTCGCGGAACGATCCGAACTCCTCCCACGCTTGTCGCGCTCCTCGCGGTGGTTTCGGCCCCGCCATGGTCGAACATTAGGGCCTTCTCCTTCGCAGACGTATCGAGGACACCATCGACGACAGCGGAACTTTCGTTGTTGGCCATGGAAATGGTCAAGAAGCTTACGTAACAAGGGTTAAATGTCAAAGATTTCCTAGACGGCGCCAATTGTACGGGGCGAATATCCTTTGCTCTCCGTGACGCCTTTGAACGCTAAGTTTCAGTGACGGGCTTTATCTTCGCAACACAAAAATGGTGAGTCGCCTACGGTGGTGCCGGAAGACCCTCCGACGATCAAGTCGATCACCAAGGAAGAAGACAATCAAAGGAGAGTGATTGTGAGAGTGAATTCGGATACCTCCAACGTTCGCTTTTCTCCTATTTCTAGGTCCGCCATGCATTTCAAGATTGTCGCAGACTACCTCTGCGTTCTTCCTCGACAGTGGCAGTGCTCGCCTCTCACCACCTTACGCCCATAAAGGTTTTGTCCTTCCACCAGTACACACAGAACTGTCCAACGGTATTGAGGCGCGTGGAGTGATGTCCTCTCCTCACGCCATTGGCCCTGTGGCACTCCTAACCGGTACCACGACGCCTAACACTTGTGAGAAATTGCTATCACATGCACCTAATCGGCATGGGCCACCGGCCTGCGGACTTGGGATTAGGCGAAGTTCGACCACCTTGCCGAACTATCCTTGACCGGTTTATCATGATCAACCGGCTATGGAGGCATGCCGCCTCCAACCGTTCTATCTCCAATCTCGGTCACACGAAGTCATCTTTATTGATTGATCGTCCCCAGTATGCACCCTGATCGCACCCACGGTGTAGCTCGGGCTACCTCTTAACTCGGTCGTCATCCGCTAACTTGAGCTCCGCTCAATACGTGCAATAACAGCACGGCTGGGTAAGAGCATGCCAGACCGGTCAACATCTTCGACCGTGCAAGTCAGGCCGAGTCAATAGAGGACTTTGCTCGGCGTCATGTAGTCCGTCAAGTCTGACGTTGTATCAACTCGGCCGTACTGCCCGATGCAAATCTTCCCTCTCAGATATAAAATCTGTATGGAACTCACATAGTGTTGGTCCCACATCCATATAAAATATTTGATAGATATTTTAGTAAATCTTTTGAGATCTCTAACCTTTTCTTTAATAATAATAATTTAAAAAATTAAAGTTTGGGGTTGAAAAATCTAGAAACCTTAGATGTTGATTTGTGGTTATGTATCAATAAAAACCAGTAAAAAACAATCCCAATCAAACAATCAAGAGAAAGAGACACAACGATTTTTACGTAAAAAAACCATAATTGGACACCTCTAACTGTGATAAAAAAAAATCACGGGCAACTGCCACAAGACAATCCATTAAGAAGAATTAAAGGAATTACACAGGTATACTCTCAATTATCTAACGAATCCACAACGCTTAATTGAACCAACCTCTATGTGCCTCTTCCAACCCCATCTTCACCACGGAATTGCCTTTCTGATGAGCCACTCCGGATTCCACCAAAGCTTGTGCTTGAATTCTTCGAATCCACAATCAAGAACAACTCTCTTTTGTGTATAACAAACAAATCTTTTGATGTACTCCTTTAAACCATGAGTTGAATACTCAATAAAACATCAAAGAAAATAACAAAATATCCCCGATATAAACCTTTAAGAACCAAAAAGAAGATCTCGAGGACTTCAATGAATACCTTAGTTTTGGGAGAAAACCAAGTATTTATAGAGAACCAAAAGTAATCTTTAGATTGGAAGAAAACAAACTCCTTCAGAACTGACTCGAGGCTCGAGGCGAAGGCTTGCTCGCCAATCCAAGGAGTTCTCGCCGAGCCAAGGATTCATACAAAAACCCGAAGAGTGTATTCGCCGAGCCAAGGCACTAGTAGAAATCACAAAATAGTTTCTCAAGGATTCAAATCTTGAGAGACTCAATCTTCCTTTAATTCTTCTTAGTGGATTGTCTTGTGGCAGTTGCCCGTGGTTTTTTTTTATCACACTAAGAAGAATTAAAAAAAACCACGGGCAAAAAAAAAAAACGACGGGCAACTGCCACAAGACAATCCACTAAGAAGAATTAAAGAAATTACATAGGTATACTCTCAATTATCTAGCTTAATCCACAACGCCTAATTGAACCAACCTCTATGTGCCTCTTCCAACCCCATCTTTACCACTTTAATTGCCTTTTCGATGAGCCACTCCGATTCCACCAAAACTTCAGTTCGAATTCTTCAGAATCCACAATCAACCTAAGAACAACTCTCTTTTTGTGTATAACAAACAAATCTTGATGTACTCTTTTAAACCATGAGTTGAATACTTAATAAAACATCAAAGAAAATAACAAAATATCCCCTGATATAAACCTTTAAGAACCAAAAAGAAGATCTGGAGGACTTCAATGAATACCTTAGTTTTGGGAGAAAACCAAGTATTTATAGAGAACCAAAAGTAATCCTAGATTGGGAAGAAAACAAACTCCTTCAGAAATCCGGATTCTAAGGCTCGCTCGAGCGAAGCTTTGCTGGCTCGAGCAAGGATTGTATTTTTCGTGATTTCTACTAGTGCCTTGGCTCGAGCGACGAATCCTTGGCTCGAGCGAGGAATACACTCTTTCAGGTTTTTGTATGGACGCAATCCTTGGCTCGAGCGAGAACTCCTTGGATCGAGCGAGCTATTCTTGGCTCGAGCGACCAATGACAGACATGCAATTTTGAACGCAATTTTGCATTTTGCTACCATGAAATGACCGGCATGACCCCATAATAATCAAGCGGCAATCTTGAAAGCATTAACATCACAAACTTCTCGCATGGCTCGATTCTGGCTTGATTTGCATCTAATAAACTCATAGCCTCACTGAAATAAAAGTGCGAAAATAAATACATCTAAAAGGAGTTTTGTCAAACGGGGTTGCCAAGAATAAAAAACTAACAGGGGTAAAAGGGAAGTCATTAAACCCATGAACTTGGGTAGGTATAACTAGTGGACAACTCTATGCTAGGACAACAAAGGGTTTTTGGAAATATAGTTAAAAGTTGATTTTTAATTTTTGTGACTTTTTTAAAATGTATAAAAAGTGTGAGAGATGATATGACTCAAAACGAATTAAAAAACTGGAAAGTAACTTTTAATTCGCTTCCCAAAAGAGGCCAAAGTCAAAGGTAGTCTTTGTTCCCAAAAAAATAAGTTAATTAATGGTTGAATTATATCGACGGATTCTGTAATTTAAGACTTGTGTTATTTTGATCTTTGATCTTTTAATTGTGAAATATTTGATTTTGAATTTTGAATATCGCTCAAAATAAAGACAATTGAAGATACCGCTTTTGCAATCAAAAATGTTCCATTTCAAGGACAAGGAAGCTAATTAGATAAAATATAAATTAGTTTGACTTAAAATAACTATCAAAAATTTATTTTTAAAATTTAAAAAATTATTTCCATACACCAAAGATAAAAATGATAAATCTTTTACATTTTTATATTTTTTTTCTAAATTAATTTTGGTAGGGCAAACTTCACTTTACCTCTTGTGGTTTGGGCCATGTGTGAATTATTATTGAGAAATAATCACATGGCCCCCACATGGTTTATGAACTAAAAACGCACACTAACTTCCGTTAACAAAAACATATAAATTAATCTTTATACCATCTTTTTCTTCCTCTTTTCTATTTTGAATTAAACCTCAGAATATATATATATTCTTATTTGCTTTTTTTTTTTCCTTTCATGTTGTCAACTCTAATAAATTTCATTCCAATTTCGCAAGTAACCCAAGAAAGACACACAACTCGGCATTCACCCATCCTCACCATTCATTAATAGTAAATGCATATATATATAATCTATATATATGTATATATATAATCAGATATATATGTTTGGTTTTTGAACTTAGAAAGTGTAGATGATGTTGTTTGTCGTTGAGTCTTTACGTTAGTTTGATTGAGAGATTTGAAGAAAATTTGAAAAGTAAAAGAAAAAGGTATGAATTATATGAAAATGTAAATATATTTTATTTACATTTCACCTACCTTTATATTTTCTTTTCAAATATCTTCACAAATCTCTCAATCAAACACGTTGTTAACGGATAAAATTGATAATGAGGTATGTTGGGACAACTCAAAAAAAAAAAAATACTTATAGAGAACTTGAAAATATCATAGGCTAAACTCACAGTACATTAAAAATTTAGATCAAACAAACATTCAAACAATTTCTAGTCTTTTCCCCAATCCATCAACCCAAAACTCGAAAGTGGTTATTTTGATAACTAACATGTTTACTAGTTATCATTCTATGGCAATTAAAATTTCAGCAAGTTAATTCAACTCTCATTTTAAAAAACAGGATCGTAATAAAGAGTATTTCCGTCAAGTGTTTATGACTCAACTCAAAATGCTTTATGCATCAGAGTATATATATGTAATCTGGTATATATATAATTTGTTAATGCATATATATTATCCAATCATTCAACATTGATTACAAGTTCATATATATATATATATGAGAGGGTAATTTGTGAAACAAATTCGGGCCAAGTTAGGAAGAATCTTCTTTCTGAAAGTTAATGCCGAACTTATGGGCCGTAGGTAATTATTTATGTAGCACGTGCCTTGATCATCTCCAAACATCGGGTCGGTCAGAGATGGGCTACCAAAGGACCTAATTTTAGCTATCTCCCGGGACCGAGGTATTAGGTGGAGGGAGAACCGAGCTAAATGCGATAGCTCACAGACGCCATCTCGCAGTCAAGACTAATAATGAAAAAAGTGCTTAAAGTATCAATGACTCTAGTCAGGAGCATGGTTGACCAAGAATGTTAGGCCGAGGTAAGGGTTCAAACCCATCTCACTCTGGTCACAGTGCAACAAGGAGGTAAGTAAGCGTTTTAGGGATAATCTCATTATCCTTGGCTCGAGACTCTAGGAAGCACTCTACTAAGGAAAGTAGAGTCCTACTAGGATTATGCAAAACCATCTCACTTGGTTGGTAAAGTGAGTAGAAGTGTGGACTCCTAGGAAGACTCTCGCTAAGGAGGGTAAAGTCTTACTAGGATTATGCAACTATCTCACTTGGTATGGTAGTGTAGTGGAGTATGTGCATTCCTAGAAGGACTCTTATAATGAGAGTTAGAATCCTACTAGGATTGTGCCAAGTAAAAATCTATAAAAAGCTCATGACTGCACTCTATGTACAGTATCCCAATTTTTACTTTAGAATACACAGAGCTTTTTTTGTGTCTATTGGTTCTACTTTGTCGACTTAGGCATCGTGAGGGGTTTCCCAAGACACACTCCAATTCCCCAAGTTAGCTCACGCTTGTGTTTTTAGATAGTAAATCAACGTTGTTTAGGAGGAGTGCAAACTCTGATCAATGTGATCATACAAGAAGAATTATTTCGTGCTCGTATAATTGGTGTCATTCGGTGGAATTCCACAAAGAACAAAACATTTTGATCAAGTTTT